>JAWMRA010000078.1:105379385-105414329 GCA_035584735.1 Pseudotriccus pelzelni | reverse complement strand
ATGGCATGGAGGGCTATAGAATACATAGATTGGGTTACACCCATGAATTGGTCCCAGTTGTTCTAACTAGGACAATTAGGAAAGGTTATGTTCTAGGTTTGTTTCTCTTTGCCTTTCTTCTAGTTTTCTTTCACTATAAAATTATTTTGTCTAGAGAATTTTCTGAGTTTTCCAGATTTTAAGGTTCTCTTTCAAAGGGCTCATATTTCACCTTTTTTCTCTCTGTTCTTTACTAGTGAATTAATTCCAGACACCTATGCATGTAACCTTCCTCTTAAATGTGAGTAGTCTTCTGTAAGTGTCACATTCTCATTGGGGAATCTTCTACTTATAACTGGAATAATTTCAGAGAAGTTGTTTGAGGCATGCTAAGAGCATGCCTTAGAGTGGCTCATTTAGACCTTAAACAAAAAAAAGGGGTCAGATTTAAACAAGTACAGTTTATTTATGTAGGCATAACTCAGAATGAGTAGTAAATTGAAAGAATATTTGCTCTCATCACCACTGGTCACTTCCTGGCCTTATGTTGTACAGACAATTTGTCTCCTTTTTATTTCTGAAATGCAGAAACTGTAGACTAAGGCTTCCCATGGTGACTGTGCTGTGGGACTCTACTTTGTAATCAGTGCCAAGAAGTTCAATTTTTTCCACTCCTGTTTGGGCTTGCTGTGTGCTTAACTTGCACACACCACCACGTCTGATTCACACCAGAGAAGCTCTGTAGCTCAGCTGTTTGTGGTGCAGTTATCCTAGGAGGTAAGTCAAAATAAACTTCTGTGGGCATAATGCTGTAGGAGCTTGTGTGCCGCTTCCCACTGGTACTGGCGCCTTCATCTTCATATGCCTTTTCCAGAGTATTCTAATTCAGATTATATCAGGATAGTGTGCTCCAGAGCTGAATATTAACTTATCCTCACTATAAGTGAAAAAACAACAGCTGACCTTCTTTAGGATATGGCAGATTTGATGGTCATGACTCCATGAGGCTTTGCCTCAAGATAGTTAATTGGACTGCAGATTTTAACTGGACTCACATTCCTCATCTGGGTTGGGGAAACCATATGTTCTTAATATGAACAGAAACCAAGCAGGAACCAAAACCAAAGCCAAACTTGTGCAGTGTTTCAGTCCACTGTGGGTGCGATGCCTAAGCTGCCTAAGACCATAGCAGGGTATGTCAAAGAGCGAGCTGTGTGTCCCCAACTTTATTTCTGAGTGGGGTCTGAGTATGTAGATTGAGGCTCTAGTTGCTGTCCATAGTCTTTTCTGTCATGACAGCTCTTACTGGAATGTTCTTATATTAAACATCAGAGTTTTCCTTCAGCAGAAAAAAATCTTCCGAGGCCAGGTTGGATGTTGCTCTGGTCAAGTAGGTGGTGTCCCTGCTCATGGCCTGGGCATTGGAAATAGATAACCTTTCAGGTCCCTTCCAACCCAAGCCATTCCATGCTTCATCACAGAATCATATATAAGAACCTTGATATAGGAAACTGCAGTGGACCATCTGATGGGAGAAAACAACTTCCTTCGTGTCAAAGGCCAAAAACCTATCTTGTGGAATATAACTGCATAAGCAATTGAGCTTGGCACTGGAGCATAGTCAAAAAGGCATTTTAACAGATTATGTGACCTATCACCCCTCAGATGATCATAATATAAAGCACCATAAAGCACTATACATAACCAGCAACATAAAGTGGAGGCTGGTGGTCCTTGTGATTTCAGATGAATAAACAGTAGCACTTGCAGTGTGGGAGCTGAGACAGTTTCTACTGTTGGATTTGGATCACATTGTAACAGAATTTGAGTAAATGCATATACTAAGACGTAATTAGCTGATCTTTGCTTGCCTGTTGCAGATGAGTAGGAATGCACAGTTTGCTCCATTGAGTTCCTTAAGAGTTCAGGAACCTGAAAAAAGTAGTAAAGCAGATGGGTAAAAGGAAAAAGTTTTCCAAATCGGTTGCACAGTGAACTGTAAAACAAAACTGAAACAAACTTGTTGTTAGATACAGGATGAATGCCAAATAGACATTGGAAATATACACCACGTTCAGCTGGAAATCATCCAAACCATATCAGTATTGTGTTGATGTTACAACAAAATATGCTGTCTGGCATGTTTCCATTATCTCAAATCTTCCATCCTTAAAGGAAAAAAATATGTCAAATTTTTCCCAGATATAGAAAGCACATTCTTCTAGAAGAAAACTGACAAACAAGCCTGCTTACTAATTTTGTTAGTGGGCATCCTGGCAATTCTGTCTCATCTGAAAATATCTATCATTGCTACTGAGGCAGCGAGCAGGTAAAACTTCAAATTTTTAATTAATTTAGATTATAACATCTCCTTGCCCTGACTGCAGCTACACAATGTTAGTCAGTGCAGGATTTGGTCCAGGAATGGATTTGTGTTATATCCCCACCTCCTTTTTGCACTCCACAGAATTAATGAATGAGGGCTCAGTCCTATTAAGACTAATGTTTCTTTGTCAGTCCAATTTATTTTTTTTCCTTGGGGGTTCCTTCTTGTTATGACTTTGTTAGGTGGAAACTGAATGGTCTATGTTAATCAGCACAAGACATTTGGCTACTCGAGCTTTCGTAAATGTTTAGTTTCCCAGGGTCCTTTGAACCTCCCAGGGAACAGTTCTGCATCCTTATTAGAGGCTGACAATTAAAGGCCTGTTTTCATATCAAAAGTAATCACGAAAAATTAGCTAGGGAGACCTTGGAATGCTGTGAGAGTTTCAGTGTTTTGAGATGGCCAACTTTCCTTCATTTGCTTCAATCAGTTTCAACTTGGGTTCCTTTTTATGTTTTCTACTGCCAGGGCAACTTATGAGCTGGCATTGTGACAACCGAGAAGGATTATGCAATACCAAGAAGATGTGATTAATATATTTTAGGCCACTGTGAACATATTCAGTTGCATAATTATCACAGAGGTACAAAAGTAAGCTAAACTAGGTTTTGAAGGCAATGCTATGAATAAGCACTTTCAGTTCACTGAATTCCTTGTTAGAAGAAGTAAATGCTGTGCAGATCTATAAGAACTCTCTTGCTTACAGACCTCTGAGATTCTGCCAATAATTTATAGGAAATATTTGGTTCTGTCCTAAATATTTTAATCTTTGTATGCCAAGATTCAGGCTTTCACAGAAGATAATCTGTTAGTGTCACACCGTGTCTGTAGTAAGTCTGAAAAACAAATCTGATGGTTTCTTCCTCAGACTCTGGTGCCATGGGAAATTGCTGCAGAAGTTTATCACAAATGAGTGCTTTGGTTTCCTTTTGCTTCTCAAAATCTGCTCTGGTAGATTAGGACACGAGTAATGAAAGTGGGGTGGATCATAACTGACTGGGCTGCATATGTGTTTATTTAAGTCTATAAACATAAAGTAAAATACAAAGCTGTTAGTGTGTGTTTCTCTCACAAACTGGAAAAACAAAATTAAATTGGTATTAGAACATAGAATTCCCTCTTCACAACTGATTTCTTAGTAGTACCATTCCCACTTGAACTTAAGTGATGTCTATGTCAGACTATGCATGTGACTGTTTCAGAACAAGGCTGAGGGCCCCCTTTGTCCCCTGAGATCTCCACAATTTTCTCAGCCTGCTTGGAAACCCTCAGATACTTGAGAACAGGGAGACAGACCCAAAATTTCTGTTCATCCCCTGCCTTGCTGCCATGCCACAGATAGTAGTAGAATTATCTGAAGACTTAAAGGAAGCAAACTTTATACTCTAAAGCCTTTATTTTATTGATATTGCTTGAAGCATAAATTGGGATTTGATTTTTGGAAGGAAAAAAATTAAAATCCTTTGTTGCTAGGTCTTGTAGCAGTCACGTCACATAAATTGGCAGATCTGTATATTTAAGGGATTTTGCTCTCTAATTAAATACAGTAGTAGTGTTTTGCCTTTTGAAATGAAACCTTTGTTTTTTCATCTACATACTTAGGGAACAAATATGCTGTCAAAATCCTTAATGTATCCAACTATTTGAACATAAGAAACAGCATCAAGCTGTTATTTGTTCTGTTGGAGTGTATTCATATTTCCAATCTGAATCTTTTGTACCTGGTGATCTTAATTATATTTGAGCTGGAAGTAGTTTAACATTAAAGGGAATTACAGCAGATTAATCTGTAAACCTGCACAAATATCACATTCCTTTGTATGGAGGTAAGCAGGGCATAGTGTGCATAATTACGTGTTGTTCTCCGTGTAGGTTGTGTGCTGAGGAGTCAGTGTTGCCATTCCTATTGATAGCAGCAATTAAGGCACACTCTCATTTCTTGCAGTTGTCAGTGACATTAGAAAACATACATTATTGCTCTCAGTAAGAGGATCTTATAATAAGGACAAGCAACAACAACAACAAAAAAATATTGAAAAACCCAACTTGCCCTGGAAACAGGAATTAGTATACTAATTAGTGAATGAAAATACAGAGAAATTTTTTAAACAATGTTTGTTGTAATATTTTTTTTCTAAAGTGATATAGCTTGAGGTCAACCCAAAAAGGCCATTTATCTCAACCAGTCAACCAACCTTTACACTTTTTGCAAGCAGAGAGACAAAAAAAAAAAAAATCAGTAAAAATTAATTGTGAGAGGTGGTTTTCTCCAGTCCTGATGCAAAAATATCATTGGAATCCAGTTTAGCCTCAGTTAGAATGGCATGAAAGCACAGCCTCAGCAAATAAGAATCATAGTTTATAGTGATAAATACAACTTTTGACTCACAAAGTGTCAGGTAAATGTAGTTGTCTATGATTAAGGCCTTTTGATTTGCTTGTGTTTTTAAGGCTGGTCAGGTGGTACTATTGAGCCCATTTAGGAAAAGTTTGCCAGAGCACAGGTAGAAAAATGAGTTTCAGAAGAAATAAAGGAGAGGAGCAAGCCATTCACAAGCAGCCTGAGTTGTGGAAGGTATGCTCTGGACTACACCAACTACCTACTGAGCAGCTTCCAAGTAAGTTTTCAGATAGCAGTAAATTTCCTGGTTAGTTTGATGTTCTTGCATAAGCTGCTACCTCATTGCAGTGGCTCAGGAAAACTGTCATAAATTTTAAATTTAGAGTATGTACATCTGCCAGAAATGAAACTTCTTGCAAGTGTGAAGTATTACCTGCATTTCATGAGACCGATGCAGGTGTTGCCTGTAGGACTGGCTGACATGTTCTGACAATTCTCATTTCATCAGTGTCCTATTGCCTCATGTCCTTTGAATTTGGAGCACTTTCTTCAGTGGAGTTTCTTGAATCCCTATGGTGAATGTTGATGGTCACCACATGTGATCACAAGGCACCTAGACAGAAACATCCTTCTCAAAACTGAGAGGGCCAGAGTCATTGGAAGAGAATTCTGGGGATTTAAAAAACAAACAAAACAAAACAAAAAACCAAGCAAACCAGGACCAAAACAAAACAGGACAAACAAAACTCTGCCTAATTTCTATGGCCTTCTCCTGCCCTACTCTTAGTCACTGGTGGCTGGAAACTGATTCCCCTTCAGCGCTGTAGGTATTGTTCATGTTTTTTTCACTGTTTTTCGTGATGTTTCTCCAAAACAATAGTACAGTACAGGCCAGGACTTTGCAGGCTTCCCCATATAATGGTGCCAATGTATTTCCACCCTAATTTGCAGCGTGTCTGTTATTACAGACCTTGGTCCCTTCTGAGCACAAGTGCTGACTATGCCAAATTCACATAGTTGTTCTGTGATGAGGACAAGGATCATCTAGCGAATAAATGGAGAACACAGTATTCAATTTGCTGGTGACCTTGAATTTGATCTCTCTGCTACCCTTAACAGCCTAGTCAATCTCTGTCCTGTTTAACCCGTGTTACCATTGCTGTTTTATCATACAGACACTGCTGCAACTGCCCTTTCCTTGATACTTACATTTAAATCACCAAACGAAGAGAGAACAAGGAAAGAACTACCATAAATTCCTCTTCACCTTTTTCTTTGCAGTGTCAGGAATGGCTGCAAAGGTCTTTCGCAGTCTTTCTGTTCTTTTTTTATATTTGTCTGAGGTAGAAACCACAAGTTTGATTGATAATGCAATTTGCATCTCAAGGGATCACTGGAAATACAATGGCATGAAAGGCTACTCTGGCGGAGCACACTTTTCCCTTGGGGCTGACTTTAGAAACTCATTGATGTCACTTCCTTCCTCAGTCAGCAAGTGAATTTTCACTAATTCTCAAGACCAGCTGTCCATGCTGTCAACAGAAAGTTATTAAAATTCCTTTAAAGTGAATCAAAATAGCCTAAAAACAAATGTACTGGGAAACAGGAAAGCATCAGTATTCAAAGTCCACAAACCTTTGAGCAAAATAGTGTTGATCTAACCAGAGATTTCAAACACTCTGCTTTCCTAGCAACTTGTATATCATTAGAGAATGCTAAAAACACATACTTCTTTAATCTTCTATTACCAACAATCTATTTGGTTAAAATATTAGTTATAAGAATAAATCTTATTTCTCCCAAAGATGAACTCAGTGAACAAGGGAATATATTTTAAGAAGTCTCCCCTAAATGTTAGTTGTGTAGATGGTTTTTAGCTAAAAAAAAATAATTTTTATATTTAGCAAATAAAAACACAACACAAGCATGCAGGAAGTAATTATCATAAGAGACAATCTTATAATATAGCCTAAAGTAATTATCTTTATCTGAATTATCTATAATGCCTTCATTGAAAAGAGAAATAGTCTTGGGGATGAGTAGGGAAGATCGTTTTCCTTTAAATAGAGTCTTTATACTGTATTTTAACACTTTAAATATTTACACCTCATTTTAAAAATTCTGTTTGTGCCACACATATTAGTATGGAAAAGTTCTGTTGAAAGGGAGTATCATTTCCAGTGCTGCAGGTGGCAGCCACCCATGCTAGGCAGTCTCCCCTGACAGTTAGTAGTGATACTGACAGGTTGTAAGTCGTGTCTCCTATCACTATTATTTTTAAAAACCCTCCGGGTGCACGTAGCCTAGCTGGATAGGCAAGTGTGAAATTCCTGACTTTCCCCCATACGTGTGGATGGTCTCCAGTAGCAAAGGGAGGGTAACTGATACCAGCTGCCCTTTTGACAACTTGTGCATGGGAACAGTAAATGAGGCAAAATTGGTCGGAAAGGAAAGAATAGTTTTGAGGTATCCTTGCTGCTAGGGTCCCAGACAGCTGTAAAAAGCAGTGTGTTGTCTAGGCTCTGATTATATCTCCAGGAGCACACTGAAGGATACTGCAGAAGAAGGCCAGAACAAGGAAACAAGACTGTAACTCAACTTGCCGTTTGTGGATATTATCAGGATAGAACTTCTCATTTGAGCCAGGTGGTGCCGAATATCAGTCTTGGCACAGACACCTAATTTTATTTCAAGGTAACGGCAGAAGTTGCTTTCCTCCTCCAATGGTCAGATCTTGAGCTGGATGTTACCCGTTTCTCCAGCACGTAGTACATCTCACAACATTAAGATGCTTCACAATACATATTTGAAATTTGTTGCCACCCCTTTAAATTTTGTGATTTCTTTGGGGTTCCAGCTTAGCAAGATTGGCTACTCTATATCAATTGTCTTTTTATTACATCTTGGTTAAGAGGGGCTTGTGTTTCTTCTGATTTAGGTAGATTTCTATTTTGAAGTTTCAAGTAATTTCTACATGTTAAATTCTGTTTCTTAATTATAAGATTTGATTATTTTTTTATTAATTTACTGTTTATTGTTCTGCAGCATGTATATTGATAGTGGCATGCCCACTACCACCTTCATTAAAATATGTACAAACCAATTCTTTTCTTTCTCTTTCAGAGTCTGGAAAAAAGCTGCAACAACAGATAATTAATCAGGTATTGAGAAACATTCATACTTTTCGTTACTTAATTTTTCATGTAGAAGAGGTATAGCAATTAAAAAGCAGAAATCCACAGGACATGCTAATATTAACAATGCAGGTGTGCTAAGGAGCATGCTTCAGACTCCTGGATGGCTCTGCAGATATGCTGAATTAACAAAAGTAGCCATAATTTTGATTTAAACCTAAGATTTGCCATTTAAGCAATTTAATTCATTTACTTCTCAATATGTTGATGCTGAGAACAAAGCCCAGAGATAACTTGTTCAGTGGTACCAAATTTTGTAGCACAGAATTTATTTTTTAAAAAAAGGCAAAAAACCCCAAAACCAACCAACCAACCAACCAAACCCAAAATTAAAACCAAACCCCAAAACAAATAAACAAACAAAAATATATAAAATATTTCTCCTATTTGCTAGTATTCCTTTTCAAAAGGCAGAAAACTATTGATACAAAATGACTGAACAACACATGTAAGCAGTGTATTTCAGTGTTGCTTAGGTTATTTCTGCTGTGAATTTTCACTGAGGCTGCACCAAACTGTGACACTACTTGTAGAAGCATATTCCATCTTTATTACTGTATCAGTTAGGAGAAATTACTTAAGAAAAAAAATAACTTTATACATTGTAATTTATCATTTCAACATCAGGAAAAGGATATAGGAATTAAACTTTAAAAAAAAAAAATCTAACCAGAAAAAGAGGAGAAAACCCAGAGTTTACTTTCCTCAATTATGTGTCCTTGCAGATTGAAAGGACCTGACTCATACAGAAGCAGTGAGCTTGCTTGTTATTTTTTGACTTCTTGTCCTCTTGCTGAATGCTGTTATCCAGATGGCATATAAATGAGTATCTGGATTGTTCATGAGATTTATTTTGAAAAGTCACTTAAAAAGCCATCATTAAAATATTTGTATTCCAGCAACTACTCTTCCTTCAGTAGCCTTTGTTCCAAGCCGTAAGTTGAGGCATCGGTGTCATTACATCAGTGCTATCTGTGAACTGATCACCCAGATGAACCACCAACCTGACAATTAGTCAGGTTAGGGCTTTAGTCCACCTAAAGCATCCTGGTCTGGGTCTAACAGCAATTCCCCTGTCTTGGCTGAGCATGGCACAAATGTCGCTGTATCACTTCCAGCAGCCTGAGATGGCACCACTCCTCACAAAGTAAGCCCTTGCAGGTCTGAACACTTGTGGGAAGCCTGATCCTGTGACACAAAATAACACTCAGAGTTGTTACAACTTTCTCGTTAGCTTGAGAAACTGATAGATATATTTAGCCCAGAATATGGCATTGCATAAGCAAAGGAAAACCTTCACTTTTTTAAATAAGTGTAGAAATATTTTGAAATTTAATGGAAGTTCGGTGCTTTAACTGAGAGTTTATGTCTTAGAACAAGTATAATTAACTTTTATAAACTAAACTGCATTTTAAAATTAGCCCGAAATATCTTGCAAAGCCGCTTTTGGGAGTCTTTATTGGCCGGAAGGGGGGGCACTTGTATTTTTAAAACGCAACTTGAGGCTTCATTGGCAGGGCTGTGAGTTGTTGATGGGAGACCTAATTCTGCACACTTTCTCTATGGCAAAATCAGCTCTTTTGACGCCATTGCCCTTTTCTGAGAAAGACTGTATTGTGATAAAAAAGACATTTGTCCCAGTTTCAAGAGGTGGATCAGGTGCTGTACTTTGTTTATCCAATCTTGGGCCTTTCCTGCATGCCACTGCCTTGCCCTTGAATTGCTCACCTGCTCTGTCTCTCTGCAGTTAACTTAAGAACACCTAATTTCGTAGGAATACTTCATTGTCTTGATATGCTGAGGATGTATCTAAATAAAGTTGTAAAAGGTTGATTTGGGGACAAATAATGGACATTCCCATATAAATGGATTCTAATGAAGCTGGTGATGTCCCATTCTATATAAAGTTCCTTTGAACTTCCAAGAAATGGAAGTTTCAGAACAGAAATCCATTTTGTTTTCAAGTCTATAATTTGGGACACAAATACAGAGACACTGCATATTTGATTTGTCCTTTTATTACTTCAGTAAAAATATTCAAACTGGGGCTGATCCTAATGGAATACCTCTCATGGAAGGATTCTGTTTATTTTCAATTCTGAATTTAAATTTTTTTATGCAGGATAAGATAGTTACCTGGCTTAAGGTCTTGTAGTCCCCTTTAAGTTGGTTCAACAACAGGGAGTTAAACTGACTGCCAGAAATTTAAGTGAGGGAGAAGTATCTCCACAGAAGATGAATGATGTTACAATTTGAGAGGAGCAGGAGTGCAAAGGGGCAAATAGCAGGAAATATCTTGTTGAGAGGTGAGTGAAACAGAGAGGGGATGGGGAAACGATGAAGCTGCTGTCCCGGTGATCTGCTGGGTAAATGCCTGCCTGCCTGTGCATATCTGGAACCTCTCACATCTTGAAGACCACTATGGTTTCTGTGTGGTTCTTAGCTCTCTGTAAAGCCTAAGCAAAGTTTAGTGAAACACGACATGGATGAAACACTAAGGTAGTATCTGCTTCCAGAAACCTTTCACTGCAGTTATCAACTTCACTAACTTTTGTTGTCTTTGATGATAAAGCATTTGCTGTTTTTCCTCAAACACATTTTTTGTCATTTATGTATATAGATATGCATGTTACTTTAACAGCAGTGGTCATCTAACACCAGCAGTCAACCAGAAATAGCATGTGCTCTGCTTTTCAAGATCTGTTTTTAACTACCTTTGCAACTTCAGGGTAAATCATGGCACCAATGTACAGCCTGATTAGCTGTAACATGCTAACCACTGCTGAGGAAGATGCAAGGAATCAAGAAGAAACCTTGTGTTTCTGTGTGACAATATTGTCAAACGAATACACTGCAGACCGCAAAACAAAATGTGTCTGAGGGAAATGCTTTGTGTTTCATCCTTACCACTCACATTTGTTTGTGTTGCAGTCTTAATGTCCACATCTATGTACAGTTTGCTCCAGTGCCTCTGAATCTCTGAAGGACAAACAAGAATATGTGTACTTGGGTTTAGAAGTTGAACTTGTTTGCACAGTCCGACTTTTAGGTTAAAATCACAGCTGTGTTTGAGCTCAGGCTTGAGCCTGCCTCTTCTGCAGTGAAGCTGCATGTCAAGTCAGGAGGCTAGTGAGAGGCTCCACAATATGTGTCCCACTATTCTGTCCCTAAGTAGCTCTTCATCAAGGCAGGCTGTCTTGCAGTGGCACATCCATCTGTTAGTCTTTTAAGATCTCTTTCAGGCAGCATTTCCCTTCCTGCACATGGGGTTGGGGAGCCAGCCACACAGAAAGGTTTGTGACGAGGCAATGTACTTACTAGAGCTAGACTTGGACCAGGGGTAACTGCACACTGAGGTACTGTCAGTATATATACATCGTGTGCCAAAAAAAAGAAGTGAAAGACAACTCAAACAACTGTTAAATGAGAATGTGAGTTTGTTGCACAGACCATGCTGAGGAGTGACTTGTGACCTGAAGGGTGCTTCAGGTATGCACGTGGTATAATAAATCTATATTAATATGAGCAAAAACTTCACAGTTCAGTCCAAACTCCTTGGCTGCCCTTGTGCGCTAATGTAGTTTACTCCAGTACTCTCCTTTATGCCCTTCATTGTTTTACATGGCCTAGCTACAAAAACTTCAGTCTAGTATGCTGCTTCCAAGTACATTGGGGTTATCTAATATGTATGTCCCTTGCTTCTGTTTTCCCAGTTTGGGGCCATATTCCTCAGTGTTACTTACTTTGTTAGGCCAAAATTAGGAGTTTGAAAATCTACAAGAGAGCTTATGCATTTAGTTCAGTTTGTTTAGTGGGCTATTATTTCACTTTCATGTGCTTCAGCCACAAAATGGTTGAGGTTCAAAAGCCTCCCTCTCTGGAGATCATCTTGTCTAACCCCCTTCCTCAAAGCAGCATCAGCTAGAGCAGGTTGCTCAGTATTGTGTCTAGCTGGATTCTGAATACCTCTGAGAAAGGAGACTCCACAACCTCCGGTCAGCCTGTGCCAGTGCTCAATATTCAAACAGTAGAAAAATATTTTCTCATATTTAGATGAAATTCTTTGTGTTTCAATCAGTACCCACTGGCTCTTGTCCTGTCAGTGGACATCACTGAGAGGAGTCTGGCACGCCCACATCCCAGTATGAGGGATTTATATAGGTTTATAAGATCCCTCTAAGCCTTCTCCAGGCTGAATAGCACCAGTTCTCTTGGCCCCTGCTTATATGTCAGATGTGTCTATCCTTTAAATACCTTGTTGGCCCTTCACTGAACTCACTCCAGTATGTCCATGTCCATTTATATACTGGGCTCATTCCAATATGTCCATGTCTCCTGTACTGAGAGACACGGGAGACAGAACTGGACACATCACCCCTGGTGTGTCTGTATCTCACCAGAGCTGAGCAAAGTTGAAGGATCACCTCTCCTGATGTGCTGGAAATGCTTTGCCTAATGCAGCCCGGGAGGCTGTTGGCCTTTTTTTACCATGAGAGCCCACTGCTGGCTCACAGTCAGCTTGTTCTCCAGTACCCTGAGGTCCTTTCCTACAAAGCTGCTTTCCAGCTGTTCAGCCCCCAGCCTAAACTGGTTCCTGGGATCGTTCTTCCCCAGGTGCAAGACTTTGTGTTCCACCTTGCCAAATCTCATGAAGTTCCTGTTTACCCATTTCTCAAGTTCATTGAATTCCCTCTGAATGACAGCACAACCCTCTGGTGTATCAGCCACTCCTCCCAGTTTTGTATTTCCTGCAGAATTGGTGAGGGTACACTCTGTCCCATCATCCAGGTCAGTAATAGAGATGTGGAACAGTTTTGGACCATTGACTCTGGGGCACTAGTGATCAGCCTCTGGCTGGATTTTATGCACAACTGTGTAAGACTAAGCAGTTCATCCAGTTTTCAGTCCAACTCACTGAACACTTACCTAGCCTGTACTTCATGAAGATGTTATGGGAGACAGTGCCCAAAGGCTCAGTAAATTTGAGATAAATAAGCTCCAGTACTCTGCCTGCACCCACTGAGCCAACCATCTCATCATACAAGGCTATCAGACTGCTCAAGAATTGATTTCCCTTTCATGAATCTGAGCAGCATGAAATCCATCTGGAGGCCAGTCACCAGTGGTCACAGCCCACAGGCCCAGGGGTCACAGCCTGATAAAGTACCGTTTAACTTCATCTTTGCATCCTAGGATAATGGGATGGAGTGTACCCTCAGAAAGTTGTCAGAGGATACCAAACTGCGGAGAAAAGTTGAGACACCAGATGGGGACCTCTATAGAATGGAGGAATGGACAAACAAAAGCGTCATGAAGTTCATCAAAGCACTTGAGGAGGAATAGTTGCCTGCTCTGTCATGTCCCCAGGAAATGAGGTTACTGATCAGATTGTAATTTCTTTGATGCTCCTACTAACCCTCCTTGAAGATAGGAGTGACTCTTGCTTTCTTCCAGTCCTCAGGAACCTTCCCCCATCACTATGACCTTTCAAAGATAATCAAGAATAGGATCACAGTGACATCCTCCAGCTTCCTCAACACTCATGGGTGCATCCCATCAGAACCTATGGACTTGTTTCTGCCCAGTTTTTTTAAATATTCCCTTTTGATATAGATGATCCTTATCCATCATGGGAAATCTTCCTCGCTCCAGACTTGAGGTGTGGCCTCACCAGTGCTGAGTACAGAGGAACAATCAGTTTTCTGATCCTGCTGGCCACACCCTTTTTGACAGAAACCATTATTCCATTAGCTTTTTTGGACATCTGGGCATGCTGCTGGGTCATGTTCAGCTGCTGCCGACCAGCACCCTCAAGTCTTTTTCTGCTGGGCCACTTTCCAACCACTCTGCCCTCAACCTGTAGTGCTACTTGGGGTGCAGAACCCAGCATTTGGCTTTATTGGACCTCATATTCGACCTCATACCATTTGCCTTGGTTCATCAATCCAGCCTGTCCAGATCCTTCTGTAGAGCCTTCCTGCCCTCCAGCAGAACAACACTCCCACCCGATTTAGTATGGTCCGTGAACTTACTGAGGATGCTGTCAATCCTCTCGTCCAAATTATCAATAAAGATATAAAGTAGGACTGTCCCTAGCGCTGAGCCCTGGGGAACACCACTAATGATGGACTGCCAACTGGATGTGATATCATTCACCACCACTCTCTGAGCCTGCCCATCCAGCCAGTTTTTAACCCAGCAAAGAGCACACCTGTCCAAGCTGTGCACTTACAGCTTTTCCATAGAATGCTATAGGAGACAGTATCAAAGACTTTACTGAAGCCCAGCTAGACTACATCCACAGCGTTTTCCTCATCTGCTAGGTGGGCCACCTGGTCATGTCCATTAGGCATTCACTTGTCTTCATGCATATCCTTGAGGCAGAAAGATCAGAGCCCTGCCTGGTTGACTGTGAGATCATTCCTCTCCCCCTGCATATTTTGTTTTTCAGTAAGCGGAAGTTGCTTTTTTTAAAATTAATTTTTAATTTTTTATCTGGTATGTAATAAGATATGAAAATCAGTTGGGAAAAAAAGTTTAGTTTTCCCCTACACTTAAGGTTTTCTTTTTTCCAAGCTGATAAGGTCTGCTTCTGATACCGTCCTCTGTCCCCTTGAAGTTCACTCACTGATTACTGCATAATATATAGTACCAAGGTGGTGAATCTCAGAAAAAGAAATAGGAGGAACTATTACTTGAACAAGAGCAGCAGAGACTTTTATGTGAGAACCTCTTCAGCCCCTTCTGGAGGAGACAGTTTCTCAGGCTGTATAGACAAGAACATACATGCAATGTCTGAAGATAAAAATATCTTAAATTTTATGAAGAATTATTCTTTTTGTGAAAAAAACACAGGCGTTAAAGTATGCAGTGGATTGAACACTCAACAGAAGTATTGAAAGAAATGGTGTGAAGTTTGAGCAATGAAGGGCAGCATGGACTGGGAAGTTAAGCTGCAATCCTGATTCTCAGATTTCTGTGTCCCCTCTTGCTCTGCAGAATTGACAAGGTTTTTCTACCAGTGTTAATCAGAAAGTAGGAATCACAATAGTCACACGGGCTAGGCAATTATTATCCTTCCTAGGTTTGCAGACATGGAAAAATGAAGTGTGAAGGTCAAAGGACTTGCTCAAAGTTATAAAACCAAGCACTCTGGCTCTGGCCAGTGCACCTACCCTTAATCACAGTGCTGGTCTTATTATTCCTGTGCTTCAAGGAGGGATGGTGCTTGAACTAGTTAGTGTTTGGGTGTCACCTTTATGTCTGTGACACTGCTTACGGATTAATACATACCAATCAGATAGCTATACAAAAAATTGCTACAGAATAAATGAGGGTATTTTCTTTTACCTACCTAAAAAATCCAATGCGCAGGCTGGAAGGTGTAAAGACCTTCCCCGGTTCTTCGTTCGCGAAGACTGGCCATTTACAATAAACATGACTTTGCCCCATTCAGCAAAAATAGGGTATGCTACCTTTCAGTCAGTGTAAAAACTGAGTGCGCAGTGGATAATTCCCTTTGTACATTCACAGCCTATTTTCTCACCACAGCAATTTATGAATACAATCAATTATCAACTATTAATATTTTTATCTAAAAACAAATGCATGGATTTTTTTTAAAGTCTAAATGTAGGAAAACACATATTTGAGATATTTGCCTACCTGGGGTGCAGTATGTGTTTCTATTTCTTTTTTATTTACCAATAAAGTAATCTAATCTGAATTAAATGTTAATTGTGATTGAAGGGAAAATGCTTTGAGTCCTCTAGAGATATTATTGTCTCTTCCAAAGCAGTTTGGGAGAAATTGAATTCTTCATGCTTGAATGTACGTTAATATTCTTCATCTGAACCTAGTTTCATTTGAAACTTTTCTTATTATTTCTAAAAGAGCAACATGTCTCATTTATGCTGGAAGATAAGTGTATTTACCTGCAGACAGGGTAGAAATGCACTCTGTTTACCAGGGAAAAAATTCCTGTGAATCTTACCACAGCCACTAATGTGAGAAATTCTGCCATGTTGCAGAAGCACAGCATTATATTTCAGGCCTCTTTTCTTAAAGAGGGTAGTGGGTTTGGAGGGGAAGGAATATCATTTTTCATCATCTTGGTTTTTACATTTTGCCCTTTTGGTTGTAAATGCCCAGGGTGCTCTCGGGAGACCTGTCCAGTCATGCTGCCAGATCACCTCCCTCAGAGTAATGTTGGAAGCTAGAGACAATTTTAGCCAACTTTGACACAGCTATAAGAGAAGAGCTCAGAGATGTGAGGGGTGGTGGCTGGTCAGAGGGGAAATTCTGTCCTTGCTAGGCGGAAGGCAGTCACTGGTATCCCAGCTCTTATATCTATTTCGGGAGAGTGGTAATGCAGGTTGTAAGCCCCCACATTGCCCACTGCTGCCAGCTGGGCACAGACCGGGACAGGGAGTGCTGGCCAAGGAGTGAGGGAATGAGGAAACATGATTGAAATTCCTCCAAAACTAGACTGCCACTTACGTCTGCTTGTAAGAACATCTTGGTGAACAGCTTGTTTGTAAACTGATGTTTGAAGAAATTGAGGAGAGGATTTGGTACCTGACTCAAAACCTTCTGGCCTTAGAATCACATTGGTTCTCCATATAACACGTGCTCTTCGCCTCATTTTTGTTTCAAATACCTTAATGTGCATCTAAGCTCCTCCACTGGCTGCTGAGAACAAACATCTAAGCAACTATTTCAGTAGCTGTGTCTTCATTGTATTTCAGGGGGGCAAGGTTGGAAGGAAACCGAAGTGCCTAAATTCAATTCAAGCCCAGATCTGAAATAACCTCTGCTTATTCCTCACTTCCCTGTGGAGGTGGTTGAGCCTCATTGGCCTGTTCTTCTGTGGGTACAGGTGTGCCCCAGTGTCAGCAGGACTGATCCAATCCAGGCACTTTTTATCTCAGTGTGGTGGAAATCTAGAAAGGGTAATCTTCATAAAATATTGCATGCTTAGTTTGAGTCCATTTTGAAGTTCAGATTGTTTAAGCTGTATTGCTGTGAGATTGTTCTGTGTAGAAATATGAGTGAGTGCTGATGAAGATTTCTGGCCACTGACCACAGTAGCTGATTTATTAACATAAAGGAGGACTGAGCTCAGAATTAAACAGTTTGAACACATCAGTTTACTTGTACCCAAAACAAGTATTACTGCATAGGAAGGAGGTTGGGATAAATATGGCCAATTATTAAGATGGCCATGATCTGAAAATTGCCATTTACTAGCAGTGCACCTGCCTTTTATTAGCAGTGCATCTGAGCTACACATCCAGAGAGACATACTCCATGGGAACTGGCTGCACACTCTGTCCAAACACAAGGTGTCTGGGCTGCAGTGGCTCTGTGCATATTCACAAGTCTGTAAGTTATAGTGAAAAGAACCACCACCATAAAACTCTTGTCAGAAAGCGAGAGAAGTAACATCAGTACTGCATTATCCTGAAGCCAATTTATTGTTACCATCAACTGACCTTGACAATTATTTCTTTATTTGTAATAAGGGAGTGGAGTGCTTGCTTTTATTTTCAATACTTGGTTGCAGTTATCTTGGTGAATCCTTAGTCTTTCATGCAAACTTCTATGTTAGTTTCTGATAATAATAGCATTTTTATTGGTACTTTTCCTATTAACCATGCCTTTCTTACCCTTCCCATTCTGAGCATTCTTTGAAGAAACCAAACGCTTTGACCGTGCAGGCTGAAACAGGAGGAAGTTAATTCCGGATTTGAACAAGAATTGGCAAGTAAAATTAGAGCTTAAGTGCCTTCATCCAAGTTGCTGACCATGTGAATCAGCTTTGTCGAAGTGGCTCGTGCAGACTGTCTTGACTTATTAGCATGAGTGACTTTGTGCTTCTGTAGATGAAGACAGGGCAGGGAAAGAAGGGGAGTTCTCTGCAAAGCCGAGTCAGGTCTATGAGGGTCTCAGTCAAAGACAAATGGGTTCCTCCTGTCCCCTTATTAAATGGGGATGGCACTACTACTATACACATGATAGTATTACTGTCTATCTTATCCCATTGGGCCTCTCCACTTTCCCCGCTGCCTGTGCGCATGCGTTGTTCTCCAAAACCATTTCTGGATTGGGACTCCTTTCAAATTTTTCGACACCAGCTGACACTTGGCCACACCATATGAAAATAAAAAAAATCTCTTTCCCTCTTCACTGTTTGGACAGTGTCCTAGCCATAACTCCAAGTCACCCTGCACTGAGATGCTGAACTTTCTGCTAACAGATTCGAGGGACAATAGTCATTGACTCGCGAAGTTGTATTTTGGAAAGCAGTATTTAAATTTACTGGTATCTGTTAATTAAAATCTACCTGCAGTATTTTCTTTTCTTACTATGATCAGTTTTTCTCATTTGTGTCTAGAGAACACAGATAAACAGAGTTCTTAAGGACCTCCTTTGAACCTAATTGTAATTTAGCTACAAACTATGAAGTTTGCCTCTTAGTGTCTGCAGGAAGTTCTATCTTGTATATTCCTTTTTTTTTAAATTTTTTTTTCACCCTGAACTTGTTATTAATCCTATAGATGTTTGGTACAAGTACATGTGTTTTAGGGATATATATTTCATAAGGTGCCTGTTACAATAAGGTCTTGCCTGTTAGGACTGATGGCTCTACATACAATATTCCTAGATCTTAACCCAGAGAAAAGATAAGCTTGTTGCTATTTTGTGCATTTTTGAGAACTTTAGGGCAGAAAGAACAATGAAAGTTCAAATCACAGTTGTTTCATTCTTCTGCTTCCATAATGGAATTGGTGTATGAGTCACAAGGTATCTCTGGCAGAACTACTCCGCTAAACTTGCAGTGATGACTAGGAATTTATGTGTCATCTCTGACTTATAAGGAATGTAGCATTAGTGATATGCCATGAATAAATTAGATAAGGCAAAAATTCATGACTTCACCGGGAGGTGAGGAGTTAGTAGTGCCTATCTCTGAACTAGCTGTTTTAAGCACAAGTGATGAATCAAGAGGTATATCTCCACTGCGCAGAAGGTGAAGCACCTCACCAGTAAACATTTGCTGACACCTGTGGTCAGCTTGGATAGCCTCTCCTTTGGGAGATCCTGTAGGGGGGTTTTTTAGATCACCAACATAACAGTAACCAGCTGCTATGATATGAGAGAGTTCTGATCATACTTGCATGTTAGCTCAGGTAGCATAGCAGTAGAAGAGTATGGCCATTCTGAATTATGCTTTGCATAGTCTTCTATCATGAAATAAAGTAAAGGATAATCTCTCCTTTTGGCAGACTTAGGAAAACTTACATGTGTATACATAAGCATACATGTGTAAGTACAGCTATACATGTTTGTACAGCTAAAGTGAGGTAGTAACAGATCCAGGCTCCACTGTCTTGCTGAAGATAGGAATCATGCAAAGTTTTCTTCATATTTAAGCTACATACCAGGTCTGAGCCATTTGCCACAATCATGGTCCTCTGATGAAGAAATTCTTCTAACTGTGCCCAGTTGTCATAGAACCATAGAATAGTTTGAGTTGGACGGGACCTTTCAAAGTTCATGTAGTCCAACTCCTCTGTAGTAAGCAGGGTCATCTTTGACTAGATCAGGTTGGTCAGGCTTCATCCAACCATTAACTGAAAAACTTGATGTTTTAGACCAAAACTATAGGTTTCAGAGTTTTCAAAGACTCACACATACTTATTATCCAAGTAGGAGGATGATTGTTTTATAATCCTCTGGCACTCAAGCTGCCTTCAGCTAAAAGCTAGAATTAAAAGACTGATCTCTATGTGCTCCCTGATCATTATAAAATCAGAGAGTGAACTGGAAAATTAACCTTGTCTCAGAAGACCCTTTCTCTGTCAGTTTTCTATGGAGAGATCCTAAACAAGTAAGGTTTTAAAGTTATATTATCATTATAATTCAATACAATCATACAGTGAAATGCAGTATCCAGTGCTCTCCATTTATGCTGAACTTTGGCACTGCTGAACATGTCTAGTGCCAACGGACTGGGATGTAAGTGAGGATACTATATGCTCTAAGCATGCCTTTCAAAATCCTGTCATTTCTTCTCTGGGGGACCTTTGGTTCTTCTCCGGCTTAAGTTTCTGTGAGTATGTCTGAGTTGGTCAGACAGCACAAATATTCTGACCTTTTAAATAATTTTTATATGTTTTGTTTTAAAGAATGAAGGTTTTATCATCTCTGAATATCCACGTGTTTGCAGAGCACCCATATTAGCTATTTGGAACAATACTGCTGAGAGAGTCTTCAGGGCACTCAAACCTGCAGCAGACAAGCTCAAGCCACAGTAAAAAGCAGAGCACAGCAGGCTTCCTAGGTGGGTCACGCAGTTGTTCCTAAGCAGCGTCTTAGAGGACTATTTCATGAAGCATATTTTAGGAGAGAAGACGTAGTAGCTACATGCTGAGGATCAAATCATACATTACTAATACTTACAGTGTAGTTATTTGGCAGCAAAGAAAAACACTAGAAAACAGAATATTTATTCCCTCCACTATCCTTTGTGCTACATTTTCTGTTAAGCTTACTTAATTTTATTATTCTTATTAGCAAAAAATGAATATCCAGTACTAAAGCATTTAGAAACCACGGCACTGCCTGCACTTCAGGCCATTAAATCTTTGTAAATCAGCCCTGGAATATCAGCCTTTCCAATACATCATTATCTTTTTGCATGGTGAGTTGCTCTAATTGCATACTGTCTAGATGAGATCCCACCCGTGCATTGTAAAATCACCACAAAGCATAATTGGATGAGTCTTAACCATTCTTGGCAGTAGTCAATCTCTTCTACCCCAGTGGCTTGTGAAGCTATTAAAGGAAAGGACAGCTTCAATGTGTATAAAAGAAGGTATTGGTTACTTATTTTTACAGTGAGGAGAAGTCTTTCTATGGATAGGGAGGAGCAGGGAATCTCCAGCAATAGAAAAATATCAAAAAAAAATAAAATACATGAACCCAATTAAGGATTCAAAAATGGCTTTTGTTTCAACAGCTTCACTTAGTTGCCTGCTAGTAACCAAACACCACACTAACACTCTTTTAAATTAATTTTTTTCCTTGTATTTAAACTAATTTTTAAATCTGTCTTCAGTTCATGCCTACTTAAAGTGAGACAGAGTGCCTTCTCTCCTAAATTGGGCTCATGGCCTTTTCTTAACTTTCTTTCAAATGTGTTAATGCAAACAGAAGACATGGCTCTCTGCACAATTACTGCAAAGGGCAGCACTTCATTGGATTTTAATTCTCAGATTAAACGTACGCAACCTGCTGCATTGGTTGCCAGCATGTCTCAAGGACAGCCTTGAATCTATCCAAGGTAACTCCAAGATGAAGTTCATCTCCCATGCCAGGCAGCTGGTTCCCAAACTTAGCAGCTCTTTGGAAACCCATAAATGGACACCCCTCCCCTTGAATACTTGGCTCAAAGAGTTTAGTGAGGACTGTTTGCATGGAAAGATCTGGATGGAGAGTTAGTGTCTGATATGCACGCTGCCTGTTGTTGGTGTATGTTCTGGCATTTTCCAGAGCAATGGTGCTCAACAGTTTGTGAGATGGACTGTTAGGAATGTAGATATAATAGACAAGGATTTTTTTTTTAAGTGTTTATTTGCTTTTGCAAATTTCTTGTTTTCCTGTTCCTGCTGTGAAAACAAAAATCAATATAACATGGAGGTGTTCAGATCTTTTAAGTGTCATAAAATGGGCATTGAAAAATCACTGGCACCAAGAGGAAGGCAAAGAAGAGACCTCACTTTATGTAAGACTAGTGTCATGAAACATTAAAATCCTTTCAGAGCGTGTGGTTTTCAGCTCTCTTATGCACATAAGTGGTCAGACTGTCAGGTAGTTTTGCTTAGAGAATATTGGCACCATCTATTAAATAGTTTCTGTTGGTTTCCTAAGAAAACTTTCTAGTTAAACATTTCTCATCAAAAATCAAGCTTCATTCATCTCTTCATTCATCTCACTTTTATTAGGTACTAACCTAGCTGCTCAGGCAAGTGTGTAGGAAGGTTTGTTCTCTTCTTTTTTGAGTTGGAAAACTTCCATGGCAATGTACCAGCCATTTATACCTTTGGAAAATATCACTATCCATTATCCATTCCCATTCTTAGATAAAGAAAGTTACAGTCATCACTTACTGCAAGGACACTAAAAAAATTTACTAGCCAATGGTGTTGTATTCATTATGGAATATGTGCCTCAAAGAGAAGGGTAAGTGGAAACGGGAGGCAACTAATAGTATTTTACACATTTAGATAATTTTTTGGTCATCAAAAATTCCTGTGCCATTGTTTTCCCCTTAGGTATTTTTTTAAATTATTATTTCTGTTTGCTTTTTTTTTTCCCTAATAAGTTCTTCTTTTTTTCTTTTTTTGCCTCGTCTCATTAGGATGGAGCCCCTTTCAATTGATTTTCTCTGTGCATGTGTTGTTCCTCTAGGGTGTTAACTGAGATTTCTCTAAATAGTTCTGTCCATCCTTCTCTGAAGTCATTAATCCCATGAAAAATCTTTAAGTAGGGATTCCTACAGCTGCACTTACAGTTTCTGCAGTCCTTCTCTGGTACTCTCTTGGATTATCCCCTGAGGTTGGTCCTAGATCCCAGACAGACTGTTTGAAGTGAAACAAAATCAAGACCATGCACCTGCCAGCCTGCGTTTTTCCCTCTTGTCCTGGTGGAACTAGGGCATCTTCCACTAGTTCAGGATTGTAGGCTGAATTTAGAGGGCTGAACTTTCCTCTGAAGTATGGGATTCATTTTAGTGGCTTTAGTTTGAAATTCAAATGGTTTAAGTTTCTTTGCACTGAAATATGTTCTGAAATAGACTGCTAAATTCAGATGACATACCATAGGAAGTCATCAGGTAGTGCCCTCTCTTGAGTTTTCCCTGCACTGGGGAGCACCAGTACAGTCATGTATCACTCGAAACTGTTTTCTAAATTTTCAGTTCCCCAGAGATGCACTGATGAATTTACAATCTTTAGTTACTCTAGCATTGTTATAGTTTTATTCCTAGTTCTGTTGAGCCTTGTATTGTAGGGTTGGTTTCTGTGTATCCCATACTTTTCATTTCACCTTTTCAAGTTCCAGGTTTTCATTTTAAGGTAAAAACATTTAATTTATTTACAAGTCTGTATCCTGCAGTACCACTTGTAAGAATGGCACTTTGCCATTCACTGTGATGTTGAAATTCCCATTAGGCTCATAATTGTACCCTAGTTTACTAGTAGTGCTGTCTTCTGTTGTTACGGGTTAACTAAGCTCCTGAATTATTTCGATCCTAGAGCAGAAGGGATAAATCTCCAGGCACATGTGCTTCATTTGTTTTAAAGAATATAATATTAAGCAGAAATTAGAAGAAAAAAATCAGAAAATCTGACCATGAATTCAAGTATCCTTTTGCGTCTCTAAAAACACCAACATGCCCTCTCTCACAGAGGTACAATTCCTGCATGACTCTCTTCTTTTATTTGTTTTCACCAACACAAAAATAGTTTTAGGTGGTTCAGAGGAAGAAAGTCCTTCCTGTCAGTGGCTTGCAGCAGTACAGAAAAGCCTGATTTCTGGCCTTATTTTTGTTATGGGAAATTATTACACTGTAACATAGGCTAACTTGTCTTGGAACTGCTTGTTTTTTCATAGGCTTTATTTCAAACTGGAACTCAAATTGTTTTCCATTCATCATCATTTCTTACATTATTCCTCTGAATTTTTTACAGCCTTATTTGAATCGGCCTATGAGCTATCACATCCCCCCAAATCCACACTTATGATTTACCAGTCCACAAATCAACTTTCCAGTGAATGTTTAATCCATTTATGGCAGAAAAGCCTTTTTATGTAGACTTAAAAAAAAGTTAGACTGATGAAAACAGTCAAGCAGTCTCTGCATGTCTGTCCATCTAATCATTTAGCTATCTGGTATTTGCAACAGGATGTTTAAAAACCTGTTGACTGGCATCCTCCCTCTCCAGATGTGTAATGAAAATAAGCAGCTGTATAAGTGTCGTAATGCAGCAGGCCTGCCTACTGATGGGAGAAAAAAGCCTTCGTAAACACATGAGAATCCACTTGGAAATGAGCGAGCAGTAATACCTGAACTGCAAGAAACTCTTCAGTCAACTTGCATGATACAGGAATTTGATAGCAAAACACAGATGCAAGCTTTGCTGTTGCTGCGGTTTATGGATGGCACAGTGGCTGGGGACATTGAAAGAGTTGTTTGGGAGGAAAGTCTCTTCTTTTGACATTCTTTGCCGAGTCCCTAGTTGATGTTTAGTTAGTTGGTGTCATTAATGTTGATGTTTAAATAAGTCAGATGCAATAGGCTCTAAAGGCACCTATTTTTCCTTGTCAGCTGTGAAAGCAGCTGGCTGATATACAGGCATCTGCATTGTACATACAGTCCAATGCATCCCACTTCCACCATCTATCTGTAGGAACTTTCTAGAGGGAGGCTTTTGTCTGCCACTACACCATGCTCAAATCCACTGATGTCAGCTGTTTAGGGGCCCTAGGTTTATCCCCTACCACCACAAGGGAATAAGGCCTGCTCCAAATCACAGTGGTGGGAGTAGATCCAGCACCTGTTACTATGATTGTGCCAGTGGACTCCAGAGAATGACCATGCAACTCAAAACAGTGCTGTCATGGGGGAAAGTGTGTTCAGTGGAGAAAAGCACCTGGCCACCCCTACCAGGACTCTCAGCCTCCCTGTATGAATCATTTTTGATTTCTTAAAATGTGTGACTCGAGCTATTTATTTTTGTAGGAAGACCTACAGGGCGCTAACAGGTAAGCTTCAGAAGTGTGTATGTCAGTAATTTAGCCCAGCTAGTTCCTGAATTAGATGTGTTGATCAAGTACTTCAGAAGAGACTTTTTAGTACCAGATGTGGCTTGGTTGTGAGCACAACCCACCTTGCTGCTGTTGCAACATGAACGGGCTGGGCTGTCACTGCACTCTAAGCTCTGCTCCTTTCCATGATTGCAGGATTTCACACTCCAGCCTCCGGGGATGCCAAGGGAAGCAACATGGAGCAGAAGCGCTCCTGTGGGCCTCAGTAAAGAGGAGATGGCTGTCTCAAGCGGCAGGCACTGGCAGGGCAAGGCTAACCCTTTCAGTGTGGTAGCTGCCTCCTTGGTGAGCCAACTGCCTGACCAGCAGAAGACAAGCGAGTTACCTCTCAGCTGGTTCAGAGGAGTGTATTTACCCCCTGCACTGCACCCATTAAACAAGACATTAGTCAAGGGTAACAAGTGGAAGGATGTAGATAGCACCCAGGAAAAGCGCAGGTCATTCCTGCATGACTTCTGCAAGACGTACAACAGCAGAAAGAAGCTGCAAGCCCACCTGGTGCACCTGGTGTCAAGAATTTATGTGGAGGACAGGCACAAGGTCCTGTACTGTGAAGTGCCAAAAGCAGGCTGTTCCAACTGGAAAAGGGTTCTCATGGTGCTCAATGGACTCGCCACTTCAGCACACAACATTTCCCATGATGATGTGCACTATGGAAAGCACCTAAGGAAACTGGACAGTTATGACCTAAAAGGGATATATACACGTCTGAACATGTACACCAAGTTTATATTTGTACGTGATCCTATGGAAAGACTGGTATCTGCCTTCAGGGATAAGTTTGAACATCCAAACAGCTACTACCACCCAGTATTTGGGAAGGCGATAATTAAGAAGTATAGACATAATGCAGATGAAGAGGCTCTGAAAACAGGTTCGGGAGTTAAATTCAAGGAGTTTATCCAATATTTGTTAGATCCCCATCGACCAGTAGGAATGGACATTCACTGGGAGCAAGTCAGTAAGCTCTGCTACCCCTGCCTCATCAACTATGATTTTATAGGAAAGTTTGAAACCCTGGAAGAAGATGCCAATTACTTTTTACAGCTGGTAGGTGCTCCAGCCGATCTGAAGTTCCCTAAATTCAAAGACAGACATTCCTCTGATGAGAGAACAAGTGCAGAAGTAGTGAGGCAATACTTAAAGGAATTGTCTAAGGAGGAGAGACAGCTGACCTATGACTTCTATTACCTGGATTACTTAATGTTCAATTATACATCACCAATTGTATAGCACTAGAATAGCTTCAGGCTTCTATTAGACATTTATCATTTTGGGATTCCAAACAACTACTTTGATATTAGCCCTGAAAGGAAACAAAGTTACTGCTAAGTGGAGTTGTCTTGACTTAGTGGGGATTTTATAAGCTAGAGTGATATCAATTGGCATTAAATTATAGGAGAATGCACAGAAAGGAAGACCTGTTAACAGGATAAATTGCACTTAAATGCCTAAAAAAAAGCTGCTTTTACAATTGTGGATTATACTACGGGAGCGGTAGCTCAGCCAGCTGTTGCATTATCTTACCTAATGTTCTTTTAATGTTTTAAGAAGAAAACATTCAGAGTAGCATGATTTTTTGTGTGTGTGTCTGCTTTAGAATTTCTTTTTGAAACAACTTTTGAATGTATTTTTGCTTTCTGTCAGTTATTAATAAAGAAGCATTGGCTAATTTTCTAAAATGTTTGCAGCGTCCTCAGTTGCAAGGCTTGGTTGTTTGATTACCAATAAACTGTAGCCATTTTTAGAGCTGATTTTTTTTTATTGAAGGATGCACTTGAATACAAATGCATCAAGCTACAGATAACACAGTAGCTCAGCTGACAAGCAGAGTAAATTTGGGTAAGCCTGTGAAGTGCCAGTCCACTACCTCATTTTGATTGATGCACTGGAGCTAACAAATATGAGAGTGCACATTTTCTCTCCTTTCAGAGAGCTGCTGCATTCTTTAAAATTAAGAGTTTAACTTACAGTGGATACATCATTACATATGATGCATGGATACTATGGTCCCAATATTCAGTGTAGTCTTCATTTTTGGTGATAGCACAAAGTTTTAGTGTGACAGCTATGGGACATTCTAAGGTCTGTACTGAGAAGAAACTTCAGTGCAACTGCTGTGACCATTCTTGGTCTGCCAGGGTCCAATCATCAGCCTACCTCCCAGCAATTTGTAACATAGAAGGTGTGTATGCCCATTGCCTCCCAAGTGCATAAACTGGTTCTGCTTCCAGAGCTTCCTGACATCAGCTGTGTTTTGCTATCCTGCCTGCCTTGTCAGCAATCCGGCAAACCCCAGGAGTGGGGTGGATGCTTCAGTTATATGTGATGGAATGTGTATTGGTGATTTGTCCTAGAGGCAGGTGTGTCCAGAGTCTCACACACTCACCGGAGTCCTGGTTATAAAAGGAAAAGATATCTTCCACACTCCCCTTTCCTCTCCTCCCTCATGTGCTGCCTAACCAATACATGCAGTTGTTCTTGAAACCTGCATTGCAGGATGGGTTGCCAGGGTGTCCCAGGAGGAGGAGAAATCTCTGAAAAATCATAAGATCATGGAATCATTGAAAAAGACTTCTAAGATCATTGAGTCCAACCATTAACCTAAGACTACCAAGTCTACCACTAGACCGTGTGCCTAAAATGGGTAGAAAAAAATCTCTATGCCCTTCTGCAATAAAGATGTCACCTGTTCTTTGCTTTCTAGTGTGGTTTGGGTCATCTTACTCCTGTGTCTTGATACAGATACAGGTTGTAGAATAAGGAAAGAGCCTGATGGGAAAGCGATGCAAGTAAAATGTCCTCTGTTCCCAACCACTGGTCACAACTAGTGCAATTATTGCAGTCTTTTCCTTTATCTCTGGCAAATGTACACCTTCAGTCCTTCTACAGGAGTAATTGTGGGTCCCTGTTGAAAGGGCAGACCATTTCCTAGGTGCCCTTGCTGCTTTTTTCTCCTTCAGTTTTCTCCTCCGGAAGAGGAAGAAAGCCACCACCAGCCTCTTTGGTGCCAGTGTGTAATTGAGCAGGCTCTGCATGTCTCTCCTTGTGGCAGGACAAGCCACTCCAAGGGATAAAGTTGAAGGTGATTCTATTTGTGACTAGCAGCGCCCATAGCTGAAACCAGCCTGTTCCCTGGGACTATAGAGCAAAGAGGAGAAGGAAAAATTCATCATCACCATGAGGTGTTGCAGTGTGGTATGTGTCATCACCATGAGGGAGGTGCAGATGTTCAGTACCAATAAGTTGCAAGGATGCCTTGGAAAGGTAACTACACTCTCTGTTGCTGGTGAGAGCTCTTGCTGTGCCTGGATGGACCCACAGGTGTTAACAGCAGAAGTGTCTTGGAGTGGATATCTGACAATTGGACTGCCCCAATGCATGCTTTTCCTCAGCAGTATGTGTCCCTAAATCTCCCCCTTTAAACACAAGATTGGGTTTGACTCCAGCCTCTCATGGCAAAAATCCCTCCAGATTTTCCTGTTCCAGCCAGACCATGGGGGCACCATGCTGGAGAGGTGATTTCTTACAGCTGATGTCATACCGGACACCAGTACCCTGCCACTCCAGTGTTGTGCACCATGCTGGTTAATGGCTTTTAATGAGTTCCCATGTGTCTTTACCCAGCAGGATTTATTTTATATTTAACTTGGCCATGCACTTTCATGACTGTTGCTCTCAAGTGAGACTATGCATTAAGGACACTAAAGACAACCTCCTGACAGTTTTGACTTTGTATCATCCAACCTCCTAACTCATGGAAAAAAATGCCTTGGTTTTCACTTGGATTTGACCTTGCTTTGACCTCTAGATTCTCTGCTCTTGTAAGTATTGAATCCAACCTTAAATTCTGAGTGAATCTCTCTTGCTTTATAGAAAGGCTATTGAAGTTATTAAATAAAAAATAAATTTAGACTAACCTTTGGATGTCTATATATTTGCTTTGACTTGTCTGTTGTGGACGTATGTAAATTAATTGTTACTTTACAGACAAAAAAAGACTCGTACTAATATTTTCAAAAAAAAATATGAGGAAAAAATTTTAACATGCTAATAAAGAATAGAAGCCAATCTATATATGAGTTTTGTATGAATACTTTAATTCAGAGAAATAAATACTGGTAAATGGCAGAGTCTCTGAAGAACTTAAGCTTCACAGTGAGCATGCTTTAGTGACAAACTTTCAGCCTATCTGATCAGAGAGTGACTGAGACCTGGGAGGTGAAGGTGTAATTACATTGAAAAAGCCGTACAGTCTCGTAGGATTTTATCAACTAACTGGTCTTAGGTAAAGCTACTGTTTGAGTCAAGGAGAGGGTTGAAAGAAATTATTAGCAAATGTTTGGTTTCTGCAAATGAGAGGGAAAATGACATTGATTTGCATGCATGCATGGACATGGACATCAGGTCCCCAGACTGTCATCTTGAAAATCTGGTATGGTTTGCATTTGTGATTTACCAGGGGAGGACACTAGTTAAGGCCTTTAAAGCATGTATGTGCACAGAAGCATAATTGTTTTAGCTGCACTGTTGTTCTACAGCTCTAACGAAAGTAATTTAACTTCTCTGTATGCTCAACTTCAAATTTCATAGCCCCTAACTGCACTTAAAAATTCATTTTTGAAAATCTAGCCCAGACATTTGTAAAGAAGAGCCTCTCCATAGTCATCTTCAGAGACCTAAGGGATTCAGATGATCTCAGTAGCAGAATCTAGATTGTACTTTGCCTCATTAACCACATTTTGAAAATCACCAGGCTGCTTTGCCAGGAATTAAGTTACATGATTTAAAATTAACATAAGAGTTTAGCATAATTGAAGTGGGACTGTGATATTTGACTTATGGGATTATAAGAGATAAAGGCATAATTTGCAGCATAAAAGATAACCTCTATTTTTAAAAGTAAATTTTAAAAGGTCAGAATGTGAGGTTGGGTTGCAACTTTTTTTATATTTTGTAAGAATGCTAAGCAAAACCAGAAACTGAAGGTCATCCACTATAACTAGTATAAAATCGCATCTCCACAACTGTGCACAGATGTTTGTTTTATTCAGAAAATTACATTGAACGTATGCAGAAGAGGAATGAAAATACACTCCACAACATTCTGTGCAGTTGCATTTACACTAGAGATCAGCTGCAGCATGCAGAGCCTCTTTTAAGGGGCTTCATTACAGTAAATGCTTTTTAGTTATGAACATTTCTTCATTTGAAGATCTCTAAGCACTTCTCTTACGCAGGTTGGATGTCAGAACAAGTCAGATGTGCTGTAAAGGCATTACAGCAAGTCTGTGGGAGTGCTGGAGTAGCAGTAAAGTGCTCTCTTGGCTCATGTGTCTCTTCCAAACACCAGAGAGCCGCGCTTTCCTCCTAAAATTTAAACTTGATTTTTGGAAGCTAGTGTTCCATATCTGCTTTCCTGATAAAATAATTTGGTATTAAATAAAACTGAATTGTTTTATTTAATAATAACATTTTTAAATAATTAATAAAATAGCAATTAATTAAAAATAAAAGTGCACAGGTGCGCATTCTCAAATTCTAATACACTTGTCAACATTAGGCAGCTTCTTTTTTTTGGGTAGGATTTGGCTTACAAAGCTCAGACACAGCCGTTACACCCATGTCTTCTAAAACTGCTGGTAAACTGTTGCTTGCTGAAGTCAGAGGTGTGCAGGCACAGTGCAATCAAACATGACACATACTCTTGAAATGTCCTCTGGTGGAACTCCCCCAAAAGGCCAAATTTATTGGAGCTACTGCTGCCTCAGGCTGTTCTATCTTTGTGATGTGTCATTGGAGATCACCACTTTAATTTTAGATGTAGTTTAAATTTAAATGAAAATTGCAATATGACACTTTGAAAGGAAAACATTTTACTAGAGCTTTGTATTGTATATGTAGGTTATGTATAAAAGACTTTGTTCTATATGCCTTCAGGCTAACAATACATCAGATAAGTCGTTTTAACTGTAATGCTAAAACCAGTTTATCAGCTTTATAACTTCCTGTGATGCCTTCAAAACTAATTTGCTCTCAGAACCTAAAGTCTGAAATCAGACTGTAAATTACTGTGCTTCATTGGAAATATGGATGCACCTGTCCTGTATCAACCAATTCCTGTACAGTTCAGAGGGCAGGGCAGGTACATGAAGTACCATGAGGTGGAACTGTCTGGCTTAGCAAAGGACATCTGTTCATATCCCCAGTTGCTGGGATTGCTTTGCCTTCCAAAATGTGTCCAAGTGGGTGGATGCAGGAAACAGCCATATTATTTAGTTTAATGAGTTACCTTAGATTATTTGGTATTAATAACAATGTGTTTTGTGGGAGAACAGTTGAGCTCTGAACAGTTGAGCTCTGAACTGTAGCTAACTGCAGCAAGTCCTACATGTTTCTTTTATTTCAGATGTAGCTCTGCTTGTGGCTGGAGTGACAGACTTGGACTTCAAAGACCTGGATCTTCCTCCAAGTTCTGTAAATTCATAGACTTGTTGGACAAACATGAAATTCTCTGTGCTTCGATGTCCCCATTGTTAAAGAGGTCCTGTAAATGGAAGGAAATTATACCATGTGCCTTCTCCTAAAATCATTGAACTATGTGGATAAAGAGCTGTGGTTAGAAATTAGGTACTGGTATGGAATTCAACTCACAGGATATTCATGAACTTTCTTTATGTTTTACTTCCAATGGCTTGGAGGAAGCTGGGGACTTCCCAGCTTTGCTCCAGTTGAGAAACGCATCATTCTGCTCTGTTCTGGGCAATTGGCAGGCTTAAGAATGCAAGCTCTGTTTCAAAACACTGTGCATCTGTCAAGCCTATCCAGGCACTGCCTCAGCATAAAACCAGTGCCAGGTTGTTTGACCAGGGGCAAGCGTGTCTCCGGTTCCTCTGGTACAGAGGAGAGCAGAGACAGAGACAGGGTGAGAATCTTGCTGTCGCATTTTACTCTGAGCCCAAATAAAAGAGAAGCTGTTTGGGTTTTTTTGGTGCAGTAACTGTAAAGAAAGTGATGCTTAACTAGAGAGTTCTGCAGAAGCAGTGGATCCCAATCAGATATACTGTTTTCTCCTAAACACCGGAGCTATACAACCCAGTACCCAGGGCCATGTTCCCCCATCCCTTTCTGAGGTCCTGCCACCCCTTGTAACAGGCCACAGTTTACCTGGCTGCTAGAATACTTCAGGATTTCCCTCCTACTAATATAGCCACTTTTACTATGGCTCTATGGAGGCTACTAATAATGTGGGGATGACATTGAGGCAGACTATGTTGTTTTCTTCTTTTTGTCTTCAGAAAACAGTGTGATTAACAACTGTGAGAGAGGAGAAAGAGTCCTTACAAAAGGAAAGAGACAATCTTAAGGCCATGACCATAACTTTTTTTTTTTTAAGTACATGTAATTATTGCTTCCTTTCCTCTGTCTCCTCACATACAATTTCCCTCCCTTTTTAAGTATGTCAGCACAAATTGGTGAGACCAATTGCTTGTTTGCTCTCAGCTGTCAAGTTTAAGCCACCTCCAGTCCAGCACATCTATGTTATCATAGCACTGAGGCTGCACTAATAAGCCTGCCTGAGAGTATGGTACTGTCAGCCACCATCTGTGCACACATATTTGTCTTGACCTTGTCATGTAGAAATTCCTTCTATTTCAGGACTTGGTTTTTTCTCTCAAGTTCCTTCCAGAAATCAAAGTTTCCACAAAAGCTCATGATACTGCTCATTTCCCAAGATTTGTAGATTTGAAGTGTCCTGTATAATCTGCATTCAAGAAACAACATTCTGAGACATAAGGTGTAGGAGCAGAGCAGATTAATCTGGGTATTTCAGGACCTGCATATTGAATTATCTCATTCTTGATAAAAGCAGACACAGACAGATTTTTAAGTTTTAGGAATGATAATGAGTCACAGTTCATGTGAGAAACAGCATGTGTTCAGAAAGCTGAGTTCAACTACATAGCAATTTCCTGCCAACAAACTTGAACAAATGCAATGTAAATGCATGCACATTTTATAAACGCACATGCACACACACAATATACATATATGAGTCTTAGAATACCCAGACAAAGGCTTCGCAACAATGGTAGTGGGAGTTACTTAGCTTAAGTCCCGCATTTGACTTTGAAGGCCTTAAATGTTTATTAAGATATAGGCATGTGTACATTCTATTAGCATGATGCAAAACAATGACGTTATTCCAAACTAACCTAAACTACTTGCAGCAACTGCAAGTTTTCCTCTGGCACAGGTTTTCTTTTGGCTTTTTTAGATTGCCTGGGACAGGATGCTGCCAGGTCTGTGGGTCTGCAGTTTGTCCACCTGTGCCTGCTTCTGGTCATGGGTGTAGCTACAGGTTTTGGGAGATGGTTTCCTGGTGGGGCACTTGGTAGAGGAGGGAGTAGGCAAGGGCTTGCAGCAGCATCTGTCTACCTTCAAGGAAGTTATCGTGTTACCCCCTTACAGTGCACTTCAAGCCACAGACACAAGCTGTCACCTTTGCTATGACTTCTGCCATTCTCTTAAAATAAAAAATAAATTTAAAAAACCAAAACTACAAAAAAAACCCCACAAACAAACAAACAAACAAAAAAAACTAAAACAGAGAAGGGACAGAGAGAAAACCTCTAATGAGAAGGGGAAATGTTAATTGTGGCTGGAGGTGACAATGCACAATAATAAATCGCTGCTTTGCCATTGTATCTCTGATCAAAGTATCCTAAGACTGCAGCAGAGCAAAAGCTCAGCTCCAAGGAAGGATGATGTTTCCTAAAATCCTCGTGATCCCTGCAGGTTCTCTTGAACGGGAGAGAAAAGGAAAACACAAAACCAAAGTTAAAATTTTGATGTGTCTCAGACTTGCTGCCAATAAGGCTCCTTTTTCTCCCTACATCTTTTTGGTTGTGTCCAGCTTAATGGCCGCAGTTGCTTAAGGGCAATGCACTGCCTCTGTGTACAAAAACTACCCTAATGAAAGCACTCTTACCAAGCAGAATATGGCTCACAATTTATTTTCTGCCTTGCTTTATTTGAAAGTGATGCTAAGACTGAAATCTCCAGCTTAAGCTGATGTGTTTTAGCTAGTCAATCTGCAAGTTAGCATCTGGGGAAAGCCGGCGAAGCTTTTTAGGTGGGCTGGGCCATTGCTGCCGCCAGGCACATCTCTAGGAGCTGCAAAGGCCACGTCTGAAAAGCAGGATCGCCCTAAGAGATACTCCTAAGTGTTGATGAAGAACCCAGTTCTTAGGAAACCATGCCTAACCGTTTTTTAGTATAAAAGATACCCCTGAACTGGAAGCAACAGAGACGACTTTGTCAAACCCATACCTTTCTGAGCAAGACATAGAAAAGGAGAGAGAATATTTTGGGACATTTTGAGACATTCTTTCTAGCATTTTCAGTTTTACTTTCTGTGCCTCCTGACCCCCAGGCACCATGCACTTCATTAATTTACTGCAATTTACCAAAGGAAAACAGGGTCTACCCACTGACACCTTTATAGCTAAAATCTGGTCTCTGTGCTGTCTTGGTTACAAAAACAGGCACAGGCTGAATGAGAGAAGCTGGGAACTTGTTATGTAAAATCTACTGCAAGTGAGCTATTATGCCTCGACCCCTTATTTTGGCACAGTAACAAAACCACTGAGACTGGACAGTTATAGGGTTTCACAGGCTTTTTATTTTATTTTTTTCCTTTTTGGCCTCATCACAAAACCCAAGTGAATCAATGGTGTGCCCTAACTTCTGAAATAGTCTGAGACTCTCAGTATTTTCTACATACAAAGACACAGTGGGGGAACATTTATATTCTATTTCTTCATTATTGAATCAGGAGACTCCTGCCTAAAAATACCTTGTTTAGGATCACAATAGAAAGCTTCCGCATATTTTTCCAATTCCTTGATATTTGACTACATTATGATCCCTGTTGTTTTGTATTCACTTTGTTTTCTGTATGTGGCTTAAATTCTCCATTTTTCCCAATAAATTTCACTTGCCTGTAACTCAGGTGACTATTTTCCACTCCAAGACTTGACCTTTGTTCCTCTTCAGCATCATCACTTGAGTAAAAAAATAAAAGTAAACAATAAATAAATAAATAAATTATACTGGAACAGGGAAGGGAAGGGAAGGGAAGGGGAAGG
>JAWMRA010000078.1:105297166-105370590 GCA_035584735.1 Pseudotriccus pelzelni | reverse complement strand
GAGAGCAGCCAGGCAGAAAGGGACCTGGGGGTGCTGATCGACAGGAGGCTGAACATGAGCCAGCAGTGTGCCCAGGTAGCCAAGAAGGCCAATGGCATCCTGGCCTGGATCAGGAACCATGTGGCCAGCAGGTCCAGGAAAGTGATTCTTCCCCTGTACTCGGCAGTGGTGAGGCCACACCTGGAGTGCTGCGTCCAGTTCTGGGCTCCTCAGTTCAGAAAGGACATTGAGGTGCTGGAGCAGGTCCAGAGAAGAGCAACGAGGCTGGTGACGGGACTTGAGTACAAGTCCTGTGAGCAGAGGCTGAGAGAGCTGGGGTTGTTTAGCCTGGAGAAGAGAAGGCTCAGGGGAGACCTCACCACCCTCTACAACTACCTGAGAGGAGACTGTAGCCAGGTGGGCATCAGTCTCCCAGGCAATCAGCAGTAGGACAAGAAGGCACAATCTTAAGCTCTGCCAGGGAGGTTTAGGTTGGATATTAGGATGAAATTTTTTACAGAGAGTATAATCAGGCATTGGAATAGGCTGCCCAGGGACTTGATGGATTCACCTTCCCTGGAGGTTTTTAAGATGAGACTGGATGTGGCACTTAGTGCCATATTCTAGTAACCACAGCAGTGTTGGATCAAGGGTTGGACTTGATGATCCTGGAGGTCTTTTTCAACCCAGTTGATTCAATGATTCTATGATTCCATGAAAACACGGTATAGGAAGAATATAAAGATATTAGAGAGTATCCAAAGGAGAGCTATGAAGACGGTGAAGGGTCTAAAGGGGAAGGCATATGCGGAGTGTCTGAGATCACTTGGCTTTCTTCAGCCTGGAGAAAAGAAGACCAAGGGGAGACCTCATCACAGTCCAGGACTTCTTCATGAGGGAAAGTGGAGGGGCAAGTACAAATCTCTTCTCCATAGTGATCAACGATAGGACCTGAGGGAATGGCATGAAGCTGTATCAGAAGATGTTTATGTTGGATATTAGGAAGAGGTTCTTCCAGAGGGTGACTGGGCACTGAAACAGGCTCCCCAGGGAATGGTCACAGTACCAGAGTTCAAGAAATATTTGGTCAATGCTCTCAGGCACATGGTGTGAATCTTTGGGCTGTCCTGTGCAGAGCCAGGAGCTGGACTCGGTCCTTGTGGGTCCCTTCCAACACAGGATATTCTATGATTCTATGATTTTGTAGCCAGTAGAGTTCTATTAAAGTACTAATAGGCATTTTAGATGGTTAAAGCTCCCTGGCTGCAGAGCTGCTAGGGCTTTTTTTCCGTTCAATACAGAGTGGCAGAGAAGAAACTGAGAAACCTTTGAGTCCTTCCCATTGCCGGGCAGCCCCGCTCCGCTTCTTTTTGACCGGCAGCCGCGACCCCCCTGCACTACTCTGCACAGGCACATGACCACAAGCGACCCGCTGCCGGTGCTCCGGCGGCCGCGCCTCGAGTCCCCGCCGCCCGCCCGGCGCAGCAGGTAGGGCAGCGCGGCGGCGGCAGCCGCTCGGTCGGGAGCCGTCGGGAGCCGTCCCGTCCCGCCCCCGCCCCGCGCCCCGGCCCCGGCCCCGGCCCGCCCCGGCCCCGCCGCTCAGCCGCGCCCGCCGGGGAGGCATGAGCGACGGAGCGGCCGCTCCGCGCCGCGGGTGAGTGCGCGGCCCCCGCGGGGCGCGGAGGGAGGGAAGGCGGGCGGCAGGCAGCAGACGGGCAGGAGGCAGGCAGGAGACAGGCAGGCGGGCGGGGACAGCCCCACCACCCCTCCTCAGGCCAAAGATGACTTTAAGGGAAACCTTCGGGGAGCGGGGTGCGCGGCTGCGGGAGGGGCGCCCCGTGTCCGCGCCCGCGGGGACCCCCGGCTGCGCTGTCCCGGGAGGAGTGCGCAGCCAGGTGAGGGGCTCCGGGTTGTTGCCTTTCTCCTGCGTTTTGCACCGAGGCATGGCAGCCAGGGCACCCTCTTCCCGAAGGCACTACGGGACCTGTCGGTTTTAACACCAGAGGTGCGAAGGGGGCAGAGAGTCGCATACCCCGTCTCCTTTTCTGCACGCTAAAACTTTGCTCTATTGTCCACTTGCGGTCATGCAGTGGAGAGTCGTGCGTGCAGAAATCCCGGGTCCTGCACAACTGAAAAGCTGCGGTACTGGGTTTCCGGGGCTCCCCACCTCCTGTAGATATCCATGTCAAGTTGCTCACTTAATACCGTATTGGAAAATGAGGCAAAATGCTTACAAGCAAGCCCTGCGACAGTGCATTTGTTTTGCAAGAGTAGCCTGTCCCACTCCTTCCCCAGAGCTGGCGGGCGGGTGCCCGTTGTCCAGCTGAGCTCCAGCCAGCGGTGCCTTCCCAGGTCGGCAGTGTCGGAGTTTGCTGCGGAGATGCCACTGTAAATAGCCACTGCATGCACAGAACTTGTATGTGACAGGAGTGTCGTGTAAAGTGGCTGGCTGCAAGCCCGTGTCCGGGCTGTGTGCTCTGCTCTCTGAAATTGTATTAGTTAGAAAAGAAGAATTTTTAAAATACTGTTTGACTTTTATATTGAAGCCTTTGTTACGATTTACGTTGTTACAGCTTTGAAGCCATAATCATGCCTGCAGCCCTGCTGGCAATGCAAAACCCACTTTGCATCCTATCAGACACAATTCACTGTGTAATCTTGTAGTCCAGACCAGAGAATTTCAAGTGTGGCCCCACATGAAATTAATGTGTGACCATAACTTGAAAGTGTCTTTCTGTTGTATTTTGGATTTATCTAGGGAAACCATGAACAACAACTACTCCAAAAAAATTGTTTTGCAACTTTGATGGCAAATCTTAGCTGCTTTTCCCATTTTAGTTTCAGACCTGTCACAGCCATCACTCTGTCTCATCTCAAACCTTTAACTGTGTGCTGAAAAAACAGTGGATGTTGGAGATCGTGTTGATTTTTAAGTTGCTGATCGCCACTGGATTTAAGTGAAAACTCAGGACTCAAACACAGTATTAAGTTTTATTAGCATTTATAAGAGGTTCTGCTGTTAGGAAGAAAGGTGCACAGTTTGAAAGAAAAATTTGGCCCTGACAGCTGAGCATTTTGCTGGGTGTTGAAATTACAGAAAAACAGACTGCTTAAGAAAAACATGTATGGATTAAAAATAGGTGTTTAGATCATTAACTGTCAAAATATAGCTGACAGTGGAGTTCTATGTAGTATGATGTTCTAGAGAAACAGAAACTGTGTTGACAAGCAAGCTTCTGTGTTTGAAGCTTTTGGCTTGCATGCAACAGTTTTGCATTTTCAGGGCTGCAAATAATATTGACCAAATTGACTGGATGTGGTCTCAGCTGGAGAAGCAGTATGAGATCTGTCCATCATAAGTGGCACCCTCCTTCTGGTCAGGCCCATCAGCGGTTCAGCAGAAGGTGGGATCTTCCGCATCCTCCCTGTCTCACTCTTCCACGTGGGCACCTGCGCACACGCTCACTCTTAATGTGTTTTTCCAAGATATTCCACAACTAGTGAGAAGCCAACTGCATTCTTTTAACGCCAAATACAACCCCCTTTTTCTATCAACTTCACAGAAAGAAGGTGTGTAATTAATTTGCAGATCTCGCTGGTCTCTGCATACAGAAAGAGATGGTCAGGCACACTTGAGCTCACTATACCCCTCTCTCCCATGCTCCATAAGCCTACATTCCCCTCACAGTGCCCTTGGTGGTTGGAAATTTTCCAAAACCTTTGACTATAACACCAGGGCTTGCATTTTGCTCAGGGAAGTCCAGATTGCACCCCAAACTGAGCTAATGAGTGAAAGGGTAAATGAGTGCTGTTTCCCCTTTCCGTGCATCCAGGTGTCTCTTCCATGGGCTTCATGACATTATGTAATCCCTATATTAAATGTTCACCTGGGAAATGCCCAGGGAAAATGAGCTTTTCTCAGTATGTTATAGCCCTACATCTTACTCAGGTCACTAAGATAAATTATTAGTGAGGAAGCACTAAGAGTATCAGAGGTAAGCCTTTAAGTTTCAGTGTGAAGCTGGGCATAGGGTTCAAAGGTAAGGGCAACCAAATACCTCTGAGCTTCAGCTTTGAGGGAGGCAATGGTTTTGGGGTCATTTTGAACAAAAAGTCTAGTCTAGATGGTTGATCATTAACTGACTGTTAATGTGAGATCTTACAAAAACATCTTTCCATTTGTCTTGAGTTTGACCCAAAATCAGAAGATTTGGGGTATGACTTTATCTCTTTTGGCATTCTGGCTTCACTTCTCTAGTAGAGCAAGTCCTGCTCAGGTGTCTCAGATCACTTTACAACAGCCATTTTTAGGAGATAATGTAATTTTTGTTCTCACATGAGAGTCTGGAGAACTGAGATAGAGTTCAGATGGCCTATCCAAAACACAGAGTAAAGTAGCGTAGGAAATGAGACAGGGAAACAACTTATTTGCTCCAGTCACAGGATTAAATTGCTTTCCCCTAGCTCACTGGAACTGTTAAGAAATTCATGGCCCATTCCTCTTGCAATAACTTGAAAAGGGCAGACATGCCTTTTATGCTTCTTTCTGATGTAACTGATATTAAATATGCATTGTAGCTTAGTTACCTTAGATAACTGAGCATAAATTCATCCATCTTTCACTTGAAATTCTGTTCCCAAATGTAGCAACTGAATATTCTTTCTTTTGTTTTCTGCTTCTTGGATGGGTTGGAGGTTTTTTTGCTTTTGTTTTTAGAGAAGAATCTTGTTAGCATGCCTTAGAAACTCATTAAAATGCTTCCCTTTTGGCTTATTCTCCTAATTTATTAATACCACAAATAACTTTTCTTTGGTGACCCACTTTCATAGGTATCTGAACATCTAGCAAAATTGTAACTCATCAGGAAGGCAGTGTAGACTGATAAATAGCATCTCCAGATGGGGAGAAAAAACAAGACACTCGTTTCTTAGCCATACAGAGTTCTACACACCACACATACAGGAAAATATTGGTCTATTCCCCAGCTCACTTGGCATCATTAGCCCAAAAGAAAGCACTTTATTGATTGCACAATTGATTTAAAGGTCAGAATGTAGGATTGCATTCAATTTTCACCCTACATCCACAGTGAAGAAACTGCTCTTTGCATAAGTATAATTTGAAATATTGGTCTACGTGAGTGTTCAAGCAAATAGACTTTCTCTTCTAGCTCCCAGGGCAAACTCCCAACACTACGCTGTCATCAAAAACATTAGTCTTTGACTAAGTTACTACTTTTTATTGAATTATCTTACCTGCTTTGTGAAAAATACAGATTTGCATAGAAAAAGAGGATGCTCACTGATTTAATGAACATGTTGATTAAGAGGTCACTCGAAGTGGTATAGTTACACAGCCTCTAAATCAGAAACAAGTCAGCTAGCGTGGAAGAGTAAACTTATTTTCATAATCATTTCAAAATATACAGAGGTTGCTTTTGGGGAGCTGAAACTATATGACAGATTTATCACAAGGAGTGATTAACTAACCTGTGTCCTGCAGACGCTCCAACACTGCTTGTGTTTTAAGGACAGAGTGTAATCTGTGGTTATCCCAGACCAACGATACTCAGTGTTGCAGCCTTCTCTTCAAAGTCTGCTGAATAGCAACCCCTAACAGGAGAGCAAGAGGCATTTGGTGACTTCTGATGAAGATTTGTTTTCCTTTTCAGTAAGTGTGGACGTCTGTGTAAGTGTGAGAGAATTATGGTGGCGTTTAAAGGAGTCTGGACTCAGGCCTTCTGGAAAGCCGTTTCAGCAGAATTTTTGGCCATGCTCATTTTTGTCCTCCTCAGCCTCGGCTCCACGATCAACTGGGGTGGAGCAGAAAAGCCCTTGCCTGTAGACATGGTCCTTATCTCCCTCTGCTTTGGACTCAGCATTGCAACCATGGTGCAGTGCTTTGGACACATCAGCGGAGGCCACATTAACCCTGCTGTGACCGTGGCAATGGTCTGCACGAGGAAGATCAGCCTCGCCAAGTCCGTCTTCTACATTCTTGCCCAGTGCCTGGGAGCCATCGTGGGGGCAGGCATCCTTTACCTTGTCACACCTCCAAGCGTGGTAGGAGGCCTGGGAGTCACTGCGGTAATCACTTCTCCTCTGGCTCTTGAGCTAGACTAGCTTAGATCCTAAGAAAGCATAATCAGTGTCACACAGAATGAAGGGAGCTCAAGCAGAGATTTTAAGAGCTGGCTGGTTTATTTACATCTAGACAGGGCTTAAAGCTCTCCTTAGGATAGGTTTATGCAGTGTACTATCTATAGCGGTTCTTTTTATAGAAGTTCTCTTTCCCAGAACTTCCCCAAATCTGATGACAGCAGGTAATGTTAATTTACATACAAAATTTAAATAATATATGCGTGAAATGCCATTTTTATATGGGCTGGGGAGGGGGGGAAATTAATTCCATGCTATTATGATGGGGATTGAAAAAACATCAATTTAAAATGACATACTTTTGAAATAGATTGTGGCTTAGATTTCAGCTTTGTTCTAAACTAATAAGGAATGCCATCAGTTAGCCCTGTTGCAGGACTTATTAAAAATGCACTTCAGCTGCACACGGCTTAATTTTTAATTGAAATTTAAATTAATTAAGTCAGGGCTAATTAATGAATTTATAATTGAATAGTAAATTACAGTGCTCCCAAGAAAAAAAATTGGTGAAAGGGAAGTGCAGCATTTGCAAATCCCTGTGTAAAAATAAACTGTACTTCTGCAGTCTAACTTTTAAGTTCTTGTTGGATGTTACTGTTAAGCCTTCTGTTCTGAGTCTAGCAGTGGTTTTCCATAGCTCTCAAAATAAAAAACCATATTTTAAAGTTAAAAAAAAAGGAAGTAATGCAAAGAGGGGGGAATCTGTACCTCTAAAAGTTCATTGTTGTCTTTTACTCTGTAACATTTAGAAATACTATTCATTGAAATACAATTAATGTATGTGATGGCTTTCTGATTTATGAAATTACCTTTTCTTCATTTCTGGTGTTTCTTTCCCTTCTTCCAGGTACATGGAGATCTTTCTGCTGGGCATGGACTCCTGGTGGAGTTGATAATTACATTCCAGCTGGTTTTTACTATTTTTGCTAGTTGTGATTCAAAACGAAGTGATGTCACTGGTTCAGTAGCTTTAGCAATTGGATTTTCTGTTGCAATTGGACATTTATTTGCTGTAAGTTAATGATTTCTCATTAAAAAGTAGATCCCTTTACCCTTTATGACTACTTCAGAAGTAAATGGAAACTTTTGTGACCTTTAGAGCTGTTACAGCTATATAGCTGCTGTATTCTTCATGGATCCATGCCAAAACCCTTTGGAGTTTGCAGGAGTGTCCCTTGGGTAGGGTGTTGCACCAGAACTTTTCTGGCTCTTTATGTGATGACATCATTGGCTTTATGATAAAGACTCAGGAGAGTGATGATACCCACTGTCAAGATGAGAAGCCATACAAAACCAAGGCATCCCGTAGAAATCAAATCCCTATCGTCAAGACTTTAATAACAGGTAACATTTTCTCTCTGCTTTAGATCAATTACACCGGTGCCAGTATGAACCCTGCTCGATCATTTGGACCTGCTGTCATCATGGGGAGATGGGAAAACCAATGGGTAACTCTATTTTCATGCTTCCTTCACCATAGCGACAAGCAGCAATCAGAATTTTTCCTACATCATTCGCTTTTAGCTCTCTCTCCCAGTACATCCCGTAGAGACCATCACCAGGGAAGGCAGGCACGGACCTGCCCCAAGCTTAGGTATCATCGTGCTCCTCCCCTAGGACTGCAGTGCAGTATGCAGCATGTTGGAATACTGTCTTACCGCCATTTTGCGGAGCTGGTAGCTGGGGTAGAAAGGAAATCATACAAAAAGTTCAAGACAAAGAAAAAGCAATGCAGTGAAACAGAAAGAACTGAACTGCTGGAAAGAAAAATCCTCCAAGGCAGATTGCAAACCCTGCTGGTCATGTGGTGAGCAGTTATGGAAGTAATTCTGTTGACTTCACGTTTCACCTGGTTCTGCAGCAAACTGGGACAAACATATAAAAATGAGAGGAGGGACCCTCTGTGATGTGGTTCCTGGGGGACAACCTGCCTCAGCAAATGCTTGTAGTGAGAGATAAAGAGGTTGCAGTCTGGTCTTTGCAGGCCAGACCAGATGTTATGTGCTTCAGTTTGAAAGCATCAGCTTAGGTAGGAGCAGTTGTGCAGGAAACAGTGTGATAAACAGATTGTGAATGATGCAGTAATTTTCTACGGCATCCTACTATCCAACTTATTAAAAACCACTTCATATTTTATGAGAGAGAGATGGATCTCAACTCAGTCTCACCTAATTATAGACAGAGAAAGCACTTCTAGGGACACTTTCAGTGCTAAGTGGAAGAGCTGCATATTACAGTGCATGCAAGGATTTTCTTGATTGTTAAAGTATGAAGCCCACATTGCGCTCACTGCAGCTAGTAACAGAAATAACATTGTCTTCAGGCCCTAAGGCTTCAATTCTGCAAACATGATACCATGTGTAACTTTGTTCCCAAGAGTTATCCTATTGAGACAGATTTACCCATTATCAGTGAGTGGCTTGTTCGTATGAAAAACTGCTGTAGTTTTTCACAAGATCAATTATCCATACTCTGACGAAGCCTGTAATTTATAACTAAAGCTATAAACAATAAACAAATGTACCATGGAGAAACTTGTAGGAGAAGCTTAGTTACTGTCCTGGCCACTTGGAAAGACAGCCTTTTCTCCTCCTCCAGAGCGGTGATATTGGCATGCCATTCACAGAAGCCTGTGGGCTTTGGCACCTGCTAATGTTACCACTGAACTGCTGGGTGCCATGCTGAAATAGATAGGTACCTACAAAGTTGTGTTATGTTCATTGTATTTGCTTATTCAAATCCAATTTTCAGGTAGCTGACTGCCCCTTGTATTTTGTAGGATTAGAAGCCAAATTTGGATTATTTTGGAAACGTGAGTCTGAAATACTGAAGTTGAATTGTTTGTGTGTACACTAGGAAAGGTTTTGTTTCTTTGAAAGTTAATTGTCATGTTGGTTGAAAATGCAGAAAGAAAATCACCTTTTTATATGAGTGTTTCATTCGTATAACTTCTTGCAAACAGTCCAAATATATGGCCTACAGCTGGCAATGAGCAATAAAAAGTTAGAGGAGGCCTCTTGTAAAGAGATGCATCAATAAAACTTGACAAAATTATTTCACTTTGAAGATGTCAGCTTGCTTCTCAATCTTTTTATCGCTGCTAGTTTAAAAGTAAAGCTATGCCAGAGCAGCTATCTGTTGTATGTGATTACAGAGATGTGTTTGACATACATGACTCCACCAGGATCTGGGGCCTTTTTTGTCTCAGTGTTATGGCTCTGTTTAGTTGAAATGAGGAGGATGAAGAACCTGTACTTTTGTACTATTGCACAAAGTTTAAAAAAATAAGTTAAATTTCCCATACAGAGGGGGGGGAAAGCTGGTTTCTATTAACAGGAGAAGGTAGGGCTTCCAGAGAGGATGACCTCTGTTTGTTGAGATGTCCAGAGCTTTACTGCTGCTCAGCCAATCTGCTCCAGAAAATTAGTAACCAGATATGTAGATCGAAATCTTTTTCAGGCATCAGGGAAATAGTAACTGTACCTCACTGACACGTCAGTGTAGGTTCCTCTTCTTTGTTCCATGGAGTCCACTGCCTGGTGATTCCCGAAACACTGACATGAAAGGAGTTTTTAGGGAAGAGCTGCATCCACGGGTGTGAAATGGTTTAGATGACTGGATGCAAGGTAACTATAGTGTATTTCTGAAAGGGCTGAAACAGCTGGGACAGACAGGGAGAAGGCAGAAAGAAAAATAAAAAATACCAAGGACCAATGCCATTAACAAGAGACTGCCTTTTGAATAACTTGATATGTGATTTTAGCGCACTCATTTATGCTGAACTCCAGGTCACCATCTGTGAAACCTGTGGTAGTTGTACTTCTCTGACTCATAAACCACTAGAATGGCAGATTTCATTCTGGTTCATGAAAGCCAGGGAGCAACGTGATTATGCATTTCTGCAGAGTTGGTTTTAGTAATTGGGCCAGGGCATTTTGTAGAAGCTTTTCTGGGTAAAGTCTGTACAAACGTGCTTTTCTCTGAGACCCTGGCTTCTTTTTTTGCTCTAGAGCTTAATGTCTGGGTTTTTTTCCACCTCTTTTTTGCAGGTATATTGGGTGGGACCAATAATAGGAGCGGTCCTTGCCGGTGCTCTTTATGAGTACGTCTATTGCCCAGACGTTGAACTCAAGCGCCGTTTCAAAGACGTTTTCGGTAAGGCTACCCAGCCTTCCAAAGGGAAGTACATCGAGGTGGACGATAACAGGAGCCAAGTAGAGACTGATGACCTGATCCTGAAGCCTGGCATAGTCCATGTGATTGATATTGACAGGGGTGAGGACAAGAAGGGAAGAGATCCATCCAGCGAGGTGTTGTCTTCTGTATGACTAGCAAGAAGCACTGAAAGCAGAGAGCAGCCTCCTAGCACGTCCACAGATATCCTTCCACCTATTAAAGAAACAGATCTCCTCTAGACTGAGCATTTACCACTTCTTGAAAGATACGGTGTGGGCAGCTGCATGGATTGGTGTCACCAAACCATACACCTGCTCAGCTGGAGGATTAGGACTTTGCTATAATTAGGATTCCCCACTTATTATTGCAAATTAAGACTTCTTCCTAGTATTTTCCTTTCCTTTTTTCTCGAGCAACCCCAAAATCAAAAAAAAAGAGATGAAAACGTTCTCCTTTAATAAATCAGTCAATAATAAGATAAAGATAGAGATGTTTAACATTCACATTGACAGTTAAGACATACCAGGAAATGCCTATAGACATGAAGACCTACTTATCAGATTGTTCTTCTGACACTTAATTGGCTATTGTCAGCTCTGATTAGAACATCGTATCCATTAAGCATTCTCTGCAAGGTTCAGGGACAGCACCAGCAGTATTTAAGACTTTTATCCACAGTCATGCAAAAGAGTATTGTTTCCACTCACATACATCACTATTTCCTTGCAAACTACCTCGGAAAAAATGATACTTCAGTAGTTTTCTTAAAAAAATATATCGACCCATCAAATTTCACTTATCTGATTTGCGATATAAATACACTGCCTTCATCTCCAAGAGTAAATATGGTGAAAAGGGAATGTTGAAGTGTATGGTAATAAGGCTGCAAAGCATTTGACTGTACTCCATTCTCCCTCTTGTCATTGTCTATCTGGTGAAACACTCTCCTCGAGTTTGACTATAGACCATTTAGTGTTAGCTGCCTCTCAAGGTCATGCAGAGAATATAAAGGCTTTCCTGTTACAAGAGATACCAGAAGAAAAGAAGGCTTATCTGTTTTCAGTGCACTTGTTCAAATACACATTTCTGTGCTAATTTATATAAACTAAAGGTTTAAATTGCTTACCTATTTTCTTAAAAGATTGTTGGAGATATGGGGTTTCTTAATTTATTAGTAATGTAGAGAGGTTTTAACTTTTAACTGTATTGAGATACTGATTGTGAAATATTTTTTTTTATAACAGATGATAAAAATTTGACTGCTTCTGGCTTTTTATTGTGATGCCTGACTATTTGAATGGGATCTGTGCTTGTTCCAGTGTTCATATAGTCTTAATTACACCTCTAGCTAAGGCTTCTTTATGTGTTGTAGGAAAATTTGCAAGCGCAAGGTATTTCAGGGGGAAAGGTACATGAAATATGTTCAGTAAACAGTCTTTCCCTTATAGAAGTATTTTGACAGACATAATCATCCCAGCAGAACATTTCTGTAAAGCTGTTACTGACTTACTGCTTTTGTTTCTGATCTGCAGCTTTGAGTTTTACAATGCGCAGCTGCAAAGCAGTCAGGAGCATGGTATTATTACTGTAATTATATAGTTTTTATTTTTAAACTGGAAGCTACTCCTGCCTATTTAGCAAGAAGAGAAGAAAAAAGTATTAGTCCTGACTGTGGGCTGTATTAGCCTTGTCTGTTCTTTGACATACTCTACATGCAATCTTTATTACAGGGAATTAGAAGTTTCTAATGAGATAATAAACTCCTGCAACCCTTGAATTTGTGCACTATGATCCAAGTGCAGTTCTACTACCCCTACTTGCAGCACTGTCGTGTCCTACTGTAGTCCTTTTCCTAGTTTCACATTTTTCTTGTCTTAAACCCAGTTAGCATGGCACAAGTTCCCTGCACTTAGCATGAGATTCATGACTCCTTCATGCATTTGCAGTTGGACCATGATCTCTCCCATATTCCACCCAGGCACAGCGTGTAGCACATGCGGGCACAGGGCAGGGCTTCCTTGTGTGACCCAGGGACAGCCCCACTCCTGACACGTGAGCCCTCCCACCAGACACGCTCCCTCTCACAGCAGTGGCTGCCTGTCGAGTCTAGTAAAGCAGCTGATATTTGTCCTTAGCTGTGCCTCCACACAGGGACAGCCTCATGGTTCAAGGGCGCGGGCATGGCTGGGGACCCGCAAGGAACAATGTCAAACCACAGATAAGAGCTCCTTCCCACAGCAAGGACTAAGTCTTCTGGGGAAGGGCAACACAGGTGTGGTGTTATACCTCTGCTCAGATGGGTAAACACCACACTAAACAGACTCAGTGTGAAGTTGAAAACTTGTTGCGGAAGTTTTGTCTAGGCGTTTGGTTTGGATTTGGTTTTGTTTTTTTTATACTGTTCAAATGCTGTATTTGTTAAAGGGACACTTTGGTTAAACCTTTAGCGTGGCTTACGACAAGTAAAGTGTCATACACATAGAAGTGGTGGATTTTTAAGCAAAGGTTTGCATTTTTATATTTCAAGACACTCCTTAATTTGTGATTTTTGCATGGTACTGTGTTATTTAAATAAGAAGCTGTGATTTGTTTTATGCCTAAGGGTCCTTTACACAAATGGCTTTATGTGTGTTTTCCTCACCCAGCCTAATTCTGCTGCTGAGGTGAGCATAAAGTGAGCATAGCGCCAGCCACCTCTGTTAGGAGGATCTTCTTCATTAAAACACTCTGTCAAGTGAGTCACTCAGAACAAGTCCCAGGAGAACCCCTCTCTCAGAGTATTGGACATAAGATCCTGAGACTCGTGAAAAGATCAAGGGACAGAAGAGAAGCTAAAGTAGAGACCACCAGACAGTAAAGAGTGATGCCATGCTATCAGACATTAGCAGGAAAGCAATGTGTGGTAGATCTGCTCCCACAGAATGAAACTCATGGAGGAGTTTGTCATTGACTACCGCGGAAATGGTGCTGAGCTTTTTTCGGGCCTGATGGCTTCTGTCATGCACTTCACTGTGGTTTTTTTCTAAAGTTAGAGGCTCTCAGCAGGAGAGCCTTAATTTTCACTTAATTTCCACTCCACTTAATTTTGGAAGAAAATGCGTTCAACTTAGGGTTTATGGCCCACCCTAAAGTAAATCCTTGGAAGTGCCCATTATCACAGGTGGTTCTGCCACACCACAAGAGATCACCGTTCATAAAAGGGAACATCACTCTTCAGCATTTCTTAGGACTTGATTCACCTTGACACAGTGATATCTGTTCCTCTAAGTTGTTTTGCAATGGTATCATCACTGTACAATAGTCAGATTTGGTTAAGTAATAGACTAGCATGGCATTTTTATTGATTTGAAATGCTTTTGCTTTAGTATTTTTTTAAAATATGTACTTTGGTACTGTTTGAATGAGATTTATGTTCTAAAGCTCTTCAGCTCTAAATTGTACCTTATAATGTAACTTGGTGTCCTCTTAAAGCATTTTGTGGTTGTGGTGGGAAACACCTTTTGTTTATTAGGGTGGATGGTTATCACCGGAAGTGTGCCAGGTATGTCATCATTTTGGGGTCCTAAAAAAAAAATGGATAAGTCTCACTCCTCCATGATAGCAGGATTGTTTTCTACGCTATATTTGCACTCTAACAAACATGTTCATATTAAATCACTGGATTTCAGAAAAAAATGCAGGGAAACTAAGGGTGATTCTATTGGCACACACAAATACCTTTTAGGTTGTGTGAGCTCTAAGGAGTTTATCACCCAAATTCTTTCTCAGGAAAAAAACTAAAAAACCCTGCAGCATTTGAGTTGTCATCGTAATGCTTCTCCTGTTGAAGTGTTTGGAAGCTGTATCTTTCATTCTTTTAGTGAAAGCAGGAGTGAGACTCATCTCATGCAATGTTTGGGCTTGTCACATGTATTTGCATATCAGCTTTTCAAAGTGTGCTTTATTTCTGGTTATTAGTAATTGCCGCAGTAGAAAGCTAGATGGCCATCAAATTTCTACTTTTCTAGTGCTTGATGGCAGAGCAGTTGCTGCTATGCTTTGTAACATCTTACCTGTAGTCTGTGTAACACATTCAGGATATTATACACCATCCAATATTTTTAATCTAATTAAAACGTGAAAATTCACATTGTGAGCCTTTCTTTTCAGGGTGGAAGGTGAAAACACCATGCACAATTTTTTGTATCTCAGTTCAGCCTGTGTGTATCTAAGTTTCTCAAGGACTTACTAAATAGACAAGATGTAAATATAGACTGAAGTATTTACTACCCACTTACATGATCTAAATCACACTGTTGCAGTCTGAAATTTAGGACAAATGAGGTAAAGCAATACATGGATTTTTTTTCCACAAGATTGCTTATTGTTTAAATGCTTAGTTACCGTGATATCAGAACTAATGTTATAGGACTTCAAATTTCCATATGTAACGTTTGGAATAATCTACTGAAAAAATTCACTATAAAATCATACTTGATTATCTGGTTCCCACATGTATTCTACTCTTTTCACACTACTGTTGCAAATAAAGTATCTGTGAAAAAGCAAAAAAGGCTTCATGTGATTATTGTAAAGACTGAAATATAAGGAAAAACCCCAAATCCAATCAATAGAACGTGTCTAAGAGGAGTCTGGAAGTGTGTGCAACTGAGAATGAATCATTTACTATGAAAAAATATACAACAGTGAAGAGAGGTGCTTGTGCAAGAGATTTAATATCTTTAAGGAAATGAGCTAAACTAATTAAAGCAAAAATTATGCTGGTATGTTGTCACAGTTTAAGCCCAGCTGGCAACTAAGCACCACGTAGCTGCTCGCTCACCTGCCCCCCAAGCCCAGTGGAATGAGGAGGAGAATCAGCAGTAAAACTTGTAGGTTAAGAATAGTTTAATTTAAAAAAAAAAGTCAGTGGGTTATCAACATTAAATCCAAAACACAGCACTCTACCAGCTATTGAGAAGAAATGAACTCTATCCCAGCTGAAACCAGGACATATATAGTACATCACTGATTTTGCCAGATGGTTTAAAAACTCATCAGACTAGTGAGCAGCTAAGGTTTTGAAATGCAATAGAAATCGTACTGACACCTAAGACTCCTTTCACTAAAGCATGACTTGTGAGACCAAGCTTCCATGAGGAACTTCAGCAATGGAAATCAGGTCCTGTAGCATTTACATTTCTAGTTGTCTATCTTTTTGCTTGGAATGAAAAGTTTAACTCCTACGACATTAATGGAGGTAAGTTAGGACCCTTAAAATGACTAATATGAAAACCCATCACCTGGGATAGCATCTAATCAGTAGGAATAGCTGAGAGTAGGCTCAAACCTGAAATTCACCCCTTGGTAGTGCTTCAGCTCTTGCCTTCAGCTTCTTCATATCCAAGCTCCAGTGGCACCTCCCAAGAGGTTTATGGGAGTGTATGTCTCTGTGTGTTGTGTATAATTTACTACACACATGATTTGTACCTTACTGGAACAGATTCCCGAGAGAATTTAGGCAGAACCAGTAAAATTACTTTGAAGCCACGACCACAAAGGGAAGGAGACTACTCTAACATTGTGAGATGCATAAAAGAGGAATGTAGGGGTCTGGAGGCTTACAAACATGGGAGTGATGGAGTGCTCTGCAGGGTTAAGATGAAGAAGGGTTCTGGGAAGAACAGAAAAACAGCAATGGGGGCAAGGGGAATCTTTATAGTATGCCTCTTACCCAGTGGTTACTGGCACTATGGCGTCACAAGGTTGAAACATGGTCCCCGTTGTATGAGGCTTTTGGATCGCATCTGAGCCATTGAGTGGGAGAGGCTGAGTCATGCTGGATGACTGATGTCCTTACTCTAAGCTTCAGTGGTGACACTGGCTTCAGCAGCAACAACTACAAACAGCAACTCTGCCCCAGTCATCTGCTTAGAAAGAGAACTTCGAGAGTAGGTATTTCCAATATCAGCTTTCTTTTAAATACTCATTGCCATTAGACTCTGTTATCTGTTGCAGATTGTAGTGTATTGCAAACATTATATGCTGCTTTATTCATATCAGACTGATAATGGCTATCTTGGCTATTAATTTCTTTTGACCTTTCTTGCCTCATTAGAAAAACAGTCCTTACAAGTACAAAGATTGTGGCGTAATCTCACTGAAAAAGCTATCACAATGTTCTTTGTAAAGGCAAAAGGAGCTTATATTATTTGTCTCTCACCTTGCCAGGTGTGATGGGCAGAGGCAGAGGCTTTCTGTGGGTATGCCTGGCAAACAAGGTTTCCCAACTGCTGTTCTCCACTCAGACACAGCAGTGACTTCCTATGATGTTTTATCCCTTTTTCCCTTGATATTAATCCTTATAAAAAGCTCCAGACTTCACAGTATGTCTAAAGGTTCATATTAGTAGATAACATGTTTATTAAAATGTGCACATATGTGCATATGTGTGCACAGACATGTGTGAAAGATGCAGAGATGCACAGCATTGCACAGCCATTGAGTTTATTTCTTCCCAGCAGTGGGCAAGATCAGTGGGTAAAACCATGGGAGATCAGCTGCCATCTGAGGTTGCTGCATGCCCCACTGGGATCCTAATGACCTGGTCATTTATTTCCACTTATTTCTGAGCCATATGGCTTACAGCTTGAAATGGGGTCATGGCCATCTCCTACTGCCATGGAACCAATTGGGTTCTTCTGCTCTTCCTACCAAGGTGCATTTACCACAAGGCTTTTTTTTTTTCCACATTTGTACCATTTAAAAATTGATTACCTTAGACATTTCAGAACCTTCTAGCATGAGAAATATTTTATCATTATTCCACTCTACTGTAGGGTTAGCTCCATTTATTCTGTGAGAATTGTTTCTTTACAACAGCAAATCTCAGGGCATTGGAGATTCATTCATTTTTCCTCCAGAATTTCCTTTGATAATTCCCAGTGATGTCTCTGTTATTCTGTTCCAGTGTTTAATTATTTCCATTTGCATGGTATCTCAGTGCCTAGCTGCCTTGTGGTCCCATATTCAGAGAGGAATGCATGCATATTTTGTTTTGTTTTGTCTTTCCAACTGAATGAGCTCATCAGAGCTGGAATGAGATGGTTTAATCTCTACATCCTCCTTCTGTGAGCTTCTTCAAGCTGCTACTGCCACTTTGGACTTGGGGCCACTTTTTCTAGTCAGCAGCAGAGTTACCCCGAGGGGGGAGGGCATTTCATCTGCTTTGACTTGCCAGAGCTGTACAGTACACAGGCTGTATCCTGCCCTCACTTCCAGAAGAGATGAAGTTGGTTTGCACCAGCTGAACACAGTCTGAGACTTGCAGTAGAGCAAACAGTGCCCCAGTAAAGAAGTAATCAGTTTTGAAAAGATGGGATTTGGGCCTGTGGCCAGTCCCTGGGCTCTGATTTGCAAGAAAAACATCAATAGGAAAACTGGAACAATGGTTGATTGTCCCTGTAAGTTCTAAACATATGTGCATGAATATCCAGTAAGAAAAAACCTAATGCTTCATGATTAAAGATGACAGAGGAGGGACAAAATGAACTCTGGAGATCAGGGAGATATACATAGATGTTGGACTCTGCTGCTGTTTGCCCACAGGTATTGCTCCAGAGAAACAGCTGCACAGCATCTTCTCGGAGCTGAGTCAGACCAGCTGTACAGGCTAGGATGCACACAAACACAAATGTTTCAGACACAAGGCTTTTTTGTTTTCCTCCCTCCTTCCACAGCTGCCCAGCATACTTCAGATTTACACAGGCAAACACCGCTAGGGCATGAATGCAGAAGCTTTTCTAGCCTCAAGACTAAAATGTGAGAAAAAAGCTTTGTGTCCTGAAACCTTTTAGCTTTGAAAAAGCCCAGCAAATGTCATGGAGGAAGCTTTAAAAAAAGAGGTCAAAAAGTCCATCTGGATCCCTCTGCATCCTAGTCATTCCTAGAGCTATCCTTAGAGAAGCAATCCATAGGTTAATTTATCACTGTGTAAATAAAATATCCCCCAACTTCTTTTACCACTAGCCTTTCTGAGTTAAAATAAATATCCTTTGGTTGAGCACAGCTCAAGAGCATCTAAGGTTTATATATAGCAGCTATTGCTGTTGTGTCTGAGTGGTGAGGAAAAGGTCAAAGCAAAATGATTTTATTACCCCCCTAGTTAGAAAAATTGCTGTCTGTTGGGGATTTTTTGAGGGGGGAAGAGGGCAGCTTGGTCTTTTTTCCTCTTACAGTATTCTGTTTTTTTTTCAGGATGTCCACACTTAATTTTGTCTTTTCTACAGGTTGAGTCATCAAATATTTGATGGAATTGTGTGGAACAATTAATTTTCTTTTTTTAATTTCGTCCAAGAGGATGCTGTAACTTTTCTAGCTGTTTGACATGTTTGCTCTGCAGGATCTAATGGCACCCTCCATTGCATGGTCTCCTTTTGTCTGTATTTCCTGCATAGACAGCTATGCTTTCAATGAATTTGGGACTCTATAGGGACTGCTGAGGTTTTTACAATGAACCTCTAAGTATCTGACTTTGTGATTCAGATTCTTCATTTTCTCTTCAGATGGTATTTTTCTTAATAAAACACACAGTTTCCATCAGCTTTCTTTCATGATAAACCTGCATTTTTCTTCTGAGTCCAGCCCCTTTTAATCCATTTTCTCAACATTTTGCTAATTATTCAGAATTTATCATTAAAACTACATATTTGAGACACTTGCCTAAATAATACCGGTTTTTCTTACATTCCTCTCCATTTGTTTCTCACTTTAAGTGTCTGAGGGTCCAGCAGTTTTTGTGCCAACAACATTAAAAAATCACGTAAAGGGAGAAAACTCACATCCAGGCAGTATATACATGGCAGAGATGGCATCTCAGGTGATGGAAGGAGCCAGAAAAGTTGTCATTTTATATCCCTGCAAACACAAATTTTAGTCAATAGTGAAACATCTCATATCTTTCAGAGTTAACTGGGAAATATATAATCCTAACAACATGAGGTAAAAACGTAGACACTAATTTCCAGTTTTGCAATCAGATGGCACAAAATCCACGTCATATCCCTTAGCTTTCCAATGGCCAGAAGGAAACCCTATAGCTACAGCAGCTTTCAAATACTGAGTTCTGCAGTTCTAGGAATGGGTAAAGCTATTTTTACTATTACATTTATATATGTATGTATATGTATAATGTTTAAATTTTCATATATATGTATATAATATAAATACTATCTCGATACGTGATGTATATGTGTGTACGTGTAAATAATATATATGCATATACTACAAATGGTTAGGCAGTCTTGAAGTGCTCTTGCTACTCCACAGATTTAACAGGAAAGATAACACAGGCATCCTGACTTCCATTTTTCTTTTCTGAACATTGGTGTTTTCTCTCTTATGAGTGTTAACATTTCTCCAGCAAACATAAAATGTTTATGCTGCAGATAAATCTGAGAAGAGGAAGCCTTGTCTGCTCTCATGGTTGTTACACAGACAGCATTTTCCTTGTGGTTTTATTTAACATGCAGCTACTAATGCCCTCTGTAAGTAACAAACCATTACACCGGCACTGAGTAAATATAATACAGCTTGCTTTTGCTGAAACATGATGGTTTTTTTCTTGCCTGCTTTGTACTTTCTTGAAGACAATCCATATCAGGAAGTCCTGAAGATCAACCACTGCATTTCCAGCCATGACCGTATGTCTTACCAGATCCTTTTCTTCAGAATATCAACAAAACTAATACAGACTTTTCAAAATATTATTTCTATTTTTATTTTTATTTGTGTGTGGATCCTTCTGTCTACTTGGAACACCTCTGGTGGTGATAAGACTGACAAAAATAACCACAGAGATATTTTAAATTCCCTTTTTTTTTTCCAGGCAAAACTTTACTAGTGAGATTGATTCTTAAGGGATATGTGTGTAACCCAGGCATGGTGCTTTTTGTAGGTCAGCTATTCTTCCTCTACAGACCTACACAGGAACCTAAATGAAAGGCAGTGCCAGAAGTAAAATCTTGATCATATACATTTACATTGTGGCTATGCCTCTCCCATCCCCTCTTGATGGCTGTAGCAGAGCTGTAAAAACCTGCTCAGTCACAAGGGTGAGTTTTTAGTTGACAAGACAGAGCTCCCTTCAACTTGCTCACTAGTGCCACCTCTCCTGTCTGACAAGGCTGCAGTGGGTTTTCTGCATTACTGAGCTGCCCTAGACCCACAAATTTGAGTTTGGAGTTAAAAGAGATTTTTTAAGAGTACTTGGGGACATACAATTGCTGTTAAATAGGTGGGAGGTTAGGTTTGTCTGGCTTTGGTTTGGTTTGTGCTCTCTGTTTGATGAAAACAAGACAACCAGATTTGCAATAACATTAGGAAAGCTTTACATAACTGATGTGCAAAATCCAAAATATTACCAGTTGTGTGTAAGACTCAGAATCACAAAATTCTCTTTTTACAGTCAGATGAGTTCTAAATTTAAAAATATTTTGTTTGCCTGGTTGTTTAAACCTCATGTGATGATCTGGTACAACTGCAAGAGCTGGAAACATCGTGATCTGAGACTCCAGGGTTTAAAGATTACAGCCAGGCTGATGATTAAACAATTTACAAGTAGCAATGATGTTATATGCTTGCATATAGCCCGTTGTTTTTAATGATGCTACAGTTCTGTAACAAATGAAGCATGTGAAGTATCTCCACTTGGAATGACTCAGGGATTAAATGCTGTCAGGGGATTAGGTTGGTGATGCCTCTTACAGCAGTACAGCGTAGCTCAAAAAAATCTCTGGATGGAGCTAGATCCGTTGATAACAGAAGTCTTGATCAGCATAGTAGGAGGTGGCTCGGAAGCTCTCTCAGACAATGGTTAACATAAATTGTCAGAGATGCTGCAGTAGTGGTGGTAGTCTGTTTCTGTGCAGTGTGACCCTGCTAACGTAAATTCAAAGAGACTGTGGAGAAAAGGTTTGTGTTAAGAATAGAATTTGTATAAAAATAGATGGTGAAATAAAGAGCATGAAAGTAGACACTTCAAAAGACATTTCACAGCAAGTAATATCTCACATTAAGTGTTTCACATTAGGAATTGCACTGTATTTTAGGGCTTTTTCTTCAATTTATCATCCCAAGTAGTCTCTCAGAACATTCCTCAGACCTTCTGTCAAATTCAAGTTGCAAACCAATCTCATAAGGGAAGCAGCAGTTTATGTTGCTAATTAGTAAGGCCAACTCAAAGATGAGCTCACAGTCCCAGAGGCAGCAATAAATTGTTCTAATCTCTGTTAAGAAATGAGATCTCCTTTTTCTGCTGTTCCTACTCAGTGAAACTAATATACTGAAACAATGCTGTAGTGTTGTGCTGGGAAGATAAGTCAGGACTCTGTTCAGTGACAGCAAAGATAAATTTTTCAAATGAAAAGATGAGATGCTTTAAATTCTCATTATTAGAACTGAGGTTACCCCATTGGCGTGTGCTCCATAAAGCAGCCAAGCTCCTTGGAAGAAGCAAACCTCTTTAATCTAGATGTCAGGGCTCTAGACTCAAAGTTCTCCAAGTCATTTCCTCTACCATTGGCACAGGCAAAGGGTGTGGGATCTTGAGAAGAAATTGTCAGCATGCGTGTTTTCAATGTCTGGTCTTCTCACAAGCAGAGACACAGTCTAAGCTCACCTTGTGTGAGTTTCAGGCAACTGGTTTTCAGCCATTTCTCTTTGAGTATTCTCTTTGCATGCACCTGCTCTGCCAAAGATCGCAATAGTTTCAGTGTTTGTAGGAGTGGCAATTGCTACCAAAAGACCTCAGCAGATAGTTGAATATGTTTGCAGAGATCTAGTGGGAATAGATTTAGGGATCACTATCCTATTCCTTCACTTTGCCACAGATTACCTATCTCCCACAGAACTTAAAAAAGAACAAGTGAGTGCACCTCAGCGTAAAGCAGCCTTGGTTAAGCGGTCTATGGCAATTATTTATGCCGAGTTGACAGAGTTTGCACTGATGCATTTGAAGACCACTCATGTTATCAGTCCCAGGAACTTTGTTCAGGAGGCAGCAAAGGGACAACATGCCAGTGACACCCAATAAGCTTTAGACCCTTTTTCAAGAGGATGTCTGGCCATGCCCACAGTCAGCTGGATAGAAAAGCAACATGTAGTGTGTGCCAACAGCATGGAATGTCTGCAAACAGCGAGTGTTATCCAAGTATTTTTAGGGGACACCTGGTATAGAATAGCAGTGCCATCATACTTGAAAGTTGATAGTTTCATCTTCTTGACAACAACCAGCTGACAATATACAGGAGCTGTGGCATTTCCAGCAATCAGAGATGTGGCAATAGCCTTACCAATGCATTTAGGAAGACTGAGAGTTTTGCTCTTTGACATAAACGTTCATCACTTTTTATTACTTGCAATTCTGTACAGCAGGTCAGATTATCATCATTAGACTATGATAACCCAGAGGTCAGGGCTTCACTGTGCTAGAAAGTGTGGAAGTATAACAAAGTATGATCTCTGTCACAGAAGCCTGGCACTCAACCCAGAGGGCTATTAGCTAGAAAGGTGATAAAACAAGCAGCCCTGGGGAGCGAAGGTAGCATGAAGCAGTTCAGAGGCAACCAGGAAAACAAGAATAACATCAAACCAGGTATTATCTTTTACCCTTATGCCAAGTACCATTTGAAAACAAAGGCAATTTATCCTTAATCTCTGCCCTGCATACTTATCAAAGTCACTTAGTAACAGAAAAAAATGCCAGTATATCCAAAGTACCCCTCTGTCAGGGACAGATTGTTTCCCACAGTTCATGTATTAATACTTTTCTACCCTACCTACAACAGGTCTTTGTTGTTCTTGATGTGAAAGTCAGGAGTAGATTTGTAATGGCCTCTGTTAATTCTGTTTTTCCTATACCCAATTTCTACTAAACTGCATAGTTTCTCTCTATCCAGTAAGTTTGTGGCCTTCAAATATAATGAGGTTTTTTAATTTTATTTTAACCAAAGAACACTTGCTATTCTTGATTTACATGTTGATCCCTTAACCCATTGATACCTTTTCTAATTTTTACTCTGCCTCCCTTATACTGGTAGTGTCAGAATCTTTTAAGCTATATAAGGCCTGTGACTCATTGCAAAAATGCTGCTTATATAGTTCCTGTAATATACTCTGAGAGATCTGTATCTCTTCACTCCAAGATAGGATGCGCCTGCTCTCTTCTGCTCACTTACTGCAGTACACTTTTCACGGCAATGTTGTGTTCCTTTGGATGCAATACACTAAGCAAGAAAAATTACAGATTCATTAAAAACATGGCTAGAAATACTAACTTTAAGCACGAGAGTCGTTCAGGCTTTGAAATTTTCCCTTAAAAGCAAACCCAAGAAAGACTGCAAGGGTGAAAGGCAGGGTGTGGAGGGAGAAGCTAGGAGACAAACAGACATTTGGGAAACTTAATAGAAAGCCTCCTGCATTTTCTTCAGTACACAAACACTGGACAGTCTCATAGGGGAAGCAACTGCCACTTCTCATTCCTGAGAGAGGTTAGCTGGGCTGTGTGGAAGCTAAAGCTGCAGTGTGCCCTCTTATGGCAACACCAGGTGCTTTTCTCTCGGTTTTGCACAAGGGTGTTACAAGGAGGAGTCAGGGGTTACTTGGATTTTTTTGTTCTCTTTTTCATTTCACTGAGAAAGATACGTGGGAAGAAAATATTAACTGTATGCTGTGGTATGGTTAGAAAACAGGCTTGAAACTTCAAGTCCAGAGCACCAAGCAGTGCCTCATCTGCCAAAGAAGAGGAACTAGTGAAAAAAAACTAAAAGAGAGGACAAATGTCATCATTTGCCAATGACATATGTGGCTTTCATGCCAAGGTTTATGTAAAGTGGAAAAGGGTTGTTCATTAAAGTCACTGCATTTAACAGGTAATATATAATTAGCCGACTATTTCTGTGCCAGCTTCATTACACCCAAGGCTCTGCACATGTTCCTCTGCATTGCTACAGCATTTTGAATAAGAGTGTTGAGGAATATGTCTGGTCCAGATAGCTAAGCTCGCAAAGGGCAGACTGAGATGCAGATTGAAATGGAGATTGAGCTCAGGATGGAAACCTAAGACAAGGATATGAACAGCCAACCTTTGTGATAACAAAGGGGATGAACATGAGTGAAGCCAGACAGGTGAATGGACACTGAGAGACACAGCAAGAGCTGGGAATTGCCGACGTTTTTGATAGCAGAGGAGATGAAGACCAGTGACACCAGTGAGGTGGATGGACACAAGAGCAGGGGGCAGGAGCTGAAGGCTCAGGAGGAAAGAATGAGACTTGTGTGCTGGTAGGCTGTGAGGGTGTAAAAGCCCAGGTTCCTTTTCTGGGGTGTACTCCTTGAAGGCACTTAGGTAAAGCTATTTCTGTGTTACTGTGATGTGAATAAATGGCTTTATGGAACAAGACATTTAAGACTCTGCTATAGGAAATCTGAGGTTGAACCAGAGAGGAAAGATGGTCTGACCGTGTAAGCAAGGTGTGCAGGGAGTCAAGTGGGGCACCCATCAGCTCACTGGAGCTGCCCACTCTGAAGGGGCTTCAGTCCCAGCAGTGAAAGTCTCTGGTCTTAGGAGTGTGACTGCAAGAGTGTTGTGAGTGGTCAGACTGGTAAGTTTCCTTAGCAAGACCATTTGTCATTGACTAAAGTATTGTCATTATTTTGTAAATATTCCATTACTAGACCTGTTTTGAGGATTGTATTCCCACGGCTTCTTCTGCCTCTTCTTCTGGTACCTTGTTCTCTGATGTTTCCCCCTTGTTACTTCTCAATGTCACCACCACCACCACTTCAGAGCCCCCCACTCCAATGCAACAGCTCCATTCCCAGGATTCTCCTTCTTTGCTCACTGAAGATGCTTCTAGTCTCCTGGCATCTTCCATCCCACAGAATCATAGTTGGAATACCCTGCTACTCATACAGCTCATCCTTTCCCATCTTTTGTATCAGAGCAGCCACATCAGTCTTGCTTATTTGATATTGCCCATCTGCTCATTGAATGTTTAAAACCACACAGAAATCCCTAAGAACTCATGGCAAGAGTTATGACTATGGTATTAACGCCTTTTACTGCAGCAACTTGGCACTGTCAGGATAAAGAGGCAAGAGGCAAACTCTATCTTTCCCCAGTTTCCTGATCAGTCTTGGAGATCCAATGTACTCTGACCACTCCATGTTTCCAGTTGCAAAGCTGACCTAACCTCATGTGTGTGAGGAAAAAAATTAATTCCCCTGCCAAGTTCCTGGCTTCTCCATCAGAATAAAACCTGGCACCACACGACAGGACATGCAATTCCTCACCAACAACACTGCATGCTCTGAGCACAGGCTATTCCTGGGATGACCTGTCATCCTGGGGTGCAGGTTCATAGTGATGCCCAGAAGCTATGCACGCACACCCTGGTATTTCTGACTGCAGCGTATTTGTGTTTCTACTTTCCCTCTGGCTCTTTACCTTTTATATTTACTTCAGAATGCCCATTCACCTTAACGTTAAAAAAAAAAAAAAAAAAAAGAAAAAATCTAAACACTTTTTCAGTCAATCAGGAAGCTTCTGCTGCATCTCATTCTGCTGCAGTTAATCTCCCTAAAATTCATCCTTCATTTTAATAATATAATAATCAGGCAGTTCTAATAACTCTGAATATTTATACTGAGATCAATGATACTTACTAGGAAAAAGTGAAGCAGTCTTTACAAAATAGAAACCAATCTACAGGCTCACTTTGGATTTCAACTGAATCGAACCCCAGTGGAACTGTGCTAAAAAACTACGATAAAGGTATCCAAAATGTGAAAATTATCTTGGGCCTGCTTGCTTTAGAACTGAGGAGTGTGAAGTGATGCTGTCTAGAGTTACACCACTTCTGTCCAGCCCTTGGGAACACAGTTCAACAACCCTTAAATGTTCCTTTTGTACTTTCTGTTTGATGATTTGACAGGAATTTTTCTGTCACCAAGTTACAGTTTTCCATGTTTGAAAAAATGCTTTTTCTGGTAGACAGGGAGTAAGGAAGTCAGAATATGGTCTTTCTTATTAAACTGCACAGAAACAGTTGTGGGTTTCATTGTTTATCATCATTCCCTGGTTGTGTTTGTTTGTTCTTTAAGCCTTGCATTTATTTTACTGTTTACAGCAAGATTTATGCTGTGGAGAAGACTGCTGGTGGGGAAGCTCTAGGAGGAACAGAAAGGTTTCTATGCCTTTGAGATGTTTGTTCACGTACTTCCAGCTTGAAGGAAAGCTCACATACCTCCAGCTTGCACAGGAAAAAGAGAAAAAAAAAAACTCCTTCATCTAATTAGGAACACAGACCAGGAAAGCATCTTGTAGGCTACAGGACCCAGTCCTTTGCTGTCTCTAGTACAATAAAACATAATGCTTTCTACCCAACACATCAACCTTTCTTAAAGGTATGACAACTGGTCTTTCTAAGCTGTTCTAATTGAGAGTTTTCTCCAGAGCTTACAGATCCCAAAGCTAGAAAACTCCTCTTAATTTCCATCCTGAATTTATTCATGGCTAGTTTAAACTCACCCGTTCTTTACCAATAGACCTTGGTTTACAATACCTTTTCTTTCTTCTGTTTCATTATACCTTCCCCATCCTTCTCAATGAAATTTCGTCCTGATCCTCCTCTGCCAGCAGCTCGTGGTGAGCATTTACTGGTTTCCTTTACTACACTTGCCTGCCTTCATTCTTCCCTTCTTGTTTTAACACACACAGAAAATGAAGGTGTGAACACTCTTACTTGAGTCATTACCTTAAGGCTTCTGTTTTTCTTCCTTAGCTTCCCCTCTAGCAGTCCCCAAAATAAAAGAAAGAGTTCTAAAAGGATAAAATATTATAGACCTGTGCAAGGAATGGGAAAAACTCTCATCCAGATAAGTGCCAATAGCTGCCAAATCTAGTCTCTTGATTTTTGCTTTCAAGGCTGGGAAACTCTCCATATATCTGCAGGGATATAAACGAGCTGATACTGGATAACACTAAAATGAATATGTTCTATGAGAGCTGAAGTACATTTTGCAGAATATGTGTAGACAGGATAAAGTCAAAGCACCTGTATTTTCTTAACAAAAACATGGAGAAAACCTCCTTTATAATTCTCAATTTAAGCAGAAAAAAGCAGAGAAAAATTAGGGCCAAATGGCATTAGAAAGTGTATCAAGGTGGGGGGCACACAGTGAGGATACTTGGACATTGTGGTTGACCTAATGCTTTCAGGTTCCCAGGGAGATCCTTGTTTGTGTCAACAGTCTCTGAGCATCTTTCTTGCTAGAAAACATCACAGTTATTCAGAGTCCTGTTCCAGAGAGATGATGCCTCCGTAATTGAACCTGTGTGGTGATAGACAAACTTCACCAAATTTTGCAGATTTTTTTAATTTGTATTTTTACTAGAAGCAATCTATGTGCTTTCACAACCAATGAAGCCTAGTGTCTCTGTGTGTCCCACTTGTGTATGCTCTTTTCAAGCAAGGATCTGCTTTCCTCAAAGACATTTTTCAGTGAAAATCATATTATAATGGGTCTCTGTTCATTTATGATGCTGACTATGAGAATTTATCTGAGATTACCCAAAGATTTGCTTTCTTTTAGTAATGAAGTCTGTGGATTTGTCTACACCTAGAAAACGAAATATCGGGAGAGGAGAGGTCACTGCTTTTCCCACCACCTTGAGATCACAAGAAAGCTTCACCTGTCTTGTGCCAGTCATATAGTAATGTTAGTTAGAGGCAAAGAGGTAGATGGAGTTTAATGGGGTGTGAGCACCACAGGGTGGCCTCCATGGAACGGTTCTGCACCCACCCCTCTACTGGCAAGGTGGCCTTTCACCTGGCCCTCTCCCTAAAGCCTGGTGAAGCAGTGCTCAGTGTGTCTCAAGACACCGTGTGGAAAACCCCAAGAACTTATGTGGAGGTTTCAAGAAAAATGGGAAAGCTATTTCTCCCCTCTTCTGCCATCATGAGTTATTGTCTGTGCCATCCTTTTGCTTTCTCACAGGGGATAGAGACCACCAGGAAACACATTTAAAAATCATCTGTGGCACACAGAAGGAGAAGAGAGAAAGTTGTTGGTACATTTCAGCGAGCCTCGTTAAAAACATCTCTAGGCACTACAAAGTGCATGTTATCAATATGCATATGTGATGTCTCTGAGGCAGAGTTGCCTTTAAGGTACGTATTCAGCAGGACAACATTTTCCCATGTGAGGCAAGGAACAACAGTGAATCATATGTGTAGGAGGGAAAGGCCTTCCGGCTATGTACAGTATTTATTCCCTTTTGTGTCTTGCTTCCCCCCCTTCCCTCTTTTATTAATGGCTTTTGCAATTAGTGGTAACAGGGTATTGCTAGCTGGCAGAAAGCAGTGACTTCTGCAGTCTATTCTTTGTGGGAAGCTGCATGTGTAGGGGAAGGAAACGATGCCTGTGTGCTGGCTCTGCTCACCCCTCTGACCCCCAAGCGAAGAGCCAGCCGACACGCTATTTGTGTTCTGCACTTGCCTCCCCAGCTGAATGTCACATTACTTGACCTCACATAAATACACATACAGATGTAGAAATGTAGAAGGTGAGGACTGCAGTGCACACATTAAAAATTCCTACTGAAGATGTCAGCAGGGGGCCCAGAGAAGCTGGTTTAGATTTAGGGGGAATCTGAAGGAAAAGTATTGCACCCTGCTCTGCCTGCAACCACAGATTGGCTGAGTTCTTGTTTCTCATACTGCTAAAGAGGGGTTCCATCCCAGAACCATTAGGGCTGGCAAGTGTTACAAAAAAGAGGCAGGTGCATCAGCACAGGTAATGAAAGCTACAGTGTCTTGGGATGTTAGCTGAGTTCCTGGTGAGCTGATGAGACAGAACTGAAGATCAGCTTCTCTGTAAGTGCCAATCAATAATTGCCAGTGGATGTCAGTAGACAGTAGGTTGCCTCTGGTTTCCAGTTTTCAGCAATAAATTACAGCTCAGCAACACAAAGTAACCAGAAGGGTGTAGATGTGACAGAAGCACTCCCACATCCCAGCAGTGAGAATGTCCTGGTAGTGGGGAGGTTGTCCAGGAACCATACCTCTAACAGGTTTGGAGACTGGCAATGTGATTCCCAGGGAATGTGGCAGAGGTAAAGAGCAGGCCATTTCAGGAAAATGGCCATTAGGTAGCTTTTAATAGAATTATGTAGTCTAGAAGCAGCAAGATCCAGTACCAATGTGCATTGGTGGAAAGCTTGTGCAGCTGTGACTGTGTAAGCCCTGTGGAAACAGGACTGGTTCAGAAGTAGTGGAGAGCTACAGTTTTCTTACAGTTCCTCCTTCTTGCCTTCCCTCTCTGCTTTCCCTTTGTTCATCTGTGTGTAGATTTAGAGACTCCTGCTAAAGCTGAAATGTCGTAATGCAAGACATTGTGTAATTATGGGAGTATAAGTGTCCTGACAGTGACTCTGAACAGAGCAAAAGAATTAAGAATGGAACATAAAAGCAGGCATGACTGATCTGGTAGTGTTATCATTTCCAAGCACTAGTAGCAAGATATCTCTGATTGGCAATTTCTGCTGGTTTCTCCCTTTCTTTTCTCTTGCTAGAAAAGCAGAGGGGAAAGGGGCAGAGAAAATGGGCAGGTGAAGTGAACAGAGTGAGGCTCATAAGAGAGGCTGTGAGAGGGACTGCAAGAGGGAATCAGAGACAACTGCTCATGGATGAGAAAAGAGCATCTGGAAAAGAACTGAAAGATTATGAGGCACCAGTGAATGGGAATGGTTGGCTGTTTCCTGTTAGAGAGGAAAGGATGTAATTTTTTTTTTTTCTGCAGAAAATGCCATTTTAATAACCATCTATCAGATAATATTTCTTTGAAAATTTTCAATTTTACCTGACTCTTATTTTAAATTTGTGTTGGAGAGGAATTGTCACGCAGCTGGAAGCTGACATTTCTGTCAGGCTCTTATCATTCACGTTTTCTACCTAGAGGCAAAGAGCGTGAGATTCTTCCAATCTGGGAGCTACAGCTGGGCTGATGGGGAGACGCTGAGCCTGGCATTTGCTTCCAGCCATCTGCCTGGAAGCCTCGCACTATGGCAATTCTCTCCCCCTAGGCAAAAGTCAGGCTGACAAGAGCCTTTCAAGAAGGCAACCAGCAAATCAAATAAAGCCTTTGTTCCTTCAGATTGGAATGTTTCCCTTTTCCGCCCAAATGAGACATGGATGCACAAACAATTATGTGAGAAAAGTCTGACTCTACAGATGACCCTAAAGAGTACAAAGGTCCTTTGGTACCTGCTCGCCTGTGCTTCCACTAGCTAAATTTCTTGACAGACCAGTTATTTTGTCCCTGAATTTCACATGGTTATAACCAGTTGCCCTGGGGAAAGGCTCCCCTGTACACAATTCTGTCCCTGGCAGTGCTCAGAAACAAAAATTCCTGTCTGTTCTGCCTCCTCAGTGTGCCCATCATGGGCATTTGCTTTGCTCTTACTGTGATGATTGTCTAGCTGACACAATTGAGAAGGGCACTGTACACTTAGTACAGCCTGGCATCAGTGCTGGTATACATATCAAACTGCAAATTTCACTGGCTGTGTTAGGGACCATTATCCAGCCTCCCTGATTCCTGCAGGATCTGTTAGACTCTGCAGAGAGCCCCACAGACCGAGCTCTATGAGTGGTTGACCCTACTGATTGCTTCCCACTGGACTACAGCTGGAGCATCCCCTAGATGATTTTGAGCAACTGGGAGAGAGTTTCTTTATGACACTTCAGAAAAATAAAACTGATGGAGACTTTTTTTCTTTTTTCATTCTATTCAGAGTACTGAGAGGTTTGAGCACTGAACTTCAAGAAGGAGGAAGGCCAAGTGGAGACAGGCCAGAGAAGAGCAATCAGATGTCTAGAAAATGGGATGCTGGAAAGACTAACCTGAATAATCCTTAGTCTCCAGAAGAGATGCCTGAAAGAGGATGCTGAGAGATATGTTAAACAGGGTCCACTGAGGTGGAAATAATAGATTTCATTTCAATCCAAAAAAATCATATGTAATGCAAGGAAAAGTTTGGAAAATATAAGGATAAAGAATGTATTGATGGGAGAGTTTTCCAAGAAAATATCCTTGGAGACCTTCAGGAACAATTGAAAAATCTGTCAGAAATTACATCTGATCCTGTCTTGGATAGAGAGAAGGACCAGGTGACTTTTTGATGTCCTTTCCAGCATGATGTTTGTGTGTTCTCTTCTTTTTGGTGGAAAACCATCATGGGGGTTTTCTCTGGCATGTTTTTTCTAGACAACTTATGTTGACCAGGAAGCAGATATATAGAGGGAATCCAAATGTGTAGTGGGAAAAAAAAAAAAAAAAAGGAAAGAAAGAAAGAAAGAAAGGTAGAGGAAGTCTGGGCAGCTTCAAACAAAGTACACAGACTGTCTGAACCCTTAGCAGGGGATACTCCAGGCAGCTACTCACTGCTTATGCTAAGGACTCAGGCATATCCCTGAGAGTTGAATGAAAAATGTTATGCAATTGGGAATGATGTATCTGCTGTTTTGGCTTTGCCTGCACCACATTTACCTGTGTTAAATAAACAAAGAAAGTGCTCTAAGTATTGCTCTAAGAGTGAATAATAAGTGGAACATTTCTTCTTTTGTTAGTAGCTTGTGTCCTTGCTTATTAAGTCTCAGGCTGAGCAGCCAAAGGGAGTGTTTGAGACATAAATGCCAGAGGGGACTCCCACTGCTGAAAGCAACCAGCAAGCAGCTTGAAATGTGCTACTTCTATTCCTGGAAGACCATGATGATCAGAAATACAAGCTCTGTGTCCTTTACTCCTTGCCTGTTCTTCTTTTCTTCCTGCTCCTCCTCCATCCCTTTGAATAGCATTCAGGAAGTTCAGAACTCATTTGTAGTGGCAAACCAGTGACCAATAGAGCAAAATTTTCCTTTTGTCTTTTGCTAACTAAATTAGCAGAGGTTTTTGGGCAAACTTGTCTTTTTAGTTAGTGGCAAGATAAATACTAGGATTTCCTCTACTTCTCTGTCCCTGTTTCTTTAGATCCGGTTTTCAAATCATTGCCCTAAGCCTTTTACTCTTTGGAAAAATCTACCATATGAGAATATAACAGCAATATCAAGTCTACCAAGATTCATTTGCCCTTTCAAAACCAAATCTGTCTCTCATAAAAAGAAGGAGCATGCTTATTAGATACTCTGAACAGTAACAACTGGCCACACCAGACCTTCACGTGTCTTTTATTTCCTCATGAAAGCTTCCTCTGCCTTACCAAGCCAAGCTTTGTTAGTCCTAGCAAGAAACACGAGTTTCAGTTCTAACGAAATAGGAACAACACAGGAAAAAAATTCCACCCCCTTTTCATAGGTCTGTTGAAATTTTTAGCCCTAACACAGCTACTGATCACAACTGCTTGCTGTCACTGAGAAAGCAAGACAGTCATTCAGTCTCTACCTGACACTTCCGCAGAAACTAATTGGAGCCAGTGCAGATATTGTAAAGTGCTCCCTTTGCAAAGTAACTGCATGACAGAGAGCTGATCTAATGTGAAATAAGCAGTGCTGTGCTTTACTTTATAACAACTCATTCGTGCAATTATTGCCAGATGTTTGCAAATGTTCTGTAAGTCTCCCATCTAATGCTAACTGATCCTTTAAAATTTTTCACAGCATTCAAAGACTGAGGGTGCTGTTTAGCTACTCATGACAAAACAATCCTATAGCACCTTTTTCTTTTGTCATTTCTGTTATTAGTAACAGGAATTAAACCACTTGAGTGGTAGGAAAGTCCACAGTGCTACTGAGACACCTGATAAGAATTTGATTTTCAAGTCTCTTCTCTAAATGATATACCTCAGCCTCAGTAATGTGAGCTGCCCTTCTATTTAGTCACATAATTGAAAAGGATGATATTTCATTTCTGAGGTATGCCATAATTTTGCAGAGAAAAAGCACCTACCTGTTCAGATAATACTTATTAATACACAGATTAAGTGGCTCAGATGAAAGTCTGTTGACACTCTTCCCTAATATACTTGTATTTGTAGGCAGTAGAATTAAATGTATTGACGGCTTCATCCTTCTTTGGAACAGCTACTGGAGGATTTACCTGCAATTACCTACTGGAAATGAAATAAAAGATTAGTGGAAATGAGATGTCACTTTGGACTTACAGCTCCTGTTGCTAGGGAAACCTTAGAGTTAGCATCCTGATTAGGGAAAAAATTGCTGTAACCCAGCTGACCTTTTGTCAGCATTGGAGGTCAGCAGAGCTGCAGATAGCCTGTTTGTCTGGCCAGGGACAGTGATTACCCAGTGTGGTCTCCTGGTTGACTGAACAGCCCTTTCTGATGGTGCCTCATCCAGACATCAGCTTACAAAGATACATAGCAGGGATTGTGTAACTGAATTACACAAATACAACACCAGTGCAATTAGATGGGTAAAAGGGAAAGACTGATGGAGGGGAGAGATTAATTATATTTAATGCCCACTACCCCTAGTATCAAACAATTCAGAGCTATCCAGGCACCCAGTGCCTGCCAATGACTCCTACAAAAGAACATATTTCATGCAGGAAGAATAAGAGAAAGGCATCAGTCAAGCAGAGAGCTTGGCAATAAAACCTGGAAAAGGACTTGAAAAAGTGGAGTGAGGCCAAAGAGAATGAAAAGTATTGTTATACACTTGTGCCTGAGCCTCCAGAGAGAAAAAACAAGGCAATGGAGGTGGGAAGGGAAAAATAGTGTTACATCCTTCCTATGGAAGGTGGTGCCATCTTCTTACACCATCCTGAGGAGGAGACTGCTTTGCATTTCTGGAGTATCAAGGGAACTAATTTCAGGAAATCCTGACTTTCCCACTTTCCCCCATTTTCCCCATTCTCCCGTATTGGGAACTCCCTTTGAATATCTTGGTGCCTGCAGCTTCACTTAAGTGTATCCAGTACTCCTGACACTGTAAGACATTGAGGAAGGCCCTCACTTGGGTAATGGCAAGGAAACAGGTTTCAGACAAGTTCAGAGGCTTCAGAAGACAAGTTAATATTTTTTATTTGTGGAGATTGAAAATTGTCAGGGATTAACCTGTCAGCATAACCAAATTAACTGCAATCAGTACTTGGCTGGATTCAATGAAATAGATGCTGTTGTGTTTTTGTACTGTTGTATTTCTGTTTCAACTCTATTAGGGGTATGACTTTTAGAAATTCCCATAGTTCTCAAAAGCATGGTAAGCTGGTGGGCCAATTTGTTTTTCAAACCTTTTGCTAATATAACACATTGCCCAGCCATTTCAGACAACACAAATACTGGAATTGGGCTGCATGCAAGTTAGAGTGTAAATCTATAAAATTATCTCATATTTAAACTATTGGATTGCTTTGTCTCCACTGTTATGAAAAGAATCACCATCCCTAAGACATGCAAATGCTACATGATTAGATCATGACCAGAAACACCAAGACTAAACCACTTCATTAGTTCGTTCTTCTTTAATGTTACCTAAGTGCTGACTTTTAAAAATAATCTGGGATTAGTATCTTAAATATGCAAAGACATTCTTGAATTCTTCTATCCACAACTTCAGTACCAAAAGAAACATTGTAAATGCCAGGACCGTAGGAGTGTTGAAAGGAAAATTACATTAATAGCTCAGGAAATATTCCTTGTCTGTGTGCTTATGACACTTATTTCTTACAGGTTTGAAAACTTTACCACTCAAATTTAATGCATTTTAGTAGTTGACCCCAGGTCTTTTTAGCTACAGGGAGTTTGCTACTGCTTCCAGCAGCCCACTACATCTTTCTGTAGTAGATTACACTGTGTTGTGTAAGGTGCAGCAAAAAGAGGGGTGAGCCGTTCCTTAGCCATCACAGGTCACAGCTAAATGAGTAATTACACTAAAATTCTCCCACAGTGTCCAGGCTGCAAACAGTGCAGTGCAGTTCAGCACTTGCAGCTATGGGAGTGCTGTCTTTCTAAAATGAGTACTTAAATATTCAGGTTTTTGCTCAGGTGAAAAACTCCTTTCTGATCTCAGTAATTCTAAGCAAACCATCACTCAATTTCTAAATTGGATGAAAGCATTTTCTTTCATTGTTTTACTACTCTGCTTAATTAAGGAAAAGTTTCCCTTTAGCTGCAGTGAAGAGACCTTCTTTTCAAAAATCACGTGTGTGTGTGTGTGTATGTGTGTATAAAATATTATATATATATATAAATCCTTGTGTGTATATAAAATACATATGTATTGTATATATGTGTGTGTAGATATATATAGATATAGATATATGTATTTCCGTCTCCAGTAGTTATTTGGCTAGTTTATAGTGGTTTCACGGTAGAAACTTTGATAATTTTGAGCACACCAAAACCTTTCATAAAAGTAAGGTTTCTGGTTTGTAATATATTATGATATATTCTACTCATAGCCGTGTGTCTCTTCTGTCTTAAGAACTGAAGGTTCAGTAGTAACAAAATGAGTGAATCTTATTATATATGGAAACACAGCTGAAGGGTTGCTGTTCCAGATATAATAAAAGAATTTCCTTTGTTCTTTCTCCCAGGAGTTTTTTCAATTCATTATAAGTTCAGTCAAAAGGCAGTTCAAGGCATAAAAACTCTCCTTAACCCAAATGAGTGAGAACATAAAGTTGTTTTTACTACCTACACATCATACAGTAACACTTCAGTGCTATTCACATCACCATTCGGGTGGGCTGACCTCAGCCAACAGCCAAACACCCACGCAACTCCTTGCTCAGTCCCCTCTTCAACTGGATCTCTCCCTTGATATGCTCTGAGAAATCTGCAGTCCCTTTTTATCTGAGTGGCCATCCTGTGTTCCTGCCTATCCCTCCAGTAAGGACTGATCAGCAGAGGGCCTCTCAGATCTGGAACATATACACTACAGTCATGGTCTGCTCTGTACCTGCTGCCTTGTCCCGTCACCCAGCTGCAACCTGCTCACTCTCCTCTCTCAGCATATAGAGGAAATAGGAGCAAACCAAGAAGACTCATGAAAGAAAATCCTCTGCTCCCCTGATGGTGCCAGACATGGTGTCCCAGAGGAGAAGAGGAAAGCACACTACTGCCTTTGAAGACACCATGGCTGAGACAGAGACCCAGTTCCCAACTCTGGTGATCATTCCAGTAGGCAGAAGGAACACTGGGAGTAGAGGTCAACAGGTCCATACCAGAAGTCATAATTAAAAAACAAAGGGAGGATCTGTGGCTGCAATTTTCCTTTCTGGAATAGTCAAGTGCCCTTCTCTTGGCAAATATTCACCACCAAAGAGCTGGCAAATAGTACTAATCTTAGTAGCATGTGCAGTTTGTGGATGGAGAGTATAAAAACTGTCAGGAGAAGACAGACATAAACCAGGTTTAACTCCAGGCATAGAGGAAGTTCATCTTTATGTGCCTATCCATCCACGGTGCCTCATGGCATTCGGAGCTGCAATCTGAGCCGGGATAGGGCCTCAACTAAAAGGGTATCATGTTAGCCGAGGGTTTTGTGATGCTTCCTACAGTCTACAACAATAAGAAATTCTGGAATTTTTGCATCTGGGATGGCTGCTGCTATCAGTTACTGACATTAGAGGAACTTTTACTGTAAGAACAGTAAGGAAATTCTGAAGCAGTGACAGAAAACATATCTGCATAGGAAAAGGCAGGAAGGAGACCACAGCAAGGCACAGAAGAGACTAGATATCTCTAGTGAAGACAATGCATTGGTGTAAGGATTAGTCAAAACAGGAGTGAGATTCCAGTCGAGCATTTTAACAATGGGATGTTATCTTTTCTAGATTAAGTTTATGTAGTACTAGAACTCTAAAAAATAATGATCAGAGACAGGTGCTGTCTGAATTAAATGAACAACGGTTGCACACAGAAGCAGAAACCTTGAGGAAAAACACATTTGAAAATATTCCTCACAAGCGTTCATCAAACCAGAATTTTGCAGTTTTAATGTTCCTTCTGTCCAAAGGATAGCTCCCGGTAATGTCTGTCCTGATGATGAAGGTAAAAGTAAAATTTATGCTTCGCAACAGAAAGGAAAAAGACACCTTCAAACTACTTTGAGATTTTGTAGTCTTGCACCAAAGGGAAAGCAAAAACTTTTCCCTTGAAATCAATGGCAAGAATTCATACAAATCAGTTATTTTAGGATTTTATACCAGAGGGGCATAAAGAGACTGAGGATACAAAATATGTGTACCGGTAGCCATCCACTGCAGCCATCCTACATTTAATATATGGGCCATAACACATGTGGGTGACCCTGCTCAGACCCTACTGTGGCTGACCTAATTAGTGTAGGACAAGTGCACAAGTGCAGGTGTAAGTGTAACCCAAGACACACAGAGCAACAATTAATATGAGTTAAATAAACTTTTCCAGGTATTGACATTTTGCTGTGCAAAGACTACTCCAAAAAGAAAATGAAGTGGTGAAAAGATCCACTTCTCCATGGAAAGACTCTTTCCTTAAAATCTGCTCATTTTCTAATAAAGTCTGTCTTCTAAACAGTGGAATTTGAAGCTGAACATCTGTGAAATGAGTATTTTCAGTACATGCTAATTCAGAATGTGCTGCAGGCAAAAAAGGTGCAGCAGCTGTGAGCACCACAGGTTCTGGTTGGGTGCCAGTACAAGGCAATAAGTGCACAGCAGACCTTGACTGCTGTGTACACTCTCCAGATCTGAGAGGACCTCTGCTGAACGTTCCTTATTGAAATGATAGACAGGAACACAGTAGAAATGCCACTCAAAGAAAAAGTTACTGCAAGCTTTGTGGAATACATCAGGTGAAAGATCAGATTAAAGAATCAGAACTAGAAAGTCTAAGAAAGTTCATGATGATTAATCCAGTGAGTTGAAAGAGATACTGGAAAATAATAAGAAACTTCCACAGAAGTCAACAATAAGCTTTGACCACTAGCAGGATCAATTTTTTACTCAGCAGAGAGGCTGCACCTAGAAAAAAAAAGGGATGAAGGAAAATGTTGATAAAATTATTCCAGCCTTGAAAGTGCACCATAATTATCAAATGTTTGATTATATTAAACAGGCAGCAACAGGTCACATTTTATTTTGAGGATCCAATGGGTTAAATGTCCTCTGTGGGTTAAAAGTAATGTAAAGTATTACAGTAGTACTCGGTAGCTCTCTTTGAAAAGATTACATCAGTTGAAAGTTAGGCACCGCTAGACAAAATTAAGTGCTATATTTATTTCTGTATGGATCCAGCTAGCTATACTTTGGAGTAGAACTGTACGAGAGGAGGGGACTGGGAAAAGAGAGGGCTGGAAACAGAAGAGAAGGAAAAGGAGACAGAGAGGAGGTACCTGTTGAAGATCAATAGGGCCAGCTTGGGTCAACAAGAAAGGGGGAGAAGCCAAGGGCAGTGACAGAGGGGTAAGAGCAAGTCTGACTTGATTAAATCTAAGAGGCAGGAGTTGTTCTCGGCGCTGCAGCAGGAAGCAAGTTGGCACAGGTCACCACTAGCCTAAAGAGCTGGAAACACTCTTGATCACATCCAGTGCAAGCGTGAGCAGGGTGTCCTGCAGGGCCTGTCTCAGCACACAATAAAATGTGGTAACTATACCTGAGTTGCTTGTTATTAGTGCTGTCTGGGTCCTGGAATAAGTCCAAGGCAGATAGAGAAGAAAAGAGTGAAACGAGAAACTGCAAATGGCAAATATCTAGTGAAATTAAAACCTTCCTGAAAAGCTGAGAATAAAGAGTAGAAGCCAGGCCTCCTTTCATGTCTCCAGTGGAACAACACCAAATCTCATCTTCATTTGTTCTCGGTCCAGCTAGGATTCCTGAATAAAGGAACTTGAGAAATACACTTTGAGGGTTTCAAGTTCTTTGGCCTTGTTCCTGATTCCTTGGGTACAGAGGGAGATGATAAAAATGTCCTGAGACCCTGCCACGGGATCATGAGACAGTCTCTTCCATTCTTGCTCCTGAAGCTGTGGCCTCCTTTCCCATCTCAGGGATAGTTGGGGTAACCATTCACTCCTGCAGGGAGCCAGGTGTGCAGGAGCTCTCCTTCCTGCCATGCTCCTGGAAAGATCCTGGTGCAGAGGCTCCCATTCTGCTTCTAACTCCACTTCCAGTGGCCACCCATCTGCGCTGTATTTGAGAGGATTTAACCACAGGAGTTAATGTGAGAAGAAGGAGATGCTTTAATGGAGGTGGCAAACACAGTACTCTTCTCCTGGGCTAATAAACACTAGTTGCAGAGTAGTCATGATGGGGGCTGACCCTTAAAGATCTACATACAAACAGTAGAAGTATGTTTATTCCCTCTCTATCTTGACATATTTTAGGCTACACCTTCAGTAGTTTAGGGTGTTACTTTCTTGCAATAAGTGATGATAGCACTAACAGAGGGGAGAAGGGAGAACACCTTTTCTCAGCCGAGTTAAAATGAGTCCTACACAAACCCAAGTAACACAGATGAATATGCATGTGCTAGTTTGAATATGTGGTTTGTCAGCTATTTGCCTACATGTATTTAACACCCACAGGAAGCCTAAGGCATCAGCCATAGACTTGCTTTTTTCAAAGACCTTACAGAAACTCCAAAGGAGTTAAATTACAGATATTATGATGCTATGAATGACTGAGAGAAGTATATTACTCTCCAAGGCACTGGTTGGCTTAATGTAAGCAAAAGTGCAGATAGTGCATAATGGCTTGAGATTAATTCTGCTGGACTCCCAACTACGGCCTTCAGCAGCCCAGGAAAATTGGCTTGTGTTTGTTACATAGTCAATTTCTTTTATTTTCTTCTGTCTTATGTACCTGAAAGACTGATATAAGCTGGATCTTGGGGTTAACTGTGGTATTTTAGTGCCCATATGCAGGTGCAGATAACTGACAAATCAGGGAAGATAATTCTGATTCCTCCATCTTTTGCCTCACCTTTTTAAGCTAGGTGAAAAATGAGTTTAATTTGGATCTGGCTAGTTAACTACAGGAGCATACATAATTTGGAAGCTGAAACATCCCCCAGTTCAGCTCCTTGACAGAGAAAGGTCTTTATTTCTAGGACAGGGAGAGTGGGGAAACAGAACAGAGAGAGAAAGGGACAGTGAAGACATAGAAGACAGGAGAAGGGGATTCTGACCTTAGTGAAACCATTTAGTGAATGATTTATATATAATAAGTAGTAATTTGGATAAAATCTTGATTCTGTTGAAATTAAGGGTTACAGAAACTTCCATATGAAATTAACTTCAAGAGAAAGAGAGCATGAAATCCATTTCCATTGGGGCTACAGTAAATTTTTAATAGTCTACAGCCATAGTGGAACAATGCCTGGATAGCCTAACACATATTCTTAGAAAAAAACAAGGAACCTTTGTCCAAGGCATTCATCTCAGAGAAATCTTTGTGTTCCCTCCACCAACCACTTAAGGACACAGAATTTATCTGCATGCTTTTGTGAGAGGGATAAATTCACTTATAGCTCTGGGATTCATTTAGAGAGCTGATAGTTACCAAAACACTCATGTTTCTATCTCATTGTGTCTCCCTTTAAAACATCTGAGAACAGATGGATGCTACTATATGACTATCTTGATAAGTCTGTTCTCTAATAAACATCTGATATCATGTTAATTTCACGTCCAGCATCAATGATAGTGCCCTTTTCTTTTGAGAGAAAAGAGGTTTCCTTTTGTTAAGTAGCAAGGTAGTGAGCACACTGAGAAAAGACAAAGGAAATAGGGAGGTCAAACTGTATTTGTTTGGTAGTTTTGTGCTAAGGCCCACAGACAAAGAAATGTAACACGTGGAAAATTTGTGAAATAATAGGTGAGAAACCCCCATGAAATACTTTCAGAAGTAAGAGTTTGGGGAAGGATGTTACTGAAGAAGGAAACGGACAGAAAAGGGGATGATGTAGCACCACAGATCATGGGGACCTCAGCGTTCTGCAGGGTGCCATGGTGAGGAGAATCAGCAGACCCTAAAGTCCAGTGTAGGCATGAGATGCTGATTGAAAAGAAATATTGACCTTACATCAGCATTACAGAGGAGATTTCAAAAGCTTTCCAGAAACTCCCACAATGATGAAGTATTCCTAATCAGTAAATAACACAATTCCTCTGTCACTGGGGAAAAACTGATATTTTACAAGATTCTTAATGGCGTGTAACAGACTGAAACAAAGCCTCTCATTACCTGAATTCCTAGATATTGCACTTTTTAATGGAATAGTTGGTTTGGAAACTACTAATATAAATTAAATCACCTTAAAAAAAAACTTTTTCATTGCAAAGTTTTGATTTTGAATGTTATACCATTACATTAAATTTCATCCGACAATTTGAATAATGACTTTTCTTCCTCCCACCCTCTCAATAAAATGCCTCTGTAGCCTTGTAATCAATTGCAGTATTTCAAGTAAATCACTTGGTACTCTATACTTCATTGCATTTTTTGCCTGTGTTTGCTTTTGTAGTAAAATGAAACTGAGTTTGCCTGCTGTTAAGGTTGGTTTGGTATCTTTAATTTAAATTAAATCTTTTCGACTCCTGCCATTGCAATGTGCCAACTTTTAACCCAGGAGGACGGTGAAACATCTGCAGAAACTCAAATATTAGCCAGACTGATCCCTCTGTACAAGGCAAATGAGCATCCTGTAAATACAAACCCTCTTTGTAGTTTTGCAGCTTCAGACTTCTCTCTTCTTTGCACTGGAAATAACTTTAAGAAAATTTCACTTGTCTGCGCACAATCACAAGGTTTGCCCTGGGGCCTGCAGAAGGCCTACAGAAGGGATCAGTCTCTTCCAAGGTCTTTGTTGACATCCTGCAGTCAGCATCCTTTTCCTCTTCCCATGGGTCTCTCACAGAGCATCACAAGTGGAAATCATGCCCAGAAATCCTCTGTTATGCACCTGCTTTCCATTCTGCTTTTTTCATCACTGCCAGTTGGAGACCAGGGTATTCCTTGACTCATTCTTCCCTTCACTGAACTGCTTTAAATGCTTGTTTTATATGTTCAAATCCAGGTTCTTGCCTTTTCTCAGGCTCTTCTCAGATCATCATTAAACTCTCTAAATATTAAGTTGCATAACGCCCAGTTCCAACCACCTTGATGTGTCTAAGGAAAGCAGTTTCTAATTTGAAGATGTGAAAACAGATGCAAAGACTAAGATATAACTACAGTATTGTCACTTTTAGTTAATGAAACATTTGGAGGAATTAAGAAGCCATAATGTAACAGACTAGGAACAAATGTTGGCTCTATAACATACAGCTTGTATCTTCACTTAATTTTTGCTAAGTTCTGTATTTTGGGAGCATAACACAAAATAAAATGTCAGGGCTGCTGTTTGTAAAATGTTGGTGAGTAGGTGTTATGTTTATTATCTCCATTATCTATATTATCCTTACCTTCTATATCCTCTACATCTTCTGCATCATCTACATCTATAAGATGGGTACTATTATAACCCATCAAGGCTATGAAACTCAGCACCATGCTGTAAACAAGCATTTTATTTAAACAGAGGTCGCCTTTTTCTTTCTTTAATACAGGTCCTCAGGGAGTAACTCTGGTGTTCATTTTGCAAAACATGCCCTGCTGAGGTCTGCCAGGCCGTGTGCAGAACCCAGAGAACTCTGCCCCCGGCGAAACGCCTCAGCTTCAGAAGCAGCTGCCGAGCTCTGCAACGCGTTTCCAGGCCCTCCTGCCCAGCAGCTCCCCAGTCTCCCCCAGTTGGGATGAGAAGGACCAAATAGAGCATGCAGAATAGAGAAGCTGGATCTTTGCTGTGCTTCTGATCTCCAGACGGAACCTTCCAGCCTGCTTTCTGAAAACACTTTCAGGAAGCATGTGGTTGAAAGAAGAGAGGAAGCATCTATACTAAGACTTGGGGATAGAAGAATAAAATAGAACAGAACAGAATATAATACAATACAATATAATATTTCAGTTGGAAGGGACCTACAAGGATCATCTAGTCCATCTACCTGTCTACTTTGAGGGAATCCAATAGCTGGAGCAAATTGCTGAGGGCATTGTCGAAACACCTGTTAAATACTGACAGCTTTGGGACTCACCAGGCTCACCTCCCTAAGAAGCCTGTTCCAGTGTTTGACCTGTCTTGGTAAAAAAATGTTTCTTGATGTCCATTCTGAGCCCCCCCATCATCACTTTGTCCCATTCTCACACATCCTGTCACTGGATCCCAGGGAGAAGAGATCAGCACCTCCCTCCCCACTTCCCCTCCTCAGGAAGCTGTAGGGAGCAATGAGGTTGCCCTCAGCCTTCTTTACTACAAACTAGACAAACTCGAAGTCCTCAGCCACTCTTCCAAAGCCTGACATTCCTTTCAGCCTTTTCACGAGCTTTGTTGCCCTCCTCTGTATGCAAACGGATGAGGTATGGAGACAAAGTTGTTTTATTGGCAGTGATATTTCTCCTTCTTTTGGCATCCTTTTTTGATTCATGGTAGAAGAAAGCGGCACTTCATGTCTTTATTTGGTATTGGCTTCTTCCTGAAGCTTTGCTGTGTACTTTGAAAAAGTCTCATCTCGGCAACAAAGGCAGAGATGAAGATGCTGCAGCCTGCAGCAACTGCTCCTTACTTTCCTGAGTCAGTTTCTTTTTGGCTGCCAACAGATTTCCTCCTGAGAAGCCCTGAGGTCCAGCATTATTAGTGGTATCATTTGTAATGGGTGGCATTGACTTAGTGGAGTACACAAGGATATTATTAGATGGAACATGAACCATAGAATCATAGATGGAAGGGACCTTTAGAGGTTATTTAGTTAAACCCCCTGCAATAAGCAGGAACCTTTTGAATCAGGTTGCTCAGAGCCCTGTCCAGCCTGACCTTGATTGTTTCCAGAGATGGAACATCTACCACGTCTCTGGGCAATATGTTCCAGTGTTTCACCATCCTCATTGTAAAAAATTCGTTCCCTATATCTAATCTGAATACTGCAGTGACTGATACATTGAGCACACTATATATTAACCGCAAGCTAAACATATACTGCTATCATCTTCAGTCTCCATTTTGATACTTTTGCTCTGGAATAGTCACAGAAATGTGTTCCTCTGTCCCACTGCACTGCTCCTTTCAGTGCAATAAATGTATCATCTACCTCACAAAAAATGCGTGCTTTCCAGCAGCTCCGGAGAATTTGGACATTGATTGGCTGGGAGTAAGCTGTTAGAAATCTTAGGGATCTGCTAATAGAATATCAATACTGCAAACCTTGCAGGTTGAAAACTCAGGTTATCCACTCAAGCATCCTGTAGGATTATTCTACTTCCTTTTGAAACCGCATTTTTTTCAGGTCACCTGGATTACTTTTATTTTAAAACTCCTACATTATCCATTCCTGAGGAGGAAAATTTTCTGTAAAATCCACTGGAATGATAAGGTGTTTTCCCTGTTTGAAGACCACCACTTAACACTGTTGGGATCAAGCTGTTTCATATTATCTCTGCCTCCACTTCCACCAAACTCCATCTTCTCTACTATATTTGTACTAGCAAGACAGGCTGTGATAAGGCATGGGACATATTTCCCTTTTTGTTGTTGCCACTGCTGGTCTCCAGGAGCTGGAGAGGAATGGGTAGGATATTCTACTTCAACATCACATTTAGCATCCTTCTGCCTTCTATAATGTTAAGAGGTAGTAGTATTTGGAGCATCACTCTCTCAATTGACAGTGACCAAGAGCAGCATCTAGTGGCTCAAGCATTGTTTCGAAGAAGACATTGGTCTGAAATTGTCATGAAGAATTTGTTTGCACATTGCAATGAAGTATAATTTCTCCAAAACCACAACACCAGTGAAAATATGCCACTTGGCAACCTTGGTGCACAGAGAGGCTTTACACCTGGGTGAGCAGTTTGAATGCGTCACCTCTTGTGTGCAGAGCTGATGGTCTTCATGGAATGACCCAAGATCACATTGATGGTAAGCACCCGAATACTGTGAGATGTGAATAGCAAAAGAAGAATGAAGCTGAACAACACAGCTGTGAAGCAGAGTGTGTGGTAGCCATGCTTGTAGAACCAGACTGATGAGTAGCTTGCTCCAGTGCTGCCTGTCCATCAGCTGCAGTCTGTCCTGGGAACAGAGCTGCTACGCAGAGGTCATTGGCTGTGCATGCAGTTGATGAGTACACAGATCAGCTGCTTGCCTGGGCAGAAAAATAAAAAAATAACAAAACTAAACACTGATAGCAAATTTTGTCCTGTATTTTGGGAAGGAGTCGAGTCTGAATATCAGTATCTAATACCTTGTATCAAAGTGGACCTTTCTGCTCCTGTCTTTCAAGGGTTGCTAAATTAGAGTTGCAGATACTTCCAGAGACTTTACCCATTTCTCAGGACCTAAGAAATTATTCAAAGAGATGTTGTGTGTTAATTCTATGCCTAGGTTTCTTCTGGAGAAAATTGCAGCTTGATCCATTGAATTCTTCCAGTAACACAGGCACTATGTATGTTCTGCAGCCATTTCTCAAGAACATTATTTTTCTGGAGAAACAGTCGTTTCTGCCTGCTGTTTATGTTTGTCTCTATTCAAGGGGAGGCAAAATTCAGAATTTTAAAACAAACATCCAGCAGCTTGGGAGGTTCTGGTGCCTGTCACCACTAGGATGAAAGTATAGATCTTCTTGAAAATTGTCCTGAATACTACGTACTGGCTGTTTACTGTAAAGAAGAATCAGCATGGTTTGGCAGATAATTAATCTCCTGATGAGCCTATTTACCTGCAGCCCACCTTCCTCCTCTACTGTGCAATTCCTGGCTCTACCCTACGAATGCTTGTTTTCTGTACACAGCTGTTTCCAGTCAGAAATTGGTTGTAATCCCTTCTTTGTACTTGCTCAGGTGAGGTTTGCATATGTGAATGTCTGTCTTCCCTGGGATTATTCTGCATTTTTCCCCACTACAGAGCAGTTTGGCTCTCTGAAGCAGAAAGGTGAAGCAAATACTAGCAGAAGGGTTTGCTAGTACTGCCTTGCCTTACATAAGTATGTGGGCTTAAGTGTAATTATTTTACAAGGGATTTCTCACCTTTACAGGACAGTGAGTTACTGTGATAACAGGGTGTGTGTAATTACCAGCGTGATGCAGGCCTTCATCTGAGCACGCCTATTCAAGCAGATTCAAGTCTCCTTTCAGGCTGTTGGCAAGTTGCCTGATGTTTGTGTTGTTTGGTTTTTTTTTAACTTGAACAAAATATTTGCCATTTCAAAATACTGTGGGGGTATCTAACCCTGAGAGAGTGCTGCCCTCATTTGAAATCCCCTTTTTCCCAGCTGCCAAGTTGCCCCAGAACAGGGAGCAAGGCCCTTTCCAACCTCTTTGACAGAACAGAGTGGCTTAAAATGACTAGAAACTGTGCAAAGGGACAATTGAGCAATTTAAACTAATTCTGCATTTGAGTTATATCTACAGAAGAAAGGCTTTGAACAGGTCACAGCAATCGCCTGTGCATGGAGGTGAAACCCTGCATGTAGTTTTTGCAACGTTTTCCAGTGCAAAGAAATGAGGGAGCGCAGCAGATGGGTTTTTCACAGAAGCCATCTTTTACAAAGTGCAGCAGTTCATGAATGCTGGATTAACAGATACAAACCTGTACTGAATCAAGTTATCAGATCTGTCTCTCAGTGCTCAGCTCCTTGCCTTAGTTGCAGCTTCTGTAAATTACCTGTGAGCTTTTTGAAGGATATTAGTGCATTTCTCTTTGTGTCTATAACAACATTAAGGCTGAAATGATCTTCTGATAGGTTTAAAAATAACGCTGTAGCCTGCTTCAAATCTGACTGAAGTTAATGGGAACTGGCTTACACAAGTTTCAGTCAAGGTCTGGGGATTTCAAAAAGTTGTTCAGAATTGCCTGCATTTATTACATTATTATGTGGTTGTCTGAGCTATAGTAGGTGCGGGGCCCCTAGCCAAGATAGTTTTCAGCTGCTACAACAGCTGTTTCCCAGGCAGGAAAGCAGTGCACAGAAACCACGGCTACAGCAGTAGTCCGAGTGTTGACAGCACCAGACATCTCAACTCTCCCAGCACAAGGTGTGAAGTCTGCAGTCACAGCGTATCACAGGGCAGCAGCAAAGACCTTGGCCCCATTTCCCTTTTCCCCCTTGGCCATCAGAGAGGGTCGGTGAGCAGTCAGGGGGCATTAGCCTGTCCCAAGTTCTGGGGGCTGCCCTGGGGGGCTTCTCACTGCGCTCCAGCTGGCAGCTGTATCTGTGTACGTCTGCAGTCTCATCACCAGTGCTGCAACAGGTGCCTCAAACAGCATCCCCCACATCCTTGGTCTCCCTTTTAGCCAAGGGGATTGAGACGTACACTTTCTAGGAGCACACCTGTTACGGTCTGGTGCCTTCCAAGAAGTTATCACTTTGCTAGAGTATCCCAGCAGAGGATCAGCTCTCTCCTAGGCTAGTCACTAGATACACATATAGCACTGGGTCTCTGCACTCAGGAAATTCACTGTCAAGAATTTATAGCAGGGCTACTTAATATATTTTGACTATTTTCTGCTGGGTAATTTTATCATTATGATTTTACGATTGGGAAGGGAGTGTTTTCTGCTCTGACAGGTTAATGTTTCACATAATGCCACCTTCAGATGAGGAAATCTCATCCTTTGCCTGGGTCAGGGGAAGGATAACCACAAAGGCAAATAATTTGGGGGAGTACAGAGAAATGTGGAAGTATTTATACTCTGAGTTGGATATATAAGCCAAAAAAAAGTAGAAGTTACCAAAGCCAAAGCTCATAGGATCTTATGATAGTTCTCTGACAAAACTCTATCTCATCTGGAGTTTGCAAATTGCCCAATTTGCAAAAGGTGAAGGAGCATGTAAGAACTGTGACAACTGCTTTTGCTTAGTTTAGTGCTCACGTTGGTCTCTGCTCATTTCTACCTGCTGTCAGTCTGAGAAGCACCTTAATATGTGAGGTCCTGACTGCAAATTTCTAGCTTAAAAACTCCACACGTAAGCTTCAAAACATTGTACTTGCAGTGTTTTTCAGCCAGCCCCTCTCCCAAGCCTGGATGTTGCTGACAACACCTTTATTTCAAAACCTAATACTTATATCTACACCTCTCTCTAATTCTTGTGTTTCTGATTTGTCACAGTGATTTTTGTGCTGTTATATTTGGAAATGTGAGATAAGGGGAAAATACTTTGCACATTAAAGCTACAGCTGACCCTTTGAAAATAACTCCTTGTCCTATTCTCCTTCGAAGAAGTACTTGACTAAGGTAAGCATATTCAGAAGGAAGGAGGGAGCAGCACATCCAACCATGAAGTCTCATGCTTGGTAGGAGAGAATTAGGGTTATATGAAGTAATTCCTGTATCCCTGCCAGAACAATTGCTTGATGTGTGCTCCCTAATAGTTCATAATGAACCACAAACAAGCTTTTAAAGTAAAGATAAGGACACACATGCTTATAATATTCACATCCAGAGAATTTAACAAATAGCCAAAGAATAAAGCAGCTAAAGGGGGACACAGGGTGCTTTTTGGCACTTTATTAATTAAAACAATGGGTCTGTGAATTACACTATTTTCACTTTTGGTGATATTTAAACACTCAGATTCTTCCAGAAAGGCATTCCTCCAATCAGTGTCTTGGCAGAAGAGCCCTGATCCTGAAAAAAAAGTGCACATAGGTGGTTTCCTCCGTCCATAAATTCAGTGACGATATATGCAGAAAAAAATCACAGCCAGGCCATTTGTTTGCAATCACATAAGTCCTACAGTAGCATCTGCTAAATACACTTGGCACCTACTTCAAACCTTCTGAAATCCAGGTGTACCTCCCCACTGACTTGGATGGTCTTCAGTTTCTGTCCTCACTTTTTTAAAAATATCTTCTTAAAAGTTTTTAAAATATGACTATTTATTCCTGTAATAATCAGTTTTATAAAGGAAATTAGTGGATACCCAAAGCACTTGCCTAATGCTTTCCATCCACATATCTGAATCATAAGAAGAGTTGAATACATGTGGGTTTTATATTCACTTTTGAGCACTGGGATAGGAGAAGCACACAATGGCCAGATGCCTCATCCGAGGTCAGAGCAAGTCAAAGACTTAAAAAGAATTTCAAGTCTCTCTAATTTCGCAGGTCACATCCACAGGAGAATGTTTCTTTTTACAAGAAAGGAGCAAGAAAAGCTTTTATTCATTTATGGGAAGGAAAAACACAAGTATCCCTGGGGATGACAATAAATTATTAGTCCGAACTTCACAGAAGGTTTTTATGCTGTATGATTTGCAATATCCAGCATGATTCAACAGTCAGGCATTAAATAATAGACAGAAGTTAAAAGCTATAAGCAAAGGAGTGGGGGAAAAGTTTTTTCATAAAATGTGGGAAGAAAACAAGAATTGGTGTGGCAAGAAGCTGCAGGCAAGAGTAAGGCACTGGAAGTATGAAGACTCTTGCACCAAGATGTGAGTTTATATTAATCTGTACACCAAGGGTTACTCAAGTTCAGATGTACACAGTGCATATACATACATACAGAGGGAGCAACATGTTAAAATACAGTTTAGGTTTGACTTGAGGCAGTTCCTTATTGCTTTAATTCACCCAAATAGTTCCAGGGCAGTTGTTGGTACCTATCTGTGTGACTAAAAAGAGAAAGGTCTCTGGGGCTCAGACCAGCTGTTAACTTGGCCAAACGCTAAATGGCTGGAACATACTTTCAAATGTCATTTTTTTCTCACTACTATTTCCAAGGGCATTCTCAACAAAAATCTGTTTTCTTTTTTCTCCTATGTTAAAAGTTTCAGGCCTCAGCAAAAGCAACAGAGTGATAAAGAAGAATAGGGACTGTTGGAAGAAGAAAACCTGTACTGGTTGATTACAAGCTGAGACCCAGAGGAGTCTACCTTCCTGAAGCCAAGAGCCCTGTCCTACTCTTGCTTTATTTCACACATTGCATGCCAGTGTCAGGCCAGGTCCATGCTCTTGTTCTCTGTATGTTGCCATAGCATAAAACACAGCATAATTGCAATTGCTATTTGTCCATACAGCCACCAATGCTGTATGCACTTATGAGTGCAGCTCTTTAGAGAACATCCCAGTATTCATCAGCTGCAGAAGGGTATGAATGGAGGATTAAGTTGTATCAGGCACAGAACTCTAGCAAGAAACCTCTATGGAAATAAATTGTTATGTGGAGTCAAACCCAAAGAACACAAAGTTCTCACAGAAGACATGAAAACCAGTCTCTTAGGTGAGGCATCGAACTCAAGGGAGTTAGGTTCAATTTTCCAGCAACTCAACTCCAGATTTGTTCGGTTCTGAGCTAGTCAGATAGGTTAATGAGAATACAGGTGCAGACAAATCAAAACCCTTGAAAATCACTTCTCTCCTTCCTATACAAGATATTTTCAACACCAGCATTTCTCAGAAACCAGTAGCTGCTTCAGGCAGCCACTGAAACTCCAGATGAGCTCCCCTCTCCAATCAGTTGTCTGGTGGGAGAGGTCTGCAGTTGGCAGAAGTGTGTCATGAATTTCCCCCAAGAGCCCACATGTTTCTCTTTTACTAATACTACATAATATTTAATTCACTTTGCTATCAGGAATTTTGCTGAGGCCTGAGCTCCTTGCCCCCGTATTAACAGAAAGTTTGCCATTGCTTTCACTGGATGTACAGCTGGGCCTGGTGCACAAATAGCCAAGGCAGATTTTTCACTACTGGGACTATTATTCATCCTCTATGCTTATGTTGCTTTCACAACAGAATTCACAGGACGGTTGTATAGAATATCATTTGGCCTTGTATCTTTGCAGGTGCGTGGAAAGAAAAAAAAAATAAAAACAGAACACTAATGGAGTCATATCCTGGAATCACTGACCTCTCTTTCCCTTAAAAAAATAAACTAATAGCAGTTTCAGTACATTTCCAACCACTTTTGGCCACACTGATTCCAAAGGGAGAAGAGTTATGGAAAACTACGGCATTTAGAGGAAGGGCTGTTTCTGAACTGTACTAGTACATTTGGAGGAAAAGTTACCAGGCCAGAGTTGCACTTTATCTAAAGGGAGGTTTTCTTTCTAATGATGCTGGCAATTATGATTAATCTAATGGTTTGGGAATTCCACCCTAATCTAAGATCATAGCTGGACATTTTTGTGAAGACATGTGGCATATTGTTGCACTCAGATAATGCTGAAGATGTTTACTTGTTCCAGCCCTTCATCAAGGACCTCACATAAAACATTACACACATCAGAAAAACAAAATGAGAATAACTCCACCATATAAAGATGTTTTATATATAAAAAATTGGCAGCTTAAAAGGTCAAGTTAAGTGAAATATAACCATTGGGGATTTTTCTATTCAGAATTCCCATAATTGTGTCTATATGCCCTAGAAGGTTGGGCAAATGTTCTTTATTGTCCTGTTTCACTTAAATATTTAAACATGTTTCTGCTTATGAATCCTTATGTGCATGAAAAACTGAGACAGAGTGAGGGACTATGTTTGGAATGGCTTTTTTTAACTTGCCACATATTGGATTAAATACTGCTTTGCTTCAGAAAAGGGCCAATAACTAACGAGTTCTACTCAGACTGAATATCTAAAAGGCATTTAAAAAAAAAAAAAAAAAAAAGAAAACAAAAAGTCTAATTAAAATAGTAGACTAATCCTACCTGGACTTAAAACTTGCTGTTTCTGCAGTATGATGCAGATTAGCAAAGAGGTACAAAGCAGCAAGAATATGTAATTCACATTGTCTTGCAATTGCTCACAACACATAAAATAATTTATCTTCCTTCTAAACTGTGTTGAGTCTCATATGGATGGTACAGATAATTTGGAGAAAACTGACCAGGGCTGTTAATTCACCAGTAGAAAGAAAAAAATATGGCATTTGCACAAGGAAAACCTTTTGATAACATAGCTGCAAAAGTTTTCATATGCACTAAAATAAATTCACATATTTCCCTGTACCTGAATGCAACCTAGAGACCAAAGAAATTCTTTTTCCCCCTCAATCTCATAGACTTCTTTCTATTAGGTTCTTATATACTGAAAGAAAAGGTTTTAGGAGCTCAGTGCAACCTCATGAGCTATGAATTAAGACTTAGAATTATATATACTTGCTCTAAGACCAGCACTCTCCAGTACAACAGCCACATCCAAACCAAAATTAAAATCATAACCGCTACCCTGTGTCAAATGCCATTCAGTTCTTTGCAGCGGGGTTGAGTGCTTGGCGATGGAGAGACACCAAGATCTAATCCCTGTGGGCCTCTTGGTCTCTTTGCAGCACTGTATGGCGGCACTGTGACCCCACAATATCACCACGATGCTGAGGCTCCAGACAGTCCTCCCTGTGACAGCTCATGGTCTTCTTCAACTGACACATATCTCCAGAGATTAAGGAGTCCCAAGGACTTGGCTTACATGCTGCAGCGTACAGGCTTACTAGCTATAGCTCAAGCACAGCTGGAAAGATATAGTGGAGGTCTCAGTGGTGAAAGTCCCTCAGACAGCATTTAAACAGGTAAAAAAAAAAGTCCATTTGTACTGGCAGGAATAAATAGCTAGTTGAAAAATAAGAAAATAAGAGCAAGGATAAAATAGGATGTTTTGTGATAGATTAATGTTAGCAGGGCAGTTCCACAAGATCTGCACTGGGATCTGTGTGTTTCAAAGTTGTCATAGGTAATCTGTACATGCAGGTTAAAAATGAGGCAAGGAAGTCTGCGGAAGACAAATAATTATTGGCAATAATGAAATGTGCAATTGGCTGCAAACAGCTACAGAAGGCTCTCACAATGCTGAGTGATGAAGCAATAAAATCACAGATTAAATTCAATGGGAATCACAAATGAAATGTCAATAAATGCAAGTAAGGTGCATGAAGGAGAAAAAACAACTATCTATACGACTATATACACAGTGATGAACTCTAAATTAGCTATTAGCTAGGGAAATTAGCTATTACCAATCTTGCAAGAGATCTGGAAGTCATTATGGATAGTGCTCTGAAAAGTCAGCTGCGTGGCAGTGAAGTGGCAAAGAGTGCATTGGGAATTATTAGGGAAGGAACTGAAAATAAAACAGAACATCCTTGTAACATTATATAACAGTATGATGTGTCTGCATCTTGAATACCACTGGTAATTTTAGTTACCTCTTTGGAAAAGGATATGATAGGAAACATAGCGAGAAGAATCACAGGGAAATAAAGGAGAGTAAAAAAGCCTGGACATTTCTACATTGAAAAAGAGAAGATGAAACAGGTATATGACAAAACAAACGCTAGGAATGGGCCTTTCTAATGGGAGTGGGAGAGGGGAGTAATAAATGTCTCCTAGGCACTGGCAAAAACTCTAGGAATGGACCATATAACTTTTTTCTCTCCCACCTCTCCCGTCTACAGTAATTTTTTCTTGGCTATAGTAGATTTTTGAGACATAATATTTGCCTTGTAGCACTGTGGAAGTGAGAAGCGAGAAGAACTATAGGATCCAGCTCAGACTGAGGTCCATGGGGTGAGCACAGATCTGAACGCCTGCCTCTCACTAGAGTCCAGGCTAAGCAGGGCAGCTGCATCATCAGGCTGCCAAGACCCAGGATGCGAAGGGTGGTGTGGCGTTGAAATTATTCTTCTCTCTGTAGCACAAAAATCAAGTAGGAAAGGGAGATATGGGTCTGAAGAGGAGTTCAGATGTTTTTGAAGAGTCTCCTTAGAAGTTCCAGGAGGAAGCTGGGGAATGAAGAGTTATTTCTGGAAGCTGGTACAATCCCAGGACTGGCTTTGTTGAGCACTGTCATGCAAGGACTTGGTGAAGGGACAAAAAGAAGGAGGGATGGATGGGCTTTATTTGGGATGGATGGAGCTGATGGATGGAGCTGATGGATGGGCTTTATTTGGGAAAGGTCGAAGGATGAAGTTAGATAGGCATCTATGATGGGAAAAGTTAAGAAGAAAAGGTGAATAAATTGTCAAATCTGAATTTTCAAGCAATTAGTTTAGTTGCTATGTAGAAAATCATGGATGGTACAAAGAAGGCAAACAAGCAAACATTCAATACTCAATATTTTTTTATAAAACACCCTCAGTAATGATCAGATGGCAGATTTAAAACAAACATATAGAAATACCTTTTAATGCACAAGACAAATGGAAATAACTACAGGATGTTGTGGAGGCCCATGTGGTACACAGAGAAGCAAACAGACAGTGATTGAGCTGGAAAATATTATGTTGTCAGTTCATCCATTCAATTAGTACCACTTGTACCTTCCTCCACTTTCAAAGCAGAAATCACTAAGGACCTCATTGGACCATCATTGTGCATTAACTTCCCCATGTTGAAAGGCACTGAGTGTGAGTGGGTACAATTTGTACCATCACAAAGCAGAAAAAAAAAATTATCATCTCTACACTATAAATTAGCCCTTTCTGGTTTCTTCTACACAAAGCTGTAGGAACACCTAATGTAGCTCTTAAAATATGTTTAATGGGAAGAGTACTGCTTTACACGAAACGTCTCCATTTCAACCCTTGAACTGTGTGTGCTAATTTTGATGCTGACACCAAGGACAGCAAAACTAGGCTGTTACATGACTCTTCTAAATATATACCTGTATATGTTTGTCTGAGAGACAGCAGAAATCATAATCACTTCCTTGGCAAAATATCCCAAGTTCTGGGAAAAAATTGCCTTTGCGTAGAGAATAATGACATAACTGTACTCCTTTTCTAGCAGCTGAAATCACTGTTGTGACTCAATCAGCCCATTCAGAGAAGGAGAGGTAGTTACTCTTCTTCTTTCTTTGTGGATCAGAACTCATGAGTTTAGAAGAGAAGCCTTCTTGGCTCCACCATTTTTTGGGCAAAATTTGCTTGAGTTGCACAAAGCCTTTCCTTTTCTCTCTCTGCCTCTCCCTGCCTTTTCCCATACTGGTGTGGTTATAAAGTAGGAGCATGTCACAATAAAACAGCCTCAGCTCAAGGTTCTGCTCTAATGATGGATTGCAGCAATACTCCAGGAGAGCAGGCTGCCAATAACCGAGTGGGAGGAGCTGCTGATGGGCCGTGTTACTCCAAACATGACATGAGAGAGGAAAAGCCAAAACATAGATCCTCTGGTGTTGGAGCAGACAGCTCAGCAAACAAACAGCGAACAGAAAACTGCTCTGCTTGTCTTCTGCCAGGCAGCGGTAGGAAAACTGCTGAAAATGCCAACACTGTTTGGGGGTTTTTCATAGCAGGAAGATTTTGCAAAAAGATAAGGTTTGCACCTGCTTTAATGTAGTTTGTTAGAAACAAGAATAATGCAGATGAATTCTCTTGTGTTAGATAACTCAGAGACCAGGGAGAAAACTCTGCAATTTTCAGCTGGAATACCTTTTTGTGAATTGGTAGAAAAGTACATGTTCATTGGCTCCACCAGTAATCTGAATCTCCTTTAAGCAAATATCTCTCCCACCTGCAAAAAAGCCACAGATAAATCCAGTGAATAAATGTTATTTACGAAGCTTTTTCTTCTCATAAAAAAACAGATGGATCATATAAAGTTATTGCAGTTTTGCTCCTAAAATCAATGTGACCCATTAAGGATGTTAGGATAGTTAGGAGACGGTACTTGGCTCTTGAACATGCCCAGGAGATAGGAATATAATTGCTCTCCATCCTAGGTATCCTGAATGTTTCCTTGATGTCACTACTCCTTAGTTCTTCCTTCATAAAGTAAAGATAACACTCTCCTTCCTTCTGAGGTGTTGTCAAGGATAAATAAGTGTGTTTAGGTGCTATGGCACAGATAGGGAATTTATAAATTGTTCAAAAAAAGTCTGTTCTCCATTGCACCATACACAGCTCCTGACTCCCAGAAGCACTTCCACCTGGGAACAGTGATTCAATTTGGCAGATGGGAGCAGATAGACCAGGCTGAATGCCCTCTGTAACAAAGTCTATAATACATTGCAAAATATTAATTAAGTCAATGCTCTCCTTCTGCCCACCTTGCACTCCACGTGCAGTCTTAACAAAAGGGTAGTGATGATGGATTTATTCAAAAACTACTGTGGAATGGATTAGATATTTCACTGACATAAACTACTATAGCTTTAGTGAAAGTATACTGAATTATAACATGTCAAGGTCTGGTCTAAAGTTTAACTGAATGAAAGTATGTTTCATGTCTAAACAGTTAAGAAACAGGTACTGTCTTTGGCTGCATAAACTTAGAGGAAAGTGAAATATTTCTCCTGAAGAATAAACTCTGGATGATTTGAAGTCTTTAAAATAGTATGTATTTCTTTAGTTTTGGTACAGGTACATCATGATTATTAACATATTTTAGCCAGGATGTTACAAGAAAGAAAGAAAGAAGGAAAACAGAGAACAAACCATTTTATAATTTGGTTTACTAAACTGATTTTTTCTGAACTTGATATTCTGGTTTAGATCAACAACTTTTGCAGTGCAATCAGTCCAAAGTAGAAACTAGGCTTAAACATAAACATATGTGGTTTTTAAAAGTTTTTTCTCTGATTGATTCCTATTTTACCTTTCTTGGCTGAACAGTGAGAAAATACCCAAAACATATCAATTTCTAACAATTCCTATTTACTAAAATGCTTTTGTGGGAGGGTGACCAAGTAAAGAATCTTCCTCTCAAAACCAACCCATCCCTCAATGGCTCTAATGTCCAGGTCTCCTTGGGCAGGGTTTGCTGCTCTAGTTGAAGAAAAATGATACTGCAAGCCAACTCCACAGTCTGTATTGCTCAGTTTCATTGGCAAATTCCGGCTACAACAGGTAGCCTTCCTGACTTATGTTGCTATGGCATGACAGTTTTCTCTAGCTGTGTGAGGTATTTATTGCCATACTGCGTGCCTCAGAGTTCAGAGGCAAATGCATAGATCGAACCTGTGGCTGATTCCACTTCTGTCTCACAATCTCTCACAAGGCTACAGACATGAAAGGTCTAAGGATGGCATAATGGTCTATCACCTGTTGTCTGCCAAAATAAACCCTTCCTGCAAGTGGACAAAAGGAAGGCGAGTGAAGAACTGGGTCATGGGCCACAGCTTTGCCTCGGAGGGATAATGTTTGCTAAGCTATTTACATATCATTCACCAGATCCATACTCATCAAATAAATGGGTCTAAAATTTCAGTGAGCATGTGGTTCACTCCTCCATACTAGTAATGTTTGTGGATTTTTTTGCAAATGATACAAAACTGGGAGGAGCTGTTGACTCACTCTAAGGCAGACAGGCCCTGCAGAGAGACCTTGACAAATTAGAGGACTGGGCAATCACAAACCATATGAAGTTCAACAAGGGAAAGTGCTGGATTCTACGCCTGGGATGGGGCAATTCTTGATGTTGGTATAGACTGGGGCATGAGATGCTGGAAAACAGCGCCTTGGAAAGGAACCTGGGGGTCCTGGTTGATGCCAAGTTGAATGTGAGTCAGCAGTGCCCTGGCAGCCAGGAGGGCCAACCGTGTCCTGGAGGGCATCAGGCAAAGCATCGTCGAGGGACAGGATTGTCCCGCTCTGCTCTGCACTTGTGAGGCCTCACCTTGAATAGTGTGTACAGTTTTGGGCACCACTATGTAAGAAAGATATTAAGCTATCAGAGAGTGTCCAAAAGAGGGCAACGAAGATGGTGAAGGGCCTTGAGGGGAAGCTTTATGAGGACCTGCCGAGGTTACCTGGTGTGTTCAGCCCAGAGAAGCGGAGACTGAGGGTAAACCTCATTGCAGTCTACAACTTCCTTGTGAGGGGAAGAGGAGGGGTAGGCACTGATCTCTTCTCTCTGGTGACCAGTGACAGGACCCAAGGGAATGGCCTGAAGTTGTGTCAGGGGACGTTTAGGTTAGATATTACGAAAAGGTTCTTCACCCAGAGGGTGGTTGGGCACTGGAACAACCTCCCCAGGGAAGTGGTCATAGCACCAAGACTGACAGAGTTCATGAAGCATTTGGACAACCCTCTCAGGCACATGATGTGATTCTTGGGGATGGTCTAGGAGTTGGACTCGATGATCTTCATGGGTCCCTCCCAACTCAGCATACTCTGTGATTCTGTGATACTCTTCTCTTGGCTCAAAGAAAACGAACCTCCATTTTTCCTTGTAAAGAAAATGTCCTTCCATAGCTAAATAGGGCATCATAAAAAAAAGTGTCAGCAATTTCATACTCTGAAAGGAGTATATTCCTCTCAAGGGTGAGACTAGGATCCTTACGCATCCAAACAAGTGGGTCTGATAGAAGTATAGACCCACTGAAGTGAGTGCCATCTGATTCATCTGAGGCTGAACACAAGCAGAATTTACAGTTGCAGATCTTTCTGGTACACTGTGTCTTCCAAAAAGCTGCAATAGATGAATAGGTCTTGTTCCCTAGATGAAAAGCTGAGCATTACAGTTGCTCTGTCAAGACAGCTGAGGATCAGGAAATCTTTTGTGAGAGAGGTCTGGGTTTCCGTAGGGGATGGTACTGGTGATGGTTGCTTCAGAGTTATGAGCTGTCATCCACAAAACAGGTGTGAAGGGGTTCCTTCCTACAGTCAGCTGTAGCTTTCCACATCTGTGCTGCAATTCTTTATTAAGTACTTGCTGTACTCCAACATGCTGTCAGCACATCCTCTGCTGTGCCAGGAATACCCCCATGAGATGTTATCCAGCTGCTAAAGCCTTTGTGTAGCTAGTTCCTGAAAACAGTAATCCCAAGATTTTGTTCACCTAGCTAACATGATGGCTCACAGGCACTCAGAAATTCCCTGTAAGTACCTGAAGTCATGGACAGGGACATTAATTGAATCCCAAATAAACTCAAACTTTACAAGGAACTGTGTCCTATTATATATTTTGTTGACTACTAAAAAACAATTATAAAAGAAAGGAAGGGGACAGACTCAGCTCACTCAGTGTATATAGAGTCATAGAATCAGATGGGTTGGAAAGGACCTCTGAGATCATCAAGTCCAACCCTTGATCCACTACCACCACAGTTACTAGATTATGGCACTAAGTGCCACATCGGGTCTCTTCTTAAATACCCCCAGGGATGGAGAACCCACCACCTCCCTGGGCAGCCCATTCCAATGCCTGATTTCCTTGTTCTGCTCAGTTTCTCCTTTATTTTTTCCCATAAGTCCAACAGATTTCTACACAATCCAGACTCTTTTCTGACTCCAGAACTCAGTCTTGCCTATTTCTGTCCATCATTATGTATGCGTGTCTTTTTCCCTAAATGTCCAACTTTTTATTTTCTCTTTCTGGTCCTTCTCTTCCACTTTGGGTCAGAACTTGCATGCAATACCTGGTATGGACCGTAAATGAAACAGCTTTGGATCTATTAAAACCAGGAGAGAGATACTGTCAGGCACCTTGGAGTGTTACAGGGGTATGCAGGTATTGCAGGAGTTCCCATGACCAAAGGGCCCACTCAGAAAGAGGTTGGGAAGGCTGTCAGAAAGGCCTTATTGCATATTGTTTTCATGCAGAAAGAAATTAGGAAAGAGAAAATGCAGTGCAATCGGCATAAATACCAATCTCACACACAATGAATTCATGCATGGTTTGAATGCTCTGATTTCTTTTTTCTCCAATGAAGTATTTCATATTGTCACGCCAAACATTAACATCACGTTCAGAGCACATAAAATTTTCAGTAAGTGAAATATTAAGGGGGCATATGTGTACACATTACCTCACTAATCTTTTGCCTCTGTTGATGAGATTAAATACAGATCTGGTCCAAGGCAAAATCAATGGTGGACACCTCAGTCAAAGGAGTTAAGAGATGGGGGCTCATGCTAGAAAAAACTACTGAAAAACCGTAAGTGCTGACAAAATCTCTTGACTCCAAATGAAAAGATCTCAGGGCAGACCGTATAGGAAAGGCCTTACTATGGAAATATTTCTCCTTGCTCATCTGTATAGACCATCAAGAACCTTGAAAATTTTTCCTCTGTCAACTGATCCTAATATGTCAATATAAACTGCAGTTGTCTCAAAGTGTAATACATCAGGAATAACACACCACCCCTTCTCACTGCAAGACACACAGTGCAGAATGTTAATATATAGTAAATAATCCCTTCATCCAAATTGTTTTCAACATTTCTTTCTTTCTCTGTCCTTTTGTTTACTGTTAATAAACAGTGTCAGTACAAGTCTCACAACAGCCCATAAAAAGACAGTGTATCATTTATCTAACCCTATTTATCCCCCACCAAGTTAAAAGATAAATTCTGTCTACTTACCCCCTCCCTCCATCACTACGCTCCTACTTCAGTTTAGCTTTACACATTTAAAGAGAAAAGAATACATTTATTTTGTATTTCACAGCTTCACTAAATGTTTTATGGATATCAAAGAGAAAAACAGGATGCCCATTTCTCTCTCCTAGAGAGTATCTTGAGCTGCAGCAACCTACATCACAAGAATCCAAAGGTGGCTCCTGAAATTCAGGTCTGTACCAGGTGGCTTTCTGCCAGTACCTTTTTGAAACAGCATGGGTTGAATCACCTGCAATTTCTCTTGTCCTTCCCTCATTCCCATCCTGATGATAAGCAAGTATTGAGGAGGTCATTGCAAGTAAAGCTTCGAACTCGGCTATCAAATACATAATGCTATTATAACCTCCAGGTAATAAGTGTACCTGCAGCTCTGTTTGGAAGAAGAACTTCTGTGGACACTGTGTGCAGTCATAGATCTTGTCCTCTTGTCCGTGGGCTGAGAAAATATGCTGCTGCAACTTGTTTGCTTGGACAAACACTGGAATATTAGACAAACAACAATATTTTCATTGTTTCGTATTACAAGTGAAGAATTTTTAATAAACAATCTCCCATTCACACTCAGCAATTCCAAGACATAAAACTAGACTAGTGCACTCTTATTTCACCTTACACTGTTGCTATAATGGGTACTGATGCATGTTATTTATCTACAAAGTGTGATCCTCCTTCAGAAATGAATTGAAACAGATCCCTTCTTTAAGGAAAAAAAATCAACTAAGGTAAAAAAAAAACCCTAATAGGGCAACCAATGAAGATTTCAAATATGAAGAATCTAAAAATGCCATTTCCTGTTCAGAGTTATTTTTTCATGCTCACCGCACTTTGATTGAATACACACAAAATTTATTTCCTAGCAACCAACAGGTTTGGAAAGCACAGATGCCAAAGTCCTGTTTACTCTGTGTGCCTAAAGTTAAAGCTAACAAACAGCTCTGTATTTAAATGTGTTAATGCTAAAAATTATGTCCCACAGCTACACTGGGGCAATGTCTATAACTGTGAAACAGAACTGAAGGTAAATTCTCTTTGGATACTTTAAGATCAACTCTGCCTACACACTGAATGCAAGGGTTTCAATAATATAAACATGTTCAATTTTAATGACTACAAAACAAGGCCCTAAGACTGTGTAACAGTTTACCTAGGAGACATACTATTAATAATTAAATTGTATATGCCAGAGGCAGTGTTTGGGTTGGCAGCACTGACTTCTGATGGATGCCTGGTGCACTGTGACCTAAAAAAGTTTGCATCTACAATATTAATCTGTATAGGCAGGGAAAGGATTTATTAAAGATGCTGGCATTTGACTTTGACTCCACTCCTAATCATTAAAATTATTCTAATTGCAAGGCAACAAAAAACAACAGAATATTGTTCTTCTGAGTCATACATTTTAATCACATTTCTCATTACCCTGGAAAAAAAAAAGATCAGATTCCATTTTTCATATAAAACTTATATTGGTGATTTTTACTTCTTGTTAAAATTCTAGCAAGATGTGCTGAAATAATTTAATGTCATATTGCTAATAAAGCATCATTGTTTATGATTAATGCTCACTGTCTATTTACCCCATCAGCAAAAAGCAAAAACTATTTCATATAGATTGGAATCAACTTATCTCCATACTCTTTCACACATTTTACAAGGCTACTGGCTCAAAAATTAAAGGATTAGTTTTGTCAGGGATCTTGCTCACATGGAGAAGCATCAGTGGGTACTCTTTACATATGCAAGTTTTAATGTTGCATTTACAACACCCCAAACTTGGAAATTGAAGAGCCATCATTACATTAAAAAAGAAAAATCACATCATAAAGTGTAAACAAAGAAAAGGAAAAAAATTAGTAGAATCAGTAATGAAACTAAAACCTCAAAATGATTCTTAACAGAAAGAATTATTGAACACAGACACCTCACGGATGAACTGTTTACGGTGGTACTATCCATGCTCAGACATTATTATGACAAATCGTGCAGTGAAGATGAACTCTGTGTTTTTATAATTTTATAACCCACAGAAATGTGTGAAACCTGAACATGGTGAGGTAATAATCATCACCAGCCACTGTATCTGAAAGATGAAAAATTCAAATTTAATTTCCCTCTGTAGCACTCGCTTAAGGTTTTATTGGGAGGGGAGCTGCCAAACAAAGAGAAGTAAAATGAAGGTATTAAAGGGTCTATTTGCTTATCAATGAAAATCCTTCATTCCCATTAATGGAGAACAGAAACCTTGAATGGCTTCCAGAATTAGCATGCCATTGATGTGAGTATACCCAAAGTGTGTTTTGTCATGTTTGTGATTAACTTTGATTTTCATCTTTTAAAGCAAAATTGGGCATGCAAGCTTCATATTAACGCTTACGTTTTAAGTTATCATTTTATGAAATGTTCTACTGAGAAGTCCTTAAAAAAATTCACAGCAACTCAGTAGGCATCCTTTTAATGTGTTTTCATTTCCAACAACAGCATTTTTCTGTTCTTCATTATGGCCCAAACACTGCAGTGCTTAGCCCTACTGGGTCAAGTTATTTTCTCACTTGGGTTTTACTACTGAATAGCACCACTGACTTCGGGAGGATTATTCCACACTTGGACCTGTGTCAGGAGAGAGCAGAACTTGACTTGTGGCAAGACAGCATGGTTTGCTTTCTAAAGCACATTACAAGGGTGTTCCTTCTCACCACAAGCCAACAAACACACGCATGTGGGCTTTCTTACCCGATCAGAGGAGAATGCTGCTTTACAGGCTAAACCTGGGAACTAGGGCCAAGTTCTGCTCTGATTTTTTTTTGTTTGTTTTAGATGAAACATCTGTAGCTTTAAAGCACAAATTTATGGACAGTTTTAACCCTGGCAAGTTTGGAACATTGAAGTGATGAACGTGACACTGTGGAAGGTAACAGACTACCACCTTTGTAATTATAAAGAAACTCAAACTTCCGACAGAAGAGCCTGAAATGCAGTTCTTACAGATGGATGCCTGACCTTCCAAGGAGCTCAGCTTTCTAAACGATTTCTAATCAATATCACTAATGAGTGAAATGTAATGTTCCCTCCTAAAACAGATCTAATGCTAGTACACGACACATTTTTCAGTGGAGTTCTACAAGGTCAAGCTAAGGGCATGACTGAGACAAGCAGTGATGGTCTCCTACCTGTAAAGCACACTGGACATTTGAAGGTACCCCCCATGCCTTCGAAGCTGTGCTCTATCAGGTGGCACTGAAGTTTGGCAGGAGAGTCGAATGTCTGATTGCAGAGTTTGCATTCATGGTTCAGTCCTTCATCTGCAGGAGAAATCAAAGGAAAAGTGAAATGCACCACAGCCCTTGCAAAGAGAAAGTCCAACACAGTCTATGAACTGGAGAGACTTTTTGTTTTCTTAAGCTCAGGAAACTGGATGCCCCTCAGCACCTACGACTTCTGAACTGTTCTTTTACCTGAAATGTTTCAAAACGTACAAAGTTTAACTTGGCATTAAAAGCACAGTTTTCCCACTTACAAGTAGCACCAAACAGAAATGCAGAGCATTAATCTTCAGTAGGAAATGATGACTATGACCTGAAACATCAAAACTTAGCAGAGCCACCTGATCACAGCCAGGTACATTTGCAAAACAGCACATGAGGAATTTAATGCCAACCACACATCATCCCATCTACCATGGGTAAGAACCATGAACGCAGTTTTTGGCTCTCTGGCCGAGATAGACTTTCTTGTAACCAGCATGAGAGGGGAGGGCAGTTTATAACCTCACGTCACTCATGTTCCCAGTCCCATGGGCATACATGGAACCTTTTGCAAGCCTCAGCATTTCAAAACTCACTTTCTGGTAATCCTGCATTTTTTCCCTTTTTATTTGCATTTCTCCTCTGAACAGCCCAGAAAAGTCCCTGTGTGCCTTCTGACGCAGCTTTCCCGTCCACGTCCTGTGGCTTTAAAACCCTTCCCGCTCCCTGCTGCTTGTTCCTCTGCTTCCTCCCATTGTCCTCCAAGGCCGGCTGGTGCCTGGCACCAGGTTCCCTTCCTGAGGGTGCTGCAGGATTCATCCACTCTGCCATGAGGGCAGTCAGCGGCTGTCCTACTTAGAAACAGTTGCTAGGTAAGAAGTGGCTTCCAGCCCTGCTGCAGAGGCCTCAATTCCCACAGCGCTGCTTAGAAAAGGTCCTTCTGTATGTCACCGGTGTGCTACATGAGTAGCATTGATCCCGCAGGTAAATACTGTATCTGATTATTAAAAAACAAGCGGGAATGAAACGCTTGGTGAATGGGGCAGCTCCTTGCCGTTTCTGAAGATGGAAAGGAGTGATTTAGGAGAGCGCTCTGCCCATGCCAAACACCTAAACACCAGGTTGCTGGCCTCGCCCCGGACACAGCGCTGCCTGCAGTGATGATTAGTGACTGTGATGACGGGTGTTTGCAGAGGACGGTGAGAGCAGAGACAATGTTTTCTATTCCACACAACAATCCTTCCCACCAGTGTAAAGAGAATGTGTCTTGGTGTTCCTACAGCTATATGGGGCCACATGGCCACTAAATATGATCCTTATTGACTTACCAGAATTGAAAAAAAAAAAAATCAATGATAGCCCTCAGCTTTCATTTCACCTTATTTCAAAAGCTAAACTTCACCTTTGTGTAAGTCATTCACATTTTTAGCAAAGGGGGGGGGAGTAATAGGCTTTAGACAGAGCGAGCTAACCACGTGCTGGTGGCCGTTCTGCAGGTGGGACTACTCAAAACTACCATTGTGTGGTTTCTGTGAGGTGTCAGAGCTCTTCACAATGAGAAGGCAAGGGGCAGAAAAAATCCAACAAAGCCAATGGTTTACACAAAGTTGGGGTGGGTGGTGGAGTGCCTCCTTTGGAGTAAACAGGTAAAAATACACTGACTGAAAATATTTCTATCCTGGCAACAGTCTGTAAGCGGGGAGCTCTCCCTTCACTGAACATTCAGCTCTCATAGCGTTCATCCATACGATGCCTCCATTGCCTTTCATGGTACAACTGAGTTTTACATGTAGCAACTGTGAGAGGACCCCATATCAGCTCTTTAAAATGGACACATTGGCATGTGGCCACTTTTCTAACTCTCCTGTTTCCTGTCAGTCTTGCTGCCACAGGTATAGACGAGCACGGCTGAGCATTATCCGTTTACAGACACAGCAAATGGCAGATTTCCTTTCCTTTTCTACCCAATTCTTCATTAAAGCTGTGCTGAATGTTCCTGACTACCTCCACAGGCTGCAAAGCTTTCAGAGGGTGTGAAATGGCAGTCCTGCTCTGAGAGTCAGCTGAAAAATGTTAGTGGTCCTGGCAATCCCATGCCTCCAGACTATTGCCACTGAAGTGCCTGTCTTTGTTACCTGCATCAGACAGAGGAACTTCACTTCCAGCCTGCCTGACCGGGCACCAATTTATAGCTGGATCCACTGAAGACAGCTCTCAAGACAAACTCAGGCAAAGGCTCAGGTCAATCTCAGCTTTTTTGACACCACAGCCTCTCTGGAGAGACTAGAATATGGAGGCTGCTGAGGTATGTATCCCATCCAGCCAAACACACTGGTACCATTGGCTAATAATACCCTGTGCAAAAGACTCTCAGGCAAAGATTAAGGGTAGGTGACACTTTCTTATCTGGTAGGCAACACCTTTTGTAACTTTTCATAGGTAAATTAGCAACCATTTATTAGATACATGCAAACTATTTCATTAGCAGGGAAAACTTCGTCAGATTCTCAAGTTTCCTGGGATTTGGTGTTTTCCACCATCACTGACAAACCCTTCCAGCATGTTCAGCTTTTGGTACCGCTGAGAGAAGACAAGTATGGCCCATGCAAGCACCATCATGAAAGTGCATGGGCTGCATGAAGCAAAAGATCCTGGCATGCACCAGTATGTACGTGTGAGAGAGACGGGCTGCAGCCTCCAGGGCAGGCTGTATTCTGTGTTCTCCCAAAAGGCAGCAACCCCTCTGAAAAGAGGAGGAAGCTTCAAGAAACCTTTTCTAAATGCCTCTTCTTTCCTGAACTTGCTAATTAATTATGGGGGCTGTAAAGACTGCCAAACATCATCTGATCATTTCTCCTATATCCATATCCTTGCTGTGGTCGTTACCAAATAGATAGTTGTGAAGATGGTGCAAGTCCCCACAAAGGGCAGTTACAAACTGAAAACCCTTTAGGGTAAAATTTCTCGTTTCTCCATCAAACTGTTTGTGCTGATATACACAGTCAAAGCAATTAGGACAAAAGGAGCTCCATCTCAGGATCTTCCATATGTCAAGGTGAAGATAATCGATGACAATTCTCAAATCACAGAGTTACTGTTGGCAAAGTGTAAATGAACCATGCTAATCATTCTTAAGCATGGGAAAACTGAACGGGGAGTTCTTCAAACATTCCAAGGAAGAAAGACCTCCTAAAAAGAAATATTTTTATATGAAGCTATAGAAAAGAGAAGGAAGCATTGTTTTTTTTGTGTGTTTCCATTACCTTAACCGATGAGGAAAAAGTAGGGAGAAAGGCATGGACTTCTGATGCTGAAGCAAAACTTATTTTACTTACACAGAATTTGTACTTGTTCAAGAAGAACTGAACCCCATTAAATGTGACCCTATTGTATTTCTCACATCACTCAGATCCGAGGCGATCTCCTGATCACAGACATCAAAACCACTTTGATTACTCTGTGTTGCAAATCCAATTTTCCTAAAGGCTTATAAACAGGGTTTGAAAAATCCCCTCACCCACTCGCCTGGGGCAGATAGGAAACCTCCCCAGGCAAGAGACATCAATTTGTGCAGAATCTAAGCTTTCTCTTAAAAATAAAATGTTTTTAGTCTACTAGTTCTAAAGACTATATTTAAAATATGACTACATTTGTATAACTAATAGAATAATATTTTTACTAAGTCCCACTGTTCAAGGAGTTACAACCCCCTCCCTTCACACTCCTTTTCACCCATTTTGTGCACATCACCCACTCTCAGCTACATTCTTGGAACAAAGGGTAAGGTTTTACTCCTTGAATTTAAGAATGTGAGACTAGCATGATTTAAATTTAAGGGAGACAGGTAAGATTACGATATTGGCAGAGGAGCCAGGAATGCTGGCTTCCATTCCAAACTCTGTCACTGACATACTCTTATCACCTTGGGCATGACAATATGGCCTGTGTTTTTCAGACTACCCATCTTTAAATAAGAGGTGCTAATTTTTAATTTCTACTTTAACAAGTTGACCTAATTAGTATCCCTTAAGACTTTTAATACAACAAAGACAGTGGAACTGGAGAAGAGTCCAGGGCGATATACTATACACAGAAGAGCCAGCGTCACTGCCTTTGAAAAGGTTTAAGATAATATTTCTAGGCACACAACTGCCTGCTTGCCTGGGTCACACAGCAGAGTGGAAGCATGAGGGAACAAGGCTTTGTCCCTGTCCTCCACTTTCCATAGAAAATTTAAAAGCGCGACCAGCATTTTGTCTCCCAGTGGCATGAAAGAGCTGGGGTGTGGCAGTTCTTGCAAAGGTGCCAGATGCGGAAAAATGATGCAAAAGGCTCTGTTTACATGCTGGCCCCTGTCTAGCTCTTCATGTGTAGCAAACAATTTGATAGGGTGCTATGGAAGTGCAAAATATAATATCATTAATAAGTAAAGGGCCAGTGAAATGTCACATTTTCAGTTTCCATTTGGGATAAACCTGAAATGGAATGGAGTGTCAGATACAGTCCAAGAGGCTCTCCTTCCCTGCAGAACAGACCTACTGCTCTTTGCTCTTACTCAGGAAAAAAAAAGAAAAAAAGAAGGAAAAAAATGTGCTGAGCAGCTTTAAAAAATTCAATCAAAATAATCTGCTCTTTGGAAAGGTGGCGGCTGACAGTAATTGGAAAATACTGTCTGACTCATTTATTAAAGTGAGATTCAGAGTCAATTGATTTAATAACCATTAGAATATTCTATTAAGGACATAATAGGTTGGCACAGCCCTATTTTTTATTAAGAGTTATAGGTAAGAAATAAGCAATGCTACGGAATTTTAGACAACTGCTGTATGGATTAGACTAAAAATATGGCTTGCAAAATAGATATAAAAGTAGCAAGTATCAGAAGGAGGAATAGGAAAGTACATTACAGTACAAATGAGTTAGATGAATGATGAAAAAGAAATGAACCTGTAATATAAAGCCTGCACTTTTCCAAATCTAACAGAAAACTATGCACTGCATTCTCTGATGTGACACGTTGTAAAACAAGTCAGCATGTCCTTCACATTATGGGTCCAAGAACTCCGTAAGGAAGGCAGGAACAAAGTACCCACGATATAGCATAGAACGGCTGCTTACTATGCCCTGACATGGTTAGGATATGAGTCTGGACATGGTTAAGACCTCACAACATGGATGGGTATGGTTTACCCACCTCTGGCAGTCAAATGAGTTTGATGTGTACAGAATTTCTGCATAAGTAAATTACTTTCCATTTGTAATCTTTATTCAGATAGTAGGAATATGTAAACATGAATCAATTCCAAAGAAATGCATTTAATATTCATAAAAATGTCCAATATTTACACAAATATTAAATGTTTCAGTGGGGGTAGGTAGATTTTAATTGAGGTGCAGCCCATTACCTCAGCAACTAACTTGATAACCAGCTATAAAAGCAAACAAAATCAGTCTTTGTGCTGAGCCTATATGCACATTTGGGGATCCTCTGTCTTCGCATCAGCTACCAATAATGAGGAGGAGTTACTGAGCAACTTGTACAACAGGCAAGGTGCCCCACTTGCACCCCCACTCGCACCCCCACTCGAGGCAGCGTTTTGGATGACCTGGCCCAGATTGTGACACAACTCAAGGCACAACTTGTTCATTTCGCAGAAGGCCCTGACATTTCAATATACGCTTTAAACAAGTGGAACCCTTTAAGCAGCCTGTAGACTGTGTGTCCCATGTTTATGCCTCTTGCTTTTCAATAAAAACAAAACTAGAGCAGCTACAAGCAAATGTTCACTGGCTGACTTACATGCAGCTGTTAAGTCAGTAACCACTGGGGGCCCTCTTATATTGTCTGATCAACACTACAGCCATTACCAAGTACCAATTTGTAACAGTTTATAAGTAACTCTTTCTCTTTTTCACCCTCGAGATTGTCCAGAGGGGTCCTTATGCCTTCTCTTTTGAATAAATCTATAGGCAAAGGTCCAAAGATGATGATGTCCTCCTGGTAAATCTTCACGAGGCTGGGTCCATGCTTAAAACCATCTGCTAAGAAGTAGTGTAAACTCTGCCCTCCATACATAACACAGGAATGAAATGTCCTTCAGGCCCTGTATTTTTTTTTGTTTTGTTTTGTTTTTTTTTCAGGTTTAAAGCATGCACAGCTCCCACATTAACTGTGTTTTCTTTATAATTTTTTTTTTTTTTTTACCAAGCAAATCATGCCCCTAAACCAATTTCTGCTTCACATTCCTTCCACTCTTCCCCGAGTTAATTTTGCAGCACACATTTATAAGTCAGAGATCTGAGGACTAAGAACGGAATGCCACAGATGACAGCTAACCCCTCGGCTACAACACCTCACACTGAAAACTGGGGAAGGACAGAATAAACAACACTATAATTTCCCGAGTATATAGTCATCTGTGCTTCCTAGTTTATAGTGCTGTGCTTGTCTGCATCTTTTTAATTCTACCAGCCTCACACCTACACACTCATCAGCCTCTCTGTGCCACTACAGACAACTCATTCTTGCTCAAAATTTGGTCTTAGGGTCCACTACAGCAAATAGGTGTGTGATAAGTACCCTCCCATGCTAAAGAACACATAACACCTCTTTCAAGACTGGAGCTGAAATGAAAAAGTGCCTGCAGTCTCCAGCACCACTCTCATAATTTCTCCCTATTTAATGTCTCCCTAATATTTCTGTCATTTTCAGTTTCTCAAACATTATCACAACCCCTCCAGTGAAAAACATAATCCACTACAGTGTTAATTTTGGAAGTTGACATGAAAAGCATGGGAATATAGTGATAAAGGAGGAGACACAGCAAAGGCAAAGCATACAGATGGAAGTTGCAGCAGGAAGAAGAATAGAAGTTGCAGCAGGAAGAAGAATACAGCTGGAATTTACAGCCGTGAGAACAACCTGTCATGGAAAAACAGTTTTTGCTAAAGTCCCGACTAACAGTTCAAGCCTGACGGTCAGGACGGAGGACTGGACAGGAAAACACAAGTACACCTGTGTTTCTCTTGCACTGTCCAGGGCACGCCACTACATGTTAGGAAACAGGAGGGTGGGGAAAGGAAACACCTCCCTTACCCTCTAGGCACTGCTATCCTGCACGCTTTTCCTCTTGTGCCTCATACTACCTGCGTAGTGCTCTGTGTTTACTCTTAATACTACTTTTAACCAAAATCATGATGTTAGCTAAAGAAATGCAAAAACATTAGGCTGCAGCCCAAGCAATGTCTTTCTTCTTCCTTTTTTTTCAGATCAGAATGATTTCTGGGCAAGGTTCTACACATGCCTGAGGAAAGTGGTGGACAAGATTCAAGGAACAATCCTAAACTCTTAAGTCACAAACAACTGTAGCCTCCCAAGAGGAAAGTAAAGACCAGGCTAGGACACTGCATTGAAGGACACTGGCCAGCACCAGAAGGAAGAGGATGGGACCTGCACCGTGTTGTTGAGGCCAAGTCACACTGACTCCCACAGCAGCATTGGGTAGGAAGTTTGATTCAACATGCGGGAAATAAATCCTACAGCCTTCTGCAGCATATTGCTAAAGCTACAGCAAAGGGTGCTGATTGATAGAGTGACAAAGAGCTGGGATCCACCTCCTCAATTAAAGCAAAAGTTCATCTCTCCAGGGCCAGATTTTGAAATTAGATCTGCTTTAGGGAAAGCCAGTCTACTGCATCTTTCATTCCACTGTATTTTTGTCTGAAGCAAGGGATGCATTTCACTTCACCAACTGTTCACTTTTTTGCTTGGTTGCACTCACTTTGGCTGCTTGTAAGTGAACTCTTCTTACCACATGTGCCTTGTATGTTCTATTAAAGCCACAAATTGTCTGGCTTCCATGAAGCTGGATGAAAATAAAAGAAGAGCAACTGGCAAGGTTTATTTCTTAATAACTGTCATGTATTCAGCTCAAGGAAGGATGATTTAAATACAGCAAATGCCCTCTCCATCAAAGAACAGCATTTTCTGGGCAACTAGCTACCAGGAGAGAGTTCAGGTATTCAGCAACAGGGTTATTCACCAACTGATGGGACATGCATAATTTGCTACTCTGTGTCTGTAACTGCACCAAAAAAACAGGTCTGTGTTGTATCACATAGCTACACACATTACAAGGTTACACTCCATCACTGGAATAAAATCCCGTGTGATAGATCTTATTTTGGAAACAATTTTACCATGGGATATAAAAAGAAATTTAAACCAGTAGGAATAAGCTGAGTGGTATGAGTTATTTGTAGACAGATGATCCAGCTCAACGTTTACCTTTTCAAAAAGCACTTAGTGAGCACTGATTAAAAACTTGGTGACTGATCCTTCAAATGCTGGCATAGCTAGCTCAGGGGAGCAGACCTCCCATCTTACTAGACTCCTGTCTACTGGTACTAAATTCTGCCAGTGTGCAAGGTCAAGCAAGCCCTCCCTCCTTACACTGCACAGTGAGATACAGATTATTATCTGCATATTACAGATAAAAACCCAAATCCCAGAGCTACTAAATGTCTGTTTTCCCACCCCAAACAGAGAATGAAAACTCTTACTAAATTCCAGTGGTTGAAGAATGAGACCCTGCTTAAACTGCCCATCATTATGAACATAGTGTTGGAATTAAGGTTGGAATTAAGTTTTTCTCTGTTCTCTTCTGAGAGCTAAAAGACTATTTCTTTACAAGAAGAAAATTTTTTGGACCAAATTCTCTCCAGTGAAGTCAAATTACAATCTGAATGGCTCAGAGATTGCCTGAGCAAAGTAGATATAAATGATTTAATCAAACTGTAGGGGGGGGGGAACTAATAAAAGTGTCACATTTGTATTTAGAATAATAAAGAACAGTAAAAATATAAGTAAAAACTTCTTTCTTTTTTTTTTTTTTTTTAGCATTGTTCATTCCATTCCAGTGTTTCTGGTCACTGTATAGGTTACAGTTTCTTTTTCTGGTTCTTACTTTCTGGTTGGAGAACCAGCTTTCTCTGTTATTTAATGTTACATGCCTACTAGGAATGCCCACTCATCTGGGACGTCTGGAACTGGCCAAAGTACCGGTATATCCACTTTTAAGTTTTGCACAAAGAAAACAAATTTTTAAGGTAGGAGAAGATATTTCATGTTGCATAAACTAAATGCAAGCTGTTCTAAATTTAGTGGTACTGGGAAAACATCTTGCATGGAGACAATCAAAGTGTCAATACTAATTCTACACCACAGTTGACCAGCAGTAGAAATTATGTTTTGTACACAACTCTCATCAGGTTTTTCTTTTGTTCTGAGTATACAGAAAGAGTCAGAGTTGCCTTCTTTCTTTTGGCACGAAGCTATTAGATGTCTGGAAGATAAAGTCTCTAAATGCTGAAATGCTGTTTATCTAACCTACAAAGAATTGCCTGCTTTTTCTTAAAAGATAGGGAAGAAAAAAGTAAAATGGAAAAAAAAGAATAGGATAGGATAGGATAGGATAGGATAGGATAGGATAGGATAGGATAGGATAGGATAGGATAGGATAGGATAGGA
>JAWMRA010000078.1:105271577-105297066 GCA_035584735.1 Pseudotriccus pelzelni | reverse complement strand
TGGGTTGGAAAGGACCTCTGAGATCATCAAGTCCAACCCTTGATCCACTACCACCACAGTTACTAGACTATGGCACTAAGTACCACATCCAGTCTCTTCTTAAATACCTCCAGGGATGGAGAATCCACCACCTCCCTGGGCACCCTATTCCAATGCCTGATAAATATTAAACACAAAAGATCACTACTAATTGAGCAAAGCATTTATCATAATCTCATGTCTTTGTTTCAATACAAGTGTCACACCAGAGGAGAAAGGGACAAGTTCACTTGACAAAAGGGTTATCTACCAAAATATACAGTCCATTTATTGAGTAAAAAAATCCTGAACTGTTCCCTGATTTCCATCTCCTATTTTATAAGTAGAAGAGGAGAAAAACACAATAGCACCATGAAAACAAATTGAAAAGGAACCTTCTTTTAATTTTCTTGAAATATAAAGTAAATATATAAATTGGGGAAATATGTACCAGGAATGGTTATTCATGCCAGAGAACAAGAAAGCTTTTTGTCAGTGACACGGGAAATATGAAAAGGAGTTAACTAGGCTACAGGTCATGGAGAGTTCAGCTGACATAAAGAGCAGAGTTGCAGAAGTTTGCCTCAGAGTTTAGAGCCACAATAGTAAACTTTAATAACAGTAAAGTGTTTAATACAAATACCACCTTAACTAGATCCACAGTTACAGGCCTGAGCTATTGATCTCACAGTATTATATTGATGCATTATAGCTGCGGGGGACAGGAGCACCTTATTCCAGGGAACAGCCGGCATGCTGCCATGTTGATTTAGCCTCTTCCTAACTGCTCTGCTTTCACTATGTGCAGTTCAAAATGCAGAGAGTACATATTCACCATCTATTCCTTCTCTGAACTATCATACCATAAGCTGAGTGAGTTTGCAGTGTCAGCAACCATACACAGTTATACACTCTTTGATGATAATTTTTGGACTGTGTCGTTCTTAGTCTGTCTTTCAAACATTTTTTTTGCCAACTTCACTTCTAGTGAAAACAATGGCATCATACAGATTAATTAAGAGCTTGAAAGGAAAGAGCTTTTGTTGTATCAATAGGTAATGAAAAGTAAAAGCACTAAGATAATTTCTGTGTCTCACAGCTTGACTAGTTCCCTCAGCTTTGAGCTAATGTGAAATGAGGTCTAACGATTCCAAAAGAATATTTCCCCTCTTCCAGACATGTTTTGAAGAATTTTAAATAAATTCACAACCACTCACCCTGCTCCTTTGTGTTACTGCACACACGGTGTTGATGCAAAAAGAGCTGCAAATGGAGCGTTTAAGGCAAAGATGCTCAAATAATCTGGCTTTCTGTAGCACCTGGGGCTCTGAGATCAGAGGCGTTATCCTCCCCAGGCACCCTGCCCGGCGGTTCGGCCACCTCTCCCAGCATCCTGTGAACCACCCCTGGAATGCACAGACAAATTCCTTGGACATGTCATCTCTTGAGTTCCATTTCATCTGGCTGAGGATGGAGACAGGTGTTAAATCAGCGTTAGCACCCACGAAACCACAGATGCTGGTGGGGGAAAATGAGAAGAAAAAGACAACGTCCCTTTTGTCAAGACCATAATTACTACGTTAAGACAGAACCTGTGTTGCTTCTTCATGTTCAGTCAAGCTCTTTGTCACAAACTCCTTGCACGGCATCCCCTGTATTAGATGACTCCAGAGATTAGGACAAAGCTTTCTTGCTACAGTGACCTGGAATAGGTTACCTGCTAGCTGCACGGTATAACAAAAAATAGAATAAAATAAAATACACAAGTCTGAGTATGGTTGAGAGGGCTTTTACTCCCTCTGCCTGAAGAGACAGGTCCTTCTCCCATTATCCTCAAACCTTAAGAAACAGAGAACATTCCCGATCATCCTGCACAAACATAATTTTTATCTTGAAAGTGTTTGCTTCTCTGAATTGCATAGCTTAAAATAAAAGCTACCATCCTGAAATCTTTAGTATAGAGATGCTAGTTTTCAACTTTGCCTTGCTGTTTGTTTCTCATGTTTACTACCACTCACAACATTTTTTTTATTTATTGTTAAAACACCTTTGAAAGCATCTTTACAATATGATTCCACCTCAAAAGCAGTTCATTAAAACATCAGCTTTTAGTGCAATAAAATGTCTGACAAAGTACACAAAAGTCCCTACAGAAACCCAATATGTGCACTGCTGAACTCACATATAAAGAGCATGTAGAACAGATTTAGGATTAGAGCCAAAGCCAAAGGAACATGCATGGTTTTCAGTTGCCATTAACTGTATTGTAGCAGCTCAACACATCCCCCCCCCCACCTGTATGCTCTGAGCATTTTGTGGAAGCCTCCTTTCTATTTGCTCAGCACCTTCTACAGCCTTCCTTCTTGGAACACACAGAAAGTCTCACTCCTAGGCTTACCAAAGCTCTGCAAAGCAAAAAAAACTACTGCAACAATTTCATCTACTTCCTGCCACCCATCAGCATTATTCTTAGACTCCTTAATGTGTTCTTCCATCACTGCGTACCAGTGGGTATGGCAAAATCTCCTTGCTTCTGACCAAACCCTCCGTGAAAGGTCTTTACCCAGACAGAAAACCAGTCCTTTCTGAAAGACTGAAGTAACACCTGCACTGGTGGTGATTTGACAAGTCTCCAGGCAAGGATGGTCATGTGCATCTGGCAACATGGAGTGAAGCCTGTGGCAGCTGCTCCATCTTTGTGACCCTGAAGATCAGCAATACCATCCTGCCCCAAGAGAGCAGTATCTTGGCTTGGCTCTGAAGTCGGGGCTCCCCAGAAAAAAAATACCAGAGGAACACGTGCTTGATTTCAGGCATTGCCAGAGGTGTCCTGAGCCATGAAATTACAGCCTGAAGGCAGTTAAGCTAACCATGCCTGTCTGTATTCATCACTATGAGGACTGCAATGTCCCTGCCATGCTGCCACCTAGAAGATGGCATTGGCTGTCTCACAAACGGATGTACAGCGGGATGAAACTTGGGGAATGATAGGAGATACATAGCTCAGTCCTAAGCTTGTGTTGTCTCCCTGGAGAGCATCGTGGAGCAGCAGAACAATGCACAATAGGGTGCCCAGCCATCTCCCTGGCGCGTATGTTGAAGTATGGCAGTGTGGTGTGTGCACAGCTTAGTGAGCAGTGACTAATATTTGTGTGCACACTGCCAGTGCAGCAGGGGCGGCAGATCAGTTAACACAGAAACCACAGTAAGTGCCAGGTGTGCACATTGCATTGGTCGAGCCCTTTGCCTGCCCCAGCCCCTTGGGTAGATGTAGAGGGATGATTTGACATCCTTCTTCCCCCACAGCTTCTCCCAAGGCAAGCTCTGGCCTGACACAGGGAAGCACAATATCTTTTGCTGAGAGATAGACTCTGAGACCTGAACTCATAGGAAACTAGGAACCTGTATGTACACTTGAATCCAAATTTCCAAGGTGTAAACTGACCCCCAAAATAATGGATTGAAGTACAACATACACTAATTTGTCCCAAAAATTAGGGTTCAAATTCTTAGCAGCTCAAATGTTACTGCTAAGCTACTCCCACAGGTTGAGGTGACAGTGATCCAACTTGCCTGAGTTTCTGAGAGATGTGTCTGAGATTTGGCATTTTGCCCTGCCCAGCTTTCTGTCTTGTAAAGACTATGTACAATTCTCTCCCCTTCTCTCTTCCTCATATTTTTAACTTATCACTAGCATGTTTTATACATTTTAAATTTTTATACATAAAATTTTTTAAAAAAAATTTCTAGGCTGACAGTCTCCCATTGTATCTGTCATTTCCTGTTACTCTCTGTGACATGACAGACCCTCATATGGATATGATACATTATGACATGACACATGACACTAGTTACCCAACATTGTGCCTCATTAAAGGAAACTGTAAAGGCATAAACCAGGGGTGAGCCCCTCCTGTTAATCTCTTGTTCCTTTTGCTACCATCGTTTGACGTTCATGTGGTTGTTTCAGATTTTCCCTGTTGGTCGGTCCCATAATTGTTTTTGAGTACAGATAAAGAATAAAAAGGGAAAAAAAACCTCTGAAAGGTTAAAACCCATCATAGTCTTTTCTCTGTAAGCACAGAAATAAAATCTTTATAAATGGCTCTTCTTAACATCTGGAAGAAAAATAAGAATTTGTATATCCCTGACAGCACATCCTGGATTTAATTATTTCCTGACCACAGAATGGGTTGATTAGACTTACTGTTGGCTGGGCAGGAAAGAGTCATCATGAAAGGTGCTAGGTTCATTTTTAGCCACAGTTTGGAAAAAGACGTTGACCATCCTCTGATCACAGTAACATGTTTTCTGTCAGAAGCTGCTGGAGAGAAAAAATGCAAATGCTGATGTGGGAAAGAAAGATTATTTTTGCTGTTCCTTCTAGTTTCTCCCTTATTCTTCATAAAAGACATCTCTGATTTTTTTCTTTCTAATTTTGCCTAGCAAATATCATCAGAATAAACCTGCATCATTTTTGTTCGAAACCGTGAATAGAATGAAACTGAGGCCAGTTTCTCATCCGTTTCTGTGGAGATCATAAGTTTCAAGGACAGGAAGACACTGTCACGAAGATGGATATTTATTAACCACAATAGATTAGCCTCAGTCTGGTTTTAGTTATCAAAGCCGATGTTGACTGCCTCTTTGTGTTCCACGTGGGCACTTCATGGGTTGTACTAATATCTTGGACCTGGCTAAAAACTTCCTGCTCAGTGTGTGGTGACTACAGCTCATGAAACACCAAGGGTGACTCTGTGTTTTTATAAAATTTTAATAGCGGAGAGGATGAATGAGAAATGGATGTTTATAAAGCTGTAGGAAGCAGTAGGAGGCAAATCAATCAATACCAACAGCAGATTAGACACCTGGAGACAAGTTACTAGATCCTGCAGTTAAATCAAAGTCAGGGCTGCAGACTTTTCTTTGTTATGGATTTCCCACTGGATAGTCAAGACTGTTATGCATATAGCTCAGGTGATTGAAGATATTTCAGGAGGATGTCATTTGGGTTCCTTGACAACGTTTGGTGTCATGAAGAAAACTTGTGTGTTGAGAATAATAAAACATTCCCCTGGAGTTCAGTGAATTGAACCAGTTATGACTGACAGTCACTAGCCACCTGCTGAAGGCAGATGTTTGCATCCCTAAAACTCACATTTGGCTCAATTGGCACCTTTAATGTCCTTCTCATTGGACACAGAGAAGATTGAGTAATAGTGGCAAAAGTGATACTAAGCTAGCTCATTCAGACTGGAATGATCCTCTACTGATTATGCAGATGTGAGATGATGCTTTCTTGCTGTTGCACCTGAAGGTGTATAAATGTTCATGCTCTTTTACACTGGCATTCCCTAATATTCGTTTTTAAGAGAAGAATAGAGTATTTTTAAGGTTGGATTTACATTTCAGACCTCATGGTCCTGCTACTGACCTTGCTATTTCTAGACAAATACACTCTACAAAGCAGAAAGTGAATTTTCTGTTTATTAGTAAATGTCGGTAGAAGAAATCTGAGGCACTCACCTTGACTGATTGGCACAACCAATTATAGGATGTCTTAACATGAAAAATATTAACAATATCCTCAAAATCCTCAATCAAAATTATTTCTGAACATTTGGTTGCATATTACTGACTTATGCTGGAGGAAATAAAACAAAGCCCTGTAGAAAAGCTAACCTTTTTCAATCTGCTGAGCTTTTTTCTTTATTGGGTGCATTTGCCAAAGAGCTTCTCACAATTTTGGCAGTTCATTATAATGGAATTAACTTCCTCTAACTGTGGGGTTTTTTCATCTCCAAGTGCCTAAATAAGTAGTGAGTGAGCCATATGTAAGGGGTTTTTTCATTGCAGAATGCATATTCTCCATTTATAATGGTTTCATTTTGACATTGCAGAAATTAAGAGCTGTCTAGCAGAGCAAACGCTTCCCTAGTGAGATGCCAGTAAATTCTAGGTTATAGGAGACCTCATTCTGCAAAATGATGTGTACATGGGCAGCCACCAGCTGCCAGATAATACATCTGTAGGATTCATTTCCAACATCCCAGCCTTCCTTCATGCAAATGATTCATTTTGACCAAGGGAATGATCCTGTATAGCTACTCTACCTAACAGAGCCGTAATATCTTGTAACACATTACAACACATTTTTGGATCTGTGGCTTTGGGCCGTTTGAAAAAGTAGGTAGGTTTCCTTCTTTAAATATACAAAGGCACTGTGTGCTTTCTTAAAGTGCTGCTGCCTAACCTTACTGAGGACTTCAATGTCTAGAAGACAAAATTTACCAAGAGGATTTGCACTTAGAATTATTCTCCATTATTCTCAGGTGGCCCATTAGACCTCTCGTCCCTAGACAGGTCTCCAGGTTCCCTGCTAAAGAAGCAGTTCCTGGTAAGCAGGATAAGCTCAGCTAAGCAAGCAAGCACACTGCCAGCTTGTGTTCAGCCAGCTTTTGACCTGCACCCTCAGGTCCTTTTCTGCAGCTCTCAAGACACTCTTCTTCCAGTCTGTAGCCTTGCCTGGGTTTGTTATCACCCAAGTGCAGGACCAAGCACTTCATCTTTTTAAACTTCATACAGTTGACCTCGGCCCATCAATACAGCCTGTCCAGATCCCTCTGTATAACTCTCCCACCCTCCTGTCCAACCTGGTGTCATCTACAAACTTTCTGAGGATGCACTCTATTTCCTTGTCTGGGTCATTAATAAAGAGATTAAACAGAGCTGGCCCCAGTATTGAGCCTGAGTTCAATGAGCTAATATATTGTCAGGTTCAGGTGGGAATGCCTAGGTACTGGGCAGGAGAGTTTTATCACTCTGGATCATGTGCAGATCTCCAGTGGAAGGCTCCAAAAATGAGGAGGCACTTCAGTGGTTGTTGGAGCTCAAACTTCATGATATGTATATGAGCAGCTGCTTCCTTTCACACAGTTCGCCACAGTGGGGACTTTCGGATAAATTAACCAGGATATAAGCAGATCTCACCTCCGCCAGGCCTGGAATTAGCATCTTCTTGTCGCAAATTCCTCTATTCTGTGTTTATCTGAAGTTCCCATTGCAGTGGCTTATCTTATGGCAAGTTCTTTCTGTGACCTTGACAATGTTTGAGACAGGCAACTGTGTCCTTTAATTCCTTACAGCTGTGGGGAAGAAGGGATGCTGTAACAGCATTGGGTCATTCAGTAGGGCTGGAGAACCCAAATGATAGCTGAGATTCTGTCCAAAGAACAATTTAAAATTGTACCTCTGTTCTAATGTTGGCTACCTACCCAGACCCTCCCTAAAGCCTTTTCCTCACACCTCTCTGGATTGCAACCACTTTACCTCCATCTGCTTGATGGTGGTGAAGAGGAAGATAAGAGAAAACTGTCCAGGTACAGGGGGAGCAAGTCTGTAAGACCTGCCTCCTGCCATCTAAAACCACTAATTTTAGTTTAAAACCTCCTTTTTAGGAAAGATAATATTATTCTCTTTGTTCTCAGCTGGGCTGTGACACAGGTGCAACACAGCTCTGGCATCAGCTAAGCGCAAGTCCTAAAAACAGCTCCTGAAGGACGGAGTCCTAGGAATAGCTGCAATCCTAGAAGCAGGAGTGTGGCCCAGGTCCTAAGTTACCTTTAATTTTCAAGTGATCTTTTCCATTGGAAAGCACCAGTGCAAGGTCTTCACTGCCACTTTAATCCTTACCTAAGCATCTACAACTAGTGAACAAACCTGCACCAGGTCAGATGGCTTACTAGAGAAGTGAAAAATTCATTGTTTTGTGAGGTGGTCTCTCTGCCAGCTTTATTTATCTACAAGAGTAAGAAGGATGCTGAAAACAGCTTGGAGGGAGAAAATGAAACTTAGTTTTAAAGGCACATGACAATGTCTGTATAATCTCAACAGACTAGCCACTACTCCTACATACCACAGCTATTTCTGTTCCTATGATTCCCCCTGTATCAGCCAGATACCATATGTGAGCAAGGGAAGACTTCCAAAGAATTAGGGAGTGGTATGAAAGACAAGCACAAGCACAGGATTGATGTATCAGATTGTATGCGAGGATGTAGAGCACAAAGCTGCTTTGACCCAAGGGCCTGATAGCATCTCCCAGGGCCACTTGCCTGCAGTTACCCCTCCTTACGTGTGCAGGCACGCTGCTAGAAAAAACTGCAGTATTCTTGGGCCTGGATTCAGCTGCACCATGACCCAAGGGTGGGAGGAAGGGAAGCTGCATGGCAGATGGCTACCACCACTTCTCCTGTGCTTGCCAGGTGCTGGCAGTGAGGAGGGCTGTCCAGTTAGCCCTGTCCTCTGTAAACCTATGCTGGCAAGTGATGATTGCACACCAAGACTTCACCACCTCCACACAAAGTACAATCCATGTTGCTCAAAGGCCGCCATCGCCAGCATTGCTAGAAAATGCTTGCCTTGGTTTTTCCAGGAGGGCACATGCAGATGGGGAACAGAGCAGAGTCTCAGTGCACCCACTGATATGCCCCAGCTGGGTCTCTAGGGCAGGCACTTAGAGGAGCAGGACCGCAGCTAACCAGAAATGGGCTGAAACCTGAAACGCCCTCTTGTCTTCCTGTTCTGACTTCAGCTCTGGCCTGGAACAGAAAAGTCTTTACTATGGGATGCTGCGTACCTAAAATGGACCAAAGACTGGATAATAGTTATCTTACCCATCTTGCCTTGGGTGACACCCACAATGTTTTCTTGAAACTCCTTTGAACATAACAATCTAATTGTTTCCTCTTGTGAGCAAGACAGTGAAGACTCAATTAAATGGAATTTTTTCTCTTCACAGAATTCTTTTTTTCTAACTGTCTTTTTCTCTAGCTGGCTCTAGTCCTGCTGTGGTAAAGTCTCAAATACTAATGAAGAAAGTACATTGATGTAAAAATATATGTCACCCTTGTCTTTTACAGAAAATCTGGGGAACATATTTTCCGAGGTGGATTTTATAAAAGCTTGTGTTCACTTTACTTAAACTTTGGACCAAACAAAGCCAAACAAAATCTTTTTAATACCAGCAGAGAGGCAGCTGGATACAAGGCAGAAAAAGGAAGAAAAAAGGAAGCACTAAACTTATTGCAGTGCTGTAGTACAGGCAGTGTAATCAGTACCCTGTGACATCAATAAGGTTTAGGCATGCTTAGCACAGTAGGCTCCTTCTAAAGTTTTTGAATATTAAGGCAGAATTTACTTTGTTTTCAATAGCTGAGCTTTATGAAGATGAAGTTTAAAGTTTTTTAAAGCATGAGTAGAAACAATAGAGTTGTTACAGTACTGGGGAAAGAGTCTAACTGTAATCATGTCCGGAAGCATTTGAACTGAAGGATAAATTAAAAAAATGTGGAAAACAATAGCCCATTACAATGGCAAAATCCATCAGCTGAAGAAAGCAGGGCAGACATGGTCAAGGCATTGTGCTTAAAGGATATCCATAAGATATGCATATACAGTAACAGAGAGTGACATTCTTCATGTTGTATCAGTTTAAAAATCCAGATAGATCTAGATATAGATGTCAGCTACTAGGACAACCAGGCTTCATTGCCCATGGACATCAGCACAGCCAGCACCTGTCTGCTCAGCAGGTTGTGTGCCTCGTGGTGAAGGGATAAACATGATCCGCTCCTCCGAGCCCCCACCGCCACCGTGCCTGGGCACCAGCAGCCCGCAGCCCATGGTGCGCCTCCCACCAGGCTGTGCCAGCACATGGAGGGCAGTCAGGGGAGGCAACTTATAATTATTTGATGCAGATTGCAGATGGTCACTTCATTAGCATCGAGGCAGAGACACCCCTCACAAGGCGTGGGGTTGCCTTTGTCCCACTGCAGAGGGAGATGGCTGGCTTGTTCTGACCTTTTAATGCCTCTCCCAAGGCTTGATCCAGAGAGGTGCTGAGCAAGGTCCTTTACATTAAAGAAGTAGAAAATATCAAATTAAAACCCCTTTGGGATAGAGGCTTGAAAAGGAAATTAGAGAATAGAATTTCTGCATCATAAAATATTAGGGACAGAGTGTATTAAATTGCTCCTAAATGGTGACAAAGGAAATCCGTTTCACTGTCTGTTTTATAATTGTTTTAACTAAAGGATGTGTCTGTCTTGTGGGGTATTGACTGTTAATTCCAAAAGCACAAATATTGCTGGTGTACAACAATTAGGTTACTACGCTAATTTTTAATGAAGTAATAATCAAGTTATGTATGTTGTGCTTCCAATATTTATTTACTTGTTAAAACCAGACCTTTTATTGAGAGTGGTTTCATGCATTCTTTCACCAGTCAAGTCAACATTAGTGTCTTTTTAAAACAGCTGTAAATCTCTTTGATTGGGACTTGAGGCTGGAATCATTCGTGCTGTGTTAAACTAAACTGTCTTATCTCCTTGAGTGCTATGCAGCCTCTAGCATGTCCAGAGCTGCATCTGCCCATGGCCTAAGGAAGCCAATATTTGAAAGCTATTAATAAAGACATTTGGGGAGGAGATGGAGACACGCCTTTAACCCTCAGTACAATGTGTTAGAAGAGATGACAGAGTAGGAGAAGCATGTTTTTTCATTTTCAAGGATAAGGGGGTTTGGTTTTATTTTAAATGGGACAATCATTGCCCTACAAACAAGCCATTATTTTCAAAAGAATGCAGGCAGATGAACATTGGCATCACCGGACAGAAAGTTAACCCAGATAAAGGTTTCAAACCAAATATAGGAGGAAAAAATAAAATTGCCATGAATCTGAACCCCAGCAGCAGCACAACAAGGAGACACACACCTCTGAAGGCTCCTCTTGCCCCTGCTGCCCCACAATGCTGAACTGCAGACAAGGGGAGACCCTTCCATGGGTCTGCAGTATCCTGGAAGTTTCCATAGGGCTGAGCCAAGTAGAGAAAACATAAAGCACTTTTACAGGGGACAAGGACTCCCTTTGCTTGGGGGATTCCTCTCTCCCCACTCAGTCAGAATCTGTTGTGTTGCTGTTGAGGTGGCACAAAGAGAGTTTCACACTGGTTCCATGATATCTTAGTATTAGCCAGAAGTCAAGTACTATTGCATTTGCTGCATCTCAGTGTGCATAGTGAGGAGACAGTCCTTGGTGAAAAGCCAGACTTTTGAGGGAGACAGTGTCAGAAATCTCCAGGCTGCTAGGGACAGGTGGCAGTAACTTCCTCAGCTATCCAAATGTTAGGCATCTAAGCCTCTGCATGATCAGCATTGATCAGCATTGAGAACTGGGGCACATCCACAGCAGAGTTATCGCATCCATTGTGGGCACCTATCCAGAAGGCAGCTCAGTTCCCTCCCATATGACAAGTGGACAAGACACTGAAAACATGACACCCCTCTGACTTCAGCCTCCACAGAGATGGGTTTCATGCAAAGCAGTATCTGGGACTTTGTCATGGCAAAGCTACTGACACTGATCTCCAATATACCTCGTAAAATCTGGGTGGAACAGGGACAGCAAGCTGGAACATCACTCTAGAAGGCATCCTTGTTCCTAGTTTTCCTCTTAATCAGCTCTGTGGGGCATATTACCCTTTTAGTGCAGAAGGTGTTGGTGACATGTACCAAACGAGTTGTACACCCCTGTCTGAACACACCTTGCCTCAACACCTCTGCTTTCAGGAGCTGCCTGTTTCTCTCGACTTACCAAGTTGACCCACATGTTTATCTAGAGGTTTATCTTAGAGCTGTCTGCTGTGCTCCCTTCCAGGCTGGGCTACCCATACTCAACATCAGGCAGCCAGGAAGGACTGTGCTTGGGGCTAGAGAAGAGAAGTTATCACACTGCAACGCAGGGTATGCCTTTGCAGCTGTCACTGGTTATTACAGTAGAAGAGGGAAATGTCCCTCTTTCTCTGAAACCAAGATTTGGCCTCAGCTTTCCTTCCTGTTGTTGTCTCCTCTGCAGCAGTGAAAATTCAATGATCTCGATTCCCTTTGCTGCCACAACTGCCTTGTTGCTTCCAGAATACCCACTGACGTAAAAAAAATATCCAAATACTGTATCTTGCAAAACTCCTGAGGGACCACGGCCCTGCTGAGATACAAAAGCCCAGCCTTGTGCCCAGGAAGAGCAGCACTTATCTCCAATGAAATGTTCAAGAAGGGATTGTAAGTTCTTCCGGAGACAAATCTGACAGTTTTCTCACTGAGAAATACTTTTCTTTACACCTAGTATTTGGTGTCTGTTTAAACTGGGAATTTCTATGAGTTCTTTGATCATTTACCTATGTGACAAGCACATGATAAACTGAAGTCACATAAAACCCACGGTATCTACTTCCAGATGTCAAACTGTTGTTGTGCAAAAAGCTCAAAGTGATGAAACCTGCTTCTTCAATGCCAAGTCTGGAAAGTCTCGATGAATTCACCACACATAAATGGATTCACTCAGGAGGACTTCAAGTTCTGTTCTCACCCAAAAATCTCGGAAGAGTGGTACTGTAGTTCATTTTCCTGGTCTCCAAAAATGCCTTTAGCTTTTTCTCCCATTACAATCTCCTTTGTTCAAATTTTTTTTGCCACCACAGAAATCGCATTACGGAAAGAGGAAAACTCCATGAATCAATGCTGCAGTTATAGTAGGTCTAATAACACACTCGAAGCAAATGTGTAACAATTAAAACTGTCATTGTTTTATATAGAATTCTGATGTTTTTATTCAAGCCCAAATATTTCTATTTAGGAAGTTGCAGTTGGAGACTATGGAAAGTACTCCAACAAAAATATATGCTATTGTCTGACTATCATTTTCTCTTACTTCTAAAATTCCCATCACTGCAGTAACTGAGCAGCCTGAAGTCCAGATCACATTTCGTTTCATTTCAGAAGTGCTAAAGAGATTAAACACCTTGCAGATTAGATGATATTGCATGATCTGCCCTATACATAATCATAAAAACCTTGAGCTCAGCTTCCCATTAATTGTGCATTGATTCACTTTAAACAGGCTCTGGATACAGGCTGAGATGTATTAATAATATTTTATTGTATTTTAACTTACTTCTGCTCTTATTAACTTGTTAATTTGTTTTAATGAATTATTTAGTTTTTCTCATAAGATTTATTAATGTGACAGACCATACTTTCACCTGAAGTTTTATATTTATATTATATCTCTGGCTGAGACAAAATATCAAGGAAAAAAATCAGAAAGAATTTTTGTAGAGTATCTTTGTTCTAGTTGTACTATGTTTTGTAATTTATTATTATAATTTTGTTGCCTTATTCTCCACAAGTAAATTAACCAATGAGTGCCTAAGGACATGTAGCACATGTTCAGGATTTGTGGCATAGGAGTGGATAAACAAAGATGGCAATATCAGCTAATAGAACATCACATCCCACAAGGGGGGTTAATTTCTTTTCTTTGTACAGCTCCAATAAGAAATGCTAACCCTTTAGATGAAGAAAGACATTTGTCCCCATGAGGTTTAGGCTAACAGGACAAAGGCTGTCCAGTTGCAACTATTTTTTCCCAATCAGCTTGCAGCTGGGTGCAAAGTCATGCTGTTTTGCAGTTCTCTTGCCTTCATCTGACCTTCAAGATCATTTGCAGAGTTACCTCTTCAGCATCAAAAATCACAACAGACTTGGGCTGAATTGGCACGTGAAACCTGTGCTAGCAGCTCAAAAGGAAATTGGTGAAGCAGTGATTATTTCCCTGCAATTGAAATAGATCCTTTCCTCAAACAGAAGGCTTTCAATGCCCCACATCTGGTAGAACTGAAGAGAAAAATGCAAACATTAAAAGTTTTAGCAGCGTTACCTTTAGAATGAAAAATCTGCCATTGCCATTACACTCAGATCAGAATATTTTAATCAGTGCTCTTGTGATACTTGGGCTCTGATCATCTTGCATCCTGTATCCTTTAACTGCTTTTTCCCATTACAAAATCAAAATGCCTGTGTGAATCTACTTGGAGCAATACAGACCCTGAGCACTAGATACACTGTCTTTCTAATTAAGCACAAACCATCACAGTCCTTCATGCTCACAAGTTGTGGTCACTCACCTAGGATCAAAGGTTTGTCAAATTTAAGAAAAAAAATTTTTTTCAAGTAATATATTCCCCTATTTCTCTTGATTTAAAGATGTTGAGAAAAAAAGGGGCCTCCCTGGCCCCTTTACTTCACATTTAATCACACTCTGTTTTGAGAACCTGCATTTTACTTTCTGTGTGAATTTCTATGGTATCAACTTCCAGCCATCAGTTCTACTTTAGAGTCCCTCAGTGGGCAGTAATTTTTGCCTCTCAAGGTTCTTGTACTTGAACACCACAGCACAACTATGTGACTCTCTTCACTGCTCTTTTTTCCAAATTCCCTTTATCATGTGAACACAAGGCTTGCGGGTTAGCACACCAGTATTGGTCTTACCAAGGCTTTCACAAAACAACTATTTCTTCCCTGCTCTTACCTTCATAAACCTAGAGAGTCCCTCAGGGTATTCATTTTCAGCTCCTTTTCTGAGCCCTCTCTGCCTCCTCTGCTATGCCCTGTGGACCACCTCCCATGTCCCTCACTTTCAGCTCGTATTTTTAACATGGAAATGTTTTTCCTTTAAATGGTCCCATTCTTCCAAGGTATTTTGATCACTGTATGACTGTCCCCACTTCTGTTTATCATTTAGAGCTGTCTGCAAATTTTGCCAGCAGTGATACTGCAGTTCCAGACCCCTGAAGAAAATGTAAAAGAGTATTGTCTTTAATGTCTGCTAGTTTTCTTTCCCCTGTTGTTCACAAGCCACTGAATATGTGTGTTTGCACCCTCCTCTTTTGTAATGTCTGTGCTACAGCGTTTTTGGAGTGATGCGACCCACACTTTGTATTTCAAGTTCTTTTTCTCCTTCAGCTTTTCCTGCATAACAGCCTGCAGGCTTTCTGTGGCAAAAGAACACACCTACAGTAGGTCCAGAAGTTGTTTCTTCTGCTACATGCTGATTTCTTTCACCTAGGTGAAAAAAATCAGCTCTAAAATTCCGCTCAAAACTTCTGTTCACCTATGTAGTGTGTCAGTGATGAGGTTTCCTTACACAGCTGTACCACCAAGAGAGGATTGATCTGTTGGAGGTATCAAATCTTGGGTTTGATCAAAAGCTGGTTCTTCACAGGAAGTCATGTGGTTGGAAGCAGAGGAGAGACACAGCAAGGTAATGTTTGTGTGTGGCTTGGGCAGAGCAAGCCCACATCAAGCCCACATCTGCTCCATGGCAGCCATGCAGACATAACCCCAGGGCACAGTCAGCAGGGCAGTCTCATGTGGCCTCCCTCTCCCCTCCAGCATATGCCAAGGAGAAATCCAGGCTTTATGCACTTAAGCAAACGGGAAAGAAATTAAGCAGAGATGTGCCAGGCACACCCATAACTGTAGCAAAGGTCTATTTGGAAGCACTTTTCTCTAGGAAGTGAAAAGGGCAGGAAAGGCCAGAGGAATGTCCTAACTCCTCTAGCTTCTGTGTGGGAGTTGCAGCGTTCCAGTCAGCACAGGCAGTAGGCAGTTCTGGAGATGAGTCAGAGACAGAGCTGCATCCCAGAAACCTTATCACCAGGGCTTTACCTACTGAGCCTACACCTCACAGCCCTGTGTAGCAGCTAACTGTTTGGCTGAGATAGATGGAAAGCTGCTTCCTCCTTCCTCTACCCCTTTCCCTCTACCCTTTGTGCTGATTTTTAAGCAGACTGAAAGAAAAAAATGCAGTTGGATGGCACTTCCCCACCTCCAGACAAATTTCAAACAGAAGTTTATGTGTTAAAAAAATATAGATAGCAATCTTGACTTTTTTTGTTTGTTCTTTGGATTGCAAAAATATTAGGAAGCAAAGGTGCCCTGGAACTAAATTCTATTGTGTTCTCCAGACAGCTTGCTCAGTAGCATAAATCCTATTAATAGATGACATCAGATGTTGCCTTTTGAGTGGTGGTGCACTTTTGAGGAGCATGAGCAATGTTTGTCTGTGTCTCTATAATGACCCTACTGAATAAACAATCTTCTTTCCTCCCTTCTCCCAAGTGTGACTGCTTCATCAGCATTTCCCTGGCTGTGCATGAAACATGGGCGTGCTAAACAATAAACCCTCTGTTTTCCACAGCTCTTTGTACCATTCTGAGACTAAAAGCTCCAACTCCTCACCCAATACTCCTTATGTGCATGCAAAAGATCCTCAGAAAAAAATCTGACTTATTCAGCTACAGCGAGCCTTCATTAGCCCTTTAACTGATGAAAAGAAAGTCACTGGACTATATGCCATAGCTGCCATCCTGGAGAGTGTTGCCAGGCCCAGCTTCCAAAAGGGAGACAGGTAGCTGAGGCTGGAAACAGTGCGTGATATTATTAATGTCATGTGCTAAGCACTCAAGGGGGGACTTGTCACCTGCTGAGAAAAAGTCCCTTGCAGCCTCATTAGCTGTGACCAATGCAGTGGAAATTCCTGTGTGTGCCTCTCTTGGAAAGACACTGATCAAAATTATCACTGGACTTACTTTCTCTCTTCCTCCCTCTTGTTATCGCTCTCAAATTCATAGATCTCAGACTTGCTGGTGGTAAAGGGATCCACTGAGAATGAAGATGCCATAAAAGAGAGCTGAAACCAGGAAGATCAACATTCAGCTCTTACAAGAGAATTTAGTACAATTATGTCAAAATTTCAGTGCTAAAGACATCTTTCATTTTGGTTTGTTTATCTGCCTGAATCAGGCTCTTACCAAAATCTCTTTTGCATAATTTGCCCAAAGTATGATAAAACCAGGACTCATCTCTGGGGAGAAAGGCCAGAAAAAAAAGGAAAATTGACTGCTAAACTTTTCCAAACAAACCTCCACTCAGATGAAGGGTGTTGAGACTTCGATTTTTAAGACCTAAACTAGGAAAGACACACGCACTCTGTCAACTTCCAACTCTCCAGCTCATTTGCCTTGAAAAGTCATGGGGCTAAGCCAGCCCTGTTGGGCTGTGAGCTGCACATGGGTTTAACACCTACGTTAGTGCTCTCCATCTGTCACTATGTGTAATTGTACTTCCCTACCGCTGTTTGCAGAGTGTGGGACTACCATGCAGAGCTGCAGCTCTCTTCTAATTAAAGTACTTGGATTTAATCAAGGTTACAGCAGCTTGAGGATGACAGGCTGCCCACAGAACAGACAATATCATAAACCATCTTAACTAACTGAATACATAGATAAGGAGTAGAGAAAAGAAGCAGTGCTTTTGTTCCTTCCCCTTGCACTTCTGCATTCCAGCTGCCAGGGCTGAGGGCCAGCACCTGCTTTTGCAGGCAGCCAAAACTGCAGGCTGCGTGTATGCTTTCTATCATATCAGAGCTGTGGAGCTCTGCTGCTGGACAGATCATGCTGGTTGGCATCATGGGGCAGGACAACCCTTGGATCAACCCTCCAGCTGACCTTACCGCTGGAGGAGGCTGGAAAGCAGAAGTGGGGAGAGGTTGGAGGAGGAAGATGTGAGCCAGGAGTCCTGCAACCAAGTGGCTGCCAGATATTATGTGCCAAGCTCTCTAATACCTCTACTGGCAGATTTTTCCCATCTGTAAATATTTTTTGCCATTGTCTAGCTAATTGTTGAGTGACACTTGAAGTTTTCATACTAGGTCATGGATTCTACAAACAGCTGTGCCTGTCAAAGACTATCATTCCTAATTGGGGGTTACCATGCCCCTACCAGAAAGCATTGTCACCTCAGTTCTGCCAAGAAAAGGGCACACAAGCCTTTCCTCATCTGCTTCAAGCCAGACAGTTAGAAAAACTGCCTTCTTCATCTGTGCAACCTAACCCAGATGCCCAGGAGCTCTCACTGGATCATATCTTCTGGCAGGAGTAATAACTTCCAGCAACTAGGACAGGAACACCTTCAACCAGTGCTGTTCAGTGCATAAAGAACATGCACCTATAGCTTCACTCTGCAGCACCACCAGCAGGTTGGGGCTTGAATGTATATTGCTTCCTAACCACATCCACCAACTCTGCTTCTGGTACATACATCCATCCCCACACTCCTCTGTTGATGCTGAACCAATTTCTTAACAGCTCGTGGGCTGTTTCAAAGTTCAAAGCTTAAAGGCACAAAAACTGTCTACAATTTCTTTGGGCAGGGTCATGCTATTTGCTATTGGCTAACATTTGAGTGCCTGGTCACTACAGAAGGTTGTGTCAAAACACACTACACGGTGCTTGACAAAAGACATCCAGCTCATAACAGAAACCAAAACAGCTGATACAGGTGCAACATGGCATGAAACTATGGGCGACTGGGCGTATCTTCAGTTTTGCCTCTTTCAGGGGCTCAGGTATTTAATCTGTTATAAGATACAGTTAACATACGTATAGGGTTCATTAACTGGAATCCTGTCCCAAGGCACCCCTTTTTCTAACAGCTTGCCAGAGAAGGAGCAGGTTCTTTCCACAGCTGGAACTGAGCTTGGATGGAGGTCTCAGCAAGTGGTGAGACAATTCAGTGACCCTTATCCTTCAGGGTTCCTTCAGCTGGGAATGAGAGAGGAGGCTGAATGCCCTTGGAGAGAGAAAAGCAGAGAACTGGAGACTTCATGACACGTCCTATGGCACTGCCAGTTGTTCTCATCTGTCCTGGGCAGAGCAAGGTTTAGGTTTGTGTGCCAGCTGGAGCAAAACCCTGCTTTAGGGCTGGCTGTGTGTAATTGTGTAGCATTGAAGCTACCACTGCAGACACTCCCTGAAAAAATAAAGCTCTCTGAATGATCCCTGCATAATTGTAAGCTATATAAACACTCTTTTTTTTTTTTTTAATGTGAAAGTCCAAGCTTTTTGTGCCTATCCTCACTTACCCAGCGATTGTTGGGACACCAAGCCTGAGGAATTTAAAGCACTGCTGCAAACTATTGTTCCTCATTAAATTCTGTCCTTCTACACCCACATCCCCTCACCTCACAGTATTAGGTGCCACTGCTACCTTGCAGCAGAAAGCCATCAGCTTTGAGAAGTGATGATAGCCTATTTCAGGACTGCAGCACTGCTGTGAACAAGGTGCTCAAATATGATACATTATCCCTTCAAGGCTGAAAGTATCACCTCTGCGATGCTCCTAAACTCTGAGCTAGGTGAGGTTAACACCACAACCCAGGTTTCTCATGTGATAGAACATAATGCTCCTAACCAAAAAATCAAGACTGTTTATACATACAGGACACTGGTGCTTAACACCTTTTGCAATGCTCTGTGAACAATTTATAAGACCTCCCACGTGGGCAGAACAGCTTGTTGCTCAGAATACATCCCAATAACTTTTACGCATATGGCAGAATTTGTTTAATTAGCAATACATAGTGGAAGCCCCACTACGAAAGACTGAATTTTGTGAATTAACAACTGCAAGACCAAAGGCTATCCTATAAAGCAGCAAAGGATACTTCATCAGACATTAGATTTATTTCCTTGACAGATGTAGTACAGTTTTATACTACAGTGTGGTAGTATAGCAGGTCACTACAGAATAGTCTATACTGTAGTATAGTTTTACTATGTAATTTACTGCAGTCATTCTGGTAAACTCTGGTGCAAACTTTAAATAGTTTAATATGTTTATAACTACAAAGCAAATTTTTTAATAAAAAACCCAAACACCAAAATGGAGCTCCGCTATTGCAGTTTCCTATAGAGCCAGATTACAAAATAAAGGGATGCCTGTCACCACCTGGGCAATAAAGGACAGATTTATTTTAAACCAGGTGTTTCTACCCTGTCACACTAATGACCTGTACCATAGCTTGTGCCATTGAGATGTTTAAATAAAGGAGTAAGTAGGTACTTCTATGACAGCAACCATTTCTCTCTGAATCTGCAGTTATAAAATTGTAGGCACCTGAAATATGATTCTTCTAAGGCTTCACTTGAACTCAAAATTCCCACACATACTCAGCCAAGATGAATCTTCCTCCAAGCAGAATACACTTGCTAGTCCTATCATAGAGCAACACTGCACAAAACTGCTGGGAACAAACTGAAGAGTGCTTTATCCAATTGCAACTGCCTGGGGTCAATGAAGAAGGTATTAGTTTTATTTTTAGCTTGCTTTTATAGCCTGATTGCATTTTCTATAAGATAATCCAGTAGAGGTTGTCCTCTCTGTTGCTTTGGGTTTCTTTTTAATCGTTAAGTTTGCCACATTACTAATTAACAAGCTCTTAATAAATCACTGATTGTTTAATGTGAATCAGAAGAAGAAAATGCTGGCATCCCTTGACTAAATTTTTTCATAGTTTGTTAATACAAACTCTAGGATATTCATCACTGAAGCATCCCAGCACCTCTCAAAAAATGAATAATTTGGTTAACACGGCGCCAATGGGAAGTGGAAGAGTGACGTAAAAGGAGGCTGACAAGTAGGGGAGCAGAGCAAAGATCAACAAAAAATTGGCTTCCAGTCTCAAAACAAATGGGTAGCATCGACGTCAAGGCAGAGCAGGCTGTTTATCAGTTGGTCTTAACTGACATTTTGCATTCCCTCGACAGACCTGGGTTTGGTTTTTAGTTTAGATTGGAAGACTGTAGAAAAAGGAACAGGTTACAGATGAAAATCAAGAGCAAAACTTGCTTGCAGTTTGGCTTTTGATATCAGATACCAAACGTGTATTTGCTTTTTTGTAAAGCTGGAGTCCTTGCTTGGAAAAATCTGTGCCATGATATTTTTAATAATGTTAATAGTAAACGTTCAGTAATTGCGAATCAGATTTTGACAAATCATAAGGTTAGTGTAAAAATTATAGCAATGCTTTTAAAGAACTACTCTTTTTCATTTTCCTATTTGTCTTTTTTTTCTCTCTAACAGCACTGAGCTATTTGCTTTGCATGACTGACAGTCAAAACACTGTGCAAATTGCAAGGAGAACACTCCCATTGGGAAATTCTGTACATTTATGTACAAATATTTCAGCCACGCACTTACCTGTCTTTACAGTGTGTAAAACACATCTAATCTTGGTCTTAAAATGGTAGTCTTGTCTCTGTTAGTTTCCTCTCAGATAGGACCTTGTGGTTGGGAACTTTTAATTCCTCTCTTCAGTCACTTTTTTAGTGTGACAATAAGTCTTTTGATCAGAAATTAGAATACTGGAGCTGGATGAGAGTGTATGCTAATTCAGTAAAAGCCTTTTGCCCAGTTGATTCAATCTTCCCTTTAATCCCCATGATGATCTGCAGTAATGGATAAAAATTCTGAGTAGGAGAAAGAAGGGATAAAAAACAAACCAACCCTCAGGAAGCAATTTTGATTGCTGTGAGGAAGCACTGGAGGCTTTTGGCTCCAGGGAACTCTCCCCAGTTCACTGGAGGCTTTCAGACACCATGGTGATGGGGGACTTCATGAATAACGAGATAGATAAATGGTAAGAGCTTTTGATCTCTCCTAGCCTGTATTTCATCCTGTCAGCTGGAGAAGAGGCTATTCAAATCTGTCGGCTGTAGAAGGTCAGCCAGGAGAGAGAAAATGTCTTCATTACAGCCTTCTGTTCAGCCAGGCCTCCCAGCTGACCTCGGTGCCCAGGCCTGTCAGTCAAATGAGGCAAATTATCCAACCAAGGGAAGACGTCGCTGCGCCAGATTTTTATCCCTGGTGTAAGAGCTCAGAGACAGCAGCATAAGGCCAAGGAAGACTTAGCTTGCATTGCAGCATCTCCCCCCAAACTGCCCTGGGATTCATGATAAAGTTCCCTGGTGGGGTGCCTGCAGGGAACCTGAGCTCATTTTTCTTAACACTGTTTTCAGTGGGAGGCTCTGAAGGCAGGCACAAACTGAGCTGCTATAGAAGACAGAGTAACTCTGCAGTTAGAAATGCCTAAATATTGACTATGTTTTCTGCCCTGAGCCTTCTCAATCAGCGAGTCCCCTTTCACGGGTCTGGTATAAATTTCAGGCAAAGGAGCTGGAGTTCACTTTAGCTTACATTTCAAGCTGGAAATGAATTTCTTGTATGTAAAGATCCTCCTGACTTTTGTGGTAATCTCAGGAAGGAAGCCAGGACAGGTTATAATGATGCAGAGCCCTGTCTAATGGAGAAGGAAGATCTCAGCTATTTAGGAGGGAGAAGGAGGTCACATTTTTGCAAGAGGATGCATAAAAATTGAAATAGGAATTCCAATCCCATTATTTGGTAATGGGATTTGTAAACCTCATGTTCACAGGCTGAGATAAACAATATATGCTTCCTGAAACCCTCTTGGAAGAAGAACTCCTTGCAGCATAGCTAAATTACACAGTAAGTTATCATTTACAAAGAACAAAAATAGGAAAAGGAGTCAGTGAAATTAATTTATGTCTAAAGGATTTCTCACTTTTTGGATTGAAGGGCAGGCAAGCAGAGTCTCCTCCAAATCCACACTTGTAGTGGAGATGGTTTTATTGTGTTAGATCATTTCCAGAAAGTGCTATAAAAATGTTCCCTTTACTCAAGCCAGCCAGGTTTTTATAGTATCAAAGCAAAATATAGCCTGCTATTAGCATGAAATAACATTAGCATAAATAGAAAAGAGTAAGGACACTTGAAAAAAAATTCCACATAAATGGCCTGCTCATTTCACTAGACATCACTATAGCTGAGAAACTGTGAAATTTCCATAATAATCGAGTGCAGAGAAAAACAAACAGCAATTTTATTGATAGGGAAATTACATCCTGTTGCTGAATATAAAACTACAGTTCTGTTCAATGGCCCTTTAACAGCATTGAAAGTATATATTAATTTGCAAGTGTAAATGAAATGTAAATAAAACATTCAGTTCAGTCTGTCCACAGAAACCTCCTGACCGTATTTCAGTGCAGGAACCCAGGGGACATATATTTGGATTCCATATCCTAGACTCTGAGCTAGCAGCATCTGATACCTTTGTGGAAAAGATTTGCTCAGCTGCTGTGTGGTGATATACTTGTGACAAAAAGCACAGCACCAACTGGTGTGTGAGACATTACTGGTTTTGGGGAAAAGTGCTCCTTTGGTTTTTTTCATTGCTTCCTTTTAAGAAGAGGATCCTTCAGTACTTTACAGCAATAATCCCAGATATTGCATTTTGAAGTGATATTGCTGCAGTGTTTAGGACTGTTGCAGCAGAGCTTTTCTGTGCAATAGGATTGTATTTCCAAGGGAAGCAAAGTGCTTTTTTTTTTTACCATCTGAGTAACAGTAAAGAAAGCAGCTATGGAAAATGAGTCCAGCCGGGAGGGGCCATACCAATTGTTGCTACACAGCCCCCAAGCTGGCAGCGAGGAGATGGGGCTCTGGCTGCCCCTCAGCCCCTGCCTCCTTCAGGGCTGGCACGTGCAGGGTGAAGGCCCACAGACCTGCTTAGTTTTCTGAACTAGCAACTTCCAAGGTGAACTTCAGCAGCAGTAACCATGAAGAACCCACTGTGAGTCTGGGGCTTGTGACACACAAGCTTGCTGGAGCCCCAGAGTTGCTGTGGTCCCAAACCCTGGGCTGCTGTGTTTCCACAGAGCCAGGCTGTAGCAGATGGGACCCTCCACCCATCGCAACAGTTCTGGTAGCAGGAGATTCCTTCCTTCTGCCTATAAACACGCCTAGGCACCGAAGACTGCTCTCCCCATCACTTCCTGCACCCATAAACACTGCTGCAAAGTAGGTCTGAAGAACTACCCAGTCAGCACAAGGGTGCTTTACATCCCCTATACGCTCTGCACAGCGGTGAGTGATTTCCTCTGGGGCAGCACAATGAAGAGAAAGGCCCTAAAATTATGCCTGTAGCTGTGTTCCCGCTGGGCAGCCCCCACCAAGCCCTCCCTGGATGGCTTGTCCTCAAAATAGTCTTGGGGGAGAAAGGTGGAGGGGGGGATGGGAGCAATTGTGTGGCTGCACAAAGCCCGTTGAACAGTTAATGCTTTAACCTTGCGTATAATTTATACAATAAACAAAGTCACATGTTTCTCTAATAATTTAGATGTAAGCAAATGTTGATTTATTCAGGAAGGCTACTGCCAGCAGCAAAGCCTGCAGCACTGAAATTTGAATTAAACTAGGACAGAAGCAGGCTAGTCTATAATAACATTTGTATAATTTTATTTTTGCCCTTGGCTCAGTTCATTTCCTTCTACAGTAGATGCATGAAATTGGTTCTTCAGCCACCTTTAGCTGATGTTCATTGATATCAGGGGTAGGCAGAGAAGCAAGAGAATGTAACCTTTTTAGACTTTGTGTTTGCAATCATAAGGCCATGAATTCTTAGATCATTTATGACAATAATTTTCTTCTCTGCCTTTCCTTCCCACAGTATTCTCTGAATGGTTCCATGTCACCTGGAGTGTTGGGGCTTTTCCCCCCATTTTTTTTTCCTTCATGGAAATTTCTAGAACAGAGCTTGTTAAACAGATGCAAATGTTGTGTTGTTTTTATTCTTTCATTCATGCCTGAGGGCATGAAATTGGAGTTTTCTTACTCTGCTCTCGACATGAAGGAAGGGACTGTACGATACTTCAAAAATGATGGTGAAAAAAATATGCACTAGTACAGACATCTGGAATGGATCCCTTGGCTTCTTTTCCAACTTTGCCTTTGAGGAGGAATAAATAGGCTGGATAGTGGAGAAGATGCAGAGCAGCACAGGGCGGTGGTTCTTCCGGGGGTTTCTAGTGGCAGGGAAAACCCTGCTCCCAAGCCTCCAAAGATTCCCAGTGCCAGAACAGAATGATAAACTGCTTCACTTTTGCCCAGAGAACCCATAACAGATTTCCAAGTGAAGTCAGAGGATTCCACTCTGCAAGTGGGATCTTCTGTTCGCATTCTGGCCATCACTGGCCACTAAGCAGGCTCCAACCCACTGCGGAAGGGAAGCCTGGTTTGTCATCTGGCTGTGAGCCCACAGGTCGTCTCCAGCACAGGGCTGATGTGCCCTGGAGAGCCTGTCTGAAATGCTTCCAAGGGTGTCCACTTTTGCTGAGCCAGGAGGGACACTCTTGAGCTGGGGGGACTTTAGTGGCAAAGGAGGGAAAGTAAAAAGGGGACTGAAAAGAGGGGAAGTGAGGTGAGGGAGAGGGGGCCAAGAACTGCACTGACATCTCTGGTAATTTCACGTCTTTTAACTGCAACCAGGACAAAGCAAGAGTGTTGTACAGGAATGACTTACTTTTTTCCAGATGTATGCCTGGCCAGATTCCAAAGCCCACATGCCTATCACAAACTGAGGTAGTGGTGGTCTTAGGCATAACACCCATGTATGTGGTGATTTCACGGCAGTGGTTTTTGATAAAGAGTAACTTCATTTTTGCAGTCCTCTATGTCGCAAATAGAAGCTTCTTAACCAGAGTCAAGATTAAACCAAGAACTGTGGGTCCAGGGCAGTTTCTGGGACTCATGACCTGTCCATGTCCCTGTGCTGGTTTAAAAGTTAACCAGCAGGAGGAATGAACTCAACTCAAAAGAGAGATTATAAGTCAGAATAACAATTTATTAAAATAATACAATAAGTACGATTATA
>JAWMRA010000078.1:105254145-105271477 GCA_035584735.1 Pseudotriccus pelzelni | reverse complement strand
GAATGCTCTATTGATAACAGTTTCTGGGAAATGGCATGGAAGGCTATAGAATACACAGGTTTGGGTTACACCCATCCGGTGATGAATTGGTCCCAGCTGTTCTAACTAGGACAGTCCCCAGAGCACACAGACCCTGAAACTTGTCAGCGGCACTTTCAAAACCAGCCTGATAAAAGTTTGAGCAGAAACAGCCACCTGCTGTGTTCTAGAAGAGGGCTGTGCCTGACTGCCGGAATGGGAAATGCCAGCCTTAACCTCCTCCATCGAAAAAGTAATATGGTCCCTCTCCTCACCACAAAGTGACCATAAAAATGGTACCAGTTCACACCCCTCCAAATGACCCTCAGGAATGCAAACACTGAAACAGGGCAGTTTTCTAGTCCTAAATCCCAACAGTATGTGACCTACAGATGCCTTGAATCTTACGGCCTCATCTAGTGCTGTCTCACCGGGAAACTAAGTGACGTGAACAGCTGTCCCTAGCTATGGACTATGGTGAAGTGAGCAGAACGTCCTCTCTGTGACTGCTGTGTCCATTGAGTTCTGCCCATGGCAATACTTTTGTTCCAGCCCCCACTCCTCTTCCTCTCCCCACCTGCTGCTTATTGAAAGAAAGGGAAGGGCAAACTGGGGGTATTTCCTTTTCCAACACATGTGGAAAGCAGCAGCAGACTGCAACACCACCAGCCACAGCCTCCCAGCCTGCTTCTTGGATACTACAGCCATGTGTTGCCCCTGACCTGGGGCAAAGTCCTGGTTGAGCCCGTAGTTCCCTTATTATTAATTAAAACATTGGAGATGATCCTCAGCTGGAGTAAATATTCATTGCTCCTGGCTCTCGCCCACTGGTTTCTGAAAGCACACAGAAGTAGCCACATTTATGCTGTTAACATTGAACTTGGCTCACACTTCTGCGGTCAAATAAATAAATATCACTGCATCCCATTTAGCTCTGTTAATGCCACATTAAGAATGGCATGTGTTTTGACATAACCACTCCTTCCCCTGTTTTTCTTTCAACACCATAAATGAAGCATTAAAAGTTCCAATTCATCACAGTGACATCAGATCTGTGGACTGTGACTTCATGACATCAGAACAATTGATTATATGACTCTTTTATATGTAACTTGCTATGTGATGATTGCTCTTCTCTCCATATATTACATCCTAACATCTTGGAATAATCTCAAGAGATAAAAAGGAATCACTGTGAAGCAGCGAAGTACAGTGAAGCTACAGAATTGCCATAAAACTGTCATAAAAATTGTAGAAACAAAAATGCCTTTAAAGATGGCAATGTTCCATTATGGGTCCCTAGCTAACGGTCTGGAGCTGCCCTATGAATACCTTACTATATTTACTGTTTCTGGATATTTCTGTACCTTTCTTCCAGAAGCTTTTATGGTTACCAAGGAATGCAGGGCAGTTACCCTGTGCACTGTAAGTCTATTTATCTCATTATATTACCTGTAACAAGTCAAATAAAGTTTGTACCAGCTTAAATTTGGGACTTCTTTTCAAAAGCCCAAAAAAGGAATAAAAAATAATAATTAAAAAAAATGGGAGAGAAAAAAGAGGTATAAGCTGTTTGTGGCCACAAAATTGCTTAAAGAAAACAGATATTCTATAGTGCTTGTAAAGAAAGGTGCTTTTAAACTTAGATTCAAGGTACAGAATCAGTAGCTCTCTTCTGCTGAGAAGTGACATGGAAAGCTCTGCTCAGAAGAAGGAGCTCTAACTGGATTTTTTACTGTAAAATCAACCACATGTCCCTGAGCCCAGTTAACGTGCAAGGTGCTGTGTCATGTAGCTATACGTTTTCTTGTGCTCTCCAGGTTGTCAACACAAAGTTGCTACTGTGAACAATAAGCAAGCCAGTGCTTCTCTTTTTCAGATACAGATGTGGACTTTGCTGCTCTGCAAGAGGATAAGCCCCAACAGGCAAAAGCTGAATGCTCTTTTTTAATTATTTTTATTTTTTATTAATCTCAAGGCAATTTAATGTAAACAAAAAGGTGCTACAGTCATAAGGAAGGTGTAAGTCATGGCAGAAGCCAACGCCTTGGGGTCTTGAAAGATGAGCTCTAGCAAAACTCATCCCTGCTGCTGTGGATGTGAGGTATTCCCAGCTCTCCACTCAAGCTTCCTGTCCCTGTCTCCAAGCGGAGGCACAGAAAGCATCATGTGCCAGCACGCTTCCTGTCCATCTCCCCGTGCTTCCCTGGGGAGCAAGGGTGGACATGCGCCATCGCTCCAGCCCCCCCAGGAGCCATGGAGGCATGAACAGGCGTCTGTCTCACTACCTGTGGTTCTGCAAGGGATGGCTTCTGGCAGAGCAGAGGGGCCAGCGACCAGAGCAAGGGCTGATACCCCTGGAGCAACTGCAGCTGCTGCTGCTACACATGTGAGTGGGTACCCATAGTTTCTTCCCCAGGGTCTCTGCCTCATTAGAGCAATAAGGCAGCTTCATGAAATAACATCTCTAAAATACTTTGGGATTCTTACACAGAAAGAACTAGAGAAAAGATACCTTTGTAATAAAAATCTGATGGGTAGCCAGGTGTGTCAACATCCTCTAGTCACCCTCAGAAATGCTGCAGTGTAAGAAAAGCAGGGCCTCACCAGCTGGTTTTTTTTCCAGCCCCTCCAGCATGCATACACACACATACACTCACCTAGGAGCTCCAAACTGCAGCTGGACATTTGCTGGGGAGGAAACGACAGTCTGTTGGCCCTTCAGTCAAAACTGCCCAGCAGGAGAACCTGCAGAGAGCTCAGCAGGCTGAAAACCAACCTCCATGAATGGTGGCACCTCAGGGAAAACTCTGGTGCTGTAGTAGAAGGGTACATTACCAGATGCTCCCAGCCTGGCTCGGTACTCACATGAAGCAGGGACCTGGAGGTAAATTAGTCCATGCTCTCTTTCTTCTTCCTCAGTCCCTCCCAAACAGGCATATTCTGGCAGGCAGAGAGGCAATCCAAGCTATCGAAGATGGTGAATGATTAGTACTTATTCCTCTTTGAAGGATCTGCACTCTCTTTTATTGGGGTGAGAGGAGAAGAGATGTGTGGCTGGGACCTTTGCACGTGCCCTTTGCAGACTTCAGGGTGATTTCAAGGGCACAGGATATTGACAACAAAGGAGCCCATCTTGAATACACACCCTTAACTCACTCTTAATTTATATGCAGACCAAGCAGCAACATCATTGTTCAGCTGGGGGCATATTTAATTGCTGAATGTTCTGCAGATGACTTGCAGGCTGTATAGATAAAGGCATTTAAGTTGCTGACTTACAACAGCACATATTTCTTCTTTTAACGTAAAAATTCCTACCTTCTTTGATGGATGCGGAATTTTTAGGACTGAAATCCTGTGCTATTCCTTCAGAATATTTTAGCGAATGTTAAACTTCCTGGCACTGTGAGGGAGCAGCTAAAGCCTGATGTCCTTTCATTGGGGAAAAGAATCAGCTTCATTACTGCAAAAGCAGCGCTTTCTCATGAAATAAAATTGAGGAAGGTCCATTATTGTTTGTTTAAACCCAGCAGTATGACTTGTCAGGCTCTAGCCAGACGCCGAAGCAACTGCAGTTTATTTAAGTGCAAGCAGTCTGCTCAGTGCTGAATAAGATGTACAAGGAGTCAGGAGCCTTGCCTCAGGGTGACTGCAACCCAAGGGCAGTCGTGCAAAGCACTGCTGGTGCCAAGGGTCCAGCACAGCTCCCCTTCACTGCAACATTGTGAGGTGGCAAGCAATCCAGGCTCAGCTCTATGAACTTAAAGTTTTGTCTATTGCAAGTTCATATCTTACACTTAAGGACTAAATCCTGCATATTGCCTCTGTTTTATTTTTTATTTTTCTTTTTTTTTTTTTTTTTGATCCCTCCCAACCTTCAAGAACAATTAGATTTACAAACGGTTGTCCCGTATATTTTTTTAATGACACCTAATACATCATTTCCAGCTTGCCCCGCACCAGGACACCTCCATCCTAGTGACATAGGTGTCTGACAATTTGTCAGGGAGATAGCCATAAGTTAGGCAGAAAACTGGACTCCATTAAAAAAACATAAAAGCTGGGAGGAGGCAACTTGATGTGGCATGGCTCCTGGCAATGAGGAAGCATGAGTGCATACTGAAGCTTAGAAATAGAAAGTGATGTCCTCATAAAAATATGGCTTTAGGCTGGTGTGCCACTAGAAATTCTTCTGTCAGTTTAGAATATTTAGCTCTAAGGGATCTCTACTTTCAAATGGATCTTTTGATGCAAAATAGGCTGCACAGACGGAGATAGTGTTGAAGAAGCAAGAGTTGCATTTGCTCACAGTTATGCTTGGTAAAGTGAAGATTTTTAGATAAGTTTTTTGATTCCAAAGTATGGAGAGGGCAGGTGGGTTACCTTAGCAGTGTGTTAGGTCTCCGGATTCTTCTAACTGAAAACTCTTACTGATGCCTGGGCAGCTAAAGGATACTGAAAGTTTCAACACTGCTGGTTATCAGGGGAACCTCTTTCGCCTAATTTGAAAGCTCAAAGCTCCAGGCAACTGATTTTTTTTTATGTTACAGGCTCTTTTGTGTGATGTTGCAATGCAGTATATCCAATCAGTGAAGTCATATCACGCATGGTACCATCATGTAGATGTTTATTCCCCCTGTGTTTTGTATTTGACTTGTTAAACTGCAAGAAGAGTTTGGGGAACAAACAGGGGAAAGAAATAAAAAGCAAACTCCTCAGCTCCCCTCCTGCAGAAATTTAAAACCAGTGAATACACAAGCCTCGGTGCTGCAAGAGAAATGAAAAGGAGCAGAAAGTGAAAATATATACATATGTATACACATGAACAAAACATGAGCTACAGTCATGGCAATCTGGGCTCCAATGTGCCAAACAAAAGGGGTTATTCCTCCAAGCAATCTTTGTGTCGTAAAATTTAGGACACAGCAAGGCTGGTTTATGATCACACTGTAGATTCCACTATAAAACTATACAGTTTCAGTACTGTAAATTCCACTAGACAATTAGGGCAGTCTGGTTTGGAGGATTTTAAAATTATATCTTCTAAAAAAAGTAATGTTAAGGATAGTCTGGTTGGAGAGAAGGGGACAAGACTAATTATCAGCATACTCATTCTTCCTTTCTTCTGTAATCCCTTTCACACACACCCTTCATAATTTAAGTTCATTTGGGGAAATTTCATGAATTGTGAGGATTCTTTCCACACAGATTTTTTTTTAACGTAACTCATAATCAGCCAGATCTTCAGATGAAATAAATCAGTCCAGACCATTTAATTTACAGTTGCCTGTGTAAATAATGTTAAATTGATTTTATTAGGATGCCAAAAAATAAAAGTAAAAGCAAGCTCCATTATGAAAATTCATTTACAGAGGGTGTTGATGCCTTCTGAGGTTTTGGCCCAGAAGAGCAGGTGCAGCTTATAAAAACTCCATCATTTTATAACACTTTTGATTTAATTTCTTGTGAACTACTTCACTTTGGAAAGAAGAGCTCAGCTCAACTCAAACCACTGTTTACATTAACTGCATTTTTTTCTGTGTTTACAAGATTTTACTTCCAGTCTGGTTTCTCTTGCCCCTCTGTTCTGAAGCAAGCCATAAACCTGCATTTCCGATGCTGTAGTCCCTGGTCAGTGAGATAACTGTGACACAGTCATTTTCTCCCTGTCTTTTCACACAGTCTCTCTCAATTAAGAACTCATGTTTGTATTTTAATATCTGTGACAATGGGGTATGCTAAAAAATGAGTTTATCTTACCGCTATTTACGCATTTTCATGGAAGCAAAGTGTCTCTGGATACACACTGGCCTCAAGCTCAACTAATACTGCTGTTCCTTTCTTGCATTAGCGCTCTGCAATGTGAAACTTTGCAGTCAGTTCACAATACTTTTCTTGATTCCTGAAAGATGTCATCAGTGGGGTTGTGACAGTGAGGGATGAAGCAACACTAACACATTCACACTGGGTGTATTAATCTCATTTACAAGGGAAGTGCTATCCAATACTAAAGGTATTGTCAACTTAGTAAATAAATCACTGCTGGAGTCATCTGGGTGTAATCAGATAAGACCTCTTTTCCCTCTTAAAGGCTTTGGTGTCAGGGCAACAAAACAAAAGGCACACCAAGAGATGTTGATTAAATTTATTCCAGACAAGCAAAATTTTTGTTCTTACATCTAGCTGTCTCACTCTCTGTATCTGCATGGTTCAGATCTGTTTGTCCACATTTCAGCTATTTTCAACTCATGTCATTTGTAAGCAGGAGGTAAGAAGGTAAACCTAAGGAGACAACGACTGCCATTCAGCATACTCAGTTAAACAGTGAAAAAGCAGCACTCTCCCGAGCAGAAAAGCAAAGAAATGCACGATTAGGAAACAAGGTGAGCCAGCTAACCTCCCATCCCAGTGAAGCAGAAACAATGGAAAGGCCTGCCCAGGTCTGCAGGGAAACTGCAGTCCCCAGGAGTCCTGGAAATTGTGCCAACACCTGACAAAATGTGCCGGGGGCGGCAGAGCATTGCTCACCTTTTGGAGTCCTCTCAAATCTGAAATGAAGCTCAGTACAACCATAACTAAATAAAACTGCAAGATTTAGGCATTCACCCCATGAATGCACAGGGCATAACCAGTCACTAAGAAACCGGAAAAAATAATAATAATAAAAAAATCAACCAAAAAACCCATGTAGGAACTGTTTATATAAGCATCATAGCTAAGAGATTCATGAATCTAGATGTGTTACAAACCCTATGGTCAAATGCTGTAGCAAGTGACATTAGGAGGAATGCTTTCCATACAGGCAAAGGTAATCTGGTACAGAATTACTGACAGAATTCAGTACGGCAATGACAGCAAACATTTTACCTACTCACAGCTTATTTTGCATGTTCTTTCATGACTGAAATATCATACTCCAGACATTCTGGAAGCTCCAGCATTCTCACAAGCAAGGGTTTTCCCTTTTGCTGCTGTTTATTTTCACTTTGTGCTGGGGGAACATAACATGCATTTCTGTCAAGTCATAAGGTAGAAAGTATGCTCAAATGAATGGTCATCCTTACAATAACGTCAGAAATAGCTAATTTTTCCAAACAACAAATTTACCTTGCCACCTTAATTTGTGTAATAACAATATGGAGGCTTTAGGCTTCAGTTTGAAGCATTTAAACCTGTGCCAAGTATCATTGCACTTAATGAGACTTAAGTCTCCGCCTAAGTGTTTAGCTAGTTCAGTGAAAACACAGGAACTGAGACGTAAATGTAAACTGATTAAGTCAGACCATTGATAATAAGATTTCAGAAAACAGTGACTGAGTAAAAACTTCTGAGTGTAAAGTTTACAAGTGCAAAGAATGCAAGGGAATAAGCAGGCTGAAGAGCAAAATAAAACTCTTAAAACCAGTGAATGACCTTGTTGTTATTATAGAATCATGGAATAGAATCATTTCAGTTGGAAAAGACCTTTAAGATCATCGAGTACAACCAGTAACCCAGCACTGACAAGTCCACCACTAAACCCTGTCCAGAAGTGCCACAGCTACACATCCCCTACATACCTCCAAGGATGGTGACTCAGCTACTTCCCCGGACAATGTGTCCCAATGCTTGGCACTACCCATTCAGTGACAAAATCTTTCCTAATATCCAATTTAAACCTCCCCTGGCGCAACTTGAGGCCATTTTCTCTCATCTTGTCGCTTGTTACTGGGAGTGCAGACTGACCCCCCCCCACCTCACTACAACTTCCTTTTAGGAAGAGAGCAATTTCAGAGAGCAATAAGGTCTCCCTTGAGCCTTCTTTTCTCCAGACACTCTCAGTTCCCTCAGCAATTCTCCATCAGACTGGTTCTCTAAACTAGCTTTGTTGCCCTTCTCTGGACATGCTGCAGTATAGCAAAGTCTTTCTTGTAGTGAGTGGCCCAAAACTGAGCACAATACTCAAGTATCATGAGCTGTCTCTCAGAGGAGGAGCTGATTGGCATCTCCAGGCAAAAAAAAAGAAATAGTAAAAAACAATCAAATACCATTTGATTACCATTACACTGCAGAATCCAGCAGGTCAAATTAAGACAATACCCTTTGAAAAGATGGGATCATCTCCAAGTAGTTATCAGGAAAAAGGTCACACATCCCATACTGGAGATCTCATTGCATACAGGGATGGCTGCCATCTGTAGTCACCCAGAGATACCCAATGGTTGAGCAGGGTGATGGGCACCTGGACCTCCAGGGAGCCTTCAGGCAGTCTGTGATCCAACTCAGCAATTTAAGAGTCTGGAGTTTACATATCTTCCTTCAATTCTCTCCACAGTCTACCCAGCAGTCTTCCCGATTTTCTCAGTTTTCTTTAAAAAATAAATTATTTTCAGAAACTTAGTTGGAGAAAGCCGTTTGGAATAGAGCATTGATTGTATAGTTCATAATTTTAAAATTAGGAAATGCAGAAGCAAGGGGTTTATGCATAGCTTTGACTCTGCTGCTCACAGATAGATACGTGTTTATATAGGCATACGGATATATACAGAAGAGTATTCAGTACTACAGCTCCTGTAAAGGAGTTCTTGTAAAGCCAAGTAATGTTTAAAACCTCAAAAAAAAGGTAACATAACATATTTGTTTCCAGTATTAAAAGTAATATGAGATTTCAGTATGTTTGTTTCCACAAGCTTACACTTTGGATCTGCGATATGGTCCCCACAGTAAAATTAATTTAGAGATCAAAACAGAAATGAGAAATACAAACCTGGGGTATTTAAATCTATAGGAGCATTGTTATTGACTTCAGTTTGACAAGGAGTACAGTTGTCAGGATAATTATTTTTTTCTTGGGATATACAAACCACTGAAGTACAACAAATAACTCTGAAAAATCCAGAAGGGTAGTGTGTGGTACACATCTACTTGTAAGTTCCACATTCCCTGAAGTGCTATAATACAAAAAAGCCAAGAATTCATTACGAGGAAGTTTGCAACTTAAATCTTTAGGTTAGTAAAGTTTTGCAACAAAGTTAGTTAAGAATAGAAGATTTAAAACACATACATAAAAAGAAATCCTGCAGCTGTACAGCTAACCCTATAGAGGGAAGTTATTGTATCAACTTTATTTCAGAAAGAGATTGTGCCTTTGTGATCTTACAACATAATTTCTCCCTGAAATCTGGCAAGCATGCAAGTTCCTTTCACAAACGTAAGTCATCTGCACCAATATTGTATAGTTGAAATGATTTATTTGGATTTCCTTCAAGCTTTTGACAAGATCCCTTACTAAAAAATCCTGTAAATGCTATACAGTAGAAAAGTAGTGTTGTTCTCTGTTGTAAAAAGCAGACTGGGAGACAGGAACTCCTGAGTTCTCATTGTATTTCCTTTGATCTATATGCCTGGTTCATAATATGCCTGACACTTATTCCTTCTGTGGCTTTGGGCAAGTCATATAATCTCTCTGCCTCGTTTTCCTATCTTGAGGGGTACTGCATGGATTAACTAGTCAATGTTTGTAAAGCAGGTGAAAGAGTATTGACCCAATTCTCCCAGGGAAGCAGGGATACTCAGCTTCTTGGGAAGTCATGACCAATAAATTCTAAGGCACGCTACAGAAAATAAATACCACAAGAAAAATCAACCCAGCCTTGACACAGGCTCCATCTAGTTTAATTCAGCTTGTTTCTGAAAAAGGCTGCACACACCAACTCCCCTCCCACAACTCTTAAAGGATCCCAGGACATGCCCAGGGGTGTTTGACATCTTCAGGTTTTGGGCGTGGCTGCTGCTGAGAAAAAAGAAGGATGGGGTGCTCCTGAAGGGGACAGCTTTGCCAGTGTGAATGAATCCGCAGTAGTTGTTTTTCACTTTGGAGCAGCTATTTGTGCACACACGTATGGTAGTTGCAGAGGGAGGAGAAGGCTGTCAACTGCACCAGCAACTATGCCAGTGACATCAAGCTACTGACTCTTTGCCAGTACTGTTTGCTCTTTGTATCTGTCAGGGGTTTCTAGCACAGACGTGGCCTTGGCAGCAATGCTTCCTTCCTGATGTGTGCATGCTTGTGAGTTTCCTCTTTTATGCCACTTTCCTTGAACGGTCTCTGCATTAATATTTGGTGATCATCATGTCCTTTCTTTTCTAGGAGCTCCCCTTTACTACGTATACTCCGTGGTTTTGTTACTCACAAGAAGACTGAAGACTGGGAGAAATATCACAACAAAACCCAGAACAGTCTAGCAGGAGGGACTTCTCTCAACATCTGTCTTCACTGGTCAGGATGGAGAAAGGTTGCCTGGAGGTATGTATAGCACTATTGCCTTTGCATGAACTAGCACAGCAATTTTCAGTGACTGTGGCATGAGAGGGAGAGTTTTGCCAGATGAGTGTTTTTCCCTGGCAGACATTTTCAGCCTCTGCCTTAGGAGATGACTGTGTTTACTTTCACAGGCAGTCAACTAAAATCCTCTTTAACTTGTAGGTCTCTTCATGTCCCCCTAGCAGCTGTGACAGGACCAGCAGGGCATGGATTAAAATATCAACGAGTTCCTGGTAAGCCACCATTTTTGACCAAGACATTAACAAATAAGGATTGCGATGAGGCTGCAAGGTTCATACCCCTGAGTGCTATCATTACCAAAAAACTACTGTTGTCTATCTCTATCCAGTGTCTACAGGTTTCTTACACGAAAAAGGGTACTAGGGCCTTACTAAACATTACTAAGAAACTGCCCTTGTAACTGCAGCTGGGATATATACGCTATATATGGAACCAAGAAGGAAACACATAGTACCTTAACGCTGATGCACCTTTCCTCCCTTGCATGAACTCATCCATCAAGTATGACCACAGTAGCCCACCTCCTATAACTCCCTGCAAACCCAGGAAACAACAATGATGTAAAATCGGTACGAGGTGAAAACCCGATGCTTTTCAGGAAGTGGCTGGGAGAAAAATATTATTGATTTAAAAGTGGATTTCTCCAAATTATTCTAAATAGAAAAGTGCCACTGCTTTCCATGTATTCCAGTTTCTACAAAGAAAGAACAAGGAGATGCTAGCAACACCAGTTTTTCAAAGCTCATGTACAGTGTTGAAAGCATAAGGTAACTTCTGTCACATGGAAATACAGTACAAACTATAACATGCTTTTGTTTTGGAAAGAGATTGTTTCAGATAGTTGCTGCTTCTTTAGCAGAAGGTATCTACTCAAATATCCTTTTGACAAGATAAACTTGTTCTACAATGAGTCTAGAAAATTAGTCTGGTTCTAAAATCTGCAGATCACTCATTACAATTAGTATTTGTAAGTCTGAAATCTTGGAACATGCTGTTTCTGAAGGGTGGATTAAGTAACAGCTCTGTTCAAATTCTGTGATCTGCCTCTCTCTTTATCCAGATCAGTTCCAGACCAAAATCCTCTCCCAAACTTTGGGCTCAAAACACAGGCACAAACCCAGATTTCACAGCCTGAGTTTCTCTTGAAGTTGTATTATGTATCCCTATGAAATATTTCCTCAGTTCAAGAGGATGGTCTGTTGGGTAGAAATTCATCCTTCAAATAACGATCTCGATGTACTGTCATATGATGCTGATATCACACATTGTCTGGAGGAGTGTGTTTAGAAATACATCTTTATTGAAAAAGAGAGTGCTGTAACATCAATGTCAATTTTTTTTCTAAAATCTCATGGTACAATTGAGTAACACTCCTGAGAATGGTAGTTTTAATGTTAAAAATCCAGGAGGGAAGGTTGTTGGTGTGTTTTATTATTTAACAACACCAAATACCTCTGCTCATTGTCTCTGTGTATATAGGTGTGCTCAGGGAATCATTTTTATAGGTAGGAATGTGGAGAGATTCTGACACCCAAAGGATGCACAAAGAGATACACTAACATAAATTTCTATGGTGCCCTGAAGGTAGTTCTGTTGTATTATAGGGCTTCTCATGAGCAGCTTTGGCTCAGGCAATAGGACCATGAGGTAAAACCAAGTGTTTCTGGACTAGATGAACTGAGAATGAGGCAGATTATACTACTCTAGAAACCATGTTTTCTCTTATAGACTACTGAAATATAAAATGGCAAAACCAAGTTAATCAAACACTTATTTTTCTCCGCAGCCATCTCCCTTCTCCCCCAACATACACACACTTACACACACAAGCACACTTTACCTGCTTTTCCTCAGTGTAGTCTTTGATTAGAATGAGTTGAGCAGTTAAATTGGAATGATCTTAGAGCAATTTGTACAATCTCATGAGATACATTATCAGTTATGCCCCAAATTCTGCATGCTTTGTCAGAACACTTAGACCAGCTGAAGTTCCTTCCATATTCAACCCTGCTGGTATTTCACATGATCCAGCCCAGAAAAGCTTACCATGACCATAAGAGTGCATTAATCCTTTTGTATTGACTAATGTGAATAAAACATCTGGCTTGGAGTGAGGAGAGAGGTTTGTAACGCGCACTGGGGAAATCCAGTCAAAATAGAAGGTAGTAGGAGCAGAGATTAACTCTGACTTGCCTCTGCCCTCACTGGTTGTACAGAAGGGGTCCTTTCTCACCTATTTTGCAGCAAAGACAGGTTTTCTGTACAGAAATGTCTGAAGGCAGGAAACAAAGCCAGTTTGGTACTATCCTGCTGTGCCCCCGGGAAGCCTCTGCAATCACCAAGCAAGCAGAAGAGCTGCTTCTCAGGGGAAAGAGTAACTGTGGAGGGAAGAGAAAAGCAGAGAACATCAGAGAAATGCAGAGAATTTCCCAAAGTTCATTATAAATGCATATGCACATAGGAGGCAATGACATCAGGGTTCACATTTTCAATCCTACACGCTCAAAGGCAATATTCTAACCTTTTTAACCTATCTACAAGTGTCATGATTTGTTACAGATCTTAGAACCTCTAGCTCCCATCGCTGGCAGAGGGATTTAGGAGTGCTGAAGGCTTCTGAAAGACACCCACAGAAGAGCCCCAAAAAACCAGAAGAGGCTTTCTGTAAAACTACTCTGTGATCCCTTGACTACCCATACAGCCTGTAAGACTATCCACAGCTTCACAAGGAAGCAAGAAACTCCCGGGAGATTTCTGTATACTAAAAAGTTATGTGTCTGGAGAAGGGAGTTCACTCTGGGAGTTTTCATACCAATGATAAAAATTACATAAATGAGCTTCATGTCCCACTCTGGTGATGCTGTTTCTCCTTAAAATAGCTACTCAGACTCTGGCGTTACTCTCTGAAGCAGGCAACTGAATGAGCTGGGAGTACAAGAGATTTTGGTGCTGTGATGCAGATAGAGATATCACCTCCTCTTACAGTGACTGGTAGGCACAACTGTCATATCTGAGATCTGAGGGCAGAGCTAAGGGATGCACGTTGAAATCCATCACTCCTGTTTCTGTATGCATTTGCACTGCCTACACAGGGACAACCACACAACCAGGAATTCTAGTAGGATGTGGAAATAGTTTTGTTCAGCTTCTTTTTTTTTTTTTTTGGTTGGTTTGGTTTGGTTTTTTTGTTTTGTTAACTAACAGGAAAAGGACATAAGTGCAAACAGTACATAAGGACTACTTAGAAATAGGGTAGAAGCACTTGCTGCTGCCTAGGTTGCCTTCCTGTAGCAGACCTGATTCCCTGCTGTTCTCACAAATGCAGAAGAGATGCTGTTGCTTAGGCTACTTCTCTGTTTGGTATGGTTCACACTGTTCAATCCATTTCACAGTTAAATAACAAAATCTATTTCTTCAAATACTGCATCGAAATGTTACCGGTACTAAAGAAAAAAATACATTCTTTTTAACGTTCCTTAGAGAAAACAAATCTGGAGAAACTGTGCTCATAAATCTCCCCCTTCAAATGCGATGTAAAATCCTTTCTATTTTTCTAGAAGAAAAAAGAGCCACTGACAAAATATAGGCAACTGTTGCTTGCTTTTTATTTCCACACTGAGTTGCTCTTCACATTTTTGAAACAAGACTGGTGCACATATGAATTCCATGGACTGCAGAAGGGAACTTTTAAAAGAAGGTTAAGCTGACACGGGCCTTCCTGAGAAGAGCCCCTGTACTTGTTTCCAGACAGGATTACAGCTAAATCAGATATAATGCCCTTTAGCAAGTGGACACATATGATCTGCAGCCGTTGCAAAACCTGCCTCTTCAAAAGCTGCAATTTTCCAAATTGTTAACACTGACAATAGTATGTAAAAGCTACTATAGTTTTCTAGAGGCTAATTATGAACAGGTGATGATTTGAGGAAAAATTCAGAAGTCAAATATTGAGCTCAGTTTGAGCTCATTAAGGTTGCTATTCAGCATCAGTAAAATATTCATAATGTACAAACACAGTGTAGTTTATATAAACCTGTTTAAAAAAAGATAACTCCAAGTAAAATGGAACAGATTTTGATTTAATGTGTTCTCCTTTGTATGCAAATTACCTCCAAGCAGTTAATAAAGGTAAATGTTACTTACTTATTTAGATATATGTGGCAGCCTGTCTGGGTTATATGTATATCTTGTGAACTCCGCCAATGTCAAAAATACATCCATAGATCAGAGCTTGACCACACCAGCAGTAAATTCAGGCCTGAGTTTAGGCAGTAAAGGCTAAGGATACAGCAGACTGTGAGAAGAAAGAATAAGCTAAGCCAGGGTCTCTCTCTTCTTCTGGGGAAGTACTATGGAAATGTTTAATTTGCATGTGAAAAGAGATGCAGGTAGTACTTCAGTGAAGCAGTTAACACCGACTTCTTTAAGAAAATCTCGATTTTATTCAAGTGCCTGTACATTTTGGACCCCCTTGTAGAGGAAAGAACCAGGTTGCAGTACTATCTTCATATAACAGTGGACAAGAGGAGGCAAAAATGTCTACCCAAAAGAGCTTGCAACTACCCCAGTGGGCACTTATCCTATCCCACGAATGTGATGCAACACTTCAGCCATGATTTGCTGACTTAGTGATGAAAGTTTCACCAAATGAGCCTTCTTGAGATAATATTTTTTTTTTTTTTACTTTGTCAGAAAATACACTTTTTCTTATCTAGTGCTGACATCATTTGATAAACTCTTTGCTACAGGTAAAAATAACAGCACAAGGATGGTTTTCACGTTTTTCAAGGGTACTACATTGCTATTTTCCTTCACCGTTCACCATAATAGCCATTTGCTAGTTTGAAATTAAAATTTGTTCCTTTACTGATTATTTTTCTCTGTATTATGCAGGTTGCTAATGAGTGCCAGGCTGCTGGCATGGCTTTATTTATTTATTAGAAAGAGAAGAGCACTGAAGCATTTAAAAGTCACATACACAGAGCCTTTTTTTTTTTTTTTTTTTTTTTTTTGTGGTGACACACTGTAAGGCAGAAATAAAGTTAGGTCAATATACAGGTATACTGAACTTTGCAAACTGTTTATTTCATCTGTGTGGAAAACTGAGAATTTCCTTTACTGTGTTGGAACTGACAAACCATGAGAATCTTTAAGTTGTTAAACCAGATCTAAGTAGTTTTAAATGACTGTGCTAAAGCTGCATAACATTAGTAAGGGTTGCAATGATCCTGTTTCACACAAACCCGGTTGGGGAAGGCATATATGGTTTTCCTCTTGTGTGCTACTAGTTTTTGGAAGAATATTAAAAATAAAATTTGAAGACCAAACAACACTGACTGTTTCTTCGGGCATGTAAGAGTGTGAGTAGTTAGTCTTTCCTTTTAATTTCTGTCAGCCATTCCTGGTTAATTAACCTATTTGTTCTCGCATAACAGAATGACAAAGCATTCGAGAATGGTGTGATTCCTGTATGAGAAGTCCTACCACATTATTAGGCTTATCACTTAAATAGAAGAGGAAAGACAAAAAGAATGTATTAGGCTGGACGTGTTTTTAAGCAAGAGAATTAGTCATTTCTTAGGCTGCAGCAGCTGCTTAGGAGAAAAAGGAGATTGTTATATTTTGCATTACTTTCTTTGAAATACCAAAAATATACTATAAAAAGCTAATTGCAGATATTCTCTGGACGCGTCTGGTTCTATTCAGGGGCTTTATTGGGCAGTTTTGGCCTCACTGCCTGGTCTTTCTCCTAAGAAATGTCAGCAAAGTCCCTGAATTAATGGACTGTGAAGTGCTTAGAAACATACCGTTTCACTAAAGTATACGGCGGGGATGTGACACTAATGGGAGGTGACCCGTGGGTTTATGACAAAATAGTCCACTCTAACAACAACAACAATAACAAATTAATACGGCTTCTACGCACAGTAGCTTTGAACAAAGCAATCTACAGTGGAGTGGGAGGTGAACTAGAATAAGGAAAAACTGATCAAGAACAAGATTTGTAAATTATCTGGTTATCTCCGGGTTTGTTATCTTCAGGAGAGGGAAGCTGCAAACTCCAGGGTTAAGAAAATTAAAAGACAAGGTTCCATTGTAATTGGGTAATTGGAGAAGGAAAGTCAGTAGCATTTGGAGCGATGTTACATGAACCTAAGTGGTAAATTCCTGGATTTGCTTACACAGATTTATTTTCTTTTAATTTTTCTGCTTAAAAAAAAATAACGTATATATAAAAAATTTTAAAAATGCAGTGCTAGTCCGTCAATCTTTTTGCAATTCTGCATGGTTGAACATTTGAAATGAGTTTGTGTATCACCCCCAGGCATTGATTCAGACTTGATTGGGGCAAAGCAGACTCCATGTGCTTATTTTTATACACGTCATTTGGGAAGTTATATAGCCAAGGGAACAGAAAATGTGTTGCTCCACTGCCAAATTATCCCATATCCCTCGATCAAAACGGGAGGTGATCCTAATCAACAAGTTGTGCGACCTTAGTGCAATGGCAATGTCAGGTCAACTCGGGAAAGTGAAGAGACAGATCTAAATACAAATAAAAAGAAAGAGAGAGACAGAAAGAAAGAAAGAAACAACCAACAATCCTTATAATTATCATCATCTGCTGCTTTTCCCTCTTCTGGCAAAGAAACACTCCATCCATTTGCAGAAATCGCCCGCGGAAACGTTACATCAAAACTAATCACAACGATTAAAATCAGCTTTTCTGTGCAAGAGGAGAGTAAAAAGCAAGTTGGAGGCTGGAATGAGACTGTTTTTTCCACCAAAAAATCCGAAAAAAAACCCACGCGATATATACATATATCTTTCTATATGCACGTTTCGAAGGAGATCAATTTTATGCCCGTATGATCAGTTAATTTAATTTAACTTTTATTTCGGAGATTGATTCAGACTGGAGGTAGAGACATGAGCTAATTGTATCCTGATCCTTGCCTTGAGGGGTTTCAAAGCCCTGGAGCAACT
>JAWMRA010000078.1:105220500-105253802 GCA_035584735.1 Pseudotriccus pelzelni | reverse complement strand
CCGCCTCGCCCGCCGCGCTCCCCCGCGCAACCCCCGCGCAGCGCCGCGGGGAGGCGGGCGGGAGCGGGCAGGGACGGAAGGGGGGAGCCGGGGAAGGAGGGAGCGAGCGAGCGAGCGAGCGAGGGAGGGAGGGGGCTGCGCGGCGGGCGGGGGGCGCCTACTTTCCCCGCCGCCGCTGCGAGGGGGACTCAGGCGGCGGCGTGTGCGGGGCGGGCGGGGGGCGCGTTGGATTCAAAGGCGTGCGTTTCCGCGCGGGGGTGCGCGGCGGGCATTGTTCTCCGCCGGGCTGCAGGAGGGGGCCGCCATTGTGTCTGTGCGTGTGTCTCTGTGTGGGTGAGGGCGAGAGCGGCAGGCACCTTCCCCCGTCGCCGCGGCCCCACCGGAGCGCCCCGCGGAGGCAAAAGGGAAGGGCGGCCCCGCGGTCCTTCCCTCCGCACACGGCCCACGGGGACACCCCGGGACCGGCCGCGCTGCCCCGGCCCCGCTGTCCGACGCCGGCCTGGAAGAGGGAGCCGGGTCCGCCGCCTGAAAAAACCTTAAGGAAAAAAAAAAAAAAGGGAAAAAAAAAAAAGCCGGCGGTTTCCAATCAGCGCGGTACAAGTTTATGTGTGCGTGCCCCGCGGGCTCCGAGCGTGCTCGGACTGCTCGGGAGAATTAAAGATGGGCGAAGCGCTCCTCTCTCTCTGCTGAGCGGCGGGGGCCGCCGAGGGACCGCGGCTCCTCCCGGCGCGGGAGGGGAGGGGAGGGGAGGGAAGGGGCAGCACCGCCCGGGGCGCCGCGGGCATCACCCGGTGTGCGGGGAGGGGGCGGCACCGGGCGGGCTGTGGGGTTGGCGGCTCGCGTTATTGTTGTTCCCAGCCACGAGCCCGGAGGAAAGGCAACTTTCCAGCTCCATCTTCCCCCGAGCGGCCGGGGCCGGGAGCCGGGGGCCGTGGCAGGGGGCTGGGCGCTGCGGGCGTGCGGAGTGGGGAAACTCCGGGATGACCCGGCAAGTTGGTTCCTTGCGCACGCCAAGGCCGCGGAAGAGGAAAAAAAAAAAAAAAGAAAAGAAAAAAAAAAGTATCAGTTTAGTAGCTGAGGGTTGGGTTCGGCAGCGCCCGCGGAAGGATGCAGGCCCCGCGGGTCGGAGGCGCTCGGCGAAATTTACCCTCGCCTATTCAAAATGACTGCGGTGATTTTGCTGTATTAATTGCGCCCGAAGCACAACACAAAATGTTCTAGCACACACTAGAGGTCCCTCTTAGAGCTGTCAGACGTTAGGGTGTTTTCAGGTTGGGTTGTTCTTTATTATTTATTTTTCCCCAGTTGACCTGTTTGAACAAAATCGACTGTTCCTCCAAATGCCAGCGCAGCGTACGTTATTCAAATAAGGGTGAAGAAAGATTTGCGACTTTTTTGTTTGTGCCCTTGTTTTTTGGGCATCAGTGGGTCAGTTAATAAGCTGCACTCTTAAAAAAAATCGGTGTAAACGAGATTAATTTCATGCAGTAATTTATGAGTTTTGTTTGAAATATCCTCACAGTTTGTTGTTGTTGGGGCCAAGTTCCAAATCTCGTACTCTTTTTCTCATGTGAATCCTGCCACAGAAGTAAACAGCATACAACTTGAATAAGGATTCCAGGCTATGGCTTGTGGTTTTTAAAAGAGAAATATGCAAGCAAGCAAAACCTAAGTATTAAGATTATAAGGAGTCAATAAAGGTCATGGAGGCGACTAAAAATGATTGATCCCCGGGAATTTCCATATCCAGACTGTGTTAGGGAGCTAACTAGTCCCCCCAGTCTTCATGTATTACAAGCAATATTATCACCATTTTACGGATGGAGAAACTGAGAAATAAAAAGAAGGTCACTGACTTGCCTGAAGCCATATAGCAAATAAAAGATAGATCTGGAATCAGCTAGGACAGATTTAGATCTCTTGCTGATTTGCACTGCTGTAACCATTGATTTCAGTGGAATTCTTCTGGATTTAAGTCAGGTTTGGACCTTATGTGTTGCTCTGTCTCTTAGAAACACTGACTTAACGTAAATTTGGTGTACATCTAATTTTTAAAAGACAAATTACTGTGAAACTTTAGGACTCTCTTGGCTTTTGATTACTCTTTTTTTTCCCCATAACAATTTCATTTGTCACATCGGCATAGTTCCCTGGTTGGGTTTTGGTATTTCGTCTTAATTAACAATTTCCTCATGTCTAGTGCCTTGTTACTGGTTTCTGAGAAATGTATCTTACTAGATGTCTCTGAGTGAAATCTTAGGTTTGTAACACCCTAAGAACAAATGATTTTGCATGAGGAAGACTTCCATTCATTGCAGATCTCATTCGGACAGAAATGAAAAATTGCATGAACATTATATAGAAAAAAAGAGCCAGGCTTCCCCCCATGTAGAGAAAAGGTTGCATGGAGAAGTCTTGCTCACATAGGCTCTTTATTGGATTATGATAAGTTTATGTATGGAGAAAATGCGATGTGAAAGGAAATATTCACTGATCATAACAAATGTTTGTACATTATTCAAAGTAGGGTCTCTCACAATTAACAAAATACCAAATCTGCCAGTCACAGTCAGATAGCATTTCACATGAGACCAGCTGGAAAGGAATGATAATTTCTGCTTTCTGTATTCCAACTACTTTAGAAACATTTTCAGGATACCATAAAACAGACACAGATGCACAGATTGTGATTATGGTGCTTTACTCTTCATTTATTAATGTGTGCTGGTATATACAAACTGCCACCGCTACAGCTTAATATAAAGTTCCTGCTTTTGTGTAACTAGTCATCAGCTTGATTTAGTAAGGTAGTGGTACTTCAGGGAGCTGATAGCTCCTCAGCGTTGCTAACATCCCTGCAGTGAAGGTCTGACCTCACATCTTAATGTGTGCGGAAGCAGACACAGAACATGGGTGTAATTAAGACTATTCTGCCCCCTCCAGTCTGAGTTTGTATGCCTGAGATAGAAAGCATTTAGGTGGGAATTAGCCCCAGAGAGTGCATGTGGTTTGTTTAAGACCATGTACTGACTCCCTGGCTGAGCGGAGTTTTAAATTCCAGAGCTTTAGCCCTCTTTCTCATGTTCCATGCAATAAACTACTGTACCTCACTTCCAATATGTGTTCAACTCTTCTCTGGTACCAGAGGAAAAAATAATGTTGATCAGAAGCAAATTTTAGCAGAGATGCCTGCCGTTACTTATTTTGGATCCTTTTATACTGTTGCAGCAGAGCCAAGTTGGATCTCCTTCCAGGAAATAAATTTAGTTAGTTGTTTTTTTCTGACAGAAACATAATTCTTACTCTAAATGGGATCTTTTCTGTTGGTCTGTGTTGCACTTATGTTTTCTTTTTACAGCCTGGGTAAAATTCATCTCTGGTATAGTGCCACTGACTTCTGTGTTGTTTCACAAAGAATTAATTTGCCTTTCTGTGTTAAAATACAGATTTCTGTTGTCCCACTTCCCACAGAATACAATTTCTTTTTTTTTTTTTTTTAAGAAAAAAGTCTGATGCTAGAAGGAGACAAATATAAAACACACATCTTCATTTTTATTTTGTCCACCTTTTCTACTTGTGCAGGCAGAGGTATCTCTTCTTTCTCTACTTCTCTGGTAAATTAAATTGAATATATATGTTTAGAGAATGTCTATGGGTGGGACAAGGGTGTAGCTACTATCTTCCTAGCTGATAACACCTTCAAAAACAATCTTAACATGTGTGCAAGCCATTAACACATTCCACATTGATGAAGTATGCTGTAGCCTTAATAATCCTGGGTTCTCTAATGTGTATTTTAAATCATGCTTTTAATCCAGAAATCAAATAAACAACATACCATATCCAACTGAACCAAAGCTGATGCTGTAGAACGTTCAGTGGTTGTAAGCCCATGTTTATGAAATGAATGGTTCACCTGATAACCTTTTCCTGATAGCTCCTCTTCTCGCTGCCTGCCCCCACTGGCGATGGAAGTTACGGTTTGATGTGGTTGGCAGGTTAGCTCCAGTGCGGCTTTGCAGGTGGTTTGTATGTAGCCGAACTCCACGGGTGAGGGATACAAAGCTTCGGAGTGCTTGTTGGGGCAAAGGACAACTCATCCTGACAAATTATTTAGTGGCTTTTACTCGACTGGTCTTCCTTGCTCAGTTCTCTCATGAATAAAGAACAGTCTTAAGAAAAACAAAACAAAAAGTTAACACCCCACAGCAGGGTTGCTCCAAGATGATAGGGAAATGAGTTCTGGCTCACACGGCTTAATGGCTCTTTCTGCTTCTCATTCTCAAACAAGGCCTTTACAGCTGTGGTTGTTCCCCCTCAGCCAGCATTTATGACTCAGTTCTGCCTCAGACCTCAGGTTCAGTATAGGCATGCATAGGTTTTCCCTTATTTTCACTGGTGTAATTCAGGATGATTTGCAGGACCGCTAACGTGCAGGGCTGTAACTGGCAGTATGCAGGCTTGGGTGTGTGCACCCCTCTTCTGACTCTGTGACTGTGGTTGCCTCTGTCAAGCAGGTATGGGAACAGAACTGTCTCCTGCTGTAGTAGGTTTTGCCAGACCTCACCTGTCAATGTTTAGTTCTCACGGAAGAACTGTGAAGCCACACCGTGTTTTGGTGAGGCAGAAATGATGGGAGGTTGTCTCGGGCGAGGCATCTCCAGCAGACGTGAGGAGATGTTAACCCTTCTGCGTAAGGCACAAGTGAAACTTAATCTAAAGCGCAATATGCATCTCTGAGCATTCATCTTTGAGAAAGGTGAGGTTAAACTGGAGCTGCAGCTAGAAGGATGATTGGGGAATGGAGGGTCTGTCTTTTGAAAGGAGATTATAGAAGAGTCTTGAATGTCCGCGTTAGCAATGTGTTGTCTGGAAAGTGATATGACTATTCCCTGTGAAGACATGCAGGTAGTGAATCCCAGAGGGAAGAGAAGTAGCTGTCCAAGCTAAATGGCAATAAACATGGATATAAACAGAGCCTGCTTAGCCAATAGTTTCTAAGAACACTTTCTGATACATTATCTAGAAGATTCAGCATCAAGAGTGAGACCTTACATTTGGTAATACTTTGCTTTGCACGTCTTTAAAACCTGGCCTATTTGGAGAATATTTACAAGAAAAGCACTACCAGTACCTCAGTGACATTAGTTGCAACCAATAGGCTACAGTTGACTAAGTTTTTTCATCAGTATTTTTGTCAGTGGAGAAAAAGTTTAGATTTTTTAAAGAAAAAACACATATATATATATAAATTGGTCAAGAAGCTATTTTCCATACATGAAAACCACTATTTATTTTGAATGTTCATTAGATAGAAATTTGACAAAGACCATCTGATAGAAAAAAATTTTTAAAACCATGAATTTTTTACAGAAAAAAAATACTCAGTCATTGTCCGCTTCTGTGATTACTGAGAATTTTGCATAAGTTTTTCAGTGGGAGCAATTTCTGATTTGCTCTTTAGATAGAATCCTTAATTTCTTCTCAGTTCCAGCTGCAAAACTATTTATCTTTCTATAGTTCTTCATTTTTTCTGAGTTAGACCTTTAATGCTTACAGGTTTCCTATGATTTATCTAGTGGCATTCACTTTATTTTCAACACACTCAATAAGGAGAGGAGAGATTTAGTAAAGAAACATGAGCAAAGAGCCCTTTTCTCTTTTCCTCACCTTCTTACAAACATTAACTTAAAAACATCCTCTCCATCATCCAGTCACCCAGCCAGCTTTCTGCACGCTAGTTTGCTTGTGTGCCCAGCTTATAAATCCTGGTGGGGCAGCACCATCTCTCTTGCTGCAGCAGAGCACTGCAGGTATTCAACAAGCAATTAATAATAACTCCTGCTATCAGTGTTGCCAGAGGAGAGGAATGGCAGACATTGAGAATAACTCCAAATAACTGTTGGAAACCAAAGTATCCAGGAGCTGCTAAGGTAGAGCACTTTGCCTTAAAACATCTTTATTTCCCTCTGCGAACTGAAGTTGGCTGTGGCATTAGATGGAAGAGGTGCATATCATAGTTAACAAAGGGAGTACAAGCCCATCAGCATGATCACAAAGCTGTCAAGGGAAGGACAGAAGAGTGCCCTGATTGCCAGGACGTGGGGAAAGGAATGAAGTGGGGGTCTCTAGCTAAAATACCGATGCTGGTCTCCCCGAGGTGTCCTGCTTTCTAAATAAGCCAAGACTCACCTAGAGGTTTAGTTAAATTCCCCTAGGAGAGATTGATGGTCCATCCAGTTCAGCACAAGGGACCAGCGCTGTATAATTCAGAGATCGTTATCATTTCTGTAGCCCATTATGTACCCATTACACCAAAGCTTTTCTAAACACTGAAGAGAGATAATCCATGCGATAAGGACCACTCACTCAAGGTAAACAGACATTCCTGGCTTGTCAGCAGCAGGCAAATTTGACACCATTTGTCTATACCAGCCTGTTCCTCTCTAAGTGGTATGGCAAGACAGGGGTTAGAAAGGCTTATGAGAGGGGGCCTATGGTGATGCCAAGGCAGCTTTCCCAGCTGGTGGCTGTGGGGGAAGGCATGAAGACCATTACAGGATAAAATGAGGAAAGGACTGACTAGATTGGCACAGGACAATTTAAACCCTGATTATCAAAGGGAGCTCACAGATGCAAGGAAGTTACAGAAAACCTTGAAGGCTGACGAAAGTCCAATGGAGTGACTCTAACAGAGTCAAAAGGGAGAGCCGGGCAATGAGGGCTCCATTTGTTGTAGACAAACGAAAGGCCAATGGATTTGCCCTAGACATCCAAGAGATGGTCATTGACCAGATCAAGGTGGAATCTTATGTGGATCTGCAGCTTGGCTCTGGAGAAAGAGGGAAAGGGAGGGAAGGGTGGTTACAAATGTGAGCTCAGGGACAAAATGAGACAGTGCAACCTTCCTTATCCTTCAGATTTTCCTTGCAGTGGCTTCTGGTACAAAGACAGTCTGGGATTCCTGGAGGCAAAATGAGGACATGATTTTTTCCACTAACAGAAACTGAATTTCTGAGATTGCTAATGCTGTTCCAAGGAAGAAACTTCCTGAAAAATGTGTAGGCAGGAGTGTTCCTGTTTTGGGGACACGTGAGAAAGCAGTTGCAGTTTTTGCTGGGCCTTCTGCATGTGAGCAGGTGAGACTCAGTCAGGAGTAAAAAAGTTAGCTCTTTCTCAGGGAGAGAGGTAGTTCTTTCAGGGGAAAGCTGTAGCTTTGAAGAAGTATTTTCTTTAGCTCAAAATTCTGTATTTGTTACTGGCTACATACAATCTTTCCTTTCTTCTGTAATGTTCTTCAAGTATTTACAGCAGTGTCGTGCAATTGAGAGTTCCACAGGTTGCTGAGAGATAAGCTGGAGAGTGATATTCTTATCCATTTGTAAGCTAATGCTGCTTTAAATTCCATTAGGTGCCCTCTTGTTTCATGTAGGGCATCTGATTTCTCCTTCACACCCTTCATTATTTTATATACCTCAATTCTATCATTTTTAGTTGTTTTTTTTTTCTAAATGAAATAGTTCTGGTTTTAATCTTTTTGTTTAGAAATACCCCCACATGCCTTTAATCATTTTTGTTGCCTCTGGCTATCTAGTGTAGCTATCTATCACTTCCATCATTGCGTCTCACTGGATCTTTTAAAGCTAGTTCCAAAGTCATCAGTGTGAAAGAGACTGAAGGGTGGTCTTGTGGTTAAAGTACATCATTGAGACTCCCAAATTCTGCTTCCAGATCTCTTGCCCTATGACCTTGGGCTAATCACTTGGCTGCAGAGATCCACAGTTTCCCCTTTAGTCCCAGAAAATAGTATGGGAAAGTCTCAAGCAAAATATGCAGTGTTTCTACACGTCTGGATGGAAATTATTATACATGCACAGCCATATTAAATGTAGTAGTTTTGATTGTTTTCCACAAGGCAGCTGCATGTGTGTTGAAATTTGTAACTTCTCCTGAACTGAGTGTATGGTGCTTGACTGTTTTCTATTTGTTACACTCCTCTGATATTAGGTTCCAAACAAATTCAATTAAGTAATTTCTCTTTGTTATTTTATGGTGAACTTCATATGGAAAGTATGAGTTACAAACAGTTTGGGCCAAACAGACACATGACTTTCATGGATCACTGGGGACTTGGAAAGTCAGCACAGTCCTGATGAAAGTGAAAAACATGATCACATTCTGACTTTTTACACGTAGGACACAGCCTGTTCCTGGGAGGTGCTGGGAACCCCTTACTCCCACTCATACTTCCCACATGTGGGATCAAGACTAAGGTATTGCTGGCTTGTTTCCAGTCTAAACGTACTAATTATCCACAACCTGTCAAAACTCTCACAAGGAACATAAGACTTGCCCATCTGGTTCCCTCCTCTGACGTTTGCAGCGAGGCCTGGCTGTTACATATTTCTAGCACCTCTATCACTCTCCAAAAGCCTGCATCAAGTCTGGGGCACCTTATCTGCCTGTGTGTGTTGTTTGGTGCCACGTTGTTTCTGGCGCACAGGAGTCTGCAGCGCTCAGGCTGGATGTACGTGCTGTCATGGCCCCACGCTCCAAGGGATCACACAAGCAAACGCCTTCCCAAATGTCATCGCTTGCTGCGAAACAGTCGTGTGTCAAGCACGGGGAGGAGAGATCTTAGAGGTGTCTGAACTATAAAACCTTCTCTTTTAAAACTCCTTGTGCCACAAAAGGTGCTGGAAGAATACACTTTGATAGGATGCTACTACAGCAAAAGCAAACTGCTTAGATATTTGTAGCATAAAACTAGAGAAAACTACATTCTTGTTGAAACTGCCTTTTGTTGTTGTTGTTTGCTTATTATTTCCCTGGCCGGTAGCTCCTTTTTTTGCCTTGATGTCCCTCTTTCCTTTTGTAAGCAGATAGTCAGCTACTGCTCTCACAAATCCCCCAGACAGCACTGCCTGCTCCTTTCGCTGGTGAGCTCAAGCCTCTGTATATATTCCTGCCCCGGGAAGTTCAGGGCTCTTCTGGTCTCTTTGAAAAGGAGCCAATCCTGGAAGACTGTCCTGATAACCTCAGTCACGTCAATAGGTTTGTTTGTGTGGTTAAGGATAACGTATAAGGATGCTCAGGGGTGTTGGGATATCAAGAATCTTTGCAGCTTTAAAAAAGGGAAAGGGTGATTTGGCCTTTGGTGGGGCTTGGAGTGGTTTTTTTGCCTTATGCCTCATAGCTGGCATTTTGTCAGAGCCTTCTGCTCACTAACATTCCCATGACACATGAACACACTCAAAGAAAAATTTTCTGTGAGAAATCAGTTGGCTTCATTAACTTTTCGAAGTTTAGAGCTGTGGTCCTCTTTGCCCTTCTCCACGGGTGGCTGGCCCTGCCAGATTCTAATTGCTTATGTGAACATTTGATAAATCTCGCTGTGGACTGCATTTACTCTTTCACCCAAGCAGTCATCACACACATTTCCCTAACACTTTGAAATTATGCCTGCCAAACATTTTCTGATGTAAAGTTAAAAGTCATCTATTACTGAAGTGATTTTTCAGGCCTTGTGGGCATGTTTTTCTTTCCTTTTTTTTTTTTTCTTGTGTAATTCAGATAGTTTCAAGCTCTTTTAAGCAGGCTGCCAAGGGTCAGTTTCAAATAAAAAAATTTTTTTAAATTTTTTGTGCCCTAAAAAGTATGTTGGTGCTATTATTCTCTTCTAAACACCTCCTTTTAAAGCTGAAGTCTAGTGAATGTAATGTTGCCTTACTGCCACGGCCACAGAGAGCTTAATGTGAAACTGGAGATTGCTGCTGCTGCTTCTTCTCCTGTAGAGGTGTCAGCCCTGCACTTACATCAGGAGGGACACTTCACCCATAGCCACAGCCAAATAGGCCCCATACTACCATGCTGAAGTCGATGACATTGTTTCTGAAGTGACATCCGCTATGTGTGGTGGCACTGATGCCTACTGTGCTCCTCAGACATCCTAATTTGAAGGGTGCACAGCTCACACCTGGCTGCTGCCCCAGCTTGCACAGAAGGGAAGCAGATTCTTAACCAAAGCAGAACTGGGGTGGGATTGGATCAGGCATCCAGATTTGAACACTCCCAGATCCCCACTCTAAGCTGGACCTGTATGGATTTGGTTGCATCTTTGCAGTCCAGTGATTTGGTGTCATTCATGGCCAGCCTCTATATGCAAACCATTTGTTCATATTCAGAGCATTGCCTGACTCTTTCCTAATTTTTACTTTTTGTGTGGATCATACTCCTCCTCTCCGTGTGTAAGCAGAAGGCAAGATGTCAGTTCTTTCCTCCCTGATCCTCTGGTTCCCCACCTTCTCAGTGCTCTGGGTATTTTCCTTTAAATGCCTCAATTTTTCCTCTAGGTTCCAGAGCTATGCATGGTTTTTGAAACTGATTAAAGCAACTTGTCCTACCATGGCAGGGAGATGCTAAAACAAAGCATGTATGTCTCTTGGTCTTAAACCAGAATCTTTCTTTCTCTTTTCTCAGTTTCTTGTTTAGCAAACGTGGTTGAACAGGATCATGGTGTAAAAAAAGCAAAGGAACTTCTCCCTTTCTAGAGACCACCAGCCTGACAACACATCCAGCTTTTTTCCAAAATGCTGCTAGTGCCCTTGAACTTACCAAAGCATGCTCCAGCATCAAATGGTCTGACCGATCTGAATTTGTCATTTCCCTTCAAAACGCCTTGGCAGGACCTTGGTTTGAAATTGCATTTGCCGCTTGTTTCTGTCACAACTGCATTTCAAGCAGTTTCTAGAAGTGTAGAGACTTGGGTCTGGGCCAGTCGTAAATAAAGAAGCTAATACAAATACTCCCCCACCCTGGTGAAACACAAGAAACACGAAACATCATATAAACCTTCTAGGGTGGAGATAGAAATCTAATAACACTTAAACTGTACTGCAATTAAAATATAATCCTTTAAATTTCTTGGATTTGGAGGGAGGAGAGGGTTGGAAAGAGGTACAGAGAACGAAAGGAGTCAGAAGGGAAGGCATTACAATCTTTACCTTCAACATGGAACTACTTAAGCATACCATAATTGCATCACAGGAGGTATGCATACCCTGAAACCAAAAAGGAAGCAGGAAGGCAAGAAAAAACAACCACAGTACGATGAACCAAACAGGTAACCTCCAGGAAAAGGAGATCTATCCCTGGCTAACCAAAAAGAAAGGAACACAAACTGGCAAGGGAAAATGAAAGATGAAAACAGGACAACTGAGAAGTAATTTCAAATGCTAGGAGACACATCACTACAAACAAATGAGAAATTTAAATATCTGAAAGAGAATTAGTGGATTTGCAGGATCAAAGGGGCAGTTGAAAATGACAAGATACAATTATAGAGACTACATTATATCCTCCCATCAGTCTTTACTGATTGAAAATACTCACTCACTACATATTTTATTAAATTACTATAGATGGGTGCCTGTCAAACATTGAGGTATCAGAAGAGAAACTGCATGATTGACATGCTAAAATAACAAACATCCCAGAGCAGATGGCATCAATCAAGGCTGATAGCTGTTAACAAAATCACGCAAGTTTACCTTAAAAATAGACTATTCTGCTGTACCAAATCACTGGAACACAGCATGTATTTTACTTTAAAATCAAGATCATCTCAGCCAAATGAAAAAGAAAGAAGGGTTGAAATATAAGTTATCAAGTTATAAAATCTGCCTAATGCTAAGCAAGACTGATCCAGTGACAGTGAAGCATGCCTATTTTAACTTCCTAAAAAAAATCTTGAAGATCTCAGTGAAGCTGTGGGTTATGCAGAACTATTTAATGTAAATTTTAAGGAAAAGCTCAGAAAGTCGTTGACAAGTTTTCTCGGAAGATGTTGTTAAGAAAATCTAGTAGTCATGAGGTGAGATGCAAAATACTGCCCTAGCATCTGTTTTACAAAAGAAAGCAAGTGCTCCAGGAATGAAGAGTGAAAGGCTGGCAACGAAGACAGTAGAATACTTTGATGAATTGTCAGAAAAATAGGTTGGGACATATAGAGGTAAAAACATTGAGAAAATTATCTGGCCCCTTAGTAACTCAGGGCAAGACAAGACTCTGAAATATTTGGGGACCCAAATACACTTATGTAAAGAGGAAGACAGCATTAATTTTGTTGCTTTGACAACATAGAAAATGCCAAATATGAGTAGAAATATTTTGTGCTCTCTGAAAACACTTTCAGGTTATGAAAAACCTCTTGAAACCTCTTGTTTTCTGTGTCATGTAAGAGCAGAGCTGCAGTGGAAGGGTCAGGCTGTGGTGCTCGGTTGCTGCAGGGGCTCCAGGCAGCACCAGGACCTGGAGGACAGTGAGAGGGGCCTCCCATAATGCAGCCAGGCTCTTCACCCTCTGCTGGAGTGCTTCCCAGTACCGAGGAGGGATACAAAGCCTGACCTGCAAGGAGACAGCCTCTGACATGCATGAACTCTTCTGGCCACGCCACTGACCAAAAGTTAGAGTAAACACAGAAGGGACCCAAAATGCACCAAAAGAGCTGGTTTGTTTAGAGATAAGACTGGGAATATGATAAAGGTAAATGGTATAACAAATAGAGTTGAGAAAAGAAATTATATCTTTCATTTTACTCTTCCATAATATTATTGAAATCTTCCTGTAGCAATGTTAGTTTGTAAAAAAGAAACTGGTTTTATTCCTGGAAGACTCAGCTTTTCTAAGCTTTTGCCTAGAACTGGGTGCAGCATTACTCCTGCCTATTTCCATGTATATTTCCCTGCCTTTACAAACTGAACCAGCCAGGACAATTATCTCACATAGATCAGAAATAGAAAAAGTAACATAAAGCCAGAAAGTCTAAACCTGATAAGAGGAATTATATTTTGATACTAAATGGAAACTCCCTAATGCAAGATGAACCAGATGACCTTTAATGGTCCTTTCCAACCCAAACTAGTCTGTGATTTGATGGTTCTGTAACTGACAGCAAATATCATTCAGCTCAGCATGGGCTGGCACTGTAAGGTTCATCTGGGCTGGTCCCTGGGAGAGAGACAGGAGAGAAGGCTGTGCAAAGACAGGACTTAATGCCTTACAACAAATCTGTGATCCCTTTTTAAGGAGAACTGTACTGGACCCTTTGTATTATTTTTCTATAAAAGTTACTAAATTTTGTAATCCCGAGGTTCCTTTCACTGCTCCTGTGTATCTTCCTTCCCTTACTCCTGTAGTGATCATGTTCTGCTGCAAAAAGTGTTCAATTTTGTATGAGTCATTTGAAATCTACCAGTCCTGGAGTGGGCAAGAAAGAAATGCAAAGGTACTTGAATAAGGAAAAATCTTACTTTATAGAAATGAATAGGACATGATTAAAGCAGAGAATAAGTTCCTTTCATCTCACAGCAAATACAATATTTGTGGGATGTCAGGATTATGAATTTCATGTGAATAACTGGAGTTCAAAATACTATCTGTAATTTTGCAGCTAGTGGCACTCCAAAGTCCAAGAGTCACCAGAGGAAATTACAGAGAGGAAAATAATTTAGAGAAGGAGTTAAAAGTTTATTATGAGAAAAATCACAGTGGAGAAATGGAAGATGAATTTTGTTCCAACTTGCAGTACATGCTTTAGTCTGCAAGCTAAGAAATAATAATATGAAACTGCTTTGCCTAACCTGATCTACAAATAAAATCAATTGCATTCCTCCACCTTTCCCTGACAGTAAAGAGTGACATTGTAGGTAAAATGGTAGGTGAATTTTAGGTGATGTTGTCAACACTGAATTTTTTTGTTACTTATCTAAAACAACGGTCACATTTTGTCCTTTTTAATCAGTGTCCTCAGTGGATGCTTCTGTTCTTGCTCTTACAGAGTATTTTATAAGAAACTGTATTTGAAAGCCCAGGATTTGAATTCTGGTTTTGTCTAATGGGACTGATAATATTAGATGTAAAATTGCTAACCTGTGAGAGTTTGTAGATGCCAGGCCTTACACAGGCCACCAGAAAATACAGAGCATTCCGTACCTGATGAACTATCCACAAGTGCTTTTACAGGGACTCCTAGGGTAACACCTCTTGCTCTGTGTACATGAGAAGGGGAAGGGAGGACAGAGAAAAGCCACATCACCGTTTTCTGTGCACAAGGGCAGACTGTGTAATCGCTAGAGCTCGGTGCACATCTTTAAATATATTCTGGGTATTAATGAGTTTGGCAGTCATGTCAGCCAGTCACAAAATAGCAATCTGCAAGCTGCTCCAAGAATCCCTCCCTGTGCCAGGGTTTTGTGGAAGTAGTCAGAACCTCACAGGATTAGACACACTGGACAAAACCAACTAGATTTAGTTATGCATCGTGAGTTCCCTGTTTCCTGGACTATCTAGCACATTTGTAAATAGATGTTCTGCTGAAGGCATTAATAAGTGCTATCAATAAATTCTTCAGTCCATAAACTGATCACAGAGTAGGGTAAAACTGATTCCTAAATGGAAAGCACAACTACATCCCAGTAGGCTGGCAAACAGAACAGCAGGAGTCACTGTCCTAAGGCAAAGAAATGAATACCAGGGTCTGTCCAGAAGTTAAAACTGAGCAGGTGGAACATTCCCTAGTCACTCACAGGGAAGGAAATGGTTGCTTGGTATACCATGCATTTGTGAATGATGGGAAGGTTATGGCTAGGCAGATAAGCAGGGAGAAGTGCTTCCGTGCTCCATTCTGAGTGAAATGAGAGAAACAAGTTCCCAAAACACACAAGATTTAGTTGGACAGTCAGCCATGGAAGTTATAGACGTGTTTCCACTGTGCTCAGAACCTCTCTTTCACTGTGATCAGGTGACACCAAGGGTTACTTTAAAACCATCATTATTTGAATAGAATAACCACAAATCAGTATAATGATAGTCATGATAATGGCCACTTCTCCCATTGCATTTTTTATGAGCAGATTTCAAAGTTTATTAAAAAAAAAAAAAGAGGTGTTCTACTTTGAATACATTTCAGAGAGGGTAACTGCTGCACTAAAGATGGAGTGACCTATCCAAATTCAGCCAGGAGGCAATTGGCTGAGTCAAGAATAGAAACCAGAGTGCCAGCCCAATGAGGAAGGCATCCTAAAACAAATGGAACAAGCAGAAATGGGAACTAAGTCTCCACGTTTCAGAAGTAAGAAGCACCAGCTGCCTTATTCACCACTTCTTTAGAATATTAGCACACACTTTTTTTTTTCAAGATGAGTATTTAATTAATTACTAAACTGGCTCTGCCATTCCTCTACAGGATGAAAACAAACACTTAAACAAGCCTCTGCTGCCAACCCCACCCAACACCTACTCAGTTACAACAGATGGATGAGTGCCACAGACCAGATGTCAAAATGATACCAAATTTGACACTGCACAAGAAACTGTAGCATGCTGCAGAAAAGAACTGCTCCCACGGTAACATTATTTAAATGCCAGATTGCACTGATCCCTGTTAGAAGTGATGTGCACAAGACCAGACAGCAAAGGCTGTAGTTGCTGCCACAACCTTCTGAAATCTTTCCATCTCTTTTAATAATCTTGCCTAAATTTTGTTGTCTTCCAAGGGTGGGAAGATTTGCGGAAAAAGGATATAGAAATACCTGGCTAGAGTCCAAAAGGGTTGAGATCAGTGTCTCCTCTCCTTGGAACAGTTTGATTACACCTGCTTTTGTAGTGCCTAGTAAACAGGTCTGCTTAAGGTGCTCCTTGACCGCCTTAGACATTGGCCTTGAAGGACAGGTGATCTCTCTTCTGAGAGATTGTCTGTTCCTAAAAGATGGAGAGATTCAGATATAGCATGGACAGGGGTGTATGTATGTGAAGAAGGTGTAAAGCTTTGACATTTACGTAGGTGGTAGCTTCATTCAAATGGTTTATATGTTGTCTCCATCAGCTGCTGTGGGTCTGAAGCAGTGTACCCTTCCGGGCAAACCTGAAGGCCTTGCGTGCTGGCTGGATGGCTCAGAGCTACTGCACTTGCCTAGGAAATTGGTCACCCTCTGTATCTATAGCATGGCACAATGACCTGAGCCAGGCGAATTCCCCCAGAACTGTGGAGCATCCGTAGTTGGTATAGAAGAGTTCAGATGAACTTCACATGGGCCTTTGCAAGCCTAGTTTGACTTCACCCAGAGCAACAACCTTTGGAAACAGAAACTTGCTCAGTGTGTCTGGCACAGTCATTCCAGAGTTGTCTGCCATAGTCTGAGCAGTTCAGACAGGAAATGTGTACAAAACAGTTGTCTGACAGGGAAAGTCGTGTCAAAAGTGAATCTTTCTGCTGGAATTCGGGAAGGGAAAAGGTTTCCCAGTTAAACTGAGTGTACAAATGACCTAGAAATAACAGAAGTCTGCTGATTAGAGCAATCATGTAGGTAAGCCTGAACACCTGGAAGCTGTAGGATAGGTCCTCCCCTCCAAACTGAAAATGGTTTTCCTTTTGTCCTATTGGGGAATTGAAACCTCAAAAATACCTTTTCCCAGACTTGTACTTAACTGTCACATTGTCCCTATGCTGGAAGAACTGTTTTGCATATAGGAAAGGAAGCCCAGGGAGATCATGGTTGAAACTGTTTTACTAGTTTTAAGTTTGAATTGCTGAGAATATTTGCAGAACATTTAGCATTTTTTGAGAATTCTGCCCCAGTTGCATGCAATGAGCTCTTACCTCTTTCACAAATGAGGTCTCAAGTGATTACAGTCGGGTGCCCACAGCATAAAAAAGAGGGTCTTGGTGCCCACTTTGTTTGGTTTAAGTGACTAGTCCAGTATTCTAACATAGGAACTTTGTGGCAGAGCCAGGGATATAATGAAAGGATGTATCTTCAGCTCCAGGCAAATCTGCAGACAAACTGTCAGACTACAGATGCCTATTCAATGAGTCGCATCCATCCTAGACACTGAATGAGGCAAAGGCCCTGTAGAAAAAGGAGAATGTGATTAGATCGTTAAGTGCTAAAGAAAATGTTGCAGTAGAAGCACAGCATACCCATGCTGGCTTTAATCTACTTAGTGGGGAAACGGTTTTGTTGTAGATGGGCTGTATGGAAGACTCCAGTGTTGGGTGACTTGTATTAATGTCAAAACTTTAATTTGCTGAGCAAACTTACGATGTTCTTTTTGGTGTCCACAAACTCTCAGCAGCATAAGAGAGTCAGAATTTATCTTCGTATCAAAGCTTAACCATGTTCCTGCTGCCTTATCACATTCTCATTTTCAGCACATCTGTGGGATCGCACAAGGCAGGCATGGCCTGAAATACCAAGGCACTGTGTAATATGATAGCTGGTTCTTGGCAGAAAAGTCAGGAATTATGTACAGTATTCTGTAAGATCTTTGCTTTTTACTACTATGTAATCTTAAAGAATATAATCTGTCTCAAAATCCCTACAATATTATCTCTGTGTCCCCGCATTTTTGAGAAATCCTGATACGATATCCATAAGGCATAAGGAGTTAATCCATGTTAATTGCTAACTGACTTCAGAACAATAACATGTTAATGCAAGTTCTTTGTGGATATTGGACCTCATTACTACGTTCCTGTTGGAGCAGTGACCTCACTGTTTTGGCTTGTATTGCATCAACACTGTCTAACATCTAGAAATGGAGATAACAGAGATTTTTATACATGGGTATTGAAATCTGTGTGCTTTAGTAAAGGCTTTTTATAAGACACAATTTTTTAAGACAAAAGTTGACAGCATGTTGGTCTTGTTCCTAAGATGGAAGGCAGTTTCCATGACCTGACCAAGATCAAAGTGGTGATGCCCACTTGTAGCTGCACAGCAGTTGGGTGGTGGGGTTTGCATCAGAGAAGTGGCTCATGTAGCTCAAAGCAGTGCAACTGTGCTAACAGTGATGAAACTCTACCAGTACAAATATTGATCAAAATAAAAAGAAAACTTTTCCATTAATCAGTCACATTAGTAAAACTGTCAAGGGTAGACAAGCCCTGATATAGTAAAGGAAGCCTAGTAAGAGAGGACAGGAAGGGACATGGGAGGTCTTCTAGAGTTCTGTTATTGATCATTTTGTACTAGTTGATTAGCAGATCACTGTAACTTCCTGTAGTAAATATTTGCTTTGTGACAATTATGTTTGATGAAATGTTGGAGAGAATAAGAGAAAGTAAAGAAGAGCACCAGGCAATTAATATCAATTCTCCAGGTATTGCTGATACAAGTTGAAAGAGGGGGCAGAGGAGAAGTTCTGAAAATATATTGGAGGAAGACAAGGCAGTGGAAGTGTAAGGCAGAAAACAGCAAATCGGGGAGTTAGTTGTCAGCTGAGGTAGCTGAGAAGTGCCAAATACGTGTCTCTGGACTGCTCTGAGTTCCCAGTGGAGCCCCCAAGAAAGGGTGCAAATCAGAGTTTGAAATGTTTTCTATCAATGCACTTTCCATTCCATAGTCTGTCCCCAGAGCCAGTTATCTACTCCATGTCATCCAACAGCCCTTCGGGAGCCCTACTACATGGCAAGGGGAACGAGCATCTGAGGCCGTAATTTCTGTGGCTCAGAAGACCAATTTCCCTTCATTTAAGGATTTATATTTTTCACAGTTCTAAGGATGACTGCTCAAATGTTCTTAATCATGTGTGTGCTTGCCTGATGGGAAACGTGCAAGAGCATTTGGGGACTGTGGCTTTGGTACATGGCAAATGGCAATTAACAGAACAAACTCTGCCTCTAGCAAATTAACCTTGCCCAGAATTCTAGAGGGTTGGGGTTTTTTTTGTTTGTTTGTTTGTTTGTTTGGGGGTTTTTGTTGGTTTTATTTTGAAGCAACTTTATTTGCTAAAATTGAGGAAATTGATGTTATAATTTCAAAACATTTGCAAGGATAGAGTCCTTCTTCCCTGCCACATGCAGTTATTTTCCAGCCCTCCTTTCCCACTTCTGTTTGCCTAGGCATTGGCCTGCATCCTTTCATGTGTATTGCCTCTGATGTCTGACTCATTATGGCAACAGAAATGTTGATGCCAGACCCAGAAGCGGTACTTAAAAACCTGCTATTCGTTCCCCTTCAAGCTCAAAGCTAACCCAGTTTGTGGCAAATGAATGAAATGCAATCATTTGGCACCTTGTCCATGCATCAGTTTGGAAACATAGGACCTTTCTCCCCTGCTTTTCTGTGTCTTTTTCTGTTTGACCAGGCTGTCATAAAGACCACTAACTCTAGGATGTGGAGGTTAATGCTTGGAAAGGAAATGATTCGTTTATTTCATTCTTTCTTGGATTGCCAAGCCTCTTCCCTCACCTTCCAGTGTATTTCCCAGTGCCTCATACCCAGGAATGAAGAGATTCCTGGATTTCAGAGGGAAAAACAATCAGCCTTTATGTTTGTGGTGGACGATAAATGGATAGAGCAGTAGTAAAGGGGAAGGTAGAACAGGACTTGAAAATTATTGCAATCTGAAAACTCAAACCCAAAAGTTAAATGAATACACTTTTAAAAATAATCCAGGCTTTTCCCCTTTCTTCTTGCTTTGTTTTGGAACATCACACGGTCATGAGTAGTGGAGATCGGCAAGGACTGGGCACTGTTCTACCCAAACACCGCAAGAACATGTGGCTGAAATCACAGAAGTTCACCCCACACATGGCTGGTGAAATCACTGCTGGCAGTGACTTGGTGCTACCTTGAGTAGAGCATCACAATTGTTTGCCACCACGTGCCCAAAGTGAGGAGCTGGAACCTCTTGAAGAGGCAGGCAGGGTTATACAAAAATGGAGGAACTCTGAGAAAGAGGGGGAGGATCATCCTGTCTTTCCCATAGATATTGCTGCTGCTAGTTCAGCTGTTTGTGTGGCCCCGTAGGAGCAATGGAGCAGCCAGGGATTCTCCCAGAGAAGTGTGGGAAGTCATCCATCCTGAGATATAATCACAGCTCAGAGAGGAAGGGGTTTTTCTTTTCTGCTTTGAAGCTGACAGCAATGCAGGCTTTTTTCCTGCTGGTTTCCAAGGGATTGCAAATGAGAAGAGATAAAGCAGAAGGAGGAGATTGTAGAAGAGATGTTCAGGGTAGCTTCACTTATCAACTTAGTGTATTTTCTGCACTACTTTTCTGTGTCTTTCATCTTCCCAATCCCCACTAACAGAAATCTAGGAAACATTTAAGTCAGCTGGGCATGTAACTCTGCTGACTAGCAAAAGAAGGGCAGATAGTGAAGGAGAGGGTATGAAAGACAGCATGACATGGTTTGGAGAGAGTGGAGGATGGATGAGGAGAGAAGCATTGTCCAAGCTGGGACTGATGTGCAGCATTTTCATTACCTGGGTGTGATGCAGAAGGGAAAGGGGAAAAACTAGGGAGTTTCTCATAGAAGAGTAACAGCAGAAAGAAAAGTACCAGGCCCAGGACATTTATCAGCCAGTTTTACCAGCTCAAGTCTGCACTCTCAAGAGTTTCTCCACAGTTTCTTTTGATTGGAGTGAACAAAGAAAAACTAGTATATTTTGTACCTCTTTGAGGGCTGGGAAAATAGCAAATGTGAGAACCCTTGCTCTGTCTCAAAACCCAACTTTTTGTTCACTTTTGTTCACCTTTGTGGTGAAGTGACCCTGTCTGATGAAGGTAACTGCAAGATTTGTGTTGCTTGGCACCACTGCCTAGAGTCCTTTTCAGTGTCCCAGAAGAAATCCTCTCTTGTTTCTGCAGGCACAGCAAATTTACTTAGCTTTGCCTGTGGCTCCAGGAGTTTGACTTCAGAGAAGGTTGCTGGAGGTTTTGAACGGAGCTGACCTGAGGCTCTAGCAACACAGAGGCTGCTGAGGGCAGCAGATTGCCTTGAACAAATCAGCTCTGGCCCTAGTTCTATGTCACCTGTGCCAGAGCTCTAGAAATGAGCCTTGCTCCTGCTGCTACCTTAACCATGGGAGGGCCATTGCTGGGAGGGAAAAAGAGTCAGATCCCACCTCTTGTCGACTGTGGGGTGAAGGAAATCTGGTTTTACAGAATCCCTTTTGTGTCTCTGTCCCCTCCCTTTTCTATGTCAAATGAGCTCTTGCCCTGAATCTTGTCCACCACTTCACTAGGACAGCAGAGTTCAAATTTAGCGCTGCTACTGAGAATCATTCCACCTGTTTTGGGCATAGAGCTCCTGAACATGCCTGTATGTGCCGAAGGATCATAGATGGATTAGGGTTATAGGAGTGCTCCCACAGTGACTCTTTCTATCCACTGGGTCTGCTGATGGGAGGAAGCCAGACCACATCTTCCTCTGTTAAATGCTCCACTCAGCAAAGTTTAGGATGAATTGCACACAGTTTGACAACAGGATGGCTTTAGGGCTCTAAGGGTTTGGCTGATTGCCAACAAACTTAGAGGGCACACAGGGATTGTTGGAGGAAAATTTTGTAGTCCAACTCCAGCCCCTTATCTTTTCATGTCATTCACTATTGTTCCATCTTATTTAGCTTAGTTAACCCAGCCTAGCCCTTACATCCTGGTATCAAATCTTCTCTAATACATCTGTGGCAGTAGTTCAAAAGAAGAAAGACAGGATGCTAATGGAGGAAACAGCCATCTGTTTGGTCTGGATTTCTGTTTTCTTTTATTTTTCTTTTTTTTGGGTGAGGGGAGGTCTTTAATCGAGATGAATGTCAATGGTGAGATTTTATTCCTATCTGTTATGACTTTGCAAGTTATCATGTGTCATACGAGTTGTCATGAGTCCAAGTTGAGTTCCCCTCGATGTTGCTGGTTTTGCTAATGTAGTGGGAGATTTTCTAGGGTTTCTGCTCTCTCCTAGAAAAATCTTCATGACCCTGAGCTCTGTATTAACAAGGGAACTTTAAGGTCTCACATATATCAATTTGGGCACAGCAGCAGGCTTGGCATCCTTGCTGTTTACTGGGAATGTCTTTTAAAATATAACAGTAAGCTGAATGATGGTTGACTACAGAGAGCAAAGTGGCTTCCTATTTCTTCCATGAGGAAACTAAGCCAAATATGTGATGCAGATTATTCTACCGGAATGTTTGTAGCTCTTGTGCCCAGATTACTAATATTTTCCCCCAAGGTGTATACATTTTGCAGTGAGCACAAACAGAGTGGCTTGGATCACCAGAAGCTCTCAGATGACTGCAAACAGCTGAGGCTGAATTCTCCTTTTCCCAGTCTATTTGCTAAGCCTTAGTTTGTTGGCAGATTCAACAGAGACAACCCAGGCAATGTCAGCCCAGTACAGAAGGATGTTCTTCATGCTTGGTTGCAGAAAGAACAGGTGCAACCAGTGGTCTTTAGATTCAGAGGTTTCTCTTTTCTTGCTTTTGGAGTGCTTCTTAAAATACTTTGCAGGATTAGGTAAAAGGTGCTTTGTAATAATAGGGAATTTCCACATGACAAATGTTTCCGCTTCATTATCCAGCCAAGTGTCTTCAAACTGGTCATGCCAATACAATTACTGCCTATATCTGCCCATTGTTTTTGTGACATTTTACACACACTTGAGATACACTCTTTTAACGCTGTGTAAAACTTTCAGGTCATCCAAGCCAGAAGTTTTATTAACTGCTTTTGTTTGTTTACTTTTTTACATTAGTCTGTTTTCAGTTTAAGTGATTTTTTGCTTCCATTTGTGTTTTTTTATTCATGTTGAAAACTTATATGAAGTTGTAGAACATTCACAACAAACATTTCTGTTTGTTTCATGTCCTTTCTGCAACATAGAACAAACTGAGAGGAATGATCCTCTCCCTGAGGTTAAAATGAAGGGTAAGCCTTTCATATAGGCAAGCAATTGCTTGCCTACTACCTATTAAAATAATCATTTATGCATAGGACTTTGAGAAACTACTACTCTAGGGCCAATATTTACCACCTTTCATTAAAAAATGTATTATTACCGATGTACTATGTACTAAGGAGACTTGCCTAATACAAATACCACTGTGCTTATGTTCAAATTATGATGTTTAGCATGTTGCTTTGCTTTTCGGAAACTTTCAGAAGGTGAAAGCTCTTCTTATTTCTTTATTTCAAAATTCTTCTATTGACCAACAGATAAAAAGCAAAAACACTACAAGCTTTCATGTATTTCAAAATATCCAAAAATACTGAAAAGTATTGAGTTTAGGTATATTTGTTGTTTTAACAGCAGTCACATAGCCCTAGGTAAAGAACTCTTTCTAGATAAAGATGGTCCTTCAGAGAGCATGCACAAAAACAGAATTCAGCATCCTGTCCCTCTGAGCAGGACAGAGAAGTGGAGTAGTGGCATTTGTCCATAGGATTAATAGAACCTTCATGCAAATTCAGAGTCTGTGGCCAGAAAGTATGAAGAAATTAAGACCTGACAGAATTCCTCAACATGGAGGTAGTTTGTAACTTCTGTGTGTTACTAGTACTACTGCTGAGGGCTGGAACTCTCAGCATGACTTTCTAAAATAGTACCAGGCTTCTTGGAGCTCACACAGCTTAAGAGACAGGCCCACAGGTACTCCGGCAAGGGTCAAACTTGTTCTGTTGAGCGGACAAAAAGCCTCTGGGCTTGTATTCTCCATACAACGTTTCAGCAGCCCCAGTGAGAATGACTCACCAAGTGAGAATGGCTGGAAAAGTCCTAGGTGGACTGGCTAGCCCATGAGCATCCCACCATGTGTTTCTGTCATGATTTATCACCAGAATAATTTTCCCACGTGATTTTGGATATGTACAGGAAGCACACCAGGTAGGTTCCTGTCTGTGAATGCTAATTAGTGCTGCTGACCTCAGTGGGACATCAGGATTTTTCTAGTTTATTCAGCAGCGTGTGGGGTTTTCTCTAGTTGGCCCTAATTAGCCCAGGCACTAGTGGCTGAACTGGAATTTAGAAGCCAGAATCCTGTCCCTCCCTGTTTGGGATCTGACAAACTCATTTGAAGCAATGGGTTAACAAAATTAATTTCTAACTTCCTCTCAGTAAGAATGCCTAACCCCCAAAACCACTACAAATTGTTCCAGATACTTTGATCCCTTTAGCTTCACCAACAGAGCTCCTATAATTCTGCCTTTCCACTTTACATATGACTGAGATTCCTAAGTACTTAAACACCACTATTTTCTGATGGGTTAAAACTAGATCTTAGAAATATTACTGAACATTTTAGTGTAAGCCAAACCCAGTATATCTTGCTGGAAAAAAGAAAAGCTTTAAAATTTGGGAACTCCAGTGAAAATAGAAGAACTAAGCTGATTAAATGCCCTGTCTAGAGTTGTGCAGAACAATCCAAGTGTAACTGCTGAAAATGCAGTGAAATAGTGGGAGATTTCGGTAAAGTATCCAGAAGGTCACATCAAGCTAGTTTTAGAGAAAGAAAAAATGTGGTACAGAAAACGTAAAGCACAGAAAGAATGTATTTCCCTTCACTCTTCTACCACGTGCAAGAAACACCGAAGGTCAGCTGTTCAGAAGAACACTGTGTTCACTAACTCTAATTTAATTATCTACATAAGCAGCCATGTTTGCAAATGCCTAAGCACCAAACAACTCCCACGGAAACCATATCAGGTGCAAGCCTGTTTAAAAGTACAGCTGGCTTAAAATACCTGTACAACAATTTTTGAATGCAGAGACTTTCTAATAATCAGAACAAAGCTTTTGGTTCTGAGAACTCAGAGAAATCTGGATATGAATGTCTTGAAATAGTTCTTGGTGATTCTTTGACTCTTCTAAACATATTGCCAAAGAGGTAGCAAAAATGGCTTGTATAGGATTTTGATGGTGATTTTTTGATAAAGAAATTAGGTGAGGTAAAGAAATCAGTAGAGACGTGTTCCAGAAAACCAATTCAAGTTACCAGCTCAGTTCTCAGAGGCAAATTTATCTGGGAAATCCCAGGAGCTCCAACCACCTATCATCAGAATAAAATCATAATCATATCTTAAAAATCACAGGGATTTTGTCTTCCTAAAATTACAAAACTGTGTTTCTCCACCTGTTTTCCAAGTTTTTACAGAGCAGTAATTCAGCATTTCAAAGTTGTCTTCCAAAGACTAATTTTCAACCCCTCTGTTCCAGCATATGGAGGAGGAAACTCCAAACCCACAAAATATCATGAGGCTGTGAGATTTGGCAACCTTACGATCAAGAAGCTACTGTCAAGGCCAAATCCATAGAAATGATCTTGAAAGAAAGGCCCTGTTATCTCTCACCAGCTCTTCAAACTATCCAACCCCCAAGAAACTCGTAATTGGAATAGGATGCTGGGCTGTTTGGAAAGAGATTAAATTGTTCACAGCTGCCTGGGAATTAACAAACTTCCTCCTCTTTACAGTGGAATGCAGCATATTTCTGAGCCAGGTGGAGGATACCATGTGAGGTTCTTGTAGGACCTGGAGCTGGCACAAAGAACAACATTTTCAAGTCTGCACATATATCTGAGTTACCAGGGCTCAATAATAATTTTCTGGCAGATTAGTCCTGCCCTACAGCAGGTTTCTGTGATCACTAAAGCCAGAATGAAAGCAATGGGTCTGGATTTCACACTTTATATCCTTCCACACTGAAGCTTTGATTTTAAAAACTGCCTTATTTTTTTTTTTTTTGCTTTGACACCAATAAGCAAGAATGAGTCTGACAATTCACAGGTAAACAGCAGAGTAAACTGTAGGGACAGGTCCATAATAGGCCAAGTGACACACTCCTGACTTGGAGGAAATTATTCAGAATAACTTGATAAACCTTTGCCAAGATTGCTAATGGAGAGATCATGCACTGCAAATTGCAAATGTGACCTTGTTTTGTCCAAGGCAAAAGAAGAGCTTATAATTTGTTTCTTCCTTATTTTAATAGTGCTCATTGCTCCTAAAAGCAGGGTCTTTACTAACAAATAACTACCTGCTTGTATTTAAATAATTCAGTCCATGAACATGCGAAGTGTTGGCTCTAGGATTTTTTAAATTATTTTTATTTATTTGATGACACTTTTAGTTCTGTGAAACAAAACCGAATTTTAGCCTTGTTCTTCAAATAAGACAACCTTTTATTCAAGTCCAGCTCAACTTTTCATGGATAGAAAAAAGCAAAGCTATTCAAAGCATAGTACAGCTCAGGGATGGAAAAAAAGCTTTATACTTAAGTATTCTCAACAATTGCAGAAGCGGTTTGTTGGGTTTTTTTATGCCAAACTCTAACAAAATAGTGATGCTTACCGTCTATGAAAATGTATTTTTAATCTGTTTTACTATCTGATGTTGAAAAAACAAAAGAAGTACATCCAACGCATCTAGCTTTTTTCACTACACTTTGTAAGTTTTCTTTATATTTTCTCCTAATTGTTTCAGTTTTTCAACTTTTCCAGGCTTTATCCTCTATAACTTAATATACAGCAAAATACAGGTGCAAACTGAAAAGAGACCTGAAAGGTCCTCCATGGCCTCTGGCTTTAAACCTTAAATGAAAGCCCTGACAATATCCTGGAGCTTTTTCCACAGTTTTAATCTGAAGTCAGATACAGTGGCAACATTTACTTCATGCAAATGCTTTTGCATAAAGCAAAATATTTTTTAATATTCTACTGTATGTTTTACCACTTTTTTTCTTGGTATGAATCAAATCATGCTGGTAAAGGATGTGGTGGGGGCTGGCAGTAAACATTATATACTATTTTTATCCCTGTAGTCTTCTTTCATAAGACCTATGAATTTATTCCCTTCTGCTCAAGCACTGCTTTACAAGTTAGTGTTACAATTCAACAGCAATGGAAAGGTGGGTCTGGGTGACAGCCTGAGTGGGGCTCTGATGCTGCTTACCAGTACAGTTACACCCTCTGTGGGCTTCCTTTGAACTCACACAATTTTAAAGTTGCTTTAACTGGGTTTGTGTCAACCCGGCTGAGATAACTCAATTGAGAAAAGAAAATCCAAGAAGACAGACCATTGGTGCTGGGGTTTTTGCTACATAAATACCTGAAAGGGAATTTCCAAATTCATGATGACACAGACATAATACTGGTGGAAAAGGGGAATAATCAGTTTATTTCAGTCACTAAGTCAAAACAAAAGTATATTGACAGTGAATTCATGGTATAAAGAGGCTTTAAAGCCACTAGTCAAGGGCCAGAGGAAGATTCCCGTTTCCAGGTTTGGCTGAAGGCCAGCTATTGCCCTGTGCCTTGAGGACCCCGAGCTGTGAGAAAGGCCTGGTATGAATAAGTTGTGCGGGGTGTAAAGCCCTACCTCTGGCCCTGCATAGGAATGAGTACAAAGCACACCTCATGGCAACACAGAAACTTCAGGTCATGCAATGGGGCTGGTAAAAGGAACCAAAATAAAATCCATACAGTACAGAAAGAAGTTGGAAAGTGCACTTCTTCAGAGTTCATGAGGTTACATTTTTGTTTGGATTCAGTTTTTTCCTTCCTTTTTTCTTAAAGGAATGTTTAAGGAGTTTTCTTATCCAGATCTTGTTGGCATATAACCAGTCATCTCTCCCTGCATTTCTAGACCTCATCCAGCCCAGTGTAACTTCCAGCCTGAACTTTTAGCTCACAGTAAACCTTTATTGGAAGATTATGATCAGGAAATAGGATTTCAAGAACTCTGTATCCAATACAGCATTAAGTTATGCTCTATTACACAGTACTAAAAACACTGTGTAATGTGAAGACTTAGACCTACAGCACCAATAAACAAGGCTTTGTGGTTTCATGGGGATCTCTCACTTTGGAGCTCCCTTTCTTGAGTTTCTGGCTAGGTCTTTCTAAATTTCCCTCACCTCCATGTGGGATTTATGGACTCAGATGAGAAGGAATAAAAACTAACCATTTATCATCCTGAATGGAAAGAGCTCTTTCCCTCCATGGAGAGTAAACATTGTGCCACTAACACACTGGGTTGCTTGGTGTCAGCAGTTCATAGAAATGATCAGACAACTGCTAGAGCAACTATAACCAGCTACCACTGTGCCGCACAGACCAGCTGATTTGTTTCAAGTGCCCTCATCACCACAGAAGCAAAGCTAAACATAGACTGAAATACAGCTAAATAAAAAAATGAATATATCTCCTGGCAACTTACCTCCAGCACACTTTAAAAGATCCTTAAAAACCTTTATGCAGCACAATGCAATTTATTACCTGCCTCTCTCCAAGCTGTCTGACAACATAGCTCTTCTACATTTTTGGAAGTAAAAAATGCTCCAGCTGCTTGACACTGAAAATAACGGTGATTCGCAAAGTCTTGCCTTTTAATTTGCCAAGCACTGAACATGTGCTTTCTTACAAAGATGATGACTCAGGTGTTCTTCAGTTTATTTTGAAAATGGAGCAATCAGGAAACAAAAGCGTGGCCTCAACGGCAAAAATACTGCTTTTGCAAAAGGGAAAAAAAAAAAAAAGCTGCAGTCGAATGAGTAACAGCAAATACCTGCGGGAAAAAAATATGGGAGCGTACCAGGGAAATACGCTTTCGATTGGCACCACAGAGCTTCACAAGGGGGCTGACTTGATGCTGCCTTCACATTTCACAACGTTTCAGTAGTAGCTGGTGCTTTGATATGCGCAACTACTACTAACATTTCATAATATGACAATCTAAGAGGTGAAATAGCTTTTGTATTTTAAAATTCATTAAGAACAGCTGCAACTTAGCGCTGATGGATACATCCTCACTTTGCTAAATCAGTGTCTCTTTTGTTGAGTTATATGAAGCCGTTTGCCATGCAGAGAGATGCAAAAAAAAAAAAAGATAAAAGGAGATTTAAAATCTGTTGTAGCACATTATATGTCAGCATTAGCTGTCCGTAATATGAAGAAGTAATGAAACAACTAGAAATATCACATGCACAAGTAAAAGAGTAAAATAAAAATAGAATTAGCATTTGAAGTGACAGTTCTGAAATGCTAGAAAAGCTTATCTCAAAACTGCATGTTTCTGGGTGGGAGAAGGATTTCTAGGACATGCTTTTTCCCTAAGTGAATTTTCCAAGAGTCCCAAGTGTTATTTGCCTTCTAGTTCTGTAGTGTCAATATGGATTTCTCATACTAATTTCCACATAGCCTGCCTCTACAGTGAAAACATCTTGTGTTTAGAAAACATATTAAGACATTTTAAGAACATGTTTATTATACTTAAATGAAAAGTAAAAGTGTACATGGAGAAAAAGTTATTTTCTTAAAAAGATGCCCGCTGGTCAGCCTTAGGGTTAACCCACAAGCTTATTTTAAGCAATGTTTTTTTTTAAATGTTTTCTAGATGCCTATACTGAATCCTGAGAAGCAACATGCCTAGTGGATTTTCTTTCTTGGTTTTTGGGGAGTATTTCAGTTTAGTTCCTAGTGAAGCCTCATGGTGAAACACCTACCAAGACACACCAAGCCATGAAGGTTTAGGTGGCTGTAAGTGAAATAACCACTTACAGAGGCTACAGGAGTACTAGACTGTGTTAGTCTGAAGGAGAATTAGCCTGTGGAAAGCTTTAGCACAATAGCCGGATTGTCAAAGAACACAATTCTAGCAAGCTCTCTACTTGCCAGGAGCGAGGCCAGGGGGAGAGTACTTTAAAAAAGAAGTAAAGAAAGACCTGAAACTATTTGCTAATGTGGTAACGAGAACTACCTTTATTATAAACCAGCTGATTCCTGGAGAAGGTTTTCTGATTTTGTTTTTCAACCTGGCATGCTAATTCTGTGACATATGAACTGTGATATATGAAGTATACACAAAGAAGGATAATTCTTAGTGAGGCCAGTCCATTATCAGTGTTCTGTGGGTGTTACATCGTCTTTACTGACAGAAGTAATAAAATATTCTCCAAATGCGAACAGGACCTATATGAGAATCAGCCTCAAACCTTGAGTCTCTAGGGGAGAATGCAGAATGCTGTCTATGCCTGCACAGAGCTCTCAGCAGAATAAACCTCTGATTAGTGATGTGGAGGGTGGAGTGGATGTAAATTTAATGTTATATGCCAACTCACGTTAGACAATCTTGTGCGACTCTGGCAGTTATGGAATGCAGTTCAATTACCTTATCTAACTTGAGAGCTTGAACAATAGGATTTAAACTTCTGGAGTACAACTGACTAGGCTAAATGTTATTTTTAGGAATGAAGACAGATAGGTAAGTTAACATGTGTGTGATTAACTTACATATATACATATAGGCTATACAGGTATATACCTTATATGTTTGTCTTCCCAATTCTGGGCACCTGCAGCACTCTAAACACCTCACTTGCTACTCTCTGAATTCCCCCTGGCTGCTGAGGTGCTTCCAGTTGATGTGTGTAATATGGATGCTCCGTATACATTTTTCCCCTCCAACCTAACTGTGAGTTCTTTATGTCCTTTATACTTACTATTAGTATACTGGGCAGCATATTCATCTCCAAGTCTGTCAACATAGTTCACCTCCTGTAATCAGAAAATGGTGATTAAATGAACATCCAAGTACAGAAGCTGTCAACCTGGTGTTCATCTTTTTTAAAGTTAAAAATTATTCAACTACCATTTGCACTCATATGGCTCTGAAAAGGTCTTTAAAAAAGGGGCTTCATCTCTTCTACAATCTTCAGACAGAATCAAGATCAAAGGTAAATGTCAATCATGTAACTTTTGGCATTTATGGGAACAATAAAGGAAAAAAAATATCTCTAGAAAAGGTGTATGCTGCAAGCCCTGCAGTTCTCTGTGTTCTAGCGTGGGTTGTAATAGCCCCTAAAAGGACCCTGTCTGGGGCATTTAGATCTTAACTGCAAGGTCTTGTTTGTTTTAGCTATCTGTATCAGCATCTGGTCCATCTCACGGGAAGGTCTTAGAGACTCTATTTCAGGATTGGATTACAGATAGAGTATGGCAGGGGGGAAAAGGGACCTTATTTATATCCTCCTTACGTGCATTGTAAAACAAAATCTCCAGAATTTTACATATATGCCATCGACCTAAGAGGGAACATAATCCTCTCCCAAACTACAGAGTTAGCACAAGTTCTGTAGCGTGTGCAGCAACTTTGACCTCCATGTAATTACTCCAGGCTTACATCAATGTAACTGTGCCGGGTTTCTCTTCAATTATTTCCCGGGAGTGGCAGAGTCTCTTCCCGCAGTGCTTACTTATTTCAAATTGGCCTAATTTGCTCAACAATTTGGGCATCCCTTCTTTGGGATCCCACGTTTCTCCGGACGGAGAGAGCTGAGGCTGCCCCCAACGCCCCGTCCGTGGCCGTCGGTCTCGGCCACGGGGGAGCGGCCGCGGGGCTCGGCGCTGCACAGCACCAGCAGACACCGCGGCCCCCCCCCCCCCCCCCGCCACCGAAGGGAACCACCACGGCTAGGGCCCGGCGCTGAGCAATTGCCTACGGATGAGTAAGCAGCAAATGTGGTAACTCAGGCCAGCAGCTCTACAATTAGGGCTATAATTTCAGGTGTAGCCAGCAGTCGTAATGAATATTTATTTCAACGTACCAAATAAAAGAAATCGCCCGGCTAAGTGGCACGGGGAGCTCTGGGGGGTAGTTTGGTTTGGGTAGGGTAGCGCGGGTGCTGCCGGCAGGGAGGCGCCTCATCCCCTCCTGTCCCGTCCCGAGTAGGACCGGCTCCCTCTCCCCGCGGTGCGCGGCCGTAGGGCTTATTCCTTCGTTCCTGCCCAAGCCCAGCCCAGCCAAGGACCCTTCCCGGGAAGGAAGGGTAAGGCAGTGTGCAGCCAGCCGAGTGCCCCGGGGGAGAGCCGGGCGGCGATACGGAGCGCCCCGCCGGCGCGCACGGGGCGGGGGTCGCGGAGCCGGCGGGAGCAGGGCTGAGCCAGGGTTCCGCGTCCCCCGCCCGCGTTGGGCTGCTTCGGGCCTTCCCTCTGCCAAAGCCCCCGCAAAGCGGCCTTATTGTGTCAGGCAGCTCCGCACCCCGGCGTGGTTGCGGGAGCCCCCTCGGGTTTTGCCCCGTGGCTGAGGAGGGCAGCTGAGCAGAGCCCCGGCGCGTTGGGAGGCAGCGGCGGCACGGGGGGGAGGCGGGGGGCGAAGGCCCTCCGGCAGCCCTTAGGTCTGCAGCCCCAGCGAGCGAGAGGGCGGCCCGGAGCGCCCGTCAGCCCCCGAGTCCTTATTTCTCCCTCTCCGCAGCCAACCTCGCCGGCGCTCCCGCAAGCCAAGCGAGCGCCGCGGCTACCAACTGGCTCTTCCCGAGCCGGCTCCAAGCCGTACGGATGCAAAGCCCCGAGCGTCCGCCTCCTCCCGAGCCCCTCGACCGAAATCCAGGCGCCCGACTAAAGGTGCGAGGTCGGCGGCAGGCGATGCCGCGGCGATACAACAGGCGGGGAACGGGGCCGGGTCCTCCGCCCGCTCCCCGGCAGCATCCTACTGAGGTCTGAGCCGTGCTGCGGACAAGCACAGCCAGAGTCTTTTGGATGTTTGGGGTTTTTGTTTTGTTTTGTTTCTCCGGTTTGGTTTTTTTTTGTTTGGGTTTTTTTTTTTTCGGTCTATGTTTGTTTTTAAGTTACTGTGGACTGAGGAGGTGCGAGGCGTCGCAGCTGCTCGGTGGCTGTCCATCCCTACCGAAAGAGCCGCTCCACACACGGAGTGCTTTCTGTTTCGGGAATGGGGAGGTGGGACAGGCACCGGGGGTGGCGGAGGGACCTCCGGCCGGCGGCGCACCTGCCCGGAGGTTCCCCCGCCGCGCCCGGCGCCCGTGAGCGCTGCTCGACGGGACGGACCCGAGGTGAGCGGCGGGCGCGGTAAGTACCGCTCCCTTCCCCGCGGATACCCCCGGTCGCGCGTCTCAGCCTCCTCCCCATCCATGCCAACCCCTCCCGCCCCTTCCCCGCCGCCGCCACTGGGAGCGCGGCCCCTTTAAGAGCCCGGCTTTGCCTCCCGGTAGCTGAAGGTCATTAAAACACAAAAGCGCTCCAGCGCTGCGGTCCAATATAGCGCATGCGCCCTGCCCGAGGACTGGCAGGGAGACGGCAATATGGCGAGAATGCCTGGCAGCGGCGGCGGCGGCGGAGAGTGGAGCGGCGGCGGCGGAGGGGGCGGCGGACGCGGCGGAGGCGGCGGGAACAATGCGGGGGACCGGCCGTCCGGCCGCGGCGTCGCCCCCCGGCCGCACCGCTACTGCAGCGCCGGCGAGGAGGAGGAGGGCGAGGAGGAGGATGAGATCCAGGAGGTGCAGATAACGGGGGACGAGGAGGAGGAGGACGGAGCCGATGGGGGGCTGCTGCTGGACGAGGAGGAGGAGGAAGAGGAGATGGGTCTGGAGTGGGACGGCGAGGAGGAGACGGAGCCGCTGCCGCCCGCCCCGGGCCGTACGCCGAGCGGCGGCAGCAGCGGCGTCGGGGCTGCCCCGGGGGGCGCCGCGGCGGCTGCCCCGGGGGGCGGCGGCGGCGGTGGCCCCGGGGGGGTGG
>JAWMRA010000078.1:105074949-105220400 GCA_035584735.1 Pseudotriccus pelzelni | reverse complement strand
GGGCGGCGGCGGCGGTGGCCCCGGGGGGGTGGCGGAGGACGCGGAGCTGGAGGCGGCTCTGCTGCTGCAGCGGCCGGAGCGGGCGCGGCTGAGCGAGAACACGCGGCTGGCCACCCGCTACGCCGTGCGCATCTTCCGCGAGTACCTGAGCGAGAAGGCGCAAAGCCCCGACTTCGAGACGATGGACAAGGGGGCGCTCTGCCGGGTCCTGCGCTCCTTCTACGCCGAGGCGCGCTCCAAGAGCGGGCAGCTCTACTCCAAGTCCTCCCTCATCAGCATCCGCAGCTCCCTCAACCGCTACCTCAACGAGCCGCCCTACTGCCGCACCCTCGATCTCACCAAGGACCCCGAGCTCCGTGCCGCCAACCTCACCCTGGCTGCTGTCATCCGCAAGCTGGAGGAGCAGGGCGCCGGGCCGGTGGTGCAGAAGCAGGCCATCACCCGCGCCGACCTCCGCAAGCTCTACACATGCAGCGTCTTCAGCACCCAGAGCCCTTTTGGGCTCCTCAACAAGGTCTGGTTTGAGACCTGCATGTACTTCTGCACCCGGGGCCGGGAGAACCAGCGGGAGCTGGAGGAGGACTCCTTTGGGCTGGCTGTGGATGAGGACGGACGCAAGTTCGTCTACTTCAAGGCACTGGGTCCCTACCACAAGTCGCGCTCATCCTCCTGGAGCAAGAAGCGGGCGGAGAGCAGCGATGAGGAGAACCTGCCCCGCATGTATGAGACTGGCACAGAGTTCTGCCCCTACGCCAGCTTTGTCAAGTACCTCTCCAAACGCAACCCCCTCTGCAAGGCCTTCTTCCAGCGCCCGCGGGACCACTGCAGTGAGGGTGACATCACCTGGTACGAGAACAAGGCCATCGGGAAGAACCTCCTGGGTACCCGCATGCAGATGCTCTCCAAGGCGGCCAAGCTGTCCAAGACCTACACCAACCACTGCATTGGTGCCGTCTCCATTGCCACCCTCAACAGTATCGCTGGCATTGGCACCAAGCTGGGAGGACTGCAGCCACCCCACCACCACCCCCCTCCCCACCACCACCACCTCCTCCACCACCCCGCTGGCGGGGGCTGCTACACCCCTTCTACCCTCAATGGTGGACCACGGCCCCGGCCGCCTGCTGCCAACCCTTATGTGCTGCCCAAAGATGGTGACGCTGCGCCAGTGAAAGCAGAAGCGGCCGCGGTGGCCCCGGCCAAGCGGGCGCTCTACGAGGCGGTGTTCCCAGCGGGGGCTGCGGCCGGCGGTGACGCATGTGGGCCCTCTGCCTCCCCCAAAAGACTCTGCCGCCGCCCCGCTGAGCCCCTGGATGCCACTGCGCCCGCCGTGGTGGTGGTCTCAGTGAAACATGACCCCTTGCCTCACCTCCTCCCCGAAGCAAACGGGCACAGAAGCACCACCTCACCCACAGTAGTTTCACCTGCTATTGTTTCCCCCACACAGGTAATCGGAAAAAGAAAAAAGAAAGGAGAAAAAAAAAAAGTGGCAACCCCTCACCCTGTCCCACGTAGTTTGCACTGCCCCCCTCCTTTCTTCCCCAAGGCTGGGCACCGATGCACACTGCCAGCCCTGGGGTGGCTCCTGGGGCCGCGCCCACTCATCAGGCACCCAAAGAGCCCAGACCCAAGTTATCCACCTTATTTGCCCCTCAATTTCCTCACCCCCTGCCACTGGTCAGGTAGCCACTCACTGCATACCTGGGGTTTCGGCTTTAGTGGTTCCCGGGTGCTGCCATACTCTCCCTCGGCGGCAGCACCGACAGCTCAGCCCTGCGGGCTCCCCCTTTCCCTCCTTTTTCTTTCTTCCCCCCCCCTTTTTTTATTTCTCTTTTTGCAGGAGATGTGAGTTATGAGAGTTGGGCCAGAATAGTAGATAGGGGCACAGGTATCATTAGTGTGTGTGGTGTTCTTGATGTGCTAATGAACTATTTGAATAACCTCAAATGCAGGAAACAGCCGGGAGAATACTCAATTACACACTAGTAATGAGGGTGTAATTTTAAACTTCAGAAGTTAACAAGAGGGTTAATATGGCAATTGCATTCATCTTGTATTTGTTTATTTAAAATAGCTCTGTTTCCTGGCAGTGAACCTCTTCCTTTCTTTTACTTTTTGTTGGGGTTTTTTGTCTTTGGTGTTTTTTTTTTTTTTTAAGGCAAATTGGCTTTAGTTACATTAGTTACCATAGTGGCAAAATATACAGTAAGAGCACAATTAAACAGGTTTAGGTGCAGCTTGACTGTGGAACGCACCCAGATTCATTAGGTGTGTTTCGCTGAGGTAAAACGGTGTTGTCAAAAACGCTGTTGAGCTGTGCCTTAATGCGTGCCTTGCGGACCCCCCTCTGCTGTGTGCCGGCACGTGCTCGTGCCTGTCCCCCATCCCCTCCAAAAGTACTTTCCTCTCGGGTGTTTGAGCGCTGGAGCTAAATTACTTCAATTAAAGACTCGCTGCACCTCTGCAATTGGCTTGAAGTTTGGAAGTCGTTCTAACTAAATCTGTAAAGCGTATGCAGTTACGTTGTGCCCCATAAAATACCGTGTTTCAGGCAAGAACTTTACTGCTGGCTGCCCTACATGATTACAAAAACCCTCTGACATTCTTGTGTCAAGTAATAACAGAGATCGCAGCTGTCAGCCGGAGAGCACGGCGCTGGGCAAGCACAGGTATATGACATGCCTGAGCTGTTTCCCAAGTGGAAATACCAGTTCTGGACAGACTGACCCTTTCAAAGAGTTTGCCAGCTAATCAACCAGCCTGAAGGCTAATCGGGGTGGGGGGGAGGGAAGGGGAGAGCAAGGCTTCCAGCAAATGCCTGCATAAGCGTCTGTGTTCTTTAAGATACCTGTGACCTCTCCTTTCTAGCAGGGAGGCTTTTTTTGGACCACTTCAGTGGAGTACTGTAGCTTGATCTCCTGCTGTGTGTATCTGTGGTGTCTGTGGATGGCTTAGAGGCTTGATAATGTGAAGATAATGTTTTTGTTCTAGCTCATTATTTCAGGTAAAAGCCAATGCTCTTTGCTGTATTTAACCCTAGACTCCTCTTTCCCTTGCTTTTAATGACCTTGAAAATAATTTTGAAACTTCAGGCATAGTTTAGCTCTTCAGGAGCAGCAGCGCATGTGCATATGGGAAGGGAAAGAGGGAACTGGACAGGGCAGTTCTGATGCAGTCCACGGTTACGGAGTATGCGTGTCTTTAACCTGTTAAATGAGGTGTCTTGGTGCTTTCAGCCATCAGACTAGGCAACTTGATCTCTTCCCTGGTCCACAAATCTCTTCACACTTGCATAAAATTTAGGCGAGGAGAAATCCAGCTGCTGTACTGTGTGTTGCAAAGGTGTGCTTCCTTTGTGAAGCATTTGGAGCTGTAATTCTCATTAGCAGCGGGCTATGGGGAGAAAGGGAGAAATAACTAAAATAGACTACGCAGTCATCTGCTGTTTTCTTAAGTGTATTAAGAAAGAAAATGAGCAATCAGCAAGGATACTAGACAGTGTGAGTTTTTTCAGTAATTACATAGAAATGTTCGCCTCCTTTCAAAATTTCATGAGCTAAACAAGATGCCCAGTCATTCTGGTAGCTGAATCTTGCCTTTGCTACAAAACTCATTAATTTAAATCTTCAGGAGAAAGAAAAGCATTTATTTATTTTTTTTTTTCTTTTTAATCACCAATTCTTCTTGTGTCAATTTTAACTTATGCACTTCTGGAATGTGACAAAGTGAAAAAATACTGGCTGTGGAATAGATTTCCTTGGGAGAATGTTAATGCTAAACTTTTTCTTTCTAGCTACCTTTTATAATAGTTACACTAATCGAGGTCCAGGGCATTTCCTGGGGGAATTAATGACTGGTTGGGGTTAATGGCCCAAGGCATTGCCTCAAGCCATCGACTCTCCAAACCAGTCATTAATCCCCAGGAAATGCCCTGGCCTTCAATCATTATTGCTTAATTATAAACACAGAGTTTCCAGGCCTTTTTACTGAATACATCTCATCAAGTGCCATGACATTAAATTCCGCTGTTAACAAATATTACTGATTCCTTGAAACTGTGAAGGTCATAAGCTTGTGGTTTATTGGTTGTCTTTCTAATTAGTCTTCCGGAACAGATTCTGCTGCACTCGTGGACTTGTGCAATACTCCAGTGAAAAAGTGGTGGTGTGATGTGTGAGTTCCTTAGTATCTTTATACTGTGTGCTTGTTTTTTGTGTTTTTAATAGCATTGATAGCATTAAGCAAGGTATGGAAAAAGTTAAATGAAAACACTAAATGGGATGTCTTCAATTTGCACTGACTCTCTGAGCAAGACTGTTAATTTTATGTTTTTCTGTTGTAGTTGCTCCCATCTTTTGTTTTAGCCCCAAGATGTCTTTTCAACACTGGGTTTGTAGGAGCCTCTTCCAGAGCTTGAGAAAAGTACATTACATGTTCATCTTAATGCAACTATTGCTTTAGGTTGCAGCCTTGAGAACAGCATTTATAGTGTATTTTAAGCATGCAGCACTGTGCCATCGTGGCACAACTTTCTTTTCAGTCCTTATTTGCTCTGAAGTGTAGCAATTTTCCTGCCACTGACAGCAGTACTTCAGTTCAAGCTGATGACAGAGGGATGTAATTTGGCTGTTGTTCATCTCTCATGTTGCTGAAAGATGAACAATAGCTAAAGCTTTAACTTTTGATGCTACAATATGGTGGTAGCTTTGGGGTTTTATAGATCTGGTACATGCTGAACTTACTACAGTCATAATACCCAAAAATAGGTCTAGGAAAATAGTATGGCCTCTGCCATGAGGGAGGAGAGTTGCCTGTCACTTTCAAATGCTTTGGTTAGGTTGGTTCTCTAAACTTGGTTGAGCTTCTCTGGGCTGCTTGTGAAGAGTTTATCAGTTATTAAGATATCTACCAAACACTTGGTCATTAAAACCTGAGCCATGTGGGTTTGTCTTGGCTGCTTCGGGGAATCCTTAAATGCTTTTTTCCCCTCCTGCTTTAAATTCAGAGCTGCCCTTTTTTTGCTTTCCTTTGATCTGGCACATGTCTTTTTGTTGCCTGACACTCTCTTTGAAGAGCTTACTTTGACCCAAACCAGAAACCTAGTTCTGACTTCTTTGCAAAAGGCGGCAGAACAGTAGCACCTGATGAATATAAGTAGGCAGCAGGCACAACTGGGAACAAATCAAAAGTAGCTGTTAAGTCTAGCTCTTTTTAGTCTTGGTTTTTGGAGGTGGATGAGAATCTTTCTGCTAGATCTCTGATCTGGGAACAACCTGCTCTTCTGTTAAATGGCCACAAAAAAGACTTACGTTCTGTACAAATATTTGTAGTATCTAACCAGAATCGTCCATAGGTATACTGGGCAGGAGAACTCATCAGACATCTTCAGGGAAGGATGCTTAGGATGGTGGTGTTAGGATGCTAGGCTTTATTTCTACAAGGGTAATAGATGAGCCCTATCTTAAGGGCTTAAAGTACAGTAGCTATTAAGACTGATGACTGCTAAATACCTTGTAAGTTCTTGTGGCAGTACTGCTGTTGATCAGGTTTCAGAGGTTAGTGCTGGCTGCCCTACTGCCTACTTAGTGCCCTTCTCGTTGATTAATGGATTATCCCAGGTTTCAAGAAAATCCGGGATTTTCTTAGTGTCTTTTAAGAGAAGCATTGATTTTACAATCTGAAAAACATGGGGGTTAAGGGACCTTCAACCTACAATTTAAGAAACTGTAACTACTGTAGAGGTTCTGTTTGTTATTTTGTTACTTGTGAGTTTTAAGTAGGGAGATTTGCATCTGCTTCTAAGTTCTAGATGTGGAAAGTGATTAACTGTAGAAGGGACCTGTAATACCCAATAGTCATCAAAATTGTTCGGAAATCCTTGTGAGGAAGGGGGGTGGGGTAGCAGTGGTGTCAAGTATGGTCCCCAAAGATAGCTTTCTTATCAATCTCCATAGTGAACTTATGGATTATGAATCGTGGCTGTTGCTCAGTTTGGTGGAAGTCAGTGTTGTTTGTAACTGAGTGCTTCTAAAGATTGTTGAAGACAGCGTTTTTCTTGTTAAGAATATATTCTTTTTAAGGATATCCCAGGCTGTGTTCCTTGTAACAAACACGAGGGTTGGTAGGCTGTGAATGCTTCCAAAGATGGGTACAAGAAAAGTAGAATAGAGATTAGGCTTAATGATCTCATATACAGCTTTGAAGGCAGTACCTACACTGAAAGGAGTGAAGGGAACTGGTTTTTCTTTCCTAGGCTGAAGTTGGTCCATTTTGAATCAGCTGTTAGGGAGGGAGTTGATTTAAGGTGACTTGCGAGAGTATTTCAGAGAAGATCCAAGAATGATGTTTTGGTACACACACTTAGAATTGTGGCTGTGAAGTTTAAAGTCCACTACTGTCTTTGTAGGTCCTCTTGGTTGCATTGACATGATATGTTGGAGGTAATAAATTGTGTAACTATTTCAAATAGTGATTTCTTCTGCTATCACTTTAATTTTCAAAATATTTTTGCTTTTTTGAAATTAGACAGTTTTTATTTAATTGCATCATGTGAATGAGTTGAAGAACTTGATGGTCCTGCCTTCAGGGATGGTAAAAATGCAAGACGTGATCAGCTTTGTGTAGCTCAGATAAAGATGACCTTTTTTAGTACAGTTAGGAACAAAACCAGCATCACTGAAGTGCTGCTATATTTTGACACTTTTTTACATTCTATAGAATTTGATATTGCTACCCTGTGCACATGAAAGATAAAATGCACAAGCTTAAAGGCAGCAGAGAGGTTGTTTTGTTGTGGTGGGTTTTTTTAATAAGAAGTCTTCTGTGATTATTCTGTAAGAGATCTCCCATTGCCCACTGCTCTGCTTCTAGAGAGCAAGAGATCAGAAACTGTTCAGTCTAATTGGTGAGTCAGTATGACACAGAGCTGCCTTATTTCATGTATGGTGTAGAAATAAATGAGTGCTTAAACCCTTTGAAACACACCAGTACTGCAAAAGCCATAGGCTGTAATTAAATTGAATGTGGGGTTGTATTGTCTTGTGCCTTTGGCTATAAACTTGATAACAGACCATGGTACCCCACTATTGTGTTCGAAGCTGGAACCTAATTAGGGATGTTGTAGATTTTCAGTCACTTTCGAAGCCCTTCTGTTCATCTTTTCCCCTGTGTCCTTTCTTTTTTATTATTTTGCTTTTCTGCTTCTGAAGCAATAAATGCACCCTTCTTTTCAGACGGAAATTGTTAAGGGCATGTAGCCAAATATGTATGTGCAAGATAATTTTTTATCATATTTTGGATTCAAGGGACAAGTGTTGGTAACTGCATTTTATCTGATGTAGAAGAGATTTATTAGTGTTGTGATAGTAAAAATATATAATCATGTTTCCAGGGAGTGCTTTCTAAGTCTCTTCCAGGCTTTTGAAGGGGGTAATAAGGAAGGGATTGAAATTTCTCATAATACCTCGATCCAAAAGTAACATTGGAAGACATATGATTGAATTCTGTTCTGGTTGTTTTTTTGGGATTATCAACAAGGAAAAGTGGCTCTTCTGGGCTTTTAGACATTCATATGCTTTTGCACTGAGCCAGTTTTAGTTGGTTGATCTGGAAACCTTCAGACTTGCTAGGGACTTAATCCCCAATAAGGACAAGTGCCTTTGTGTTCTTAATGCAATTTTTACTATTGAAAATAGTCAAAGTTGTAGTGCACAGATGCAGTATATACATTTCTAATAAATCCTTAGTTAGTTGATATGTGACCAGTTATCCATCTGTATACTTCTCTGGACAGATCATTTTAATAGAATGGAAATGGAGTGAAATTTTAAAGCCCTATTCACTTTACCCATGTATGAAGACTTTTTTTTTTTCCACTGTATGGTTAGGACACATCTGCTCTGTATAGCACAGTCCTGAGCTAGTATCTTCTTGGGACTTCTGATTTGCTTCAAGTCCTAGCCTGAGTGTTCTGAGGTGATTTGCAGTGTTTCTGATGCTTAAGATGGGTCGTGCAGTCTGGATAATGCATTATTGTGTGCCTTTTGGCAAGAGGTAATCAGTTTCTTCGACCAGTGGCACCGGCTGTATGAAACTGATCCTTCCCCAGGGTGGGGTAGGAGATGACATTTGAGTGCAGCTCTTTTGGTAGTGGGGTTAGCTTACAGTGGGAGGGAGGTTGTTTTGTAGGTGCTGTTCAGGTAACACAGGCTAGAGCACGTTTCTGTGCAAAGGGAGGAGGGCAGAAATCTCTTCACAGGAGGCAAGGTGTGAAGCTGAATTTTGGTTTGTGTTTTCATATTCCAGAAGACTTATGGAGGTGCTGGGGTAATTTCTGAACTGAACTTACTTCTAGCACAGCACTTCATTTTCCACTCTCCTCCTTAAAGTGCCCAGGGACCAGATCTGATGATGCTATAATTTATTTTAGCTTGTTTTTTGATATGGGGAGTGGGAGCAGGAGGAGGAGGAGGATGGGTAGTTGAGACTCTTATGCCTAGTAGCTCTAATGGGAGCCACAGCTCTCAGGCTTCCCTGCAAATTGGCACCTGTGTATGGTGTTACTACTTCTGTGTCTGTCAGAAATGTAATGCATAAGTGAATGACTGCTCTAAAACACCACTTTATTTTCAGCTCCTTTTTTTTTTTTTTGTGAGTGTGTGTGTCCATTTATGTATATTTTAAAATTAAACTTTTCTGGAAAAATTTCAAAACCGATTTCTCAACACCCTTCAGCGGAATCCTGAGCTTTTACTCACCACAGTGATATATATATATATATGTAGCTGCTTCTTTTGTTGTGTTGGTTTTTTCTATGTATGTTTCTAGTAGGCTTCAAAAGTGGCAGAGGGAGGTTGGTGTGCAGTAAGGGCAGCATACAGTGCCTGATACTTTGACTTTGAGTTATTAAGGCCCCATATAATCATACTGAGCTTCTACACTGATCCGGGGTGACCAGATGGGAAGCTTGTCCTCGCCTTGCTGGTGTGAGCTCTTGTTTCATGGGTGAGGTGTCTGCAGTGTACCTGAAGGAACAGCACCGAAACTCTTGGGCCCAATAGGAAAGCATCCGTGGTTAATTACCGAGCGTCCTCTGGCTTAAAGCTCCCCTGGAGAAGCAGCGGCGGAAGCGTGTGGTGTGTCTGGCCAGTGCGGGGGAGGGAGCACGGGTGTGTGGGTTTAGCACAAAAGAGAAGGGGAAATCCGCTCACATTTCCCTCCTCACCTCATTTCTACTTGGGGTGGGTTGAGACTATTTTCTTCTCGTCCCTGAAGCAAGGAAGGTGAAGTGGACTTAAACAGCTTCCTTTCTTCCTCCCTTCTTACGAGGGCTCGCTGTTACCTGTGATGTGCCTGATAAATTCCTTCCGTATTGAAATCGACTGGTTCAGAAGTATGTAAGTCATCTGAAATGCTGCAATTAAACCACCTGGTTTTGATGCCAAATTAGGAGGACCTAACTGAGAGCTGGGTTGACAAGTTGGAAAGTGTAAATGGGAGCACAGATGTCCTAACAGGATCCTGTGTCTGTTGTACGAATGGTGTGTGAAATTCAGATGAAGAGGAAACATGCTTAAATTGGTTGCCTTTTTGAGAGTTTCCCAGTGTTTCTAATAGTTTTATAACTAGCCGCATTGGCTAGTCATAAAGGATGCTTGTGACTCCTCATCTCAGTCTTCATCTCAGCTATGACAGCAGTAGGGGCTGTTTGTGGTGATCAGGAGGTGATGCTTTTTATAAGCTGCTATCAAGTTGATCAGTATCAAGTTTCCATCTTTGGTTTAGAAAACATGCTGTGTCTTTCTTGTCATGATACACTAGTCTCTGGAAGCTCTCCCTAGACTGTTGCAAGACCAGGCTCACATTTCTGCTCAATTCTTTAAAATGCTTATAGGGGATGGGGGGGAAGTAGGAAGATGCTCTAAGCTTGTGGGGTTCGGCTAATCAGCGGTTCAGAAAGAATTGTTTAGCTTTTCAGTCTATTTTACACTTTTTCATGTCTCTTAATTCAGTAATCCCAAAGTAGGTATCTTGCTGATTATCTCTTTGAATATACAGTTTCTCTGGAAAAAAACACCACTTCCTCTGAAATCACACGTTGATTGTGTGACTGGCAAACTTGGGAGTGGAAAAGGAAATGTTCTTTGAGGCAAAATGGATAATGCAAAGCTACGCTGTCCATGAGACCAGGTGAGGAAAACTAGGTTCTCTAGAACTGACTGTTGTTAGTAGGAATATGATTTTTTTTTTTTCCCCCAGCACAAACACGTTAAAAAGTGATATTCCTTAGCAGGGATAGCAATGCAAAATCCCTCAGCCTTTGAATCTGGCTCTTTTGCCCAAGTACCATTTGAAAATAAAATAGGCAGAGTGGGAATAATGTGGTTTGTGTCAGACTCAGACTGCTCAAAATTGGTTTTCTGAAGCTGCTGCCAATCCAAAGCTGTGTGTGTAACACAGTTACAGTTTGATTTTTGAAAAGCAGAAACAACTTTAATGTTCTTTCAGAACTTTGTAGTTTTTCCTTCCTTTTGGGGCATTTGACGCACTTCCAAAGCAACCCTATTACAGGTTTTATCTCTTTGCAAGTTACCTTTTTTGGGGGACTTTTGGTGTGTTATTTTTGAGATGCACCTGCATTTTCAGTTGGTTTCAAGGAAAATACTGAGTCTTTTTGGTATCTTTTAAGTAGGACTTGAATGCAAATGTTTCCACTGAAAGTGCTTTTAGATACAAGCTGTTCCCTTCAGTTTTAGACATTGAAAAGTATCAAAAGTAAGGAATTAAAAAAAAGCAAGCAAGCAAAGGAAAACCAAGTTTATTGTAACTAGAAAGTATAAATGTGTCAAAATGGGTATTGCACGTAAAATGTACAGTGACTCAATACTAAATATAGTATTAGTTGAGTTGCTAATATGTTGTATATGGAAGCAGCACTAGAGTACTGTGTAACTGGTAAAATTATCTCTATGGTACAGAGGAGGATAATTCAACACTTCAAAGTTTACTCTTGCAATTCATTAAGAAAAGATTTCTTAAGCCTGTGCTAAAGTAGAAATTGAACCAGTCAGTTTTTTTCAGTACGGTATATCAGCTTCCAAAGTGCTAATGGACGTATTCAGGATCATGAATATAATAGTAGGCTGGATTTGCCGTACAGGGTAATGAGACTGTACTAACTGTTGCCGTCATGTAAAACATGCAGCAGATACTTTCCGAAGTTCACGTATGTTGTTTTGATTGTTGAGAGGTACCAAAGCATCAGGTCAAATCTGTATCTTTCCAGGAAAAAATATAATAGCTGATAAATATTTTTTTTCCTTTTTTGATTTCACAAGGCCCATGTCCAAACTTTTGCTGAAACAGCAAAACATACTTCTCCTTCTGTGCTTGGCAGCTTAGCTAACTAACTTATTAAGGCATTTCTGTTTCTGTGAAGTGCTGTACTGCTTTCACTGGACACTTTCAGCTACAAGTGTATGATCTTACCAATGTTAGTTGCTGTAAAATGCTCTGGTGCGGTGGTGTTCTGGCATTGTTCTGTAAAGATTTTCAGCAACAGAGCTCCAACAGCTACCCAACTACCCTAACCCTCCCACCAGCAGCCCCTTGCCTGGCATGGGGAGGTGCCAGAGTCTTCTGTGCCCCAACCCTACTGCAGGGAGTTTGTTCAGGCTCCAGCCAAAGGAACGCTGCCACTTGAGCAATGACCACACAGCCCTGCCACGGCGATGATGGGCATTGCTGCTGCCAGCCTGCGGCCCAGGACTCTGCAGATCTTCTCAGGCTTTCCTCACAAAAAGGAAACCAATGCTATAAGGAAAAACTAAAGCGCCTTTTTTTTTTGTCAATCCTTTATAAATCTTTATAAAATCAGAAAGCTCCAAAAAAGCCCCAATCTGAAAACCTTTTATTCTCTTTACCATTAATGATAGTGGTCTGAAATAGCAGTTACCTATTTATCTGAAGGGGCTAGATTTTCAGGAGGGGAGGAGAGCAGGTATGAGCTTTCCAACCTATCTGCAGGACAGAAAGCAAGGGTTGAATAGCTGTGCTGGCAGGATTTTGATGCAGACCATGCAAATTCTGTGAGAAGAAAAAGATGGAAGTAATAAGTAGAAATGGAAAATGAGGAGAGGAAAAGCAGGGTGAGAAAACCTTATCAAGTATCTTGTTGCAGCGTATCTGTTTGGGAACCAGATTAACTTCTGTATATCAGTGTGCTTCTGGTGGATTAGTTTAATGGGTTCAAGGAGTAAGAAATAATGTCTCTGTCTGGAGAGGGGCTGAGATGTGAGGAAGAGATTAGAAGGGGGAAAATTCTTTTAATACTAAATAAAAAATGTAGTAGTTGCACTGAAACAAAATTTGATCAAGGAAAAGATAGACCCAGAGGAATGGTGAAGAAGAACTGTGCATTTTTTTTCTTTAAATTAGAAATGCTAAAGGAAAATATAAAAGAATAGTGAAGGGGCAGGGAGGGAAGTCTTGGTTTTCTTCAACTTTACAGTCAGTTAAAAAAAATGAGTAGTACCTAAATTAAGTACATTGTATTATCGCCTCTTATGGGAACTAAAATCTAAAGTTTTTTTCCTTAACCTTAAAAAATGTAACATTCAAGCCAGTGATTTCCTGTAGAGTTTTGTGTCAGAGTAAGCACTGGTTCTTGGGTATGTATTCTGAAAGAAATCCCCTGTCAGCACAGTAGTAAAATGGCCTGTAACATTGTGTTTGGTTTTATGCCTAATGGACAATAAAGTAGTTTCCTGAAGCTACTTGAAATACTCCTTGTAAACTAAAGTGTCCGAATCAATTTCTCATTCATATAATATTAAAACTTGCTGAGGAAGTTGTGAAAACATGTTTTTGATCAAAGCACTGCAGAAGCTTGTCATATACTCTATTAATCTTTAAGATACTTCATAAAATTCCTGAGAAGAACCCCAGTGGGTTCCTGCTTTCAAAGACAGCTTCATCCCACCTGCATGCCAAAGAGAGAGAGCAGCTCCACTCCGTGGTGGGAGGGCATGTAGGAAGTGTAAAGGGTCGAGAGGAAACAGTTGGAGAGTCTTGTTTTTCCCATGTTTATCTGACTCTGTTTCCTAGTGGAATACTAGGGTTGTAGAATTATTTACATGAATAGCTGTCTGCATCCAAAATGACTTGTGTATGCTAGTCTGTTCTGTGTATGTTAATGCCTGTATTTCTGTTGTGTAGTCAGTTCACGTTACATGACAGCCTTAAATGCCTCGGTGGTGTGCTTGATCAAAACACTTTTTTTTTTTTTTCCCTAAGGAAAAAAATGTAGTGTCATAGCTCTGAGCAGTCAGGAATTTCTCGTTGGTTCTGGTGGTGGATGGCTGGGTGCTAACTTCTCCTCAAGAATGGCTTGCTGAAAGCTAAGCTGCTATCATACTGTTCTTCACTTTTTTTCATAAATATACTTTAAACCTCTATACAGACTCTCTTCACATCTTTCTTCTGTCAGGTTTCTTCCTATGCATCTTCATGAGTAGGAGACTTAAATCAATATTTACAGGGTCTACTTCCATGCTTTGTATATGCAGCTACATCAAAATACATGGCTATGCACTTTATAAGAAACTTATTCAAGGGGAAATGTTCATCTGATCAGCAATATCTGCTTTTGGGCAATGATAGGGGGATGGTTTGAGCACTGTTGTAGAAACAGCAGGATTGTGCTTTGGAGAAAATGTCAAATATGTTGTGAGTTGAAAATTGTGTCTTACTGTGGAAAAATATGTACATGAGAAGTGGCCACCACAACATTAGAGCCTCCCCGGAGCAACAAGTGTGCTGCTTGTATGCCAGCGAGACAGTACTATGAAAGTAAGAAGCTGTGCTTCAAGAGATAGGAGATGACAGTGTTGGACAGTGCACCAGCTGATGAAAGGCAATAAAGAGGATACAAGCTACATGACTGCGATGTTACTCTAGTTGCACTAGTGATCTACTCCAGGAAGGGGCTGGGGGGAAAAAAGCGCCCACCTGTGAAAAGGGAAAGTTGTTAATTGTTCTTAAAGTATGTTTTTGGTGACTTGTGAGAAAATTAGCAGTCTCAGTCTGGATCCTAGTGGACAAGTATCCTTGCAATATAGGCCACTAGAACTCAGGCTGATTGTCCCTCCCCTTGGCAGCCTGGGTGGTGAAGAGCTGCTCTGGCCCCAGAGGTGAGCTCCTGACAGGCAGGACAGGCTGACAGCCACAAGAGAAAGCTTGCTCTGCCAGTGGTACACTTGCTGTCTGGATGGTCTGCTGGGCTGTGGATGTGATGTTATCTAAAAGCAGCAGACTTCTGTACCCATTTAAGTGGAAAAACAAGACTAACGGCCAAATTTGTACTCTCTGTGTCTTTTACTAATTGTGAAAAATAGCAATTTGCTTCTCCATCCTCCTGGCTTTACCATCTTCTTCATATCACTCCACTGACTTTTACTTATGGCTTCTTGGCTCTAATAATTTCTTAATGAAGCAGACAATTATATTTTATTTTATCCTGTATGAGCTTCTTTTCGTCATTCATTCTCGTTTCCCTCAACTCCGTTTCCACTCCAGGCAAAATTTATTTACAGTGGAGATGGGCTGGATGTGTGTCATTTCAGGGCTATTGTAAATGACCCTACAGATTCGCCTGCACATCCCCTTTGCTAACCTAGAGTGCATGCAAGGAAGATCATATGGGGCTGTCCCCATACCCCATCCCCATGTTAGTGGCCAAGAGCAGACGTCTGTAGAAGAGAGATAGGGGATGCTTCTCATGTGGGTGTTACAGAGATATCTGCCGCTTCCCTTCTGAGGTGGAATTGACATGGCAGCAGCACATTAATCATTAAAAGCAGATATTAACAGAGTCCCATTGGGTCCATGGGATGAATGGACCCCTTTACATTTTCCTCTCAAACTTTTTTGATGGGAACGTTGATTACAGACAAGGTAAACTTGTTTGTACTTCATTCATTAATAACAAAATATAAACTGCCCTGACTCCCCTCCCCACAGGCAAGGCACTTGAGGAGATGCCAGGCAATTAAAGTACTTAAGACAGTAATTACAGTCAAATATACAACAAAAATGAAATCACTGCACATGATTTTTTTTTGTGCTTGGTTTTGTTCTATGCTTTTATTAAACCGCAATTCTTGCCTCACGATTGAACAGGAATTTCTCAGCTGGTAATACCAAATTGTTTGACAAGCTTGCTTTGGTTCATCTGTGTATTTAATAACCTCTTTGATGGTCTTGCTGCTGAATTCATCCCAGCTCAGACTTCTGCTTTTTAGATGTATCTTGCTGTATAAAGCTGGCATACCTCTGAGTCTTAGCACCAATCAGTAGGGAGGTGATACCAATGCCCTCTTGCAACTTTTCTATTCTTATTTTTTCTTGCTGGTTTTCTTGCTATCCAAGCAGTAGTGTCTCTGATTACTGTGATGCTTAGAAGGGGAAGACTGAATTAAACTGAGGTGTTCTGTTGGCTTCAGATATTTAAATTGGAGCTGGTGCATTTTAAACTTCAGAAATTAGTGTCCACAAGCTTGACTTTTGAACCTATTTAATGAGTTAGCATCCTGCAGTAGAAACTTGTGTGTATGCCAGCTCAACATATTTTTAAGTGAAATTCTTAGTGATTTCAATATTCCAGATAAAGTACACTTTAAAAAGACAGAAAGTTAACTGTAATGAGATCCAGCTGGTGTGCATAAACCTTTCACATCACGTTACATAGTTAAGTTGGTAAGTAATGTATGGGGGAAAGTTCTTGTTGCTTATTCTTTTGTACTGGAGTTTTACGAGGCTATATAAATACTGTAAGAATTTAAATGGAGGAAACGCAGGATTAGAAGCAAACAGCAGATGATATATGGTACAAAAATGTCATAAAGCAAACCTGTAATATTATTCTTTTGGTACTTAATATTAAACGACTGAAACTTGACAGTCTTCTGAATGTCACCTATGTTAAAATAACTCTCATAAGAACAATTTTCAGTTGATTGGTTTGATTAACGTGAGTAGTTTAAAAGTAGGTCGTTTTATGCTGGATGGTATCAGAGTGTGGATTCCCTCTGAGTAATGTTTTGACTGGTCTTTTTATTCGGTAAAATCTGCATCGCTGTGGTAGCATTCAAAGCAGAGGACAGGCTCACGGGCTCCTTACCATAACTTAGCAACCTGTTCTCCTTTTAACAAACTGTAATTACAGAAACATAAACTACATCTTCATTTATTTCAATGGTAAGAGCATGGGAGAGGAATGTGGGAAGAAATTCTTTGTGCCGCCATCAATTTAGTTGCCTACCCTGCAGTTGTTTCATAAACATCCTAGAAAGCTCCTGAAAATACTGAATGTGGAATGTGCCAAAAGTGGTTAAAATGCAAAACTTTGTCCTCTGACAGACAAGCCCTGGCAAATCTTAGCTTGATGTTACTGCCCTCGGCTGCCCTCCTCCTTTGTGGAAGGCTTTTGCTCCCTTGTGGAGTCAGCAAAAGGAACTGCGTGCCTGTGCTTCAGCAGCTACAGCAAACCTTGGTCAAAGCATTATTTTTTGGGTCCTGTCATTGTCACCAGCAAATTGAGTTGCCATACTTAGTCTGTGGACTGGAAGAGAAGAGGCAGGAGCATGTAGTCTGTTTTGCCAGTTTTGCTATGGGGGTGGTAGCCCTGGGGAGAGGAGTGGTTAAAAAAGAGTAGTCCGAAATTGCACAGCTATTTGCTGCATGATGATGTCTAAGCCCTCAGCTATCCTCATTTAAAGGGAATGGTAAGGGAGGTATCATAACATATTTAAAGCTTAGGTAGTTGCTCTTATGAAGAGTGTAATTCACAGTAATTGCCACTTTTAATAATGAACTGATCTATTTGTGATGGCTCAATGCCCGCTAAACAGTTAAAATGACAACTTAATATTAAGATGCTGTTACCAGTGTAGGTATATTGAACTCGAGCTCTTCAGAGGGATATTGTGGGGTGATTTCCATAGCAAAGGTATATCAGGCTTAGGCACTCTTCTACAGAAGGAAAACTGAATTTTGAACTAGAAATAAACTTTTATTAGCTCAAGATTTATTCAATGAAATGTGGAAGGAACATTCAGAATGTAAGTGAATAATAAAAATTTTCTGGTTTTGTGGGTTTGTAAGTTCTCATAAATCAGTCAGCAAGTTCCCAGTCATGACAACCACATGTCCCATACTCTGCCATTGCAGCCACTGCGAAACTCAAGAGAAGGATGTAATCAACCCTTAATAAGAGTGGCAAGCCAAATGAGTAGCATTAAAAAAACAAGGTGATGTCTTGCAGATTTCTGACTTAATTTTTTGCAGGCTGTCAGTACACTGACAGACTCTTTAAATCTCTCTCCCTTTCCTCTGTGGGTCCCCACTTTGCCCCTTGGTAAAGCAGCAAGCAAAAATCCCTTATGGGGCTTTGTGTGGGGGACAAATGGGCTGAAGACCTTTAATAACTTATAAACAAGGATTTGAAATGGTTAAATATTTTGTGGTCCTTGTTTTTAAGGAAATGCTCATGTAAAATATGGAAAAGAGATAGGTTAAAAGTCAAAGGAGTGATGATGAATGATCCTCTATTTTTCTTACTGCTCTGGGGGCTGAGGTTGCCACTGCTCCTGGTGAAGCCAGCACGAGTGGGGCTGCACCGCTCGGAGTCAGCCCTGACTCAGGATCTCCAGCAAGGGTGAGCTCTGGGCAGGTAACACCATGTCACCCAACTGTCCTGAATAAAAAAATGAGGATAGGAAGCGTTGCTGCTCAGTAGCCTTGGATCACTTAGCAGTGCTGTGCTTCTCGCCAGCTTGTCGCTGTGTACAGGGCCCGTGAATAGCCAGCGGACCTGCCAGAGCATTAGGAGCAGTGACTGAAGGTGCTGATGGGGGTAACTGAGTGCCCAACACCTTGTGTGCTTCTCCTGTGTGATGTGGTCTCATTAGAAGTGAGGTGAGAGCTTGCCTCAACCTTGGAGCAGCTGATTCCAGTGTTCTGCTGGCCTCTAGTCAAATGCTGGCCTGAACTGACCCTGCGTGGCTTGAGATCCAGAGGGATCACAGTGCAGCGGGAATAAGAGGCACTTTGTTCTCCACTGTAGATACACCGTGATTAAACTTGATAGTCATGAGGCCAGATTTACTGCTGTGCCCTTGCTGTTTTGCATTGCACAACAGCACAAACACCCAGAGAGCGAGCAAATTTGATCCGTGTTTCCTAAGGATTGTGAAATTCTCCGTCTGTACAGATTTGCAGGCTGAATTTAAAGCATGATTTATAAAAGGGGCCTTTTCTCTTAGAGTAAATGTGATTGCCCTTTCTGTAGGCATGCAAGACAAATGTTCTTAGTCTGCAAGGGAACTTTTTCAGTGTGCTATCCTTAGCGTGGCTTTGGCTCATCTTCCTTGCTGTACACTTCACTAACTTAAAACTATTTAACTGAGATGCAGAAGAAAAATACTGTTTTTTCAGCATTTGGGCCTGGTGATGGCATACAAAAAATGTAGAGCAAGGCAGGCATTTGTTTTGCGCTGTTCAGAAGCTTTCTAACACCTCCAAAGTGTGCTGTGGTTCTTGGTTTTGGTCAATTTCCTCTGTCTGCCATTGCAAGTAGAATTTCTCTTGCTAATCTGTTGCCTGAAATACTCTTTGTTCAGGAAAGCAAGTCTCTCTCTGTTGTAATCAGGGCTAGAAATTCAGCTGCAGGGTCACTCTTGGTGCTGTAGAGTTCACTGACCATGTTTTGCTTCTGGCAGTCCTAGCTTTGGCCCCTTTACACAGATCAATGCCAGGCTAACCCCATTTATTGCTACTACTGAATCAAAACTCTGCTTCTCCTATTTAATTTAGCTCAAAATAGATGTAATGCAAACAAGCGTCAGCATGGCAAAAGAGCCAGAAGAAGGGGAGGAAGAAAAAAAATGCACTTAGGGTTTTTTTGAATTAAATATACTAAATAGTGCCAGGCTTCAGATGGGAAGAATTAGTTGTCATTGTATCATTAGACCCTTTATAAAAATCAATTATCATCATTTATTGTAATTTGCATGTGAGTATTAGAGTTTATCTGCTTGTCTTCCATTCCCTTTTTGTGTTTAAAACCATTTCTGATGTAACTGCTGCTATTGCTTAAGCTCAGCCATGCATTCAGATTTCTGCTGGGTTTCTTAGTCCCAGATGAACCTCCTGGTTTGCTTTGTTGTGCCCTCACTAGGTTAACCTCCATCCTTATTACTAGATACCACAGCATCAGCGTCCTAGAAACTTCCAGACTTGCTTCTGGTCAAGTGAAGTTGCTGTTGGCAGGAGTGTATTATTCTTGGTGAAGCTACTTGATGCTGAACACTGTGTAAAGCTCATTGCTGGAAGATGGGTTAAGAGGTGTTGTTGAAGGAAGTGTGTGGCAGGCAAGACTCCTGTGGCTGTCAAGCCCTGTGACTGTAATATAAATGTTTTCTGTATCTGTGGCACACCTCAGTATGAGAAAGTGTTGGGCTCCTCAGTACCTCAGTACGAATTTTAGATGGCAGGACCTTCATGGTGTGGTTGACATCCAGATGTCTTTCTTGGCCAGGGCTGGAGTTGGGAATTCACTTCTTGCCACACCTCATTCCACACTGCTTGTCAAATATGTGGAATAAGGTGCACACATACCCTCCCCGTTGTTGCTTTCCAAACTGAAGTTCTGTTCACTGTGCAAGGCAGAGCAGGTGGAAATGATGAGGGTGAGTGTTTTTGCTGAAAAACATAATCTTGCATCACATTCTTCCACTCCAGCCCCACTCCACATGGATAAATCTCTCATCAAGCTATTCTCCTTCAGTTCTTCAGCTCTAGGTTGGTGTTCATCAGAAGTCAGGTGTTCAGTTGAGTGTGTTTGTAATGGGATGGAAGATAGCTGAGACAATCTAAAATTCAGGAATTGTTGCTGAAGTCAAGTTCTGTTACACTCTGCTAGATGATCACCAGCAAACCCCTTGAAACCTTTCCTGTTTGTTTCAAATGCACTTTTATTTCTGACATTACAGTTCTTGTGTTCCTGAAGCCAACCTTCTCAAATATTTGTTCTGAACGAGAGACCTGTCAACTTAAATGTTTGGCATTTTTGGAGGGCTTGTTTTGTTTTTTTTTTGACCACTCCCCTTTTTTTCTCCTCTGTCCAACTTAATGCCTTCTCCTTTTTCTGTTTGCTCTTTTCTTTTTCTTTCAGGGCTTTGTTGATCCAAAAGGGATGCTTTGGTTTTCCCCACTCCCAGCATGTGCTTGGTGCCTCTGCCCTTTTTCCTTGCCCTTTGCAGGAATGCTACTGCCTTGGCCTCTGCTTTCCTCCTCTTCCACACCATGGAGGAAGCTGATGGTTTCCTGCACTGCTCCTGGATGGATGGGAGACAAGCATGAAATGAGACACAAGCTCGAAGGCCTTTTTGATGTTTCCCTCAAACTTATCTGCTTCCAGATAAAATCCTTTGCAGTTATCTCCCAGATTTTATCTGGAATTGGTCTTTAAAGACTCTGGATGTGTCGCTGTTTACAATTGTCCCTTTATCTGTTCCTTTACCTGTTAGCTCCTCTTATGATGATTTCTTCCACTCTTCATGTCTCTACTGGAATGTGGTGGGTATTTTGCATATGGTTTTAAAAATTTATTTCACCATACTTGGTGGTTGTCTGTACCTGACACCTTCTCATACTTTTGATACTCAAAACTGCTCTTTAAATGACTTTCTTTTTGTTTTTAGATCTTTTTTCCCCAGTCTTGCAGTCTTGATCCTTCTTTAAAGTTGTTTTTTTCTCTATTGCAGAAAATAGGTGTAGTTCAAAACTGTTAGTTTGGGCCTGTAGAAGATGTTTCCCCCCAGCAGCATGGTCTTACTGGTTATTACCACTCAAGACGTTCAGTGAGTTTGTTTTCTCTAGCTTTGGGTAATGAAATCTTCCCCTGCTTCCCCACAAACCCAACAAAAGATTTCAAGTATTATTTTGAATGAGGATAAGTTCATATAAAGCTTAGTGCCTCATCAGCAGTTTGAAGTACCTGACCTGAGCCTTCTGGCAAGGGCCAGCTTCTCTGAGAGCCCTGTTACAGAACAGCCTAACAGAAGAGACGTTTACTTCATAACTACGTGCTTATGGTGGTTGCCACGGCTGTGGCAAGTGACAGTCTGTGTCCAGGGTCATCTCCCTTAACTTCTCTATGCTTTGGAGATAACTGTATTATGTTTATCTTTCATTTTCTTGTTGAAGCAGCTGTTTGTTGTTTAAATTTTGAGCTGTCCCTTGGAATCATCTAATGATGGGATTCTTCTCTGTGCCATAACACAGCTATATCTACTATCAGTTTATGCTAATGGGTTTTTATTTTCAATTTTATTGAAATGTGTTGTACATTGGAGACAATGAAAGCCAACAGATAAAATGAGACACACATTTCTCATTTATTGACAGGCATAGACCTTTCTGCTTCTTTAAATATTTTCAGGTTCTTTTGTTGCCCAACCATTGGTGCTTTGTGTTTTAGTAATGACCAGAGAAGTATAAGTGCAGATTTAGAAGCAGGTCATGCAGTCCATAGAAGTGCATATGGCATATAATGTAGATTTCATTCCACTCTTCTAAGGTTATATGTATGATCTGTTTTGGAGTTGGATCAAATAAAAACCTTCTAATATAACATAAAAAGTTTGAGCTAGTTAGCAGAGATTGTTCATTTACAATTAAAAAGTGGATTGCTGCTTCATGAGGTTGGCAGGGGCAACGATGGCTTCTGTTAGCACATGGTTATATAGATTCAGGGTTAATCACCCTTGTGGGCAAAAAATGCTAAAATTAGCTGCCAAATGGATGTGTTTATCGTATGAGCTACAATGACTACTTGGAGAAATCCCTACAGGTTTGAAAACAATAATAATCAAAATTGTATTTCTTAGCCATGGATCTTAGAGTATCTTTTACATATAATGGAATCAAACGAACCAAATCTAAAATATGCTTTGTTCATATGCCATATGGTCGTTGTCTTGCCAAGCACTCTTTTTGCCTGCCAGAGCAGATTCCTATGTTCTCCTTTTCTTGAATCCTGCCCTTCACACTAACAAAAAAAAATTGCTGCTTGACCCCCATAGTCATAAGCTCATCATTCCCTTTTCCCCTTCATCGCTAAATATTTTTCCAGCATTTAAGAAAACTTCAAACACCTGAAAAGAGGTAAAATGAAATAAAAACCTTCACGCACTACTGCGTTGAAGGAGCCTTTTGCATTTAGCCACAGCTGTATTTAGCTTAATTCAGGACTTCAGCCCTTTCCTACCAGCCACTCAAAAACATACCATCTTCTCTAAGGGATTTAAAATCCAAAGATGGACAGATTTTATTATGGGGCAGGGGTAGGGCAGTATCTGGGGCACTGATGGTTTTGGGTTCAGGTCCCATGTGCCACATCAACAGCCCATTTCCAGAGCTCTGGGGAGAGGTGCTGTGTGTTGCCTCATACGTCTATTTTTAGCAGAAGGCTGTTTCCCGACCCCATACAGTGAGTGCCTTGTGGTGTTATGCTGCCTGTCCCAAGATATTAAGTAACCCACAGGCATTTTGAAATAGGTAATGATAATACGATTTCTCTCGTGATAGTGTTTTGAGTTCTTTCATTCTGCTTGTTATGAAATCTGTAGGCTGATAATTTCAATAGGAGTTAGGAGAGGAGAGGAACAACTCCCAGCTAGCCCTGGAAATGCATGGGATCGTAGTCGAGAAGGGTAAACACTCCCTATTGCAGTCCGTCTTAACAAGGACTTCCAAAAAGCCTGTCATCTCAGTAAGTTCAACTTTTACCCTTTCCTTGCACTGTTTTCCCGCTCACCAGTCTCTGTCCCTCTGCTGGGGTTTTGATAGATTATAATTTTTGAGACAGGGATGTTGCTTTGCTAAGTTCAGCTTCAGAGACTTTTTGGGAGGGGAAGTAGATGAGACAGGAAGAAAACAGAGGAGTGACAGAGAGCTCCTAAATGTCAGTTCTTTTTGCCCATGGTGTTCCATCGATACTGGAGCAAGGGATGTATAATAAAGATTACAGTTTCACACCCTATTTCCAGTTCTCTGCCAGACTGGGCTGTAACTGTCAAAATTGTGGTTTTGTTTGCATCTTCATCATAAACTAGATAATTAAAAGTGTATGGCTTTAAAGCACTTCTGTGCCTTTTTTCTGCAGTCAGGTTATAGATGAAGCTGTCTGTTTTATTAGCTAGTCTCATAATTACCAAGTGGATGCAATGTCTTCAAAACTGCGATTCCATCTGAGAATATTTTGTTATTGGTTGCTGCAAGAAACATCTGGAGAGTGCTTAAAGCTCTTGTGTATTACAACATTTCAAAGACATGGTTTTATCAGATCCTTGTATTTTGTCCCTTTCCTCTTTCTTCTTCATATTGCCAGAAGAGCTAATAGAGACTTTCTTAAGCCTGGTAAGGTGATTCTAAATACAAAATTCTTTGGGTAGTATAAAGGTGGAGGTTTTGTTGTCTACGTGTTCAGCCTGAAATAGATAATATTCTTTGATACATTTTTGGACATATCTTCTTTAGATGGGTCAGTGTTATTTCTTTCTGCTCCTAGGCAAATTAATAAACCAAATTTAAAAGTGCAGAGGGAAGCAGGCAGCTGGCTGATTCAAAGGGAGAGGCTATGTTTTTCATCACCACCCTTTCAAAGCCTCTCTGAATCAAAAGAACCATTGGATTGCGAAGGCAAGACCTATGCCACACCAGAAGCTCCCAGTTCAGCAATTTTCCCAGGGTAAAATTATAACTCATGTTTCCTCAGCACAGGCTGTAACTGGCAGCGTTCCTTCTACTTCTAAGGGTGAAATTGCTGGGGGGGGAACAGACATCTAATGTGCCTCTGGAAGTTTTACAATGGGTGTTAGCCTCCTTTTGTGGAAAGGTAGATGTTCTTCTGGAACATACCCAAGGGCAGGTGCTATTCAAACTGGAGTATAAACTGACTTCAAATAAGGCAGTACAGACTTATTTTTGTTCAGTTTGTGAGTCAAATCTAAAGAAGAAAAAGCTGTTTCTCAAATTCTGACAGTTCATGACAATCTTCCAGTTATCCCACTGAAGTCTACCTTTTTATGGGTCTTTAAAATCTTCAGATATGACTGCAATTCAAGACATTAATCTTTATTCAGGTAGTGCTGATAGGATCTTACCTTACAAACAAAACAGTCAGATTTTAGCAATGCTTGTTTTCTAGCATTGCTTCTCACCAGAAGATTATTGGACAAATTGCAAACTTGGTCCAAGAAGAATGTAACCAGTTGGTTTCTTTCCCACTTAAATCTTGACACCGTTTGTAAGGATTTGTTTAACTTTACATTCAAATAAACCAGCGTGGTTCTGGCAAACAGAAGTCCTTTCCTTGTAAACCCAGGAGGGAGTGTTTTTTTCTTTTTCCTTGTCCTTTTCTTATGTAAAAACTTACAAAATATGTGTAGAGTGCCTGCTAGAAGTGGATAAAAGGCAACAGCACTTGAGTGAAAAGTCTGACTAAAAATTACATTATTAATATATTTCAACCTACAAGTAGTCTACCTGGGAGCAGTTGGAAGATGGATTCCAGTGTTCCCCTGTTCCTTCATGTCTGTTCCTGATCCAAATCCCGTGTACATGCATGGAGTGGAGGTATCTGTCACACTGCTGGCTTCACTGGTGCAGGAGATGAAGCTGGGAGATTCTCCATCCCCCACAGAGGCAATGGGAGCTGCTGACTGCTCTGTGCTGGGCTATTCCCAGGGACTGGGGAGAGCTGACCGACTGGCTGCTTCATTCAGGGAGGAGGTGTAGACTCTGAGTGGAGCCCCTGAGTATGTAGCTATGTTATCTGCAAAGGTGCTGGCAGGCCACATCTCTTGCAGCAGGGGTGAAATGGTCCAAGGTATTTGGATCGATGCTGCTTCCTGGAATGAATGAAGCCTTGTATGGAGGGGAGCTAGTCTGTCATCTCTGCGCTTTTTGTACTTGTTTTCCTATGAAGTACAGCTAAATTCACGTTTTCTCTGCTACCCGAGGTCTGATAGAAGTACAAGAAGAAAAGCGACCTATTTTCCAGGTTTAAAGGAAGGTAAATGAAACTGTCCTCAGGGCAGCAGAAGCAAAGACTTTTGTATCAAGCTGCAGTGTTGTGGGCAGGACTGCCAGGCTGCTAAAGGCTCTTCAGACCTGCCAGCCTTTCCCAGGGACTGCTCATCTTTTAATAGCATTTTTGGTTTGGGTTTTTTTTTTGTTGTTGGGGGGTTTTTTGGTAGTTTTTTTTTTTTTTTAAAAAGACGTCCACAATGATTGCAGCCTTTCTCTGCTCAGACCAAGGGATCTCTTGGAACTTACTCGCTTGTTTCTGCACTATTTGGCAAGATCCCCTTTTGCATGTGAGAATAAAGAAGTCTGAGTGAAGGTCACTGAGGCTCTTTTGCTATACACCTCATGAAATACTTTGAACTGGGCATGTCTGGTTAGCGAAGGCTCAGGCTGGGGAGTTATGCTTTTGTTTGGTCACTCCTAACTCACTAATTTGAGTAGAAGCTGGTGCAGAACAGACAAGCTGTTGATGGAGTGAGTGTCCTGAAATGCTGGCTATTCATTCTGCTCCTGTCATAGGACAGCATTAGAAGCATCACGGCAGGCCTGTTGACCTTTGGTTCGATGTCCTCCTGCATCTAAACACCATGTCCTCCAGCATGGTTAGGAGATCTTTTTGCCTGCTGCATCCTGGGGTAAACACCCTGTGATTATACAGTGTTAGGTGGGCAGTGGTGTGCTGTGCAGTAATTGAGAGCAGCTTTCAAATCCGGTTTTGCCTGTGAATTAAATGGGTGCTTTCACTGAGTGAGAATTGAATCAGCACATCTGAAAGCTGTAGAAGTTGTCTCCTTCCACTGAGAAAGCAAAAGTGGCTTGTGGAAGTGTGTGTATTTGGGGATAGTGAATCTGGGCTGGACCCCCAAGTTACATGTGGTTTTCTGGTTTTTTAATAGTACACTGTGTTGGATGCATTCCAAAGATCCTGCTTGTGTTATGGGCTTAAGATTTGCTTGACCCAAGCATAGAAAGGATGCTCAGCAAGAAACAGGTAGGCAGTGCAGAAGAACAGGGCTTTACTTGCAGGGTCTGAATATAATAAATGAAAACATCTGGAGTGTCCTCAGCACTGCTTACCCAAACAAACAAGGGGCTGAGTTAATCTTCCAGTAAGAGTACAAACTTATATCTCAAGGGAGATATTAAACTTTTGTCTGCAGTTTTGACACTTAGGCAGATCTTCAGAGACGTTTATAAGCACTTGAGAAGGTACATCCTGTCTCTGTAAACTTGACTCTTTCCAGGTTTTTGGACTCACCTTTACTGCTGCACTGATATAAGTACAGGTTTTCATTTGCCTCCTGCCATCATCCATTAATTCTTTTTCTCCAGTTAGAGATTGTTCTTAAGGTCCCAGTGACTAGTTTCTGTTGATTTGGTTAGAGCTGCTCTGCTAAAGTTAACTGTGTACTGTAGACTTGGCTTACTGGACACTGGAATTAAAAGTGTCTCTAAGCTCTTGTCCAAGGTTGGTCCTGCATCCAAGGTAGGCAACTTTCTCCATCCAGCACAAATACCCTGCTTCCTTCAGCCCCTTGCCTTGCATTTGGTTCTCTGCACCTCTGTCATTTATTCTAGGTCCCGATCTGCTCTGAAATCCCAGCAAGGCTCATTTTACCAAGGAAATGCAACCACAGTCTCTCCAGCACTTGCAGCACCTAGCATGTGTGTGTGCTCAGCAGTGCCAGCATCTCAAGGAGGAAAAGGTTGTGAGCAGCCAGCATTTGGGATGTGCAGCAAGGGACCCCCATCTTGAGGGGCCAGATCAGCACTCAACCCCAGAGCCAGTGCTTCAGGGACAAGGAGAATGTACCAATTAAAATTGTCCCATCAGGTAAGTGCTTCAGTCACCACTGCTGTAGCCACTGTGGTGTGACAAGAGGTGCATTTATCAACTTGTAGGCTTGATCTGCATTTGGACTATTGCAGGATACAGAGAACAGCCTAACACTGTTACGGGCACCTCCAGGAAAGGGTTTCAGCCAAGGTTTTGTTTCATGCTGACCTATACCTTATATGTCAGCTGTGATGGACCCTCTGGGTATCTCTGTCCCCTCTCTCAAGCAGCCTTGTGGCATCCACCTTTCTAAAATACATTGCTGTACATATTTCTGCATGCATGGCACTTGTGGTGGGAGGAGTGAGCAGCTGAATGGCATAGTTGCATGTTTTCTTCTGCCCATAGGTGCCTCAGCATATCCAAAAAACCTTCCAACTTCTCATTCTGTCCATTGTATTTGACTGTCTTGTATAGGATAATTTGACCTTCTGTCATATGTTGAAAGACATTCAGGGTTTAAAATGAGGCTTTTCTTTCAGAGAATATTAATATTAATTAATATTAATTCTAGGACTATTGTTGAGTCTCAGGGGACCTGGTATCTCGGCTTGCTGTGCCACTCAATTGCAGCTGATTGTGTTTTGAGCCCATTTCTCCTGTGACACTCAAACACAATTGTTCTGGAGTTTTGCCTTATAAACGTAATTCCTAATGTTCAGACTCAGCAGTCCTAAACCTTGCAGCTGCAAGAGAAAGGGCAGGCGGATTATAATGATGAAAGGCAAAACATGACAGTGCGATCTGCATATTTTCGCTGGGGAAAACAATGGGCTATTTCTTTGTTTTGCAGAGCCAGTGGCAGCCCAGCCATGTCCTCAGGGAGCTACCAGCCATCGGTGTAATGGTGAAGAAACAGAAGAAAAGGCGTGAATGTGCTCATGTGTAAAGGATTTTTGACAAAGATCTGGGCAACTTCTTTGTGCTTCTGGGCTCTTCAGAATGAAGGTGAAGAGAAAGCACCGTGATGGCATGCACACCTTGAGACCAAAATGCAGTTTGTATGCTCTGTGTTGTGCATGGGGTCATCTTTGACCATCTTGCAGGGCTCTGTCTGAGGGGCCAGCACAACCTGGTGTCATCTGTGGATGCAGAGTACCAGGGCCATAGCCAGACAATATGATATGAGGACATCACCAAGAAGTGCCCAGGGTAGCAGCTTCCCCTTCCAGCAGGACAAGTACCTGGGCTTCTTGGACACCTAGTCGCTGTATATCTGCCTGCTTGCTACGCCTTCCAGAAGTGCTGTTTGTACTGTACTGATATTGTTTATGTTGAATAAATGCTTTCTCCAGCCTCTTTGTTGTGGCAACTGTTTTTGCTGAATTGAAAAAAATGGGGGGTACTTGTTTAAGCATTGTGGTGAGACGTGATCATGATTATATTTTTAATCTTTAATGAAATGTTTGTTTTGAAAAAGTGCATCTTCAAAATGGGGACACTTGTGCAAGAGCCAAATCTGACAGTAGTCCTCATGTTCTTGGTTTGGATGAGGGTCTTGAGCTGGGCCTTCCCCATCCCACAAGCACCCACAAGCATTAGCCTGCTGTTTATTTCGGAGCGCAGGTGCATAGGTGTTCGTGATACTTGAGTGATTTCTGATTTGTACTGGAGGAAAAGGAATTTGTCACCAGCTTCTGAAGTTTTTTTGCTGTTTGGATTCATTCCCCATACGGTGGGATGTGTGTGTTCAGAGTTGACTCTTCTGCTGGAGGTGGCTGATGTGGATGTGCTAACGCTGTTTTCCAGCTGTTTTGGGCACCAAAGTTTTGTAAGGAGATGGCTTTCTGTTGTGAAAAAAGGATAAATGAACACAGGCTGATTTGATGCTTTAGAATAAACTACTGTTGTTTCTAATGTATTGAAACAATAAGACAAGCTTGTCCTCACCTCCCCTCAGAAAAATCCAAGACAGTTTGAAATACGTAAATTTGAGTTTCTCAGCAGAAATAATTACTTGGGCTGTGGCGGGGAATATTCAATAACTGAGAAGCATATATACTCTTGCTTGAGCTGGGCTGGCTCACAGCAGGGAAGATGTTGGCTATAATAACCCCATCCAACAGTGTCATGACCTGCAACCTAAAATGATCCGCACTTCCAGTGACTCAAGTAGATTGTTTGTACTTGAATGTCAGTCCTTCTGTATGTGAGTTCAGGTTGTCTTGTAGTGGCATAGTTTTTGTCAAGGTTTCAGACTTAAGAAGGGAACTGGGATGACTTTACTGAAGACCGCAGAGCGTAAATAACTTCTGACAATAGTGCTAATATTTTGAGGGGAAGGGGAAGCCTCCTGTCTCTTAAATTTTTGTGCACTCAGGACACTGAAATGATTCACATTTTTCAGATATCTCGTATTTCTTCCACTTGCTCCCAGAAGATTGACATGGTTCCTACGTTTTTGTTGCTTGGTAGAGCAGTTGCATGAGTGCACATCTTAGCCCTGCAACTACTGTGGTGTAAAGGCTTATTCTTTAACAATATTCTTGAATGGAGTTGGAGAGAAGATGGTATAGAAGAAACAGGCAGGGAAGACAAGAGCTCTGAAAGCTCTCCTCCATGATCCTCAGTCCCCTTTGGTAGGAAAACTTCTAAATCATACAGATTTTAGTAAATACTAGGAGGAGTAGTTCAGGGAGTGATGCTTTTGTTTCTGTTGAGGTGGTAAGAGGGCTTGCCTAGAGCAGAAAATGCGAAGCAGGTTCAGATATACTCAAAAAACCTGTGCCTGTGAACTACTTGTTGTGGAAAGACTCCTTCAAATATTATCAAGAAAGTGGAGGAGCCCCAAACTGCACTAACAGAACAGTGTTTCTGACTGCTGAACCAAGACTGAAAAGTCTTATACAACCTAAACACCTGTAACCTGCCTAGCACACAGATTTTGGCCCCTTCAAGTACATAGTTTCACTAATACATTAATTCTGAGTGGAAATGGGAACTAATTTTTATGAGAAGCTGTTGGGGGGGGGGGAAATCATCTTTGAATACTAATAATGATAAATGTTTTACAGGGTATTTGAAGTATTTTGGTTCATAGGAACTGCTGTAAAACGGACAGTTTCCTGTTCCTACTTTTTTTTTTTTTCCTGTAGGATAAATACTAAAATATTTGAGAAAAAAGGCTATCAAGTGACAAACAGACAACTGACAGGTCAGGAAGGTCACTGCCCACCCAGCCACTGCAGGTGCTAGCTCTGCTTTCTGTCCCACTCGTGAAAAAGCTGATGCAGTTCCTGAGGCAGACAACAGCCTCTGGGATCTCAGCCGTGGCTGAGCTCTGAACCTGTTTCTGGGTGCATGTCTCACCTGTCTGATATCAACAAAGGGTTCTGAAGAGCTTTTTGAATCTTTTTGTTGTCAGCTGTTCTGGGTAGCTTGCTAGATCCCGTTGAGTTTAGTTTCTATGACTTCCTTCTCTCCTCCTGTCGTTCTTTCCAAGGAATTATATTTGTAGTCACATTAGGTGGTAGAAGATTAATAATTTACCAGCAGTACCTTGTTACTACCACTTCTTACCAAAGCTTGTTCACTTCCATGTTTGCAGTAATCCGTTGCAAGGCATGTGTTTCTTCAGAGAGACTGTTTGCCCCTGTGTTATCCTTTTCATAGCTGAACTAATACAGTGATTTTAACTAATGCAGTGATATAGTTCTGGTCTGTTAAATGTCATAGCCATTGGATGGTTACCTTCTGTGTTGTGATGTGATATTGCATTATGCTAAATTTAAAAAAACCTGTGGGTTTTTTTAAAGTTCTCTGAATCCCTTTTCTGCTTTAATTTCTCTGGGGCAACTGCAGTAGAAATACCATTGCCTAATTTCAAAGTGATCTCCAAAACAGTAGTGAACTGGTTTTATCCAGGGAAATATGCTTTGTGAGTTAAGACTGGAGCAATCTTAACATTATAGTGCTTAATAACTAAATATTGAGAAGATGAGCATTGTTTCATGAGATGCAATAAATGCAGCTAAATTGAAGAGGAAATGTTGAAAAGGAGGATGCTGAAATAAGACAGCAAAAGGTTTTATTATAAAGTATTTTTATTTCTTGGGAGTCTTAGTAGGCAAACTGTGTAAATGGCAAATGGGTTTGGAGCCTGCTTCCCTTTTCTTATGTCTTGTGGAGTTTTTTGCCTTTTAAAATGCCCACAGTCCTCCGACCTATCTCCCATCCTAGCAGTGGTGTTCATACTACACATTCTTCTACTGCTTTGTACAGCCAGTGCTATCGCAGCTATGCTGAATGAGGTCCCAGCCTAACTACAATATTAACCCTGCAAATCTGTTCATTTTCTCTTGAGCAGCCCCAGGCAGGATATACAGGAGAATGTGTCCAATTGAAAAACTATTACAGACTCGGTGGTGCTGCAGTGTGTTAAATTGCAAGAGAGCTGTGTTTTTTCTGCCAGAGAGGATCCTGCTAAGGGAGATGGTGGTGTCTGTCTCCTACAAGTTACAGAATTTGGTTTTCATTTTAGTCTCAGCTTTCGTTGGTGATTTTATCTTTATTTTTGCCGAACGGTTTGTCTGCTTTTAAGCACTGAAATGAGTTCCTCAGACTTGCTGCTTTCCTCCTGCTAATTGTCCGACACATGCTCTCCCCTCCGCCCCCCAGTTTGTATCAGTCCCTGCCTTCTTACTTTCATCTTTCCAGTTGTTGTTTTTCATTTTTTCTTCATTATTTTACTAAATACCGTACTGCAGATCAGTAGCATCTTGGGTGGTGGTTGTACCACATAGCATTTGTAGCAGACATTAGTTTTGCATAGCGTGTGTACCTTATTTTGTCTGGACTTGTCTTCTTTGCGCTGCAGGCACCTCCTCAAGCAATTGTAGTGATTAAGCCTGGTATTTCTGCAGATTTATATTAACTTCTGCTTATAAAGAAACAGAAGAAACCCAACCCTCCCCCCTCCCCCCCCATCTAAACTAGATGTTTTTCTTCATTCCCTTCGTTTTTATCAGTATTAGACCTTAGCTAGGTTTTGTGTATGAGAGAAAATTAGTTAAGTACCTTGTGGTTTATAGGTGCCTTTTGTTACATATTACTTGGATTTATTGTGCAACGTTGGCCTGTAAATCATATCAGTCAGACGTTTAACCTGGCTCATGTTGCCTTTATGGTTGGAGTCTTTTAGCGGCCATGAAAAATGGAGAAATGATGTTTTTGGCGGCGGCGGACTGTGCTGGTCCGAGTGCCCTGTAACTCTCTCACGGCAGCGTTCCGCTTTGGCGAGGTCTGCTGCTTGGCTCCGAGGAGATGTTTACAAGGAATCCATTACTTTGTGCAGCTGAAAGACGGTGTCGAAAGAACAAAGAGAGTTTTGTGATGAAGTGTATCTGACTTCTCGCTGCTTTGCTTACCTTTTAAATGTAAAACTTGGTCATTTGCAAGGGCTTTTAGTTCTCAGGGCATCCCTATAAGATTCCACCCCGTACGGGGCTTTCCTTCAGTCGAAAGCGGTGTTGTCTCAAAACCGCTCTCGAATGCGTTTCTATTTTAATCCCCAACTTTGCCTGCCGCCTGCCTTCCTGGCTCCAGCTCCCCGCCCTGCCCTGCCCCACCCGCCGCGCAGGCGGCCGCTGCTCCGTGCCGGCGGTGCGGCGCTGCCTTTGTGACTAAAAGTTGGTTTCATCAGCAAGGCATCGGCTCCCCCGCGCCGCGCTCGGAGCTCGCCGGCCTCGGGAAGCCGCTCAGACCTGCAGCCTATGTGGGGCACGCGGGGGCAGCTGTCGCCATACGTATAACTTTTAAATGGAAAATGTCTTTCTCAAAGGCTGCCGATGTCCAGTGGTCTGCAGTCCATGAGCAGTTGACTAGTCCAGGTGTTTCTGCTTCTGTTCCCGTGCTATGTGAATTGGGAATTCGAGAGAAGAGTGTGCAGGATGGAGGAGTTGAGGGTTTGTATTTCTGTTCTGGTGGTATGAGAGTGACGGAGGGCTTGGGAAGGAACAGAAAGTCTACCTGGGGTTGTCTTAATTAAGGAAAATATTGTTCTTGGTCTTTTTGTCTACAGCTCTTTCTGTCGGTGTCTTTATCAACTCTTAAAAAAGAGAATGACCTTTTTTGATGGTATGGATTGACTGTCACGAATACTATTCAGGAAAAACTTGTTTTATTGAATGTGATTACTATTTTGTGGGTTTTATCCGTGCATTTTGCCCCACTTATTTAAAATGTAGCCAGTTAAAACTCTTAGAGCTAGATTCATTTTAAAAATTGCCAAGTACTTCTCTGTGCATTCCTGAGAAAAAGGTCATAATCTAAGACTATGAGACAGTGCTATTGATTCAAGACTGGGGGGTTCTGTGAGGTTTTTAAGGAGGTCATTAACCCAGGTCTATCTCTTCACAGGACAGTCGGCCCAATATGTCAAGACCTCTGATCACTAGATCCCCTGCATCTCCATTGAACAATCAAGGCATCCCCACTCCAGCACAGCTCACAAAATCCAACGCACCAGTTCACATTGATGTGGGTGGGCACATGTATACCAGCAGCTTGGCCACGCTTACAAAATATCCCGATTCCAGGTAACTTTAAAAAGCTTCTTCTGCATGTCTTTGGCAACTCCTTTCCTTCCATTTCATGCTTGGATGTCCTGGGGTTGTCTCAGAATGATGAATTTAGTTCTTTTTGTTTCAAAATTAAATTAGCTTTCTTTGTTCGTAAGCGGTTAGAGACTGACTTTTCTTTCCCTGCTCCACTGTGTTTCCAGCAAATGGCGCTTCTGCAAATCCCTATGTGTATGTACTAAAACAAAGCTGATAGTAAAGAACACTTACTTTCTGCTACCTAGGATTCTGGTTTTATGCCAGGACACCCATTCAGTGGTTTGTTACATTCAAAAACTGTAGTGATAATGCATTCAAGCCCAAAGGTGGGGGTGTTGGGGTATTTGTTTTGTTTCTTTTGGAGCAGTAACCACTCTCCTGTACTGTCAACATGTAATCTCTGATGTGTCACTTGAGGTGAAGGCAAGGTTGAATGTAATAAAATACAGCACAGCATTAACTGAATACTTTTTGTATAATCTTGTGACTTTTCAAATAGTTAGGCTCTTACTTCTCACGTGCCTTTTGAATGAAGTATTTGTGACTCTGGTAGCTTGCTGGTATTAAGCAGTTAGAAAACTGCTGCACACGTAAGCAAATGGTGTACGTACAGTGCATCTTTAAGAAAACAGGAGTGCATTGAACAGTGATTGTGGGTATTAGATGGGGAGGTGGCAGACAAACACTTTAGTGGTGCTGTAATTCTGAGAGCTGGTTATCAGATAGCAGGTGTTGCTTGTGTCCACTGTATTAGTCTATACCTTGCCCTTCTCCACCCAGTCCTGCTCTAGAGGGAAGGCAGTGTTACATTTGTGCTCTTTCCAGCATTTGAGAGGGGAGGTTTTGAGTTTCTTGATCCCACGGCCTCTGAGTTGCCTCTCCAAAGGTACAAAGCACACTTCATAGGATGTGATTTTGTTCAAAGCCTGGGTTTCAGTGGTATTACTGCCTCTGCAGCATCAGCTCATAGTATTAGGTGGACTGAAGTAGTGCTCCTAGTAGACACTAGGAGCTAACAGGGCTAGAGGAAGAGAACAGTAAATACAGGTATATGAAAGAGAAACAGCTGAGCGCATGGCCTTTCATGTGACAACTTCTTCAAGGAAGGCTAGGCAGAGGGAAGTAAAAGAGAAGCCATGCCAAAGCCCGGATCTGCCAGGAGAGATTGAAGCAGTGTGTGGAAAAACTTGAACTGTTCTTCGAAAACCAAATTTGTCATTTTTGGGGAATTTTTTTAGGAGCTCCTCATGCTCAGCTACGAGTAGTTGTGATTACTTAGAGAATTTTTTGGTAATTGCAGCAGTGATAGTGTGTGACAGTGTTGTCTGTGCAGCATGAGAGGCTACTGCTTCTGTTTGCGTGTCAAATTCACAGAGACATTATGTTACCTTAGGTGAAGAAACACTGAAATGTCTTTTGTAAGTGTATATGGTGGCAGTGGAATTTAAGCTTAATGAATTGCGTGTTCCACTGAGCCGTTGTAGCACTTGAAAGTGAAAGCTATCCCTGTAGTATCAAAGCTAGTTTAATAAATTAAACATTTTAAAGCTCTTCAAACATAATTTAAAGAAAACCCAAACTCTGAATTATAGTCATTCTGTTTCAAGTCGTTCTGACATGTGTTTGTGTTTCAGTTCTGACAGTGTCTTTTGAACCTCTTGATGAGTGAATATTTCCAGTGTAGCTGTTAGAACCTGGGATTCCCAGCCAATTCCAGAACTTGAGAGGGTTTTTTTTTAACATTAGCAACTTCAAAAGAGCAATTATTAAACTCATTTGAATGTCAAGACAGTGGCATGAAGCAATATGCCAAAAATCATGATATAGTTGTTTGGAGTTTGTCTGTGAGATTTTGCCATCAAGTTTTTTTCCAGTAGGGGACTGGGATGAGGGGTATATATGTGTGCATATGTATGTATATGTATTTATATATAGTGAGTGCTAGGTCAAAAGTACCCAGTAATTGGGCATTAATACAAATTGTTTCTTGGAGCCTGAGCTGGTCAGTTTATATCTAGAGTCTTACTTTGTTATACAAAGTTAACACAAAGTTTTGGTCAACCTCGCTTCTGTGTTTCTTTTTCTGCCAATATCACATGTGTGAATGATACCTAAACTAAGTCGAGGCCTCATAGATATTTTTGGGCTAGTTGAAACCTCTTGAGACTTACTGTCATAGGAAGCATTGTCTATGAAAAATAAGGTCTTGATTATCTTACCTGAAAGAGCACTGCTCCGGGGATGAGTCAAGGCATAGGTTGCAGGCTCCAGCATCGAACAGGTTGAGACATGAAAGTCATTAGGTTTCTGACTCATATTACATGTAGTCTAAGGGGCCAGAAGCCTAAAGTGAACCTTTCATCTGTGGGCCAGGTACCAGAGTCATCTTTCTTTGTGAGATTGAAAGAGGTGATATCCAAAACAGCAGCTTTGGAGTCACTGTGACTTGCTAGTGTGAGGACCTTTTCTGATAGAGCAGCTCCGCTTTGGAGCAAGTATACTCTTCTTTCTCCTTCGGGCTCACATCCTGTACCTCTTTATTTTCTCCTTCCTGGGTAGTAGAGTGGAAATTGGAAATATTACTTTAAAAAAAGAGTTCTTCAAATGAGGAACTTTACCAAAGGAACTCTTTACCTTTCCAAAGGTAAAGACTTGTAGCTTGCAGGTCTCACTTTCCATAATTTTTCTGTTACATCCCTCAACCTAGTTTGTGCCATGTTACGCAAAATACCTACTGACAGGTATCCATTCATTCCTCCGAGGAAACCCTGGTGTGACTGTAAAAGTGTCTTGCCACTGCTGCTGCATCCCTACCCTTTGCTATGGAATGAGCGTTGTGGGCTTCTCTCAAATGCTTTTGTGATTGAAGAACCCAGGCTATCTGTGGTTTGGCCAAAGGCTGACACAGTGAAGCAATCCAAGAGACAAGCTGCTTCTCTTGTTTTGAGTAGTCCTAGAATTTTAAATTCTGAACCTGGAGTAATGCTTAAAAAAACCCTCAAAATATTTTAAAAAGCCAGTAGCATATCATTTGAAAGAGACCAGTTACGTTCTGGACCCAGGAGAACCCACTGTTTTCACAAGAAAAACCCCATATGAGTACTTTATCTCGTCAACAGGCTTCAGGTTCTCCCAAGACACCAGTGAGACCATGCCTCAGACATTATCTCATGCAGCTGCATAATAAAATTTGCCAGACTTAGGCTTCAAGAAGAGTCAGTTTGAATCAATATATCTACCAGGAAGACCTAATGTAAGGTCAGTCTGCTGAAATAAATAGCAATTTTCTTTGAATGCCTGAGGAGGGGGTAGGTGTCCTTTTATGCAGCTCTCTCCACCAAGATTGTAGACCTTGGTATATTTACCCATATACAGATTGTTCCTTCTGTTGTGAGTTACTGACTGGTGGTTGTTCATATGTTGTGTCAGTGTGAACAGACCAAACGAATTGTTTGTATTCTATGAGGAATCTCACAGTTCTGGAATTTGTTCTGGTTTGTTCTGGGTCACGCCGCCTTCTTCTCAACAGCCTTTGGTTTACTTTAAGTTACCATATCTTCAGGTTGATATTTGGCATCACACAGAGTTATCTGTTAAAGATTTGGCTGCATTAATTTTTTTTAATTTTTATTACTTGGTTTTTGCAAATGAAGGTTTGGTTGGTTGGTTGGTTTTTTAATTTACTTTCCACTGCCCAGAAAAAAAATTATTCCAGGGAAGATGGATCCAAGATGAGGGTCTGCTAAAGGAGCCTTTCTCCCCTGAGAGCTGAGGCACATGCATGCCGTCCCATTGTTCCCTATAGTCACCAGAGAGTCTGATGAGAACAGGTTGAGGTGTTAGGATTTATGATTATGAGGAGAGGAAACACTGGCCTGTTAGTTCTGATACTTAACCTGAGCAGCCTGCTTTCCTTCCAGTGCATTATGATCTTGCAGTAGGATTGAACCCTTTGCTTGGAGTTGGGATTCCTACGTCTTGCAGCCTTAATGCTGTCTGTATGGCATCTGCCAGAAGTTGTTGTGTATTAGGCTCTGACAACCTCAACTGACTGTCAGAACTAAATGGGAAGATGTTTAACTTTGATCATATGAGCATCAGCTGTTTGATATCTCTGATATCAGCAATATCAGCAGTGTTGTCTATCTCATGTGTTCAAAGCATCTGAACTTTTAATTAGTTCTGTCCAAGTCATCTGGTACAAATATTTGTACAACACCAAGGCATTGGATTGCCACATCCTATATTCCCATTTAAAACATTGTATATATTTCTTTGTAGAAACTTTTTGGGGTATCTGCTTGTGTTACTACAGCTCCCATCTAGAGTTACTCCCTGCATATGAAGATGGATTCTTCTTATGCAGTATTTCACAATACTTCCAAATTTCTGCCCAGGGCTATTTCAGGTTTTCATATGAACCAATCCATTCGTGTCCTAGTTTTCTTACTCAATCTTTACTCTCAGCCCTCAGGGAAATTAAATTTCACACACTTGGATCTAGTTAGGACACTGGCATTTTTTTTATTGGGAAGAGTTTCTTTTGCATCAAGAGCACAGAATTACTTAGAAGAATGCCCAGACTGTCCTTGGCCTTTTTTGACAGTTTGCAAGCAAGACTTATCCTTCATAGGTTGTGTAGGTAGACTTTCAAGGACATGCTATGAATCAGGAAGGTTAGCACTGCTTGCCTGTTTCAGAGCTCCAGTTTCTATTGTCTGTAGACTGTCCTCAGTTCCAAAACAGGACACTGACATGGCCCTTAATTCAAACATCTGGAGGTTGCAACACCACGCTGGACACTTCCATCTCTGTAGGAGATGTGCTGCTGTAAGGGTGGTCTGCACGTTGTATAGGGCTCCTTCTGTAATGCCTCCATGAAAGCAGCCCTGTCACAACTTTCCTACTCACCTTGGATAGTACCTCTCTATTTGCTGCAAGTTATGCTAATGACTTGAAGAAATAAATCCAAAATTTTCTAACTTAATGAACATTTGGGGATTTTTTTAAAGGAAATATCGAGAGAGTGAGTGTTGCTACATCTTTATTTCCTCTCTCCTTATTTGGATTCATCTTTCTGAGAGGTAGATCTCTATCTGTGAAAGTATTTGGTGACCTTTCTAGAGTAGCAACATCAAAGTCTGATGAGGTGGTAGTACTTAAATCAACATGATACTGCAGTAGCTAAACTACAGTAGGCTTGCACTTTTTGAGAACCAATACTGTGTTGCAAGTTGTAAAGAGAAAGCTTCCCTGAGAGTTTTCAGTATTGCTGTACACCAGCTCTATCTGCTGTATTAGCATGAATGGTCCAGGTCGCAGCTTTTTAATATTTTGTAACGTTCCTGGCAGGAGGGAAATAGGCAGAAGCAGTTGGCAGAGGCTCATTTCAGTCTTCATTACCTATCCTGTCTTACTCATCTTATTATTCACCTTTTGTGTTTCATCATTTGATCACTGCTGGTCCTGTGGCAAGGGAAAAGGAGGACTTGGGATAGGGAAATACATTGACACTTGCTGACCTGTTCCGTGACCCAAGATAACTGATTTAACTTTGAGCTTCAGCTGCTTCATACCAAGGTTAACATAAAAGCAATTTGTAAAGTGCTTTGGGATGATGACTGAAAGTGTAAAAGATTACTATCTCTAAACATAAATAATTATAGATGCCAGTAACTGAGACAGAAACAGTTTGTGATGTTGGTATCATCAGTAACATGTATTAGTAAAAAATGAAATGTTGATTATTGAGGACCAGACTCAATACAGTTAGGCAGTACAGTTTTTTTGGTTGATGTAACCATGTATAGAGACTTGAGAAGAAAATAGAAACAGAACTGTGAATGATACTATACTTCATGCCTATTTCCAGAAATTAAGAGAATTTACAGAGCTGGTATGGTAAAGAAACATTTTTTGTAGGAGACATCTGTCAATAAAGAGCTCAGAGGGGTATTTTCTGGTCCTGGCTGAACCAAGATTAATTGTAGCTCTAGGTATGTGTATTGAACTTTGGGTATATATTGACCTAATTTTGCCTCAATTAATGATCACCACAGGTCAGTCATCACTGTCACCTCAGTAGAAGTATTTTCCAAATTGTAGTCCTGTAATATGTCTAACTTGCAAGGTCAGCAAGCTGCTGCTGTTGCTCATGGCTGGTGACTAGAGAAAGAAATATCACCATCAGATTAGCAGGTCCTCACATCTCGTGGTCAGTAACTGGTGGTGAGTCATCACTGAAAGGGACCATGGAGTTGATGTCTGTCTTCCTGCTCTAAATGCCAGTAAAAGTAGGTTTATATGTTATTTATTTGGAGGATAAAAAGCAGTGGTTCATACTTGTTTGATGCTTTTGCACTCAAATGCGTAAAATTTCAGCAAAATCAAGATAGTGAATTGTTAGGGCATTCTTTGCACAGAAGAAGACCCAAAGAAAGTAGATTTGCAGACTTATTATCACAGGGATTCATACTATGTTTCTCTATGGCTACCTGGCTAACAATGGAAATGTTCAGAGGAATACATGTCTACAATCAGGAGTGTTGGAAAGTTAAAGGCTTCCTCTCCTTATTTCTGAGGCTAGTAATCCTCAGAAATAACAATGAGCTTTCTTGAGCGGAAAGGAGAAAATCCATATCACCAGTATATACATTCATTTGCAAGTTGGCTGATGTGAGTTTGTAGGGGTTGGATCAACCTGTAAGTCAGGGAGAGGGGAGGTTGTCAATAACTAGTTTAAAGGTCTGTGTTTTGAGAAATGCTTTCATTGCAAGGGCTGCTTGATGCCAGCTTGGTGGATAGAAATGAGAATCGGTTTGCTACAGTGCCTACACGTTTCTAGCCAGTAGCGTGGCTTCATGAAATAGACTGAAGGCCCTCAAGCAGCATTTCTCACTCTGCCTGACCAAGAAAATAATTGGGAAGATAAAACAAAGTGCTGAGTTTGTGGGTCTATGGGCAAAAGCCTATTAGAAACTGAGGTGGCACTGAAGTATTCTGCGTATTGGTCACTTCTGATAGGGCCCGTGTTTAACCATAGTCGTGAGGTTCAGTGGTTTGCTTTGCCTTTTGCTTTACTTACTCCTTGCACTCAGGAACCTCTGTATGTCAGCACAAGGTTCTCATTCTCCTCCCACATAAACTGTTTGTACTTCATTGGTCTTTCATAAATTGCAATGTAGTTGCTAAGCAAATTGGCATCTAGTACATACGTAATTGCAGAAGCAAACATTTGGCTTCCAGTTTTACCATGAACACCCGTCCACCTCTTGGGTGTGTTTGAAGCTTTAGGATATAGATTCCAACTTCTGGCTTACTTCTTTCAACGATCAACCTCCTGGCTGGGTTTCATGTATGCAAGTGTGCTTGCAATTTCAGGATGTATTTGCAAAGGTTGCATACGAAATGGTGAAAACTGCTTAGGACCCAATGGTTATCTTCAGTCATTTTAATGCAAATAAGACACAAATGCTGTGTTGGCCAGAGGAGTGTCACCAGTTCCTGTTATGTGAACTTTTCCTCTAACTTAACCAGTCTGCCGTTTATTCAAATATCATAACCAGACAAGTGTCATCTGGCAAGATTTATTTCTTCTTTTGTCTTCTGTTCTCAATTTTTCTTTCCCTTTAGTCTACAGTTCTCAAGATGTCACTGTCTCTTTGACTCTTGCCTTTCAGTATCTTTTTTTCTGTCCCTGTTCTGCTCTGAGCATCGGCCCTACTTTTGTCTTCTAAATTCCCTCACTGCTTTTGTCTTCATTTCCTTTTCACCTAGATTCTTTTATCTCTGTTGAAAAGGGCCAGAGCTCACAAAGGTCACAAGTGATCTTTACCTGACCAAATCAAAGCATATTGCTTGCTTGCGTGTCCTTTTCTCCGCACACATGCTTGGTTTTCTGGCTCCTGTTAATGGTGAGCTTTCTTTGAGTACATGAGCACCCAGCATATTTTATAGATATCTCAGGTGATACTTTCACTCTTGGTGACATCAGTTGAAGGGATTCTCTGAGACTCACTGATACTGATCTCTTCTTTCACTGAGTCTTTGAATCAGTAATCAAATAAATTGTTTCTAGCCCTGATGTGTACATCAGCTTGGGTCTGTAGGACTCTTCCAGCACAGCTGTCTCTGCACCTCATCTGGACAATTTTCTAGGCACTTTCAAGGCACTTTCTGCCTGTTTGAGAGAACCAATGGGCTTTTGCAACAGTTCGAAAGCATTTAGGCTGAGCTTGTAGCTGCTACTCATAGACTGCTTTGAAGGGGAACGCCTTTAAGAAAGGAATGGGCTCGCAGTCACTTTCCTATTCAGTCTTTCCACTGTGCAGTCCCGTGTGTGTGGACACTTGGGCCGGTTCAGGTGCTCAAAGCAATATAGTGCGTCTCTCCACTTGGACTCGTTTATCCTGCTTCCAGCAGTGCTGCGTCTGGTATCCAAGCTAATTACTGGAGACCTATCTTTTATGTTTCTACACACTGCTGCAGTTTGCAGAACAGGCACTTGGTGAAGGAGAGCAACACTGGCAATTCAGTTTCTGTGAATCAAAAACTTCCTGTTTGCAAAGGATTAAGAGAGGTAAAAGGGGAGAATAATACGAAGATGCAAGGGTTTTGCTCATAAGATGAGATGGTTGAGCAACACAGTGTTAAAAGCGATGGGGCATACTTCAGTAGTTTAACAATTTGTAAAGATAAAGATTAATTCTACCTCCTAGACCCCAATGGGATTTTCATGGTAAAATGTGACAAGCCTGTCAATCAAATGGTAGACATAATTGTTCTTTAAGTGACCTATTAAAATCCCATTCCTTTTAATTAAAAATCGTGTCTGTGTTCTCACACAGGCCATATTTGAATGGTAAAAAGCCTTTTCATATGAGACACGTTGCAGGTAGAGAGCTGTCACAAGCTGTGTGGCTTACATGTGAAACAGGAGGAGTGATTGAAGTCCCAGTGCAGCAACATGTGGCTTGCCTTTGGCTCCCGCTGACACAGAGGGAGATGGAGGGATAAGCAGCATCTCCCAGGTCCACACCCAAACCCTTCACATTCCTTGCCTGAGAAATTGCTTGTAGTTGCTTATTGTGGCGTAGAAAGTTATAATATACAGCATTTGCCGTAAGTGTGTCACTTCAGAGCAAATGATGGATTATGTCCTTCCACACCCCAAAAGTTGTTCTTTGTGCTATAATTAAAAAATAAATGTTGCAATGTCGAATTGGAAATATTTTGTGCCATACAATGAATTTGTTTTGTTAGGTTGCCTGGATGTAATTGCAACAATGTCAGTGCACTAAACTCGTGTCACGGGGTAATGGTTTCCTGCCACTACACCAGTGCCAAGGACTGCTTTGCTTAGCAGCTCTATTGCTGTTTATCTCCATCAGCCGTAGTGATTATTTTGTTTTTGCAGAACTTTTTTTCTTAATTTGTTCCCTGTATGAATACTATAAATCATGGTTCTGTTTGAATGCTCACCACAGATCCCATACAGCAGGAAGTGCTGCCATGCCGGGGAGAGGCTCAGCTGGGAGCTGGTTTTAGGTTCACCCAAACTCGTCAGAGATGCGAGGGGAAGAAGGCGTTCCAAACCGTGACAGTCTGCCGGGCCCCTTCCACCCATCTGAAAATTGATCCCTTTTAAACAGTTTAGAAGGCCCTGGGGGTCTTGCAGCTTACATAAAAAATGAAAGCCCTTCCTGTCTTAGAGCAGTGCAAGCAGTCAATACAAAAGAGAAAAATGATCTTTTAAGTGTATCCCATTGAATCCATTATCTCGAGGGCCCGTGCATGATACTTCATCAAAGCATCATCGTCTTGGTGATACATGGGGGAGAGGGTGAGGTGGCGTTTGGGGGATTTCAGAAAAAATGCTGCAGTGCTCTCACTGCCACAGGACAGGCTAAATATGATACAAGCCAGAAAATGAGAGCTGCAATAAAACTGGTATGTTCCTCCTTACATTAAATTTTGCATGTTTGAAACAAGGATATCATTCAGGAAAAGTTTTGAATGTTTCTTTTGTAGGTATGTACGTCCTCTTGGGCATCTCATAGAATAATTGCTTTACTTCCAATCACAATACAAATTTGCAGATTTTTTTCTTTTCATTACAATGATAAAGAAAATAAAGGAGCAAATAAAAGTCAGTGTTTGTACCATCAGTACACTCTGCCCTTGTTGTGGGAGGTAGTGAAAGGGTTGAACTGCTCTGTCTTGAGCTGAATTGGTGTTGAATTTCTAGTTCATGTGGGCAAGTGTCAGAATTACTAGTTTTTAAATGCTTTTTAAGTCTTTTTTATGCCTGTACTAATGATTCATATGTTTTCCTTAGACTAGCATGAAAGGAAAATCATTGATTTCTCCTGTTCTGAGTTTGCAGTATTTATTTAATGGCACAGTGGAGTGTTTTATCAGAGTCAGGAGCTAATCTTTTGCTGTGGTGTTTCCTTACTGCAAATAGTAAGGATGTTGCTCTGTGTAGATTATAGGCAGTAAAACAGAAGAAGTTGGATTTGTTTTTGTTAAAACCAGTACCATCAGTAGTTCAGAAGGGCTGTTGAAAAATAGGCATTTTTGGAAGAGAAAGGAAACAATGAAGAAACAGTATTTCTGAATGTAACTGAGCTGTCAAATGCACATCCTATGGGGTGTCCTCCATTTCCTTTGGTGAAAGCCTTGCTTAAATAAACTGAGCAGTAGGCAGTGGGTGTGTGCCTTTGCACAACAACATACACCCAGGTGCTTTGTTGGCCAGGGTGATCCTAAAGGCAGAGTGCTGTCAACATTCCTAATTGGTTATTACCCAATAACACACACCCTCCAGTGTCTTGGGACTACAAAATACTTTTTAACTAGCCTTCCTACATGAATAATGAAGCACTTCAAATATTCATCCAATTATAGTCAGCCTCTCTCTTGGCTCAGGATTGCCAAATGCAATTGGTCATACTTCTGACATAGAATTTCAGGCTATATCTGTGTTGGAAGGGTTTAGTCATAATTCTTGACTTCTGGGGAGAGATTAGATAACACCATGATGGTAATTTCTCCAGCCTCAAAAGCTATTGTTTATTCACTTTTGCTATGAAATTGCAGTTTACTAGCAGTATGATGTGGGAGTTTTAAGAATTTTTTTTATGTATATGCTTGGAGCTTGTCACATGAAACTGTTCATTTTCTGTGTGAAACAGTGAGATGGTTTGCTTTTTTCCCGAGTGCTGGGGCTACAGCTGCATAGGACTGAAGTTGTCATCAAGCCTATAAAAATCAGACAGCTATCATGTGTACTTTTTAAACATGTAGACTGTATTTATGTTCATCTTATGTTTTTTCCAAATATTTTGCTGCCCATCATGATTGGCTCCTGATATGCCAGTCACTGACTTTTAGATATGCTTTTCTCATGTCTTGCTAATGTCCTCAGAAACAATGTCCTTATCCTTTGTAGAGTATTAAGATTTAATTTTACTTTATTAGCTTCTCCCCTGAATGTTAATGTTCCCCCTGGCCTTTCAAAACCTGATGGAAGTGGTGTGCCATACCCCTCCTTCCAGCAGCTTTCAGCTCCACTGCAGTAACACTGTAGGGAATCACTCTGGCTGCATCCTGCTGCCACAGAGAAAAGCTCTGTGACAGTGTCCAACTTTGTGGTGTGAAGTTGACGCACGAGTAGGGAAGTGATGGAAAATGTTATTCTAGGAAGATCTAAGCTGGTGGAACGGGGGCAGGAAGGATACCTTCCTGCTTTTATTTCCCCCTTGGAAGACCTTATGGGAAAGGATAAAACCTGCTGTTTTTCTGTAGCTAAAGCATAGTTGGAGGCTCCACTTTTCATCAGGCATTCTCATTTTCCCAGTTTCTAATATTGCTGTCTCATAAAGCTGGGCCTTGGGCCATGCCTCGCATACCAGCCTTCTCTTGCTTAGCAGCTAACCCTGATAAACTCATCAGCAGAGCTACAATTGCACTTTCTTGCTTCCACTTTGGATTAATGGTGTAGCTCTCTGAAACTGAATGGATGCTGCTCTCTAGACCACAAAGGTCTGGTTACAGGTGAGTGTTTAATTCCCCTCTTGGGAAGTAGAAATAAAAGCCCTAATCGGGAATGTTTTGTGCTTCTCTCTGTGTAGGCTCAACAAAAGAAAGGACAAAAAAGATGCTATTGAAAGTTGCTGCTGTCTGGTGTCATTACAAGGCATGAAGCTTTGGTTTGAAAATAGAAACAGCTGTTATGGGTGTGACTTTCAATTGTGTTTAGCTTCCATGTGGGTCAGTTTATTATTTCCTATTAAAATGTGAAGTAGTTAAATCAGAGGTGTAAGCCCTTCTTCCTTCTCTTTATTAATAAAATCCTGGAAACACGATAAACATGAAGGGCCCTGGGAGTGATGACAAACACAGAACAGGTTTCATACCATGTAAAAACTGTAAAGCTGGTAGTGTAGTTCTTATTCAAAGAAGAAGAATTAGTCATGTTGTTCTGCAGACCTGACTCTGATCCTGCAGAAGGTCTGAGAGGCTGTGCTAGGCTACTGACATTGAGATAGCTCATCTGCAGCTCCTCTGGGAGTATTTCTTCTGAGAGCCCTTTCTGTTGCTATGAAGGACCACAGAAAGGGCTCTGTCCCTGGACTTTGCACTCCAGAATATTTTTCTTTGCAGCGTGCTTCCACTGGGAAAGGTGAGCAGTGATGAAAGCTTTATCAGCTGGAGATTGCAGAAGCTGTAGACAGAACAAAATAAATGGGGTGAAGTCCCAAAAAAACCAGTGAAATGTAGTTCTGATAAAGGTCAAGTTTGTTGTAGCATGTTCTGACTAAATGTACATCTGAAAAGAAGGCACATCCATCATAATAGAGACTTTATTTTCCTCACTGCTGTCCTAATACTATTCTGCTCAAGTAACAGAACACTTGGAGTGGTAGGGTGGGTAGTATGGGCAGAGCCGATATATCTGGTCAGAAGTGACTCCATGTGATTCAGCCAGCAGGAATGTGTTCCTGTCAGCTTTCCCTGCTTCAGAGTTGAGGTGGAACTCCTTCTTTGTCTTGCCTGAGTATCTAGTTATAATAAATAATAAGCCAGTGATGTGCTCCCAAAATTAGATATGGAATTTAATTTTGCCTGTGTTTGCAAACTGAGTAGCAAACATGCCTTGTCGGACTTTGATCCTGCAGAGTAGCCTGAGCTGCTGTCCACAGTCATATGCTGGATGTTTCTGTGCCCCTCAATATTGTTTAGGAGAGGACTTTTCCTCGAAGATCAACCAAGCCTTGAAGCACAGTGGAGAAATACCCCTTCCTTTTGTCATCTGTTGTGAGGCTCACACTTCTCACCAATCCCTGCAGAGCTGTCTTTGACTGCCTTTGTGTTACCAGTGTGAATATGGCAGACTCGTTCTTTACAACAGTGTAAATCCCCAGGGTGTGTCTCTGCCAGAGGTCCTTTAATATCAAAGCAACATAGATAGCGGCTGGTGGCAATTAAAGGCAGCAAAGATGACTTCTGTGCTTGCACCGCTGCTGCCCACTGCAGCTGGAGCTCTGGGTGGGCTGCAGGATGCAAGGATGGAGTGGGGCTTGTGGTCGCAGCTGATGAGCAGTAGGGCTTTGGGGCAAGCATTTGATCTGAGAGGGGCAGCTGCAAGCAAATACCTGTTGTCTTGCTGCTTTTTTTGACTGCATTGCTGCAGTATCTGTGGTAATATCACTGAGCCCAATCTGACCTCAGGTGCCTTCTCCCTCCTCATAAAACCCGTCCTGAAGCTGGGTGCTCAGCAGAAGATGCAACAGCGGAAAAACCCAGGTCCATTTTGTCTCCTGTGATTATTTTTTTGGTAGTCATCTTGTGGTTTACGCTCAAGGAAGAAAAGCTGTGCAAAAGTGGGTGGCCAAGGACTGCACCAAAGGTTTCCATCACAGGACTGCAAGCTTAATTCAAATAAATATAGACTTTTGTGCATGAGATGGTTAGCAATACTGATTTGATGGTCTGACTTCCTAGTAAGAGTTGGTTGTTTTAAGACATTGTCTTTCTCCAAACTTCTTCTCTTCACTGTGCTAATTGGCTTCTGCCTGCCTCTAAAAAAGTAGGTTTTTAGGAAGGTAGTGGAAAATAATCAAAATCATACTATAGCCCCAAACTGTTTGTTGTAACACCAGTAGCTTCTGGAGAGATGGGGCTTTGATAAAACAGTGCAGCTCTTGATTACCCTAAACTATTTTCAGTCTTCTGCACCTTTCGATAACGTGGTTCCGTAGATCTCCTGCGAAGATAGTAGAAAACAATTTATATCTACGCCTTGGGGTGATGAAAGGGAAAAAAAAACAATCCAGAAATCTACCAAGACACCTGGATTTCTGCTAAATTAAAATTTTATTGTGTTCATGTGTAGAGCAAAAAGCACTGGTATTAAGTAGCGACACAAGTGGAGGGGATAATGCAAGGTGGTTGTAATGTGTTTTATTTTCAGCAAGCACAGAGTGGAGAAGGGCTTTTTGAAACAGTTTTCTGTCCCTGAAAATTCCTGTATTGAAACTTGCAGTGTTCTTAAAAAATACAGGTTTGAAAGTCGGTGTTGTTAGCTTTTTTCTTCTTGTTAAGGGAGTCCTAGCCTTTTAGCATTCATACCCACTTTGGTTGTTGATTAGGGTTTTTTTCAGTATTAGTGCAAGCTGCAACTTAATCAATTGATATGAGAATTGTGCAATGTTACCAGTGTCTGGGGAAGAGGGCAGATGCAGTTAGAAAGATTCTTTTGTCCCCCTTTCTTTTAATCCAAGGGTAGTTAAATTTTGCGGTTTTTAGAGAAAAGCTTCACAATTAAGTGAATGAAGTAATGAAAACCTACAAACTCAAGCAGTAGGCTGCTCCGTCATCAGCATCTTTCTACTAGTTTAAAAGCAGTGCTCAGCTTGGTAGGCATCTTCTTGTTTATTAGCAGCCTGGAATTGCCCCAGGGGAATTCTGACTGTTGAGTTGTGCTGGTTTCTACCGGAAAGATCACAACAGATGTAATATATATATATATCCTAAGTATTGTAAATCCTCCAGACTGATGGAGTTACGCTTATTTGACTGTTTCTCCACAGATCGCTTCCCGCTTGTTTGCCTGCTCTCAGAATTTATTAGTTGCTATGTGACAGAGCTGTTGTAATCTTTCAGCTGTGTGATCAGTGGTGTACAAGGTATATATGGAATGAGATCCAGTCCTGTGTGGGCGGGCTGCCCTCCATGGGAGTCCATAGGCTGTACCTCAGTCCTAGAGTCAGCTCACTTCAACACCGTGCTAAAATACTGGAGACTGACTGCCTGCATTTAGGAAATGGGGATCCTAACACACTTGCAGTGTAATATGACTTTGGATGACACTCTGCTGTAGTGAAGCTAAGAGCAGTCAGCTCCTCTGTGTGAGGGTAACCTGAGTTGCAGGATAAAATAGTGCTTAAATTAAAAACGTTACGCGTTCCTACACAATTTAGGAGCACTACAAACTGTTGCTCTGAACTTAATATCATATAAATTTGTGATTTTTTTTTTATCAAATAGTGCCTGATTTATTTATTTTTTTTCAATTGAAATGAGTACCTAGGAAGAATAGTGTTTGATTTTGTTTAACATAGGAATTTTGGGACAGTTAGTTTCTGGACATTTTTTGAGTGGGATATGCTTACCTTGACAAGGGGAGCTGTTGACATGAACACAATTCCTGACTGGATTCCTGTGGCTGCTCCAACAGAGCACAAGCCTGCAGTAGTGTCCATGTGCCATTCCCCCAGCCCTTTGGGATGCAACAGGCAGCTGAATCACATCCTGGATGTTGTGTATTAAAGGCACCATGATGTAACATTTACTTTTGTCGTGTGGTGTTTTTGCGGATTTCACTGTTTGCACATATATGGATTAATTATTCCTTGCGTTACTAGTTCATGAGGCTGTATTGCTTCTGTGCTGTATCTCAGTACTCTTCCTTTCTCCTCTCTCTACCTCCTCCACAGAATTGCATCTGACTTACTGTTGGGTTTGGTATGGCTGCGGGGATGATTACACCATGACAGCATCTAATTTAATAAACAATAAAGCCACTGTTTTGTATATGTAAAGTTTGTCAATGGAAATAATGTTATCTGTGTGTTTTTTTTATCACCCCACCACCAGCAAAATGTTCAGGTGTGGCTTGTGCAATAAGCATTATTTATTGCTCAGAGCCACTGCCTAGGATGTTTTAGGTGGACTTTCCTGTCCTCCTAACTGATTAGCACACAGGTTGTATATGAGCTGATTTGTTTAATGGTGTGATTTTTCTAGTTACTGAAATGCTTAAATCATTTCAACCTCTAGCATGGAAGCGTTTAAACATGTAAATATATGGGAATGAGTTATACGGGTATAAACACGCCTCTCTGTGTAGACATATGTGTGTGTCCACACTAGGAATCACAGCAATACAGTTGTAATGTCTGTAAGTTCAGCCATGAATCACAGAATGTCAGGGGTTGGAAGGGATATCATCTCGTCCCAACCTCCCTGCCGTGGGCAGGGACACCTTCCGCTAGACCAGGTTGCTCAAGGCCTTATTCAGCCTGGCCTTGAACACTGCCAGGGTTGGGGCATCCACAGCTTTTCTGGGCAGCCTGTTCCAGTGCCTCACCACCCTCACAGTTAATCAAAGAAGAGCAGTGTACCATCCTGTGTTTCTCATACTAAATTCTGTGCTCATCACACCCGTCGCTTCCTTGCCTCTGTTGTGTATGTTCTCATGCTTATCTGGATTGCCTTTCTCAAAGAATTGGTAATTTAGGTTGTTAGCCTGAAAGTACCATTTTCATTCTAGGTAGAGGAATCTCCGAGTAGGTGGGCTAAGTAGTAAAGGAAAACACAAATATTTGAGAGAAGTGTAATAAATGTGCTATTTTGTAGCTGGCCTTGCAGCTTCTCTAGTTGCAAATAAAGTCAGTTTTATAGGAAAAGAACATTATTTGGGCAGCCAGGCTGACCTTTGTTTGTAGTTTTCATGGTATATGTGGGTAATAATACCATCTCTAATACATTTGCCTGCCACTGTGCAGAGAAATGTGTTGCTTATTTACTAAACATGTCATCAGCATCTCCTGTTCCTCTTCAGTTCAGCATGTATCCTTGGGCTGTATTTTCTGCATGTTATTCGAGTCCTATTCTGAAGAGTCATTCGTGCACGCTTTCTTTACAACATTCCTTAGTCTGGTACCTTCTTGCTTCACTCAAAGGAGGAAAAAAAACCATAAGGCAGATGTGCTTAGGGGTAGCATCACACCAGAAATACGGCACATGCTTGGACAGAGTTCGTTTCTCCAGGTCAGCCTTACCTGTGTTCCCTTCCTGCAGCCTCTTCCTCATCCATTAGACCTCCTACTCCAGGAGATGAAGCAGGGGTCCTGTGGGTGACAGTCTGCTAGGTGTACAACCCTGGCTTGTCTCTGGCTTTCATGCCAAGTGGAGAGTACTGTGAGAAAGCAGTAGGTCATTAAAGACATAGTCTAAAGACTTTCATACAGAAGGGAGGCTTGCAAATGCAAGTTGCAGGAGCATTGTTAATATCTGACGTGTCTTAATTTGTGAAGCTGGTTTTGACTGCCTTAATAATGTTCTTTATATGTGTATTTTTTTGTTTCCCTTGTCTATTCCTATAGGACTTTAAAAAAACCAGAGTGAACACCCTTTCTACCTTCCCTGGCAAATTTTTCTTTTGTCAGTCCAGACCCAAGTTCAACATCAGGGTTAAGAGCAGGTAATATGTTTTACAGGCTTCTGCTGCACAAGCTAGGAGTAGCAAATTGTCCTCTCACTTGAGAAGGATGTTACAGAATTTGTATGTGACTTTCATGGGTTTTTATTGAAAGCAGAAGAGCAAGGATGTTTGGGAAAAATGCATTCTAGGCTCTGGAGGATGATGTTTTCTGGGGACACAGGCACAGACAGAAAAGTTTTAGAAGCATTTTCTCTCTCTGAATTTTGTTCATTAATGAGAATTTTTACTTAAACTTCAATGTGACGTCTTTCTCTTGGGAAGCAGTCCCTGTGGGTTCCACCATACAACACACAGAGGTTAGTTGTACAGTCTCCTGCCTTCATGGGCTGCAATGCAGGAGGAGCTTGTGCAATTCTTGCAGAGGGAAAGGCAAGTGTGTTCTTGTCCTGTCTATGAAAACGTGTTGTCCTTTCTCTTAGAGAAGGCAGCAGTTAGCAAAACAACATAGATGTGATTTCTGGCTAAGTAGTCAGAGTTGTGAAGGTCTTGGAAAGCTTCGTTCACTACGGTTTCATTGCAATGTTTGTGATTTGTAGGGAAACAGGTTCCAGGCATATGAAGTGTGATGGCTCGTTCCCAAGGTAATATCCTGGAAAGGGGCAGAGTTAGGGGTACCGTAGAGCTTCTTATCTAGTATATATGTGCTAAACTGGGGTCTCTGCTGGGCTTGGATCCAGAACTCATTTTGCTGCTGTTTTTCTGAGACTCTGAGTTCATGGAGAATCTCAGAGTGTTTCCTATTTTCCTGTGATTTGTGTTTGGAATTTTGATGCTGATTCTTCTCAAGGGTACAGAGGAAATCCTGAGAGCTAATAGTGGTTTGAATGAAATTCATGAAAGCTGAAGGGCAAACTTGATGTACGAAGGAATACATCAAAGGATTTTCCCCATTCTGGGAAGGTTTTTTTGTTGGTTGTTTGGGACTTTTTTTTAATATCATGAGTAGGAAGAGAAATGGCTCTGGTAGCTTTTCCTGAGCTGCTTCAACAGTGTCTTCTCTTTGTGGAATCTGCACTTACAAGTTTATCAATAGGGATTTGAAGATGGGTATTGTTAACAAGGTTTTTTTATTTATTTATTTTTTAAGAGAAGTTGACAGGCTCAAAGGAGCCTGAGTTAAAGCTAATATATTTTTGCATTTTACTTAAATGTGATCCTAGAACACAAGTTCCACTTTTTTACGTTGCTGCCTGTGAAGGAGTTCAGTGTTCTGAATATATAGATTATCATGGCCTTTGGGATGTTGTGCAGCTACCAGTTTACCTTCTTTCTGGTTTTTGGTGTTGAAAGATAAACACTCCTGTTCTGCTCCTATCCTCCATTATCTGTACTCACAGCAAACCTGACCATCTTAAACATGATTAAAATTTAATTCAAAAGTTATTAGCTAATTATGACGCAAAGTACTTAATTTGCCATTGCACCCTAATAACTTAAAGGTACTCCTGATAACTTGGTAATAACCGTATCACAAGCAAAAGGACACGGTTGCTACTAACTTAATAGGCAGCTTCCCTCAAGATAAAACAAATAACATACCTCAATGAAATCGGATTCAAGCTTAGTAAAATTATCTTGGCAAGCAAAGAGAGTATTTGTTAATTTTTCTGTGAAATGTTATCATTGCCAAGAAAACTTGGTTACAAAAAAACAGAGATGGCAAAAGTATTTGCATGAATAATTGATTTAACATTTCATTGGTTTAAGTGATTTTAGGAAAAGTGGTTTTGATATGCTCTGGAAAACTAAAAAGTTTTTATGGACTTATTTGCAAGATACCAAACACTGTAGGAGATGTGGGGCTTAAACGCTTGTAGTCTGTTCTTCTGCATATCCAGTGCATGAGCAAGCCTGGAAAAAAAAAAATAGCAAGGAGAGATGGCGTTGTAAAGAGTAAAATGCAGGTGGTCAAGCTGTGGCTATGGACCAGCAGGCGTGCAGGGGAGCCCGTGTGTGTAGCTGCTTTATTGTCTGATGTCTTCACATATATGTGGAGCAAATTGCCCCTTGTGATGACAGGGATGATGGCAGGTATCTGCAGCCTCCTCCCCGGCTCTGAGTCTCTGTGATTGGTCAGGTGGGGTGGGTCAGTCAGAGAGCTGGCCTGTCCTAGAGGAAGACTGGGGCTGTGGTACCAGTCTGCAGATAGCGGTTTGGCTGAAGGAAGAATCTGTTTTGGGATTGCAAGCCTTCAGTGTTCTGGAGACAGATCTGTATGATAGCAAAAGGGCTTGAGGGAGTGCTTGGTACCTGGAGACAAACAAAACTGTGAGGTTCAGGGATATGTTCAGTCACAGAATCACAAAATGTTCTGAGTTGGAAGAGACTCACAAGGATCATCAAGTCCAGCTCTTAGGCAAATGGCCCATACGTGTCTTCAGGAGTGTCAGCAACTTCAGTGTCTGTCAGATGGAGGAACCTCACTTTCTGAAAAGTGGTGGGGATTGTGAGGATGAAGATCCTGGTTGGGGGTGGGGGAACAGCTGGTGAGCAGAGGATAGAGCCCTCTCAGCCACATCTGAAACCTGTAATGCAGTCTAGAGGTTCCGGAGGTTTGGCTGACACGGTACTGGAATTGCTTTTGAAGCACTTACCTTCCCAACTATGTGTGAAAAAATGCAGATTAGGGTTTTAGCCGGTTCCTCTTATCAGTCTGCATCTCCCTAGTATACCAGAGCAGAGAGAGAAGGACTATGGTAAACAGAAATTCCCTGGCCCGTCCGTGGTCTGGGAGTAGTGCTCTCCTGGCCTCACCCTTGTTGCCATTGTACAATGTGGGAGATGGTTTCCATCTGCCCACAGATACTGTTTTCTGGCCGTGAGTCACTAGCTCTTGACATCCCATCCCAACCATTTATTCCTCTCTTTTCCAAAGTGTCAGCACTTCTACAAATGCCATTTGGGCCTAGGTGGATGATGGTCCTAAGTTTGGGAATGGGGTTTTGATCATCCCAAGAGAAGGCTGTGGTAGAGCCTACGCTTTTTGACTTGCTTCTGTTGAACATCCTGGCACCCTGCACCCACCAAGGTGACTGACTGTCTAGCAGTGTGTTATGTACATCAGGGAAGTTACTGTATCAGCTCCATGTCACAGTGTAATTATTAGTTCTGCTGTGAATCTCGTAGGTAGATAGGTCACCTGTTTAGTGGGAAAAATACAGGTTCTAATTTTTCTAGGAAAAACTTCCTTTTCAGTAAAAGCAGAGATTAGGGTGCTTCTACTGACTTCTGGAGCCTTGGCCATCAACTCTTAAATGCACCCCAGTGTTCCGCATGACCCGTGTATCCACTTTTGGTCAGCTGTCCTTAAGTTAAATGTCTTGCATGCTCCATGATTATCTGTGGTGTAGAAAGATGTGGTTTGCTCTCATGTAAGTAGCATTCCTGCAACGTGACTACATGATGTTGTGCAATTTGTCCTTTTCCAGTTAATGTGTCAGTTTGTCCATGTGGATTACATCCAGTGACTATATGTTTATTTGGTAATATGTCTGATTTGCTTTCATCTCTACTCCTGATGCTGTCTCTGATCAGGCAGGTTATAGCAAATCCCATGTTTCTGTCTTTTTTCTTTTTTTTTTTTTTTGTCTCTGATGCATTCCCTGACAATACCACGTCACTCATCATTTCAGATCCTTCCCATCTGCTTCTCACGTGCTTTGCTCCATCTTTAAGATATTCAATTTTTGTATAGACAATTTTTGTCTATCTTGATTTCTTCTAAATGCTTTATTAACCCTCTGAGCTTGCCCCTACCTTTTCTTTTACTTTCATGCCGAAATAACAGTCTTAAGATGTTTGAAATTTTCTTCATGTAAATTATTCAGTTCCTTAACCTTTAGCAAATATTTCCACAAAAGTTCAACATCTGTTTGACTCAGTATTGGGCATTTATCTGTTCTTCAAAATGCCATGTAACTTTTTTTTTCAATCTCTTAGGAACTGGTGTTTTAATACCTCTTGCTGTACATTCCGCTTTCTCTGTCATTTTGGCTCCTATATAAATACTTTTCAATAGAAGTTTTTAATGAGACTTTAGGTTTTAGTGCATTTTTCCCCTGTTACCTGTGCTTTATAATAATTGTATTCATGCCTTTTCTCATAATGTAGGAACTATCTGTGCCAAGGAATTCCTGAGACTCATGGACATGAAACCTTAAATTAAATGTAAGAAGGAAGAGATAAGAACAAATTATAATAGCACTGAGAGCAAGAGATTACAACAGGGTATTTGGTTAAAATGTGGTTTTTGTAATATATATTCCTGAAAATTGCAAATGTATTCTGTTATGTTTATGAGCCAACTTTTGTTATGCAGAGTTATAAAGGTTGCTATGTATTCAGTCTCTGTGGATCCAAATGATGTGAGGTATTCAAGAAAGAAGAGCAGGTTAATACTGTCAAAGTGGTCCTCTGAAAAAAAGAATGGAAACCTCATTATTCTTTGCTTGGGTAGGATAACATTTCTCCCTGGCATGGATCCCTCTTCAACCGTACTGGCTTCTAGGGGACAGTGCAAAATTGTATAATTTAGACATACGAGGAAGTAAAATTAAATAGCCATGAGATGAGCATACCATTAAACAGATCTAATTTATAATGGGCTCTTATGCAAATTGCCTTTGAGCACTCAGTGAAAAGAAAATGAAAAGAGATTAATAAGGACAGCTTGGACTAAAAAGTTGCAGAGAAAAAAGAAGTAAAAGCCTGTTCAGCTCACCACGCACCCCAGAATGTTAAATAAGCGTTCCCATTAGCCACGTAAATATAATGATGTGATAATAAAACTTGCACTTAACTTTTAAGGGCCAAACCCCTAATCACTTTGCCACAGTGGCTCCAACCAAGGGAGTAAGATTTCAAATAAAATACCTGTTCTTTGCTATGTGATTCATTACTGGGGGGAGAGAAATCTGTTTTCATGAGTATTTTGCTCTTTGGCAGCTGCTGAATATCCAGCCCCAGTGAAGTCTGAGGCGGTTACTTGCCTTGCCATTAGCATGGAATTGCAGGTGCCAGGGCATTGCGGATGCTCCTCCTGCTGCACGGTTCCCTCCGATGGGTTAGTAAAGGGACTTTGCACCAGTTTTCATGCCTTTTTGTTGTTCTGTGAAAGACGTGGGGAGCAGGGAAATCTAACAGCTAAGGAACTGTTGGAAGTAGTTTATTGCAAAAGATTTTCAGTTAGTTTTGAGTTCGTAGTGTCCTCTGATAAAGAAGTTAGTATGAGAAATTATATACTGAATATATTCAATTGTAAGAAACTTTTATTTTCTCAGGGAAAAAAGAGGTTTATTTCTGCCTTAATGTGGAAGTGATGTAATATTCTGCATGCTTTTTCCTTTGATTACAGAAGGGAAGAATTTTAGCTTTGTCCAGTGAAGCCATTAAAGCAGACTGCAGAACTATGTCATTTTTCTTGGCATTGAGTTTTGTGGTAGTTGACTTGTTTACTTCATATTGACCATCTTGTTCCTAATTGTTGCTGCTTTCCCACATTCTCAGCTGAGGCAGAATATACTAAAGTAAAGTCTTTTCCCTTTATGTGTATAACAATATATATAAATATTTATACACCAAGAGAGCAAAGTTATAAACACTTACACTATGTATACAGTTTTGCTGCAGACTGACTATATTTTTATACTTGAGAAGCAGGACTTGTTTCTCAAGAATTTGAGAAATCCTGTAAGCAATGTCATCTTCCCGTGCTAGCTTCTTGGTCTAGAAATGCTGTTAGGGGAGTACTGGTCTATGGGAAGAAGGATCCATCTCTGTAGTATTTTATGGAATTAAAACCATGATCTTTTACATGCCCTGTTGTTTTTTCTCCACTAAAACCAGGCTTGTGGCTATACCTGGTTTGTGTCCTTAAAGTAAAATCAAATTCTCGATGGAAGCAGGATTTTCCACTGGTTATATTTTCAACCCTATTCTGACAGTGGAATATGATACTTAAAGCCACAGATATTAATTATTACCCATTGGAGGTCGCACTTTCAACCCATGGGACATTAATTTTCCTGATATATATAGAAAATTCCAGCCTATTAGTTTTAATTAAATATTTCAGAAACACATTTTCTTGTAAATGGACTACAGTTTCTTATCCTTTACCCTTGGTATTTGGCTAATTCTGCATATGATTATCAGCTTATTTTGCAAGCCTCCTTCAGAGCATTTTTCTGTTTCAAAAACCTTTTTAGCTATTACATGTTTGTCATTTAAAAAAAAAGGTGTCTTTGCTAATCATCAGCCAACATTGTCAAGAAGGAGATGGGGAAAAACATCTTTCAGGTTTTCTTGGGAAGTGAAATGATAATAAGAATGATTTACCAGTCCTTTCTTGTGCCAGCAAGCTGGTGTCTCTTAAGCATTTATAACTGCAGTGTGAGACCAAGCAGAAGTACCAGCAGAGCTGTGGGGGACAGGGAGGATGGTTACTCAGGTTGTGTCATGTAGAAGAGGTGCCAACTGAGGCACGGGAGGGAGCTTGCCACTGCCTCTAGGAACCCAAGGATACATGGTGAGGCTGGAGGGGGAAGATGCTGGTTGTTCCCTGGATCCTGGCAAAGCCCAGTCTCCTCTTCTGATGGGTGTAGCAAATGAAGCTTTTGGAGCAGGACCATGTCACCAGATTTGGATCCCATATTATCTCGAGTTTTTCCCTGAAGGCCATGTGAAGGAAGCTGGAATCTATGTTTTTTTCATCTGAAAATGAAAAGAAAGCTTTAATTTTGTTTACAGAAGCCTCTCTGCTGGGGGTCTACCCTTCCAAAGCTGTTTTAATATGTGAAAGTGCAGTTGTGTATTGCAAAGTGATCCTGGGAGGGGAGCCAGAAGGGAATTGGGACTTTGCAATTCCTGGGGTTTTGCTGTTGCTGCAAAGCAGCAGAGCACTAAGGCAGTGTTTTCAGTTAATGCTTCCAGCCCATACCCAAAGCCTTTGAGGTCCCAGGTAGCATTCCCAATGGCTGTGTGCTCTCCTCAGCATTATGGTTTTGTCAGAAGGCTCCATCCTCTGATAGTATCTTGCTCTTCTCTAAACAATTAATAAAATGGAGACAAAAAGCCTAGAGGTTTAAAATATGTAATTATATAAGTAATTTAGAACTAGGAAAATGCTGCAGAAACCAATTACAATTATGCATTTCAGTAATGACTGACTTGGCCAAATGCATGTTTTGTGTGTGAATTCCATGATAGATTTCAAGATGACTTGCATGAGTATAGGGGAAAATTAATTCTAAACGCTGAGTACTTCCATTTTAGACATAAAATGTGGTTCATCTACCTAGTGAACAGGAGCCTGTATTATATGGGCTGTCACAGCTTAAATTTTGAGCAACAGGGCAGGCAGAAACAAGTCTTTGAGGAAGAAAGCTTGAATAGTTCCAAGGGATGGCTTTGAAAAGAAATGTTTTGTACTTGATCATGCTGCAAAATATATTTAATTCTTTATATGCTGTGGATTTCATGTGACTTGATTTGACTCAGGCATTTATTACAGAATTGTAAATGGCTGGTCCTCTGTCAGCCGGTGAGAAACTATAGATGAGATTTGTATTCTGTTCAGAGCTTGTATATGTACGTGCTCAGGGCACAGACATCACTCCAAACTCAACTTGGATTGTCTGTGCCATTTTCAAAGGGAAGATGTGTGTCTGTGGGTCCAACACCGTGCAGGGTCACCTGGAACCCTGATCCTCTGCAGTTCCCTGAGACCTTGCTGCAAGCCCTGCTGCCTCCCCCTCTGTGGAAACCACTTCTGTCTTTTGCCTCTTGAACCCCTCCTGGAGATTGCCTTCTGCTGGCCAAGGGATGGGGCATCTCTCAGCATGGAATGCTTCATGCAGCCAGCAGGGCTCATCACCTCTGAGTTTCTGGAGGCTTTTTTTTTCCAGCTGGGTGTGGGGAATGGTTGTTTATTCACTTCTTTTAAAACAAAAAGAGTGTGCCGTGACTGTTTATTGTGCTTGCTCTATCATTTTCCTTTCCCTTACCTATACCACAAACTGAGTGTGATCAGGGAATAATAAAAGTGCCTATTGGTCCCCTACCTCCATGCTGATGTCTGGTGATACTGTTGTATGCTCTCTAAGTAAACTGTGGAGGTTTTGCTGTGCTGATTCCCAAAACAGATTGGTTATACTGGGGGAAAAAAACTAAATATGGACAAGACTTTCCTTAAAAATACTGGAAATGCAGTACCTGCAGAATATTACAGAATGTAGCAGGTTGTGACAAAGCTCTGATTGTGCCCCACATTGTTGGCAGTGTTTCACGTGGCGTGTCTGTGTGACGTATCACAAGTGAGCTATTTCGAGACCATTTTGTTTACAGTTCTGGTGTTGGAAAGATTCAAAAAGTACTTCCACATTGCATGTACAGGCATATGAACAGGCACACAAAATTAGACCTACCAGTCACTCCTGCTCATTTCATTGGGAAATCACCAGTGACTCAGGAGTGTTTTACAAATGCCCCAGTGTAGAATCGAAACATTTATTTCATGAGGGTTTTGTTTGGATTTTCAGCCCTTCCTATTGCTCCGGCTAAAGCTGGTTTGAGAGACCCACATCCAGAAATGTATGTGCACCAAGCAGCTGATGCTGCAAGACGTGCTGGCAAGTGGAGGCTCTCTAGGTAGCTGTGTGGTTCTGGTGGTCAGTCGGTGGTCTCTAAAAGCTGAGACATTTTTCTGGTTTTTTATAGAGAGTTCTGATTGATACCTGCTGCAAGCAGTTAACTTTTACATTAAATCATTACATCACATTTAAATGCTCTCTCTTTTATACCCCCATCTTCATATTCCCACAGTGTGCTGTCCCACAGCTGTGCCTGCCTTAGTGTTGGTTGCAGTAATGGTATCCGAAAGGTAGTCTCGGTTTAAAAAAACAAACAAAAACCAAGCAAGCAACCAAAACAAACTGTTTCCCAGGTACAGTTTCCAAACTAGATCAGGTTCACTGTGCAGTGCTCTGGAAAGCAGAATGAGTCAACCCGTGGTGTTGGAGCATCTAGAGTGGATGGGGCGTGCTGAAGGGAGCAGTGAAAAGAGGTGCCCAAAATAATGGAGGGAACGTCATCTCATGAGACACAGATTTGGGCAGTGAGGTGGGTCCAAGAGCCTGCAGCCCTGACTACTTTCCCTCCACCTCCCATCCACTTGCCCTGCTATGCTTCTTGGAAGTTCCTGAGGCCATGCTGGAAAACATATGTGGCTTAAACCATGGTTTGAAAACAGCCTTTTTCTTATGGAGCAGAGCCACAGAGCTGCTTCGGTGAAGTACATGTAAGAGGGCTTTGTAATGTTGGGCCGTTTGAGCAACTCTTGAGCTGAGTTTGGTCTGACTGCTACTCTTCTCTTGTTTCCTCTCCAGAATCGGCCGGCTTTTTGATGGCACAGAGCCCATTGTCCTCGACAGTCTCAAGCAGCATTATTTCATCGACAGAGATGGGCAGATGTTCAGATATATCTTGAATTTCTTAAGGACATCGAAACTCCTCATTCCTGATGATTTCAAGGTGAGATTTCAAGGGACTTGGGTGTTTTGCATGTACCTTGGTAAAGGAAGTATCTGGTGTGTAGTCAAAAGAGAGCAGTAGACAGGGAAGAGGGACTTACAGGGTATGGTGTTTGATTTCAGGTACATGGCAAAAGTAAGCATGGGGTTGCTAAAGTGGTGTCTGCCTTTCCTAGAGTGGCATCAATATTAAATTTCCCCCTCCTGGCTCTAGTGTAATAAAGCAATCTTACCAGGTTTGACCTAGGGAAATTAAATATTGTAGGATACTGATGGAAACAGAAAGGATGTTACGATCTGCAGCTGACTGCTCATGAGCTTGGCTGATTACTTGTCCTCTCATCTGTTTTTATGCTTCCCCTCTGATTGCAGCAGCTCCAGTTTCCACTCCTACACTGAAATTAAGAAAATGGTTTGGGTATCACAGTATTGACAAAATAAACTGCATACTTGTAATATTTGAGCATTAAGTCATAGAATATTTTCTCCCTCAGACTCTTGAATGCATACTGCAAGTCTAATTTTGGAATTTGAGAGAAGTCAGGGATGACTAGTTCCATGTTCATTATTTAAACTTTAATAAAAAGCCTGCTTTTTTTTCTTTTCAATAACAAATTTGTGGTAGTTCACCATGTTAGACATTAGCCTGCAGAGGCAGAGCTTCAGACTGCATGTGATGTTTATCTGCTGGTAGGTATGTGGGTGTATATGTGGTGTCAGAGAGCTGGGGACCATGGTTGCAATCAGAACAGATCTTTATCAGTACTTAATGAACACACATCAGTGCAGCTGGCTGTGCCCCTAGTTCACTGTGGGAAATACAGCAAATGGGATTGAACAGGAGAAGTGATGGGGAAGGGTTAGAGCTGTTCACACTGGTATGCTGCCTTTTGTCCCGCGTATCTGAGACATGGGTGTTTGGGGCATAATAGGTGTGAGGTTGAGTTCAAGAGCCATATTTCAGCAACCTCTGAGTCATCTGCTGTAGACACATCCTTGTTACTCCCATGCGTGACAAGGGTAGATCTCCCTGAATAATGTGGGAGTTGGAACCAGCTGATAAGCATCGTTTCCCTCTTTTGAAGGCTTAGTGCACCCTTGTGCTGCCCTTGGCACTTGTCCTGTAGGTAATCAGAAATACAGAAAAAGGAAAAGCCACCTTTCATGCAGTATTAAAAAATTACATGTGTAGAGCCTTTTAAACACATAAATATACTGTAGCTATGCTGAAATTAAAAATGCAACTCCTGGCAAGTTCACCCAACTATGATGTTCAAAGGGGCGTCTTGCCCAGTGGTGCTCAAAGGTGTACAAAAAATCAGCAATTAAAATGAACAGCACTTCATGTTTCTTAGAAATATGTAGAAGAGATGCTGTTTTTTCTTACGCATTAAATGTAAGCAGTATTTTAAGCCTGATTTAGGTGTCCCATTCATATCAAGTATTTGGTTTCCAGCTCAAGTTCAGGACCACATTGATTGTTAGCAGTCTTCTCTCTTTGTTTCTCTGTTTTCCCTAATTCTCACGTATCACTTTTCTCTGTATAAATATTTTCCAAGTAGCGTTATGCTCTTAAACCTAGAAAAACAAGATTATTTTTTTAATGTTTTTTAAATTTAAAAAATGGCAGTAGGCAGACTCCACATCATCAGTTCTAAATTACTTCTGCACTGGCTATGCCTGGAAATGCGTTCTCGCTGCTCTGGCATTGAGACAATGTAGTAAACAATACTAGTGGCAAAATGGGGAGGTATTAAAAAATACTTAATTTTTAAAATGCAGTAATATGTGCAAACATTATGCAAATATCAGAATCATTTTACACTAACAATCATTGCAGGCTCCCTCATTTACATTCTTATACCTGTTACAATGCCTGCTAGTGTTGCTGTAAGATGCGATGGATCCTAGTGATGAATTTTCTGAATCCTGATTGAATTCTGTTCCATCTGTTCAATGAGGTCATTATTCTATGACATCACTATAGGGATAAAATACGGAGAAAAGTACGGGATTTTTTTTTTTTGCCTGTATTTTTTTTGCAGAAGGGAGTTCAGCAAGCGTAGCCTTTCTTTCCTCACACAAGTGCTGCTATACTCAGCCTGTTTCAAGTGGCTAATGGTTATTTTTTTCCTTGTTCTGTTATTTTATTACACTTCCTACACAGTAATTAGTAGCTATGTCTGAAGGGTTCCAGACCTAGAGCGGTGTTGGCCTGAATAACCGTGTACATTAAGTGCCACATTAGCAATGCCTCTTTCTTAATTGTGCACAGTAATGCATGTGTCTTTCAGGACTACAGTTTGTTATATGAAGAAGCGAAGTATTTCCAGCTTCAGCCCATGCTGGGAGAGATGGAAAGGTGGAAACAGGACCGGGAGAGTGGCCGCTTCACAAAGTCTTGTGAGTGCCTGGTGGTGCGAGTTGCCCCAGATCTTGGAGAGAGGATTACACTGAGTGGCGATAAGTCATTGATAGAAGAAGTGTTCCCAGAAATCGGTGATGTCATGTGTAATTCTGTCAACGCCGGCTGGAATCACGACTCGACGCACGTCATCCGATTTCCACTGAACGGATACTGTCACCTCAACTCAGTTCAGGTGGGAACTCACATATGCATTTTTTGAAGGGGAGCCTGCTGACCAGGATCAGTGGGCTGACCCTCTTCCGCGCCACTGGAGTGTTTTGGTGAACAAAATCAGCTGGAGGCTTTAAGCTAGTTATTTACTTCTGTGGGTCAGCACGTCTTTCTTGATTTAATTACATATATTCCCCAAATCTCTTTGCAAGCAAATTACAGTAGTGGTAAAATTTTCTGTGGTCTCAGGGAAGACCCTTCACTTTCACTTTCAGTGGTTTTTCTAATTTTTGTGGCAGAGTAGAGGCCTCTTGGGATTGATAGGACAAGGGATAATGATTTTAAAGTACAATAGGGTAGATTTAGACTAGACAAAAGGAGGAAAATTTTTACAGTGATGGTGGTGAAACAGTGGAATGGGATGCCCTGAGAGGTGGTGGATGCCCCATCCCTGGAAACATTCAATGTAAGGCTGGAGAGGGCTCTCAGCAACCTGATCTAGTTGAAGATGTCCCTGCTTATTGCAAAGGGATTGTGTTAGGTGACCTTTGAAGGTCCCTTTCAACTATGATTCAATATAAGAATGTCTAAAGTCAGTAGCTGTTACAGAATGGATAAGAAAAAATCTAGGAGATAAATGTAGGTAATTTCTGGAATAATTATAACAGGGTCATGTGTTTTGTCCTTTCTTTGTTGGTTAAAAATAACCAACCTCACACACCTGCCTGCACCTAGTTAGACATCCTGCATAGCTGACACTTTGTAGTGTGACCACTTCACATCTGGAATCATCACTAGCACGGTCAGTGCTGTTTGGTTTGGACACACCTCCTAAACGCTGCAGACTCACGAGAGAATTCTTGTAGAGAACAGGCTTGCAAGCTAAACTTGGTGTCTTTTCATCTGCCAGGTCCTGCTGTCCAGGTAGTTGCAGAGGATAAGGTCACCCCTGAGTCTCTTTTCCCTAGATAAAGCAAGCTGAGCACTGGAGCATGGACTGAAGGCTGGCCAGGCACTGCACTTGTGCTAGCACTTAACATAAGGGTCAGGATAGGCCTGTCTAAAATTATCGAGATAGGTCTAGATAACTCAGGTTATGCTTGGACAGTTGTCTCTTACTGGTCTTTACTGTCATACTGAAACATCAAAATGGTTTTTGTCATAGTCATTAATGCAAATTTAGAACAGCCTTGGATATAGGATTACAGCTGAAAAGGGATAGGACTTTCAAGGAGGGTTATTTAGGCACATGTCATATGATAGTTCTCAAAGGAGTTGCATCCTTTGGCATTTTGTCACTTATTCTGATGCTTACATTTTTGTTTCACAAATAAGAATTGCCAAGCATATTTCCTGATGTGAAAAACCTGACTCAGAGTGGCAAAAGAGGCACAGCCTTCAAGAGGGATGGTGATCCCGCATTGATAATGCTGCATCTTCCATTCTGGAGCGACTTAAGCATCTCCCAGTCCTAATAACAATGTGAGACAGGACAGGGACTACCAATAGACAGTCGAAAGAGAGAGTGAGGTACAGACCAAATGTTTTGTCCGGGGCTGTGCTAGTTTAGGGAGTTACTTCCCCCACGTTTTTCTCAGGACCCAAGCTCTCCTTTTCTGTCTTGGTGGCTTACACTGAGATATCTGGGGAGGCAGGGGCTGGAATTTTGGCTAATGTTGTTAAAAACTAAAGATCAGGGTAAACAAAAATTGCACAGGTGTTTTGATTGGTGTTTCTGAGCCTCTTTTTTGATATGTCTGCTGTGCAGTAAGCCGTGCTTAGGTAATTTCAAAAAACATTTGCTGACCTGACGCATTTTACGTAAAGACATGGCATGTCTTTGAAGCGTTTTTAAACCGCATCTTGCTTCTACACCCACCATAATCTTTTGCAGCCTTCTGCTGTCCTGCTTGCCAGTGCTTCCCAGCACCCATGCAAGCCCATTTGACAACTGGTGAAATATCTGGAAAAGCCTTGGGAGGCACCTGCTCCCAGCACAACCCTGGTGAGGTCCTGTTCCACTGAACAGAGGGTCCCATGTCCTATGGGATCCAGGAACATTAGCCTCCTGCTTGGGATTGGTGGCTGTCACAGCTGACCCTGGTGAATCCTTGGAAGAGTCTCCTTCCTAGCTGAGGCAAAGGAAGCCCAGGCAGCAGAACAGATGAAGATGATGATAAAAGTAACAAAGAGTGTAAACAAAGGAAAGACTGTCTCAAACCTGCAGTTACAATAAACCAGTGTGAACATGGGTCATTAAAAAACAGGGAATAGTTATGTGGAAGGAGGCCAATGCTCTAAGGAGAGACCTCTCTCTTAGGAGACCAGCCTCCTAAGCACTGGAGCCAGTTCTGGGAGCTGAGGTCTTTGCACCATCTTTGCACCATGCACAGCAGGGTGAGCTGTGTTGGGTGTATCCCCCTGCCACTCCAAGAGCCCTGCCTGACTCTTCTTTTTAACTTGTGGAGCTTGTTTTCCTTTTTTTTTATTATTTTTTATCTTTGCCATTGTATTTCCCACTGGAAGCAACACTGACTATGAAAAAGGAGGAAAGAAAGTGAATGAGCAGAATTCCTTAGTTCCATATTTAAAGTTAAAAGGTCCCAGATTTTATCACAGGTAACTGTAACCACAGACCTTCAGAATTGCAATTGTAGTAGTGAATATCACGATAACTTTTCTGAAATTATGACCATGGTATCTACATTGTCCCCATTTAGTTGAGATGTTTGCTCACATCGGCTGTGCAGTCCTTCATTTTTCTTTTTAATTGCTCGGTGGCCATACTTGGCAGAAATCAGCCCAGTACAATTAAGCTGTGTAACCACTTCTGTTTCCTAGCTGAATTAATTTGAAAACACCAGTTATTATCATTGGACAGCAAATAACCTGTTTATTTACTTATACGTTGGTGTTTGTTTTCTCTTTTTTGCAGGTACTTGAGAGGTTACAGCAAAGAGGGTTTGAGATTGTTGGCTCATGTGGAGGTGGGGTGGACTCTTCCCAATTCAGTGAATACGTACTGAGACGAGAACTCAGAAGGACATCTCGTGCACCCTCTGTCATTCGAATAAAGCAAGAGCCTCTGGACTAAAATGGACATGTTTCTTTATGCAAAAAAAAAAAAAAAGCAAAGAGGAAAAAAAAAGGGGACATTTCATGTGCAGTTTGGACTCCAAACAAGTCCTGGAACTAAAATTGAATAAAAGACACATTTATATCAAATATAGAGACCACACCTGAATTCATATGGGAACACTTGGAATAGTAGCGATAATAATAATAACCTCAAGATATAAAAGAAAACACACACACATAAAAAAATATGTATGTATATGTATGTCTGTACATATATATATGTATGTATATGTCAAGGGGTAGGAAATGCAATGACAAAAAAGTGGTAGATGAGGTTGGTGCTGTGATGGCCATTAAGTGTCCTAGGCCCTACCCGGGCCCACTTAACGGTGTACAAGCCATTGCCATGGGGGGGTTCATAGACTACTCTTCACCCATGTTCCATTGCCAAGCAGCCATCCACTTTTTAATGTGTACACACCTTGACTCAACTTTATTTGCATATGGAGGTTTATGTCTGTCTTTTTTAGAGGTGGATGGGCAGGTGTTCAGGAGATGACCATCCATGGCATTGGAAAGCTAGTCAACTGAATTTTAAATGTTGTTTGTACAGAAGTCGCACACTTTTTGTCTGCCCTCACAGATGTGAAAGGTTAACTTTTCTTTTGAATTAGTTTTTTTGTTGTTTTTGTTTTGTGTTTTTCAGAGGGGGCCAGAATAATTAATATTTGGTAGAGATGCTCTGGTTTGAATCTGCTGCTTTCCTACAATTTTTTCAAATTTTATAATGTATTAAATACAATAAACTCCTGTTTAAAAGAACAAGGGTCTGGTTTAAGCCAACAGAAGCAGAGAGGTGGGACTGCACTGTACTCCAGCGTGTGGAGGGGCAGCCACTCTGGCAAGGCAGTGGGTAGGCAGTGCTGCCTGCACATGGTAGAGCGAGTTAAAGGCAGTAGAGGCTGTTGAGGAATCTGTGGGGTGTGGCACACATGGCTGGTATATCTTCAGCACTGTCCCTTTTAAGTTTTGTCTCAGTTGGAAGAGAAGCTGTTCCCAGCTCAGCCCAGGGAAACCCATCAGAAAAGGGCACCTGGTTCTGTAACCATCAATGTAACAGTGACTCCTTGCATCATTCCCTCGTCATTAAGGAGTTGGCAGCTTCAACTCTCAAGTCCTTGCCTTGCTGCGTATTAGTCAGCCTGTTTGGTTTTAATGTTGTTGATTTCCCTTGTTTCAAGCCATTGTCCTCCTGCCTAGAGAGTGACAGCCCCTTGTGTCACGCCATCAGCTGCACTGCTCTTGGTAGCAGGCAGTAGGTGAGTCCATGTGCTGCGCTGGATGTCCTGCTCTCTTGCAGCGTCTCACTGAGGCCACCTCTGCAGCCACCTGGTTCAGGCCTGTGAGGTTCTGCAAAGGCAACACATCACGAAACCACTGCACAGACCCTTCACAGGTTGATGCTTTCACCGCCTGAGATGCACCAGCAATTGCCACCTTTCCTCCAAAGTATCTTTTTATGCAATATTACTGAATATGAGTGTGTATTCATCCTGGTATGAAAATTTCTATCGATGCAATGGTGCTCGCGTTCCATTAATTTTGGTGACACTTTGCTATTTATTTAAGAAAAGAAAAAAAAATTGTTAAATACATGTAACAAGGTTTTTAATATAGTCTGATAACTAAGAAAAAAGTTACAATTTTTCTGGTTTTCATTAAAAGGCATTAGGGAACACCCTTAAACAACTCTCTGGCAGCACATATCATTGGTTTTGAAATTACTGAAATGTGAAAATGGGTAAGGGAGGGGGCTCAAAAAATTAAGGTTCATTAGCGGGTTATTAGATCTTCAATGTGATGCTGGTCTGTCTATTCACAGTACTGAATCAGCTGCCTTATTGAAAATGCTTGTTTTCAATTAGCAGCAAGAAGTCCTCTTAAAAAATAAACAAATGCTTGCTCTTACTGCCCACAAGTTGGTTGTTAGCTTGCATAGAAGTCAGAAGGCTACAACCCTGGGAAATAAATATTTTTTAACAGATATTCAAACCATCTCAAGTGGTATGAAATTCGTCATGTCCAATAAGATGCCAGTCCCCAGGGGTTTGAGAGTACGTGGGTACCAGTGCAAGGTGACGTGATTCTTCAGAGACTGCTGAAAACCCTCCCTGTGCTTCCAGGTGGAGCCACGCTTTCTGGGGCCTCCACAGTGTACCCAGGGATGTGTTTACACTGTTCAGCCCAAAGGTACTCTCGCATCCAGGCCTGCCCTGCTAGCCACCATGTTTACGGATGGGCACATGCTCCACTGCAGACTGGAGCTGGGGGGGGAGCGTGCAGCTCCCAAAGCCAGCAGGTTGTGCTCAGCCAGTGGTTTTGCCTGCTGAGCCTGTACCTGTCCAAGTCAACAACACTGAGGGCACATCCGTGCTCCTGCCAAATCCTCGGCTGGCTGGTCATCCTCCCACTGAGCCTACGTTTGTTGTTGATGAAGTCAAAAATCACTCTGAGCCCCTGAATGTAAATATGTCTGCAGTTACCATGTGGTCAAGAAGTCATGAATATTCAAAGTGATGGCTGATGAGAAATGTATGCAAGAATAAGCTAGCTGTAGATATTTGGAGACCAAATGATGTTAGTCCTGTTTGCAACTGAGGTTTGGAACCACGTGTTTTTAAAATGTTCTTTAGAAAAGCTGCTCAACAAACAAATGAGCAATATATCCAGGAAGATGGGATGAGTGGGGAGAACCAAGAAGGACCAGATTATGCTCAGCTTGTCTCTGGAGGTTAGTAATTTTGACACATACAATAATTTAAATTTATCTAATTTTTTATTAAAAAGTATGACTCCATTTTATGCAATTAGTGGTGCTGTATTTAATAACGGTGGAAGAACTGCAGTGAGCAGTAGCTGCAAATGTTGTACTTCAGCAAGCTGGTTAAGCAGTTGCCAGGAGCACTGCTGTGGACGTGCAGAGATTGCAGATGGCATCAACACCCCATCCCACGGTGAGACACAGGCAAAGGAACTGGGTCTTCACCTTTTCTTTTGGTACACTGAATATTGAATTTCTGCAACAGTCATTGACCCAGGGTTTAGTTCTTCCCCTAATGCCTCCTTAATATACCAAACAGCTGCTTAATGTAAGTATGGATCCTGACATGCTCAGATGAACCTTAAAACTGTGAGTGTCCCACTGAAGGCTGAGTTAATTTCCTCTGCTCCAGAGAAAGTGAAGTCCTGCTTAGTCACAAGGTTAATCTCTCTTTCCAGAAGCAGTGCTTGTAAAGAGGTGCTGCTAATTTATTCTGTCTCCAGGTACTTATTGGCCAGGTAGTCTGGCCCAACTAATGCTTTTCCTCTGTTGCTACAAGTCTATAGAAGAAAGCTGACCATCTCAGTGCTTGACCGGCACAGCTGAGGCATTGTTTCATGATGCCTGATAGAATCCATAATGCAGACCAGTGGGGAACAGCTTACCTCTGAAAGCACAAAAGTGGAGCCACCCATTCAGTTATTTTTCTTTATACTCAGCAGGTGCTGATTTCAATTTGAAGAGAAGCATTTTGTTCATGAGCATAATTTTTTGCAGCAACCTTTAAAAATTGACTGCTATGCTAATTAACAGGGTTTCTACTGCCACCCAAAATGACTTGTCAAGTGAATTCTTCTTTAATGTTCACATTGCATGACTGGGGTAAGGAAAGGTTGGATTTTGGGGTCAGAGAAAAGAATTTTTGTTGATGGACGGTCCATTTTTCAGAGAAATAAAAGCATTTATTTCCATCTGTCATTTCTTCACTGCGGAATTCTGTATTATGAATTATTTCTAGGGACAACTGGTATTTGTATGTCGGCATTCATGCTGCCTGAGGTTTATTTACAGTGGAAATGAAACCAAGACATCCTTAGGGCCTCTAGACCAGTTGCTTGTTCTTAGACTTCAGTTTGAGTGGTTTATTATTTCTTGAGGGTCTGGAGGGATCGCCACCACCAAAAATCAATATGTTGCATCAGGTCCCTGTGTTGACTTTGGCTGCTACCCCATTGATCTGGTTTTTGAAGACCCCAAAACAGACAGAGCATATGGGATCCTTTAATTGAAACTGAAACTGCTAAAATCATATCCCTACTACCCTTACAAAAAAAACAAAGATGCAGGTACATAGTACACAAGTTCATCCTCTTGTAAGCTGAGCTAGCTCTGCCGGCTGGTAACCAGGATGCTGACATCTATGGTGGAGGGAAACCCTAGTGCCAACCCACTGAAGTATCTTCTGTTTGCGCAAGGAGGGGCTCCAGAAATGGAGGTGTCCTCTGACAGATGGGGGAAATTCCACATTGTCTTGAATCTGTGATTTTTTTTTTTTTCACATTTGTTGACAGGATTTAATACGAGTCCTCTGCCCCTAAAAAAATGAAGAGTGTATTATTTTCAGGTGATGTCGGAGATTTTGGGCCAAATCCCGTCTTCTGCCCTCTGCACTCGTGATGAGCTTGCCCCACACCCAAGTGAGGAGTGAAAGAGGTACAGCGTGATCGTGGGCTGTCAGTATCATTGCATCAAAGGCAATAGTATGTCATCTCTGTTGCCTGTCACTTCTAAAATTACAGATTTTTTCCACTTCAGGTCAGAGGAAGCATCCGTTAATCAGACTCTTCTTTCTCAGGCTCATTGGAGTCCTCTGTACATGAGTTCTCTCTGGAGAGGCTGTTGCTGGTGTGAACAGGCTGGGGTTTTGCTTCTTGGAGAGCATGGGGTGATGGTGACCTTGCCCAGACCATCGAGCCGTGACCTGTCATCCTCAGAGCGCAGCTCTGGCTTGATGGTTTGGGGAGAGATTGAGGGAGAGAAATTTGTCTCTGTGCTCTGGAGTTTGGACTGATAAATGATCTCATCTACAACCCTAAATGGTCTTCTGGCTTCTGTTATGTAGCTTGTCAGTGTTGTTATTAATTTTCCTGAGGAAAGTGCATAACGTGGGATGGCTGGCCTTGCTTCCTCCCCATTAGGATGTAGTCTAAAAGACAGGAAGACGATGACTTAAAACAAAAACTGCATGTGCTGAAGTCCCCTAAACTCATGGACTGCACTCATTTTGACTTCAGTTCAAAACAGAGAGCTTAGCAAGGATCACCAGTGGATGTTTGATACTTTGTTTGATTAACCTCCAAGAAATTGCAAAAACAAAAGGCAAAACAAGCAGAGCATGGATGCTAGTTTGGAAGATCTGTAGCTGTGATTTCACTAATCCCTGCTGCTTCTGAATAAATACTTCAGTTCTGTGTGCCTCATATTAAAACCAAAAGCAGCTGTGCATTTCTTTCCCTTGCTTTCTCCAGTTCAGGAGGTTTGTTTTTCTTCTCCTGGGGGCTGTGCCTGGGCATCTCAAGAGTAATAATTTTGGCCCTAAATGCAGTGCTTGGTCTCTTCAAAGCATTGTACAAACCTTCAATTAAGCATCTCTCTACCTCTAAGGGGAAAAGGTAGCAGTAAACTTACCTTGCAGCTGGGGACTCTCAAGAAGCTTGACTGTCACCCACCTGGGTGGCAAACTGCACACCTGGAGTCCCACTTAGCTACCTTGCTCTGCAAAAGCTCTCTTGCAGTATAGAAAGAGGCTGGAATCTATGAGGCACTGTGAAATATGGGGGTTTTTTTTAAAGCTGAGAGTTGCAAGCTGCTCAGTCAAAGAGAAGGTTGGGATGTCTGAATAAGCTTAAAAAGTAGCATTACAACCATGTTAGGCTTAATGTACCTTTTGATTTTTTTTTCTAATTCCTTCCAAAGTGAGAGAAAAATTAATAAAATAAATTTTCCCTTACCTTTAATGTTTTAAGTAAAGTCTGTTGATGGTCTACATCATCTTCTTCCTCTGGCTCAGCTCTTCAGGAGGGACTATCATTTTCTGTTTGTTTTGATTCCTTAATACAGAACTCAGGCAATAAAATGGGAGGAGGTGAAAGCTTCAGTGCAGTTTGTGAAAGAGCTTTGTTTATTCATATAGTGGTCACAACAAAATCCTGACACATGCCAGGATGGCAAGGAATGTTTTTCAGGTGTGGTTGCTGAAGTGGGGCAAGGCATGGCTGGCTCCCAGCTTCAAATGCTCCACAATAAAAATGACAACAGCAAGAAACTAGGGCTCAAACCCTCACAGATTATCTTCCTCTTTAAGCATCTGCTCCTCTTTCTCAGAGTTCTAGCCTTTAGATGAGTGGTTTAAAAGCTGTGCTATCATCTCCACTGTAACCAGTGCAGCTATTCCAGAAGAAAGCTGCTTGGCTCAGGGACAGCTGTTCTGCAGAAAAATTCTCTTCTGATGCATTATTGATAGATGTAAGTTAAAGCCATAAAGCTCGCAGCTTTATCGGGCAATATCTACTAAATCCTGGAAGCATGTAAGATAACCTAAATGTAATCTACTGCATACCAGCTCCTTCAGTGATGGATAGCACAACAAAAGCAGGACTAATGAAAAATTAATGAAAACAGTTACTTCCATAAGAAAAATGATCTGTTTTCTCCCACCTTTGTATTGATTTTAACTGGCCCTGTAATTGGAAGTGTATAATTTTTTCCTAAGGTAAAGAGGATTGAGGGTGAGGGAGAGCGAGTGTATAATTCTATTCATGTTTGTGACATGCTTTCAGGCTACAAAAACAAAGCATTTTCCTTAGGATGTTGAAGCCGCCTGTGAATGCAGACTTCAAGCATATTTTCTAAGCTCAGGCAAACTGCCATGCCGGTTTGCCTGAAACCAGATATTGCATGAGCAGAGTACTTGGCGTACTTTGAAGGCTAGCAAGGAAGTACAAAGAAACAATGTTTAAGAAAAACCAAATACAGTGCATGTAACTTCGTAGTTTTCACGTTTCATGCGTTCAAGTTCATTCCTGATTGATCTGCCACTTTCTGAAAGGGAAAAATCCTCTATTGCGTTTTGGAGAGTGAAAGAATGTCAGGCTCCTAGGAAGGAAGGACCTTCTTTGTGAGACCAAACCAATTGCACCACATTGTTCATGTGCCAACTTGGCAGGGAATTCACAGCCACATGTAGCCTCAGCCTCTTCTCACTAACACACCTAAACACAACTATATTTTCACTAAATTTAAGAGAGCATTTCTATCTTTTTCACCATACCACAGCAGAAATCAGTCAGATCTGTGGCTGCTGTAAACTCTATTTTAAATTATTCTTAGGTCTTTACCTGCTTACTGTTAATATATCCACTAAGCCCAGAGGGCAAAGCTGAGATAATGAAACAATCAGAATAGCATATAGTTTGTTTTGCTAGGGAAAAAAAGTGCATTTTAAAAAAAGTGTTTAGGAAATGCTGCTTTCCTATTCCCTGTTGTGTATACTGTGGGTCTTTTTCTAATCTCCTCCATCAAAGACATGATACAGAGCCATAGCATGATGGGGAGCAGGATGTTTCTGCACATGTTAGTTGTAAATGCTACTCTTTATCTTTGGGGTTTTTTCTAGTCTCTTTTAGCTGACATGCCTTCATTTAAAAAGCTCATCTATTTTTTAACTTGAGAGATTTGGCCACATCTTTGGTTGCTGCTTATTTTCTTGCCTTTCTTATTGGCCTGATAGCAGCTGCAGTGCAAGATGAACCGCTCCTTTCAATGCGTGCCTTTAAAAATTAGGGCATTTACTTGTCCTCGATGTTCGGATTGGCTTTATTTTTGTCTCAGCAGCTTCTGTGGTCCAGCCTCAGCTGGTGCTCTGCACAGCAGATGCCGTGACTGAATGGCATCGGTGGCCAAGGGCCCCTTTGTGATGGTGTCCTCCCCAGCTCAGGGGGCCTTTCTGTGTGAGTGAGAGCTGCAAGAGCAGCACCAGTGAGGAGAAACAACTCAAAAAATGACGTGGCTGTGACCCTGCAGCAGCAAGAGGGGGCTGCCACCCAGGACAGCACCTGTACTCACTGTAGGGGGCTGCCCGCGCTGCAGGGCTAGGAGGGTGCTGCTGGCAGCAAGGGGCCCTGGGTGCCCAGCTCCCTGCTCCACTGGCAAATCCTCTGAGACCCCTGGAGATCTTCAAAAGCTATCTGGAAACAGTCCTGGGCAACTGGCTTAAGGTGGCTGTGCTTGCACGGGGGGATGGACAAGATGATCTCTAGAGGTCCCTTCCAGCCTCAGCCATTCTATGTTTTCTGTCATTTCCAAGAAGACTGGACTGACTGAGATGTGGGAGGTTCCTCAAGGAGAGTGAAATGTGGCCTTACTCCCTTACTTGGTGCCACTGTCATATTATCTGGGGTTTTAATTCTGCTGTCTCTTTTTTTGGTTTTCCAGTCAAGAGAAATCTTTTACTCTTTTTTTACCGTAGGGAGCAGAATGAGGATTCTCTCCTACTGTGAGTCAAAAGCCATCAGGTGCCAGTGCTGGGCTTGATGTAATAAACTATATTTAAAGCATTACTCATGGAAATTCTGTGAACAGTGAAGCTGCGGCTCCTAATTACATGACACTGTTGTTGAAGAACAAACAAAGAGCCTCAGAAAGGTAGATGCAGCACTCCTTCACAGCTCTCTTGTGGAGCCTCAGTTTGGGAGGACATTTCAGGGGGTCCTTAGTTGTTGTACAGTACAATTTTGGTCTTCATTTCAATGAGACACTGGCAGTACTGAAATTGTGTTTATATTTCCATACCTCACCAAGTTAAGACACAGATGCCTAAAGAGGGGCAAGAAAACACCAGAGAAAGCCTCCCCAGATTTTGTTCTTCCTGATTTCTTTTGTTTGTTTTACTGATTGCAGGGCTAAATATCGATTTTTCAGCTCTGAAAAACTGAAGGCGTAGCATCCTCTTTTGCCATGTTCTCAGTATGCTTAAAAAGAAAGAAATCACTCCATGACCACATTTTCCCCCTACAAAAATGTGAGCAATTGGCACAGCAGGTTCTTAGTTCAATATGTATAATTTATTGTAAAATGTATATAATCGGTTTGGCAGGCAGCAAATGCACCAACACAAGCATAAACCTTTTTATGAATCCATATGTAATACTGGATGTTGATGGATTATTACTACAGCAAGATGTCATGTTAAACAACTGATGCAGATATACAGTAGCAAATTAGTGGGTTTGCCATTTTCATTAAAAAAGGAGACAAACAGGAAAAAAAACCTTTTCACATCTCTCTTATTTATTGGAGTTAGTTGGTTTTTTTTTAATACACATACTGCTGGAGCATCTGGGTGTATTAAACAGCTGAATTCAATATCACATTAAGCTAAATTGCCCACAATGGGCAGCTGCCTCATTTCACTCTTCTTAAACGTCCAAAATGTGTTTTCTGAACCTGAGGCATTTGTCTCCTTGCCGAAGCGGTGTGTTGATTAGTATTTCACCAGAGGGAGGGGGAAGCAGTGGTGGACGTGTCCCTCTGCTGCTGAGACCCTGGCCAAAACCTTCTGAGTGCAGGAGTGAGGGCAAGGACAGGAGGAGAGATCAAAACTGTGCTCCTTAGCTTTGTACGAATGGGCCTGGTTTAAAACCTGGTGGGCAGAGAGCATCACGTCTTGTCACTGAGCTGCCTCGCGGTTGTGGGGCTGGGTCTGTGGGGAGAGCCGCCCTTCCAGGTTAGCTCAGAAACTCCTAAGTCCTCTGGCTCCCAAATCTCTATGTGCCATGTAGGGGTGTAGAGGCAGCACAGGCTGCAGCTCTCTGGCTGCTCAGGCCAGGGGTACCCCCCAGTGCTGGACCGTGGGCTGGGAGCAGCAGGGTGGTGCAAAGAGCGGTGTACGTGTGTGTCTCAGGGCAGGATGATGTGCTGGAGAAGTCACCTGGGTCTGCCTTGCTCATCATGCAGCATACCCCTCCCCTGGGTTCCTCAGTCCTGCAGGAAGCCCTAAAGCCCCTCAGGAAAAAACAGGGTCTCCTGCAGCACTTGTCCAGCCTTGGTCCCTGGGGCACATCCAGCAAAGTGGCCAAGACAAGAGGACGCCTCCATTCCTTCCCTGCCCCATTACCCCTACGTCTTTTTCCACAGAGACCACAAACAGACATTTTCCAGCCTCTGTGGAGGTGTCTGTATTGCTCAGAAGTGTCTCTTTCTACTGTCTATGAGGCTCAGACCCTGATGTCAAAGCCCCCCTCAGTCCGTCCCACACCCAGCACCACCTGTGTTTCACACTAATGTTTCTTCGCCTGTGTCCTCCTTTTACACCTGTTTGGCCTCTCATCCCCAAGTGGATTTTCCCGTTCATTTCCCACCTTTTATATCTTCCTCCTCCCTTGGCCCATTTTTCATCATCTCTTTCTGGTTGTCTGTTTACTTTCTTCTCCTATAATCCTGTTTGGATAATTTTCATTTAGACTGTTTAACATAACCACTGGATTTGTGTTTTAGCCTTGTTTAGCAGGTTGAAGGCTCTCTTTTCTATCTTATGTTCTGCATTTTCTTCTCCCTATTAATATGTCAGGATTTACAAACTTGGGATCCAACTTGACTTCAGTGGGAAGTTTCACCAGTGATTTCCATAGAAGAGGAAAAACATTCAAAATGTCCCAATGTGAGAGGCTAAACCCGAGTGTCTGGGTTTGTCTACGACCAGATTTCCCAAGCCACTCCATGCTTTCAGCATCTCCCAGCTCCAAAGGAAGCTGGGAACCCAAGCAGAAAGAACTATGTTTCTGAAAAGCAGGCCAGACTTTCTTAGGTTACAGATAATGGAGGCATCATCCTATCTGGTTTGAGCCAATGTGTCTGAGCAGGGACCATTATCTCCAGTGTGTCTCTTCTACATGTCATGCCCAGTCCTCCTGCTACATTTTTATGTATCAATAGTATATTTGGAAGGAAGGAGAAAATCTTTTTTGCCTTTCAGCTTCTTTCCAGGGGCAACTTGTAGGGGTTCACATGTTCCAAACAAGCCAGAAAATGTCTGTCCCATCACCCAGGTTACACACTCACCCTCTACCCAGCCGTGGTGCTGCCCCATGGTAATGTTCGGAGCACGTGTATCCGGTACACATGCCAAGGCCATCCCTAACCAGCAGCTGTGATGGGTGAAGTCACTCATCCACAAAGATAATCTACCAAAACCACTAGTAATGTACATTCAGTGATATGCCAGAAAATATACTTTTGCTGGCAGGATTTATTCCATGACCCTGCTCTCCTCAGTGAGCAAAGCAGGGAGAGATGTGAGGGATGCCTGCAGGAAGCCCACTCAACGTCTGCAAAAGCCGGGATGGCTGTACTGGCAAAGCACTGCTAATGCATCCCTAAAAATAGGCAGCTCTGGTTGTTTCCAACCTCGGTGTGTAGAAAGAAGGTGCTCCAATCACATTCAGATGGTTTTTATTCTTCAGTTGCAAAACACCCCAGAAAAGGATCCAAACAGATCTCAGGAGTGAAAGAAAAATGGAGGGGCAGCTGTTTTTGAGTGAGGTTCCTTTACGAGTGTCTGTTCAAACCCCTTCTGTTCCGGAGGAAACATCCCACTAGAGAAAGCCCCGTTTTCCAGCTTATCTTTTCTGCAGCTGTCATTGAGCTGCTTGTTGTGAAGTTACCGGCACCTGTGTCACACCACGGTGCAATCTAGAGGCTCCCACTCTTTATTTCAATGTAAATATTTTTTTTGTTGAGAAACAAAAGGGCTGGAAAAAGGGAGGTTATGGGAATATTCAGGATGAGATAAGGAATCTGAGGCAGAAAAGAACACACCAATTACCTCAGCTCACACGCTCATCTGCCAGATGAAACCAGTTTTACCGGCTGTTGCCCAAAGGCAAAACACCACAGGGCTTCTGATGTCATGTTGGCCTTTGGTTATGAGCCTGGGTAAATGGGTACCTGGCAGAGAGAAAAAAAGGGCTGTGCTGCTTAACGCCAGCTTCATCTATTTATGTTCGTCTAGCATCAATTAAAAATATCTCTGTCTCATTCTGCCTGCCTGCCTGCCTGCTAGTGTGGTATTTGTTTTCTTTCCATAGCACTGCAGATTGCCTTGCCTTACAGCTTACAACAGTGCGAGCTGGCATTTGCCTCTGGCAGGGCAGAGGACGAGAAACCATTTCACTTTCATGCTACTTTTCCTCCGCTCTGTCTTCTTGCGGAGCCGCGAAGGTGTTTGATGTGCTTGTTGTCGTGGAAGGGTGATGTACAAGGCCAGGGCTATTGTTAATTTGCAGGGCTTCAATTGCATTAGCTTTTTCCTTAGGATTTAAATGGAATCAGTGGCACTGACGGGAAAATACAGTGCTGTAGATCTGAACTGTGTTCTATGTACTCATCTGCCTTTTTTTTTTTCTTTGTCATATTAACCTTCATTTCTTCCTTTTTTTTTCACCCTTTTTATATCAGCAAGACTCAATGAAGCAGATTTTACGTTGCAATAATTCTGCATGTTTTGGTTATAAATATCCTGAAGCAAAGTTCAGGGTTTTTTCATATAACTATCAAAGCAAGTGTCTGCTTCAGCTCAGAGTGAAAGGGACGTTTTACACATAAAAGTTCATCAGTGGGTGGTAAACAGCTTCTGTCCTAATACATATTACAAATACTCTGCTGCAGCACAGACCGACAGCTTTGGTGAAATCGGCGCTATCTGACTGAGACGTAACAGTTCCCTGTGCTACCAGTTGCTGTCTTGGGAGCCTAACCAGGGTCTGAGCACTCAAGAAATCCCAGGAAAATCAAGTCTTTTGCCCTGTTGCATTACAAAAGACATTTCCAATCTCCAGCTTCTCCTTGTGTTTCCCAGTTTTCTCTTTGAAAGCAAATAAGTGATTTAAAAACAGAGGAGGTAAAAATCAGTAATTTCAGCAGTAGCAGCACAGACAGTTTCCTCCATCTCAATCTCCCATCTAGATATTCCAAGAAGACTTGCAATTTCAGTGGTTGCCTTGGCAGGTGCCCAGTGTGATACGCCCGAAAGCAGACAGGCTGTCTGAGAGCAGATGCGAAATGATTTTGAAAAATCAGGGTTCTTCAAGAGTTCTTAAGCTGATCATCAAAAACTACCAAATATTTCACACATTTCTTCCTCCTCAGTGCTGCACACCCTCAGAATGGCAAATGTTTTGTCATCTGAAGCCAACACAATAGCACTGGTGTATCACTGGCTTGCAACAACTTCTATTTGAAGGGATGTTTTAAAGCAGTCTGCAGTGCTGGAAGGCAGCTTTTTCTGTAGCACTTCTAGCTAGGATGTGCTGATCTGAGCACTCAGTGGCATAATTTATTTATTAGAACTTCATACCCTTTTTTTTCCCCATTGACACAGGATTAGAATTAAACACCCTTAACTGCACGAGATGAAAGTATAGCTTAGCCCATTCAGGTACGTCCGCATTAGATATGTGTGTGAGGGATTGCTCTCCGCTTGCTTGATCTTGCATTCGTGTACAGGCAAAACTCCCCCGAGACGACTCGCCTGAGTCAGATATTCAGATGAACCGTGACCATGTCTGGAGGTGGCAGCGATTGGAACAGGCAAACCTTTGCAGCCTTTGATTCTCCAAAGACCCCTCGATAGCTGCCATCAGTGTTAAGGGGGGCTCTCATTAGGGCTGAGATCCTTGGGAATGCGTCGGTTTCCTGACCCATCATTTTACCTGCTGAGCACAGTGCTGCACCAACAAGCCCTGAAGCTCCATAACTCACCTCTTCACGAGCTAGTGAAGAGGAGGTGAGTTCCCAAGTCATGCATCTGCCTGGTCACTAAGCGCTGTCTTTCCCTCCCAGAGAGGACACCAGTACTGAAAGATTCTGGCCAGGCAAGAGGCACCTCCACAAACAGCTGTGGCACAGTGGGAGTTTGAAAATTGAAGAAGCACTGAAGCAAAATTCAGTGCATTGGCAGCAAGTGGGGTTTGCATTCAAAGAACCATTGGAGGTGTGCTGAACTGGAGATGGTGCTTGAGCACAAGAAGATTTTGGATGCTCCCTGCCCCCGACTCAGGGAAGCAAGGGAATGCAAGGAAAGACTGTGCTGGAGGCACAAGACTGCCCCTAGCAGCATGCCTATGGTCATTTGGGCTGACTCCACTTCAAGACTTTGATCATACCAGTTACCAAGCCTCAGGCTAAGGGGAAATGTTGGTACCTTTCAGAGATGCTGCCTCTTGCAGCGACAGCCCAGGCAGACAGAAAACATCTAGCTGTGTGTCCTGCTGCTGGTGCACAGTAACATCTCACAGGGTGGCACTGTGGGGAGCGACAATGCTGAGAGCAGCCCTCAAAACCCACAGGACCTGGGAGAGGAAGGAGAAAGGATCCCCCGACAAAGGTTCATTGTCAGGGAGGGAGTGCTGGCTGCTGTAGGTGCTGGGAAAAGAGGAAGTGCATGTGGAAACCCAGGGGGCAGGGAAGGCATCAGAGGCAGAGTGAAAGGTTTCTCTGTATCCAGCCACTGCCGTGGGGATCCAGTTGACCCAGCCCTGAAAAATCCTGCTAGGCCAGACCGTGATGCTGAAGGCAGGTTGCATTCTGCCACTCCATGATTACACTTTCTCCTGGTGCCTTGGCTGACAGGCATGAAGTTGAATTTGGGGTTCCAACAGGACAGATGAAGGAAAAGGGCTCCAGAAGATATCATCAGCTTTTCAGGGAGGGAGTTTTCCTGCACCTCTGCTTCCTTTGGGGTCTGTGCTGCCCTTGCAGCTGGGGGTAGAGCAGTGGGAAGTGGTCACCCATCCTGGCCGTGGGTCAAGGAGCCTGCTGGTCATTTGCTGTGAATGTAGTATGGAGAACTCAGAGTCAGGAAACTGGTGTCGTGGTTTGTGGCATGCTAGGAGCATGAGTTCTGCAGACTTGCTTGAACTGAGTGGAATCTGACAGGGTCTTGATGGGGATCCAAAGAGGGGGGAAAAGTGTTGACTATGAGAGTCCTTAAGCGTTGTGAAGCGTGGAGTGAGCACAGTGCTCTGAAAGGAGCAGGAGGGACTGTGGTGGGCAACATCCAGCAGGCCAGTGCAGATGTGGGTTTCCAGGGAAAGCAGCCCCTACTGTTATATAAAAGGTGAATGTTTCCCCAGGAAGGATCACAAAGGAGAGATGAAACATGCATCTTGCTGGAAATGTCATTGCAGAACTTTTTGCCTTTTACACCAGTTACTTTGAAACACAACCTTATCCTGCTTTGTCCTTCAGACTGCCAAATTGTCCCTCCTTTTGTGATAACTAACTTTTGTCTAACTAAATTCTGTCTAAACTAACTTCTGTTTGTATTACCTTGTCTAGTGCTCTCTGTGCATACATTACGTGGTGACATATGACGCAGGTGATGACACTGAAAGCCGCTGCTGATTGCCCGAGGTTTGAAAACGTGGCCTGGAATGAGAGCTATTGTCACAAAGACCTGCACATATGGGTTGTTGCTTGGTTGGTTGGTTGGTGATTACAGACTATGAAGGGATAAGCTAGCAGAGCTTGGGCAGTTTTATTGCAAACACTGTGGTCAAAAGTTATGCTGTAGATGTTGAGGTGCCCTCGTTCATGAAACCTAAAGCACATGACAGGAGAAGCCTCCATGTTACTAATGCTTGCAGAAGTGTAATGTATATGAAAGTACTTCCACTGTTTCCATCTCCCCAGAAGTAAATAGAAATTAAAATGTACTCTGAGTTTGCACACACAGAATCATTAACTTTGTATAGTTAGGGACTAGAGGGAGGGAGGGAAGGGGGATTTTTGGTAGGGGTTTTTTCTTTCTTTTTTTTTTTTTTTTTTTGCCCCAGGCAAAATTTTAAACATTAACTAATTAATTTTTATAAAGCACTTTGCATATATAATCTCCGAGTATTAGATTATATTATCTTGAAGGCCCCAGGCCTGTGCATACTAGCCCTATAAAGTATTAGCCTTATAAACTTTAGTAATTCACTTTGGGTTTTTTCCTGGGGTTTTTTTGGTTGGGTTTTTAATCTTCTCTCTTCTGAAAATGTGCCGAGCATTTTGGCTGTGTATGTAAAAAGGCAGTAGAAACAGTAGTGTCAGCCAGAATGACCATATGAAAAATTGGGCCCCATAATGAACTTCTCAAATCCTCTAATTGCCAGAGTTGGGAAGTAGCAACTGTGCCAAACTAAAATTCAACTACAAACCGCACTCGTCAAGTGGGGACCAGGAAGAGGCATCATCACTGGTGGGGGAAGCAGCTCTGACATTTGCTCTGGTGATGACAGTGGGGGTAGGGAAAAAGAGGAAGAAAGAGAGACCTCTGATCTCTAGCAGCATCAGGAGGCAAACTCCTTGCTCCAGCATGGGGCTGAGCTGGTGGCTCTTCTGTATCACATTAAGTTTCTGTTACTGGTGGCTGGGAACTGGGAAGACAAGGATAGGCATGAAAATGTCTATGTTCAGCCCATTTGGAGTGTCTCCATTGCTGTCATCCTTCTGGGCAGAGGCAAGAGGCAGAGTACCCCAAAGCCAGGCCAACAGTAGTGAATCTCCCATGTGTTAAATGTGAAAAGCCTGCTTGGGTGTGGGCTCACTAGATGACTCAAACAATTACTTAACAATAGCTGCTTGCGTGAGCTGGCAGGGATGAAGCCAGGTTCACAATGGAAAAAATGTGTGGGCATCTCGGCTTTAGTGAAACACATGGGGAGCAGACTTGCTGCTGCATGCAGGAACTACCAACAGAGAAAGCGAGGCCTTGGGGAGCAGAAACTTGACAGGGACAAGGCAAAGGATGTCTTTGCCCTTACTTGCACATCTTACAGGTGGAATTCCCCCAGCTGAATTCAGCTGGATAAGGGCTGCTACTCTGAGGGCAAAGGCTGAGCAGCAAATTGAGTCTTTGAAGAGTCAGCGGTATTTAGAGCTCCAGAGTGGAGCCATCCCCTCCAAGGCCATCTTGCCCAGACCAAAGTACTCTTTCAGCAAAAAAAGTTCACAGTGAAGGATGAGAAATCCCTCCCCTTCAAAGAAGAGGAGGGCTCATCAGGGTGACGGGACATGTAGCTACAACCAGACAGTTACTTCTTCATAAAAACAACCTGATAACTCTTCCAGAACCTGTACACATTGAAGAACCTGATGGGTAGCTTGGAATAGGTAAAAGTGTTCACTTGCTGCTCATGGACCAAGGCTTCGAGTCCCAAAATATCCACTGCATGCCACTCCCAAGTGAGAGACAGCTGGGAGCAGTGTGCAAGAGGACTGAGGGGAATGGCTCTCCAGCTGGGGTATGGGCAGCATCTGAACATGGAAAATCATATCAGGAAACTGACCGAGTAGGAGTCACTGACCAGGCTTGCAATGTGGACAAGAGACTTGGCATGATAAGCCTTGCACCTGCACTGTGCACTCCTGGTCCTGAGAAAGAGTGTGAATGCCACAGAGAATTGGAGGGTGCTCACTGTGTTGATCTAGAGCAGCATTCAGATGGAGATGCAGTTGTAGCACAGCTCTTGCTGGCAGGGAGCAGGCAGAGATGTATTTGCTGTGGAACTCCACACACTCTATCCCTGGAACCAGCGCTGTGGGAGACCAGGAAGCCCACATCTTGTGTTAGCAGATGTCCGAGGGAGCATGGCCCACATGGGCTGCTCTGTTGTTGCAAGCAAGAGAGGGTTGTGAGGGGCAGCTGTACATTGAGAGTGAAGAGAGAGCTAATTTTCCACCTGTGGAGACACCACAGTGCACAGAGTCTGCCTGGGAGCAGCCAAAGCTCTCATCACATTGATCCAGAACAGTGTAGGCTGATGTACACTACGTGACCCCAGTGAGCACTGAGAGGGACTTCATTTTCTTTCCCCCTCTGACAGCTGTGGTTGAAGAGAGAATGGGGAAGAGGAATCAAAGCAAGAGGTACACTGCGGTATGGCTGGGTCTGTCCTCCTGGGCTCTGATGGTTCTCTTCTCCTGGGATCACCGCGTGCGCTGGACTCATTTTTGCTCTTTCAGCTTCTCCTGTGCTACACGCACTATCTCTTGCTGGCAAGTGTGTATTTACGTTGGCAAATGAGTCCATCTGTCAGATAAAGGGCCTCTAACAAGGCAAGCAGGCACAGTTACTGTGTGCTGCTGCCGCGAGCTGTGCGTGTACACGTTACTCTCATCTCTTCTTTGATGTAGACACTTCACTTACAGGTCAGGCTAATACACCTGGTCCTTCAGGCCAGGATACTCCCACATTTGCTTGTTACACAGCAGCAGGGAGTGCTTGGTGCTATTGGTATCACATCCAACCTAGGACAAGTGCAAATTAATCCACGCTCATCCATAGGGAGCGAGGCACCTTTTCCCTTTCACTGAACTCAGGAAGCAGACATTGCTGCACCAGGCCCTGGGGAGCACAGAGCTGGGCATGACAACTCACAGGTGATCACAGATGGTCTGTGAGTCATTCCTGCCCTGAAAGCAGACCAGCTTTTGCTCATTAGCTACCGTTGCAAGTGCTGCAGCTACTGTTAGATGTGAGTGGTTTCACTGCCCACTGGTTGCTGCCCATCCAGTTGGAAGTCACCTGTGCTCCTCCTCCACAGGTGGGTGGTACAAGTGCTTTGGAGCAAAATATGATGCTTGGCTTTGAAGGAGAAAGGCTGTGAGGTTTTACCCATTGCACAGCCACAGCTCCACCCCTCACTAGAGCAGGTGCACTGCCAACTGCAGTCTTCAGCATCAGCAGGTCTGGGAGCTGGGGTTCTTTGGTTGCTCTTCCCATTTGCATGCAATTCTCTATAACTCCTGAATCCTCTCCCTGCGACAGGCAATTTGCCTATCCGACAGGAGATCAGGAAGAGCCATGCAGCCTGGGATTTCCCCACATTTCACATCAATGCTGCTATATGCTGCTGTAACTGTGAGCTGAGATGTAAGAGCAATAAGGAGGCAACGCACAAGGATGAGAGTGGCTTCTTCTGAAGCGGAAAAGATGTTTGTTCCAGTGCAGGAAAGCAACACTAATGTGTGTAGGATTGGGTAGACCATCTCACGGTGCTGTGTAGGCAACCATCTAGGGAGTCCTCTCCCGTCCTGCTGGTCCTTCAGTGGGGCCAGCTGTAGTTGAGCCGCTGTAGCATGACCAAATTGCTTGCAAGGACCAGCATCATGGCACTGGCAGTAGCTGAGGGACTCCAGAAGGAGACAAGAAAGGACTTGCAGCAAAGCTGACTCTGCAAGGCTGAGTTGGGCAACAGCAGTTTAGATCTGTTATAGATCTAGAGGCCCTCAAGTGAGGCAGGAGACAGAGGAAGCTTCCCTCTCCTGCCAGCACATCCATATTTGGAGGTGTGGGTGAAGGCTGCTCATTGCCTGGGGGCTCAGGCACCAACAAATTGGGATATTTAGTCTAGTACTGGGGAAGTTCACCACAGCACTCTTTTTCTCAGGTTTTTAGGGGGTTTGGGTAACTTTGGGGCAGGACATATTAATTTGTACCTCCAGATATTCTCAGATATCTTATAACAAGCTCTTGCATAGTATAGAAAACAGTTCATGTCCACCCGAAACAGGTGTTGCAGGCAACTTTCCCTTCCTCAGGCAGTGCTGTGTTGGTTTTACAGACCAGGCTACACACATCTTTAGACTATTCCAAGCTGTCTCTCTCTCTTATCAAAGTCTGTGTGACTAAATAGAGATGCTTCTTCCTCACCACCTATCCACAGGCAGGAGACTGACCTTGGTGCAAGTGGCTGTTTTTCCCCATTATAGCAAGATGGGCATTGAGGCTTGGACACCCTTCCAGGCAGCTCATCAGGGAAGTCAGAGTGGCAGCTATGCCCCACAATGGAGGACAGCACTGCAATAAGACTGGCTTGGGGGATTTGAAGGTTGAGATGATCATCTCAGGCTCCAGCACAGGAAGGATAGGTTCCTATAAGTATGTGCAAGCCTCAGCTCCAGCCCATCAGCACTCTCTCCCCAGAGGAGGGCATGCAGCTTCCCCTAGGGCATTGAAAACATGGAGGGAAATACCCTTCAGAAACGGCACAGATTTCATATTTGGAATCCAGACCACCAGTCTTGTGATTCCTGGAGATCTGATTCATGCTTTTTGAACGTGTGGGTTTGGCAATCCTGTGCTTGCACTTACAGTGATTTCCCAACCCCTTATTTTCCCCAGAGGTGTTCTTACTTTTCCCTATTTACTCTTGTATACATGAAATAAACTGCTTGGGGGTTAGGGGAGTTGTTACCGATAGCAAAACTCCTCTATTAAATTCACAGTGAGTTGCTCACTAAATAACACCAAAAAATCCCCCACAACTTTATAGTCTAAATGAACCACAGCAGGTTCTAGTGACTCCTCATGGCTTTTGCTCTGCCTTGGGATGGGATACAGGGGGCAAGGGCTCTTCTCCCCAGGGAGCAGGAGAAAAATGCTGTCTCCACACTGCAGTCACACTGGGAGTAGCAGACAAGGGAAACAGATTATCTGAGGGATGAGGAGGAGAATCAGAGCAGCCATGGAAGCTGAAGAGGAAGGCAAGCTTTTGGGCAGAGCAGAAATGCCCAACAAGCTGTGCAAGACAAGGATGGGAACACCCATTCTAGGTATTGCTGATCCATGAGCATTTCACTCAGGTTTCACCAGAGCACAGAAGTTAAAGCCAGCCTGGAGGGTTCCTGGAGGAAGCAGACAGTTCCCTTCATGTTCAAAAATCATAGATTCCTAGAATCATAGAATGGTTTGGGTTGGATGGGATCTGAAAGATCATCTGGTTCCAACTCCCCTGCCATGAGCAGGGACACTTTCCACTTAGACTAAGGTTGCTCAGAGTCCACCAAACTGCAAAACCAAAGCAGCTGTGAGGGCAAAGGGGAAAGAGATCCAACACCACAGAAAACAGGTGGAGGGGAGGAAGGGCAAGAATCGGAAGGAGGAGCTGGGCCACTGCACCTGCATTTCAGTCAGACATGCCTGAGGATATTTGTTCAAAAAGCCAGGGAGTGTTTGTGCTGCATCCCAATGTCAGGAACTCAGAATCACCAAATCACAGAATATGCTCAGTTGGAAGGGACCCACAAGGATCACTGAGTTCAACTCTTAGCCCTGCACAGGACCATCCCCAAGAGTCACACCATGTGCCTAAGAGCATGATCCAAACATTTCTTTAACTCTGTTAGGCTTGGTACCATGACCACTTCCCTGGGCAGCCTGTTCCAGTGCCCAACCACCCTCTGGATGAAGAACTTTTTGCTCATATCCGACCTAAAGCTCCCCTGACACAACTTCAGGCCATTCCCTTGGGTTCTATCACTTGCCACCACAGAGATCAATGCCTGTCCTTCCTCTTCCCCTCATGAGGAAGTTGTAGACTGTGATGAGGTCTCCCCTCAGTCTCCTCTTCTCTGCGTTGAACAGTCGTTCCTCGTACAGCTTCCCCTCAAGGCCCTTCACCATTTTCATTTCCCTCCTTTGGACACTCTCTAACAGCTTAATATCTTTCTTATATTGTGGTGCCCAAAACTGCACACAGTATTCAAGGTGAGGCCACACCAGTGCTGAGCAGAGCGGGACAATCCCCTCCCTCGACCGGCTGGCGATGCTTTGCCTGGTGCCTCCCCAGGACACGTTTGTCCCTCCTGGCTGCCAGGGCACTGCTGACTCATATTCAATTTGCCATCGACCAGGACCCCCAGGTCCCTTTCCATGGCACTGCTTTCCAGCATCTCATGTCCCAGTCTGTATGAACATCCAGGGTTGCTCCATCCCAGGTGCAGAACCCAAGCCCCTTACGTATGGCTCACTGCCCAGGGTGGAAACTGGCTCCTCGATGAGCGACGTGCCTGAGGAAGTTCAAGGAGCACCCAGTGAATCCGTTGCCTGGCTCAGCGAGGGCTCCAAGCCCCCACATCCATCCGCCCCTCTCCCCTCCGCGGCCGAGAGCCGCGGGCCGCATCCCGGCGCAGCCGAGGGGCAGGGCAGTCCCTCGGCAGCCTCACGGGCCGGGCCGGGCCGGGCCGGGCATGCCCGCCGGCCCTGGGGCAGCAGGGCGGTGCTGGCTTCTCCGGGCCCGGCGCCAAGCAGGAGGCTTTCTCAGGGGAGCCTCCGCCAGCACGGCCCCGCCGCCCTTCCCGGGGCCGGGTCCCGGCGGAGGAGCCGCGGGCAGGTCAGCGCCAGCTGCAGCCATCCACTGCCCCCCGTGCCACCCACCCTGCCCCAAACCTGCGCCGCCTCCGCTTCTCCCAGGTGTCAAGTGCCGCCCAAGGCAGGTGACAGCTATACGGGATTTTGTAAATCCCTTCTTGATCCCGTGTTTAAATCATGCCTGTGTTTCTGAGCGGGGAAAAAAAAAAAATTAAAAAAAAATCACCAAAAGAGGCAGCACCCTGCCCTTTCCATTCCGCAAGGGCTGGGTGGCACCTCTCCGGCTTTCTCCCTAGGGAGATGCTGCTCCTTGGGATCACCTCGGCTTCCCTGCTCCCAGCTGTGGCTCAGGACTGCAAAAAGTTGAGCCTGTTATAGAGAAAAAGCCTGAAAAGGCAGATGTCTAGCTCAGGAGATGGAGGAGCCTCACTCAGGTACAGGGAGGTCTGGAAGAGTCTGATCCCTGCAAAGTTTTCTTCCCCACAAAGTTTTTACTTGATCATGACTACAGAGAAAAAAAAAAAAAAAAAGTAAGAAAAAAAGGCTTCCTGACTCACTCTCTTCCCAAGACTGCCCTAGCCCAGGGCATTTTCCCTGCCTTGGGAAGTGTTGCAAAATTTGAGCTTGCCCTGGAGGTATCTCTCACTAATTACTGGATATCCTGGTTTTGTGTAAGGACATAGGCAGAACCTTCCCACAGGTTCTTCTTTACCGCATGGGAAAAAAGACTCGAAACTGATTTCTGTTTCAGCATCCTCAGCAGACTGCTGTGAAGGGCTGATTGCACACTCGAGGGGATCTCTTTCTGGAGCCATCCTCCCCAGCTCTGGGGCATCACTCACCAACAGTCTCTAAGAAGTGTGGAATTTCAAAGGCAAAACCAACTTTACTTTTAATATTTGCCCTCTGTACCTGAAGTTTGGGTCACTTTCAATTTTTTCCCCCCTGTAATAAAGAAGGTTAAAGCTTTCAAATTAGAAGCCAAGACTGAGAGCTGTGTGAGATGAGGACTCTTTGAGTTTGCACCACCCACCAGCCAGCTGCAAAGGGCTAAGGAATCGGCTGGTGAAAGGCAGGATGCAGAAAATTACAGACCTGGCCCTGAGAAGAGGTAGAGCAAACCCGATTACCAGCTCAGCTCGATGCAAGGCAGATGCTACAAGGGCTGTAAGCCTCCAACCATGGTTTATTTACAGCAGTAGAGGAAAACTGCTTCAGCTCTGACATGTTGAGTAGGCCAGACTGAATCTACGCATCTCTTGGTATATCTACTGTATCTACAGACCTTGTTCTCATTCCGGCCTCTTCTTTCAGCGTCAGCCCACCGACTCCCATGGACAACATGTGGCCCCCCATCCTGCATCCCACTGTGATTCAGCTCTGTGCCTGGACTGCAGCACTGGGCTGCAACTGGCCACAGTCCTTGCCACTCCTTCAAAGAGAGATGAGATAATTACAGAGGGGTTTCCAAAGTTTAAGAGACAAGAAGTTAAAAATGAAAACTGCATTGAGAAGGAAGCAGTAATGCAAGGATTTCCTCCTTGGTAAGTCTGCTTCATTAAATACATAGCCTGCCTACACATACCCACCTTGTTTCTAGAAAGGCCCTTTTCTGTCATTTCTGTAAATGAAAGCCTCTGCCAGAACACATGTAGAGGTATCACTGAAGCTCCTGGAGAGAGGAGTGAGCTTTGTTTTCAATCCTCTGAATGCCTTCTCCTTTTCCTACCCTCCCTTCTTGAGACTTCCCACTGATTAGTTTTTCAAGGGAGTCTTTATTCTCTGCCCAATTTTGCACAAAGGTACCAAAGGATTTTAACATATTAAAACTTGAAACCTCTTTAAAAAAGAATTTATCTCCTTCCTCCCTCTCTGCTTGTTGCTGGAGTTTCACACCTGCGAGCTGCTCTCAGTCTTTAAAAGAAGTAGGGTATTTCTTTTTAAAAGTTACTTAGCCATCCTTACACACACAGAGGACAGGTATATTCACACATAATTACTTGGAAAAAAATACTTTCTTTCTCGCTTCCAGCTTCTAAGAGCAGAAATAAGAAACACCTTAAAATAACTGTAAATAATAAACCCTGTCACGCTAAATACTTCAAAGCGGAAAAGCAAATATCTCAAGCTTGGGGAACTACATGTAATTATGAATTAGCTCTCAAAAACAGATACAGATGATCTGTCAGATAACTTTTCATTTCAAATAGATTTAAAAATAATATGCCTTGTGATCTGGTAGAGAGAGTGACTTCTTACTGATAACTGCAGTTGTTCAAGCAAAGCCTGTGGAGCGGGAGCATGCATGCCGAGCTGCTAAGATGGACTTTTTTGCATTAGCAGCACCTACGCAGAAGACCCCCCACCTTTGCTCCCTCTCACCAGGGCACAGCCCCAGGGGAGGCAGTCTCTCTGTGACACTACTGATGGGCAAAACTTTGGTGAAACATGTATCAGCCACCCGCTGGGGCCGCAGTTCACCACCCAGTGACCACCGGAATCACACAGGACATGGCTCTATACCCTATGCTACTTCTGAGGCTGACACAGGCTGAAAATGAGATACGTGGAAGAGCTGCAGGACTGTGAGATGGGGATTGGGGAAGAGAACGGATGACCATCTCCGACCGGGTGTCCAGCAGGAACTTTAGGAGGTTCTGCCAGGGAAACATCCCTTGGAAGTTGGGAGGTGCAAGGACCTTATAGAAAACCCTTGACTGAATTAGGACTTCATGGCAGGAATCTTGGCCACCATGAAACATCAACTTACTGCTAAGACCTTCTCCCTACACAGAAAGTTGCAGTCTCAGTGCTGTGAGCTGACCTGTGCCACCACCTCCTTCCACTCCGGAGTGACCATTCAAGTTCAGGATGGAGATCCTTTTCCTCCCTCCTTCACACAGAAAACCTTTCAGAAGCAAGCTGCCTCAAGGGAATCTGTGAACTGTTAAGCAGGGGATCCTGAGGAGAGACTGGGTAGCAAAGTTAGCAGCTAACCTGGGAGAACAGCTACAGAGAGCAGGCAAGAAGTGACCAGCTCACATCTATAGTAGTAGAGGAAAGAAGAGGCAGTAGGAACAAGGATCAATTTATCTGAAAAAACAAAGCTTATTGCTGATTCCTTCAAAATGTTACAAAGCCAAATGGGATGCTTGTATAGTTCACAAAAGACCTGCACCAAGTGAATAACTGGCATCGTGGCCTGCAGACAAGCAGCCCTAGTACACAGTGAGAGTGGGACAAGCCACTGACACACAGTTAATGAGCCCAGAAACAAAAGTGGAGAAACAGAGAGGTCTGGTGTGCTACGTTCTTCAGTTTTCCTACTCAGTTTTGCACTCCTCCAAGGAGTAAAGCCTTCACTGCAGACTGTAGTTATTTCCAGAGCTGCAGGCTCCAGCCATGAGACCTGGGGTAACAATGGCTGGATCCAGCTTTCAGAGCATGTGTAGACGTCATGTGTGCTACGTGCAGAGGGAAGAGCGTGCAATGCTTGGCCTCAGAAACCCAGCAACCCTCATTTGAAAACTTGCTGGGAGCAAGCCCGTTTCACCAAGTCCAATCACTTGGACTGTCTGCCCCTTCAGGAAATCCTCATTTGCTTTAGTCTTTCTCTCTTCACCCCAGTGATTACAAATGAAAAGGAAAGCAAAGAACAGAGTAAAGAGATGAACCTGGAGAACAGCTGACAGCACTTTTGCTCAGCACAGTGCACTCACATGGCAGGACACAGGTGCCTACAAAGAGAGGGGGCCTAGAACATCTCGATGCAAACAGTAGCCTCAAGCTACTCGTGTCAAAGTGTCCAAGAGAGTGCAATGGCTTTGAGGAATCATCTAGCAGTGTCTCATGGTCCCCCGCTACCTTCCTCATTAAACCTCGAACAGAGCTGCAGGGTGTGTTAGTGCACTCCAGCTAGGCTTTCCCAGGGGGAGAAGGGAAAAGCTGGAGTCAAAGACAGTGCAAAGGGCTGGATTCAGTGCTAAGACTTGAAAATGGCAATAAAAGGGAAAAGCAGAAGTTGGAGTTGGGAGTACAGGGGACCCTTTTGTCACCAAGTGACACACAAAACTTGGCATACTTGACAGTAGTAGTCAAGAGCAAGCAACAACAGTTTTCTCCCCACAACCGTATATACTGTTTTCTCTAAAGGCTAAGTACGTGAGTGGCAAGGATAGTTGCCCAGCCAGCTCAGTGCATCAGAAACAGCCACAAGGCTAGCTGGCCAGCTGGAAAGCAGGGAGTGCCTAGAGTAAGCTTTGCAGCCCTCCCAGCACTGGTGGCACAGACAGTTCTGCTGCTAGGTTCCCAAGCTTGAACATCAGCGTATTAGGAAGAAAGAGGCAAGGGAGCATGATGGCAGGTTTTGTCTTCGTCACCTTATGACTGGGATTTTAGTATTCCCATAAAGGGCAGGAAGATTGGGAAAAGTAGGGAAGTGAAACCCCTGGTCATCTCTCCTTTAACTCCCGATGGAGCGGCTGAGCAAAGCCCAGCTATCTCCTAAGTGCCACTTCAGGGGACACTATTCTCAGAAGCAAAGCTGAGCTCAAATGAGAGGCGGGATAAACCCCTGGTAGGGAGACAAATATTTTCAGTCTTTGCACCAAGGACAAACCCTTCCCTGTCTGAAATCAGGCCTAAATACCTGCAGAAAAACCTTTCTGAAAACATCTGCTACCCCTTACAGCATAGAAATTTTGGGTTTGAGGAGTGTTTTGGGGGTGGGGTGGGTGTGGACATGACACACAGGGGAAAGAGGTAGGACACAGGGAGAACTTACTGCTGAGAGACAACCTGCTCTGGCAGCAGTGAAAATGTATGATCTGCATCACAGGCCACAAAAACACCTGAATCATCTATCATACTTTTGATATATCTATCAATTAAGGTATTTTCTCCAACACCTTTCATTTTCGTTTTGCATTGGGTTAAAGAAGATGAAGAGGCAGGCAATATGCAGATGCTCATTGTGGTTCTCCAGCCTGCACTTAATTAATTGTGAGTTGCTTTAAAAATAATTTAGGACAGTGCTTCCACAGCGCATTGCTGAAGTCTGAGACACTTTGTGTTTTCACTTCCCAGAACGCGTGCAAAGCACTTACCTCTGCCCAGCTGTTAAAAAACCCCACAACCCAGTCTCTGCGCTGACTGGGAGAGAGAAATCAAGAGGCTGCTTTTCTCCCTGCCCACCTTCTGCTTCGAGTAATCCTTTTAATCCTTTACTCTGTCACCTACTTCTGTTTAGAAAACCTTCAAATAAGATGTTTATGGTTAATATGTCACGCGAGGCGACCGTGCCAACTCCTGTGATGGGCAGACAGCTGGGGCTCGCTCTCGGAGTCACACCATTAGTCACGGTGATGACAGCTTCAGACACTCAATTTCTCAGGCAAGGAGACAAAGTTACCGATTTATTATTTTTAATAAAATAATTGCTTTAATGCAGTATTTAAAATAATTTTTAACATCTGATCAATAAGATACAGTACACAAATATGGAAAATGCTGCACTTTACATAAAAAGTAAAGCTAAGCATTTAATTATACAAAACAATTTTGCCCAATGCCATCAATATCTTGCAAACTATAGCTTAGTCAAAGTACTGCTTCTCTTTTATATATATATATATGCCATATATACATATATAAATAATTTACAGCATTCGTTTACTACACTTGTTTACTACTGTTTCAACAAAAACCAACATAACTGATTCAAAACAGTGAATTTGGTAACTATCTGCAGTGGTTTTGACAGTGGAGGGTGCATGAATTATCGCTTCAAGTTTTGAAGCAGCATGCCAAATAACCATAGGAAGCTTTTTCTTTAAAAGAAAAAAGTTTCAGCAGGAAGCCATTCAATAGTTGGTTAGAGCATGGTGCTAATAACGCCAACGTTGTGGGTGCGATCCCCATACAGGCCATTCAACTTAAAGAGTTGGACTTGATGGCTCTTGAAGGTCCCTTCCAACTCAGAGTGTTCTGTGATTCCGTGAATACAGTCAGTGCCTTTCCCACCAGTCCTGGGAAATAGCCACGCTATACAGCGCTGTGTCATGGAAGGCAAAATGCTTGGAGGCTGGGGAGAAGGGCAACCCAGAGGGTTTTCCTTCCTCCACAAGGCAGTCTTTACCAGCAAGGAGAAAATCTCTGAATCTATTCTAGCAGTCTTAATAACCCAGAGTCCTCCTCCTTACTGAATGGAAACCAGGCAACTGTCTAAACACTTTCTACTTGAGTAGTTTCCCTGTTACACCACATAAAGGTATCAAATCAATATTCTAAAGCAGCGAATCCTGTGCTTTGCAAACGCTACTCCTCTCCCTAAGAGTCTCCAGATGCAGAGTTTTAACGCAGCTTAACTTTTCCCTTTTTTCGTAGTCATCACAGGTTGCTTTTGTTAATTTCTTTCCACATCTGTACTCAGGTTCAATGCTATTTTTTATATCTAGAGAAAGATAAAATCTGTCTTCTGTTTACCCTTCCTTAGGATCTTTCACTCTTTGTATTTTTAGTAACTCCAAATTTTACCCAAACATCGAAGTAAGCCCTAACTACACTGTCTGACGTACTTCAATCACAAGAGCAACCCATTTGTTCACCTTCCCTCAGCCACTTTCTCAGAGGAAAGGGTGAGGGCAATTGAGGCAAAGTGCGGAGTAAAAAGGAGCCCTCATTCCTTCTGCTTACTACTTTCTCTCAAAGAATGAGCATCCAGCATTAATTCTAACCCCAGAAAATTTGAGAAGATGCTGAGTCAGACAGGCAATACGTTAGCATGTTGACTGACTGCTGGTTCATAATTAAATACAGTTGCCATGCTATGCAGTGCCATTAAAGTGTTATTTGTTTCCCTAAATAAGGTTGGATTAGAAGGTGGCACCACACATAGAACAGATGTTGCAGACTCTGGAGTACTGAAGCAAATGACATACATAAACTAGGGACACTTAACAAGCCCTCAGAGCCTGCAAGACAGTTAAATGCAAGCAGGTAGTCAGGTGCTTGTTGTGTGCAGCTCAGCGTTCTCACTGGTTTACAGACTGGTTTAAGCCAAATATTATTAAAAACCTTACAGGTGCTCAGTTAGGTATTTAATAAAAATGTTTATCTGTAAACAAGAGTTATCCTTACAACGGATCATTTTCCAGAAATTGGAATTTCAAGACAGTGCAACAATGCTTCAGTGTTTTCTTTGGCAGTAGACAGCAAGGTGAAATGTAAAATTCAAATCACTTCAGAAGAACACGGTACAAGTGTAGAGAATGCTTCATATCCCTCTCTTGTTCCATGCAGAATATCAAGTCCCTGAGACAGATACGGGTTACTCTTGGACAGAGCATCGGCTTTGTAAGGCTAAAACCTGATGATCCAGGAGCAATTCCATTGCCATTCAAACCCTAAATGGGGGAGAGAGAAAAAAACCCCAACATTAGAATTCCATGTAAATACAAGTTTTAACCAAACGGGTTGGATTATACTGCCTACTTGTATAAAACTATCCTGCTGATGTTCAGCTTTACATGTTAAAAACCAGCAATCCAGAAGCCCTTGCACGTTAGATACTTTAGAAGACAACGCAAGTACTTGTCAGCTGATGGTTTATTTCAGTCAAAGCAACCAGAAAGTTCTTTCTTTTTTAAAAGTTATATTAAAATGGTAAGATAAATAACTGCTATTTCACTGAAGTCTGCTACACAGACACTTCCACTGAGAAAGGACAAGCTAACTATGTAGAAGGTACTATCACAGAGCCCTAGGTTGTGCACTTGCAAACCTCCAAGGTCCAGATGTTTCCACCTATTCTTGAAGGAAACCATCACTGTGAGTGGGCTCTAGACCTTGGAACATGGCCAGGAGAAACTCTCATCCTGGCCATCTTCTGTGATCTGTCCTTTAAGGGAGCAAAAAATACTCAGTCAAAGCCTCCAGATGTTCAGCACACTGTATCTGAGCCTACCCCTCTCAGTCAGCTGCCTTGCTTGGTTATGAAAACACAATTGGTAGGAGATGATGATGTTTAGTAGTTATGCATTCAGGCTGCTGGGATGAGCAACCCCCATGCTTTCCAAAATGTCCGAAGATTTATTATTAGGGGTGGGGAGGAGGCAGATTACCATGAGCTGCACAATAGACTGGCTACTTATCTTGGAGCCAATCTATGCTACACAGCCAGTTTCTTATCACTACTGGAGGGTTCTTGATAATGAATGTAATTTGTACAAATATGAGTGCTCAGTCTCTGTAACTTCAGCAAGGCAATGCCTGCCAGCATCAACACCACTTGGAGATGGTGTTGCTTAGATGCAGTGTTAACTATATCAATTCTTGCCCTAACACTCTCTGCAAGACTTCAGCAAAATGACTTTGCCCACTTTGCTTAGAGAAATCTGTTTAAAACCCCCATATATTAGAAACAAATACCACTGCTGGACTACAGCGGTGAATGCTACTGTTGTTAGGAGGGAAGCACTGAAATTTATTAAAAAATATAAGGAGGTTCAGCAGAGAGCACACGCTAGCCACCGAAAACCCAGGGCACACTGCAGAAATGGAAGCTGTATTTCTTACAAGCAGCACGCAGGGTATTCAGCACCATTTCATTTGCTTTACAGTCAATACTATTAAACACTATGAAATGCCATCATTTGAAACTTTCAGTTTGTTAAATGGCTTGGAACAAATGTGTGCGTGGGGAAGACTGCTGGCCACATCGCACAGAGGGCACTGCTGTCCTGGTAAGACACAAAAGGGTCACAGTTCAAGTCTGTCATATGACAACCCTGAAGGATGCAGGGAAAAGATAGCTCTGCAATGCAGCTGCCAGCACGGGTTGAAAAGGAGGTCAATCCAACAGGATGCAGCAGAACGCCTGAGGCAATGTTATAAATGAAACAAACCCCAAGGGTTTTCAGTAACCCAACAGCAATGTCCTTTATAATTCAAAGAACTTTACTGAGGTGAAAGTATTTTCTCTCTAAATAAGTCATTAGACTAGAAGTCTTACCTTTAAAAAGACACCAAACAAAACCACCTCAATTCTGTTCACTCCCTTAAAAAAAGGAGGCAGATGGCACAAATCCCTCAGCTTGCTTTGGCTACAATAGGGCAGAAGCCTCAAGGTGCCTGCATTTGAGACAGAGTTACGGATTTGTTTATTCCTAAATTCTTACCCATCACGCCCAGTGCAGACGTAAAGCGATATTATGTTGTAACACCACATCCAAAGCCAAAGCTTATCCTGGAGTCCTGTTTTCTAAGACAGGCAGTTCATACTTCTAAGTTTCACATAGCATCACTATGGCTTATCAGAGCTAATGAGTACAGCATTTCAGGGGGCAGGAGCTTTTTAACAACCAACAGCTGCTAGCACAAATGAAAAGGAAAGGCCCTTCTCTCAAACCATATGATGGTTTAAAATTAAAGCGGCCAACAAACAGTCTAGGTCAGTCCAGTACAGACTGGGGTGATGCTGGGGAACTCACTTTTAAGTAACTTTATGCAGTGCTGAGCACTAATTCCTTTTAGCTGCTGTTCTACAGTTTTACTGAAACACTGTTTTTTCATGGTTTCGTTTTGGAATTTGGACCAAGCAGTGGTCCAAGTTCTGCACACCACAATGAACCATCACAGATGCCCGTGTAAATGTCCAAGACCTTATAAGAAGTGCCCAACTCTGAGCTCTCAGTTGGCACAAGGGACACTTCATGGGAGGGTCCTCTGCCTCTCAGGTCTCAGAGCCTCCACTTGAGCAAATCCCTGTTGGGCAGCAGGTTGACCTTGTCCAGCCCTAGGCAGCAGTCAGTAATCCTCTCCTTTACATCTCATATACCCCTTCCTGCACAGAAGCTACACCACACTGCTTTTAAGACCTGAAAAAATACCAGCCCACTCCTCGCTTCCAGGCATCTCTATTATGTTCCTCCCAGTTGGGCAGCAACCACTTGTGTCTTGCTACGTTGGGGGATTCCTCACTGCTGGTCTTCAGCCTACCCCAAGACAGCTTTGTGAGCCTCTTTTGAGAGGAACTGAAAAGTGCTGCTTTTTAACCAGGCCACAGACAAGCGTGAAGTAAGTGAATAGAAAATGCAATCCCTGTACAATTATAGCAATTATAGCAAAGGATACTGCAACCAGCCTCCACCCCCCTTCTGCAACATTTGATTATTAGTGCTTTAACTAGCAGCTTCTTTTTTTCCCCCTCTCTGTCTCTCTCTCTCTTTCTTTTTTTTTGTTATCCTTAGGTTCCTGCCTTTCACTGAACCCCCCAACCCTGCGTTCCTTCCAAAGGGAAATGACACAGAAACACGCAGCCAAGGAGGGCTAACTACCAGTATATTCTACCAGTCAAATTGGGTATCACAGCTGACAGACCCTGTTAGTAAACCAAGTAAGGCACTGCAGCAGTGTAACTCTGCACCACTGTAAACCACCCTTCTTAGCACAGAGTCCACCAGTTCCCTTAAAATCAGCCCCAGCAGGTCACGACAGCAGCAGCCCTGCTTTTGACCTATCCTCAGAACTGAGTCCAATCAGCAGCTTCTCCAAAACAGCACGCTGTCACCCTTTCTTGATGCTTAGAACCTTTTATACACACTCGACAGACATCGGTTACTCTCACTCATCTTGGCAGCACAAGACATTGTGGAGTTCCTGCTGTATTCCCATGCTGTTGGGCAGCTAGTTTTGTTGAGAGGTTGCTCCAGAAACCTGTTTTAAGATCTCTAGAGCTCTCTCTAGTGGCTGGACGGAGAATTAAATACCAACTCTGAAAAGGCAAGAGTGAAGTTGATACAGAGCCACAGCTCAAAACGAAGCTCTTCCTTTACCTGAGCTACCATCACCACCTTATTTCTAGTCTGCAAGGTACATGAAGCAAGAGATCTGTGATCTGCAAGTCATGGGTACTGACATGGATATCAAAATTGCTCAGAGTTATCCTACGGGCCCTGACACAAAGCTCAGAGAGGTGAGCAGACACCTTCCTTCTCACCAAGTTTGGGTCAGGCTCAGTGAGCTGCTCCTGGCGGAGTACATGCTCCCTTCTCAAATTCAGTGACCTCACACCAATCACATACAAAATTTTAAACTGTTGGGAGTGGTACACTTTAAGGGAGCAAAGTGTTCAGTCAAATGTTAAAAGCCAAACCAAGAGTTCCCATTCAAATTTTTGGTGTGGCATAAACACATCCTAGTCCCAGAGCCAAGATCCCAAGAGAGCAAACTATTATCGCAGCTCTGCTACACATTATAAAAATACCATCAGCAGAAGGAAGCAAAGTCATGAGACACTTTTCAATGACATTTTCAAACACTGAAAAATTACAGTTGTGTGCAGCAGAGTTGCTGAAAGGTGAGCTGAAGCAAGAACATTCAGGTTAAAGCCCCATATCTGTGACCTGTGGTCACACTGAGGTCACTGATGTCTATTGTACATTAGTTTCCCAGCTGTAAAACAGAACACATTCCTGTCTTATAGGAGGAAAACAGGTTAAAAAGCAATGGACACATTGTGGAGTGTTCAAACACTTTCCTGAGTCTCCCCCAGCAGCAAGGGGGAAAGGAACAGACCCTGTCAGAATTGTGACAGTTTTGGTTGTACAAACAAGTGCCTAATTTAGGCCAGAGAAAACAAAGCGAAAGAAGTTGATAAGTTTGGTGACAAGCCAGCCTACTGATGCTGCCTATTCTAACAAACCTTGGTCTGACAGAAATATTCCCACATTAACAATACTAACATATTACATTACTCAACATTCATATGATTCTTTTTAAAAAATAAAGTTGGTTGTGTTAGGTTGGGGTTTTGGGATTATTTTTTAACCTTATAGATCAAGCCAATGTCTGAAAGACTTAGATCTCTGTATTCAGGCTGCTTCTCGTGCAGCTGAAAACAAACGTGTATTTACGATGATATCTGCAGCCTACAAAAAAGCCTCACGAAGCTGTCACATCTATATAATAGAGAACTCTATTCAACTACACATTTTTCCTCAGATTTCATTGCAACATTCCTACAAGTCCTTTCAAATGTAGGCAACAGCATGTTTTACATATTGAAACAAATTACTGCGAATGCAACGTCAGTTTATTCACTATTATGCCCAAGATTCATGTACGCATGTCACTTCGTATGGGTACATCAGATGCTTAATCTGTACCTGGAGGTAATGAATACTATACAAATATGTCATGTTAGTTAATAGACAATTATTAAGCTGAAATTTTCTGGCTCTTTGCCACATCATTTTAAGCAATGTATTGTCAACTAAATTATAAATCTCTTGACCCTTCACATGTCATCAACATTTGCGCGTTACCAATATGTTCAGCCTAAAGCTACAATGCAATTAGTCATTTAAATTGCAGATATCTTTCACACATAAGAAGAATTAAGTTCATCTCTGGCACAGAGAAAGCACAATATGGGCCAATGAACTGTATTTCTGAAGTGTGTGAATGGCAGTTGAGATTATTTTTGCCTATTTACATGAGGAAAAAATTCAGATCAAGTGTATGGCCTAGACTGACAGCAGCCAGGAAATTCAGCATGGAAACTAAAGCTCTCCAGCTGACAGGGCTGTGCTTAGTTAGGTCTTAGCTAGAAACAGATAACTAAGATGCTGAAGCCATATTTTATAATTGAAGTAACTTTTAGCTCCCTTCTTCCCCAAAGGTATGACCATGTTGTAGATGCTTCAATTTTCCAGGAGCTTAAATAAGAGCCAGAAATTGAAATTAAGCATATGCAAAGTAGAAAACCCCCACCCTCCTGTATCACTTTAGAACTATGGGCTGAGGGAAGGGGTGACAGACAGAAAGAGACACAGAGAAAGCAAGGGAAAACTCTCAAGTGCAGAAACAGATTTTGTAGCCCGGATATGATCACCTACTTATATGTATGTAATCTCGGTCCAAGTTGAAGTGATTGCTTTTAAATTAGTTTTCTAAAGCTTTTAAGAAACTACTTTAGCAGACTATCATGTACCAATGCCAAGGACCAGGCAGCCGCTTCATTGGACCTCATGGATGTACCGGGAGTAGCAAACCTATCATCATTTGCTACACAGCCAACTTATGCCTTTAAGTTCTCACCTAGACACAGTCACATCCTTAGCACCGATACTGAAGATGACGAGTTATGCTTGCATGTCCTCTCACCAGAAGAGCTTATGGCCAAAAAGGTGGCAATCACTTCTACAGTCAAGAGCGTAAAGCCACATATCCCTTAACTACACACACCCCCTTCCTGCAAATGCCAAAAAAGAAAAAAAAAGCTGTTTGATTATCACACAGTGGAAAAAACAAAGCATGTCTCTTCCCCAATCATTTGGAAGGGTTGGGTTTTCTTTCATTCTGCAGAAAGGACTTGTTGCGCATTTCCAAAGATGAAATAAGCACCATGTACAGAATACATGCACACTGGCACCCCAAGCTGTAAAGCAAGAAGGGTAAGTTTAAGTTCTGCTAACAATGATCAGATGTGGCAGAGACAGGAGAAGATGACAAGCTCATTTCCTCCACCCACAATCAATACTAAAAATGGAACAATGAGCACTGTGGTAAACAAGACATTTCTCCCATTTTTTTCTTGCCAAACTTCTTTGCAGAAGGAGAATGCAAGCTCATTTGCAAACTGCTGTATTAGATGTGCACAACCCTGGAAGTATCACATTATTTTAAGTATGTTGGCCAGAGCTAGGAGTTTGACAGAAAGGAAGTACTTGAATAGGTCTGCACTGACCCCCAGAATATCAGCTGCATCATTTACTTCTGTAGCGACTACTTGCAGTAGCCTAAGTTTCCACAGCAAAGCCAGACTACGTGTGTCAAGGCAAGACCCACCCTTCCTAACAGAGCAGCCAGTCTTGGCAGCTAACAGGACAGATACAGGCAGTATCTGGAAGGAGGACATTTCCTTTGCTATTGGATCTGACAAAAAGAAAGAAAGGACATGAGATACAACCCTGAATCAGTTCAATGGGACCAGCCTGGAAGAAGGAAAGTGAGGGACACAACACTAATAGCACTTCGGAGCAGGACAGACTATATTACTTCTAAATACTTAGTGTGTTATCATGGAGCCAGAAAGTTAATGAGAAGCAAGCAGTGTACCCCAAAAAATTACACAGAAGTACAGGCACTCAACTAAGTTTTCCTGCACAAAGTAGAAGAATGGTCCAACCACAGTCTTCAGAAGCTGACTGTAAGTGTAACAGCTAGTGTTCTGACTCCACTTTTAAAAACATATGTAGACTTCTTCTGTCCCTGCTGCATGATGCTGCACAAATATACTGCTCCTGATTAAGGGCTGAAGATGACCCTGCACCCAGGACACTTCTGCATAGAAGGAAAGAAAGTTTAAGGACTCAGAACTGTAGTCTATTTTCTCACAGAAAAAAAAGTTTAAAATATCTGCAATGGTTTTCAAATTTCTAAGACTCCAGTTACAGTGAGAATGAGACAAAGCTGTTTCCAAAATGGTTTTGTCATCAGAAAAGCAGTAAAACTTCATAAAAAACCCATCCTTGACTATGTATCAGCATTGAAAGCATTATGGAGCATGTTACCAACCAATAAAAACCATGAAACAGAACACAGATTTGGGAAAACGAGTTTGTGGTTTCAAGTTTACTTTTTTCTTATTTGTTTTAGAAGTGTCCTCCTTTCTCAAGACAAGTTATTTTTCAATTCTTCCTACCCTTTAATTCATTACGGTTTACTACATGCCCTCAAACTGGGAGAAGAGATGGATAACAAATGCACAACCCCCAAAACACATAAATCAAATTCAAAGGCCTCTCCCTCTTATTGTATCCAGAAGTGTCCAGAGGGACCAGAATGAGAGAGATGAAGATATTGCCACCTCTGGAATACAAGTAGCACCAATTAACACATTTTCACAATAGAGGGATTTTCTTACCAGGGCTTTCTCAATTTACTCTTTTTGAACAATACCATTCAAATGCTAAGTTGCAGTGACGAGAACATGCAAAACTACTCAAACCAGTGTTTCCAACAAGAAGGAAAAAAGAATTCCCATTATACTAATGCCTTTTTTTTTTTTTAATTAGGCCTAGAGAATTAGCCTTATTTTTTTCATTCCATGATCATCATGGATTTGTCCCTACTGCTATTTCAAGTTTAGTGATACACAAGCAGTAATCATGGCAAGATAGAGTTTATGCTTTTTGTATTGCTTTAGGTCCAAATTTGTTGGGAGGCACTCATCTAGACAAGAACCTCTTTCTTCAGTTTTTCCCTGCCACACTATGAGGTGATGCAGCTGCTGGTAAGGCTTCTAGCTGTAAAGCACGTTTGTGTCACCACCTGATCTAGCTCCCAGATCAAAATTATGAATGTGCAGGAATCCTGTTTCAGGAAAAAAACTTTTCACACGAGGTGCAAAGCCAGGTGCCAGAGTATCGAGAAATAAAAACCTAGGGCTGAAGAATCATTCGAGGTAAACACACATATTCATTTGTGGAGAAAGGAAGCATGGTGTGCTAACAAAATGCTGGGTTTAGCCTTTCACTGCAAACAGAAGGCAGTAGATCCAACTGACCCAGTCTGCTGAGCTGCACTCTCCCAGTACACATTATGTTTTGGTGGTACTGAATAAAGAAACACAAATACCTGACAAATTTGCTTATGAGTTTCATTTTTTTAATACATACTGTAACTGATTATTTCTTCCCTGTCTCCCCAAATACCTTAGGGCTTCAATTTACATCAATAACTGCTTGAAACAATTCCTTTCCTTTAATTATTGCAGCAGACAACCATAAAAAGAAGCTGTGTAGAGTCAACTTTGCTGTAACATGGATGTAAGAGATATAAACAAAGAACATTATCCAAAGAAGGTCGAAGTCTTAGTTAAAAATCTTAATATAGTTAGCACCAGTGATTTCACTCAATAATGTTAAAGGATCATTCGTATTCAGGAATAACTTCTTCCATCATATCTGCCTATGAAGATATTAGACTTTAAAAATAAAATAAAAAGGTCACAGGAGTATTATGCACAGATTTACTCCTTGCCACTGCAGAGTCTGGAAGCCCTGACATTTAAGATTACTTGAGAGTAAAGCTGTCTGTATTTTGTCTGTATTTGCAATTTGAAATGAGAAAGTACATCCTGCCTGTTTCAATTATTCTCAGACAGGTTGCCCAAAAAGATGATTTTAAAGATGCCCAAATGTGTATCAGCCTAAGGCCATATTGTACTTGCTTTCAGTTTCAAAGACCTTCTTTCATCTCTGAAGAATGGAATGTTGTTTACTGCTCAGGATGTTTTGCCATGTTATCATGAATGTATTACAAATGTTCTGCTTCTTGAACTAGAGAGTGTTTGTCAAAACCATTCTTTATTCTACATGAGAAGTCTTAAGCCTTTTATAAATCCTGCTCAGACATATTGGGACACTTAAAACATTTAAGTCTAAATATCCTTCTCAAGTTTTCTATCCTGCGTAACTTCACAAAATAGAAAAAAAATGGTCTGCAGAGAATTGCTCTCTGGTAGCATGAAGCCTAAGTACTCGGCACTGGAATGCAAGCTTACATGTGAGAAATGAAAATAGTTTCACTGGCAGAATTCCTTTCACCTACTGCCCTCATAACTCAGTCTAGTACAGCAACCTAGACAAGAAGGACCTTAAAATACAGCAGGTAAATTTGTGACAATGAAATGTTATCAATGTTGTGGTCAGTTTTAGGTGTGTTATGCCCACTTTTCTCCAAATTGCCAATGTAAAGAATGGATCACCACTTTTCAATCACTGTTTTCTGTCTCACTTTGGCAAAATCTCACAAAGCTCTTAATAAAGCAGACATTACACAGATGATGAGAACTAACTGAAAAGTACCTAACAGGCAGACTTGTTAAATATTCAGAAACAAATCCGGCAGTAATTACAGAAAACCACTATGAAGAACAAGAATAGTTACTCGATAGAAGCTTGGGGGAAGACGAGAAAAGGATGGGGAAAACTGTTCTTGTGCTAGACTCATTTTTTCAAGTTTTTCCAGTGGTATTCTAAAAAAGTAAGTATACATTGAGCTTCATGTGAAAGTGCATTAAAAAACTTCAAAGAGAAGAGAAGAATAGCTGCTCAAAAGCTGTGAACGCTGCTTTCTGCAGCTTGTTTAGAGACAGATTCCTTCCCTTCACTTGTGGTAAATAGGGAGCATTCAAAGACCTAATTGCACATCCATGAAAAAAATAATAAAAAAAAAAATCAGTGAAACAAGTCTATCTCACCTGCTTAGTGAGGTCTCTTGTCACAGTCCAGAACGAAGAAAAAACTACAGGACAGATGCCATCGCTGTCTCATTTACACTGCAAATAACTGAGCCTTATACAAGGTCCTCCCAGACCCCACTATGCAAAAATGACAGAGTATTTTCAATCTTAGCATCTATTCAAGCTTCCTGGGCCACAAGGATGAAAAAACCTTTAGGTTCATCAGAAAGGACAACTTTACCATCACTCCCTCCACACGAGAGTTACTCTCCAGGCTTCTGCTCACTGCGGTTGTGTCAGCAGCAAACCAGCCTTTCACTTGAGCAGTATCGAGGCTTCCTGATAAGGAGGGCCAAAACTGGCAGTAACACTTGAGTGACAGTGGGCAACACATTTCTCCCATCTCCAGCCAAGATGACAAACAGTAACAGCAGTAGGCTGTCAGTCTCCTTGGAACGAACTTCTGCAGCCACGAAAGCTTCCCAGGTACTGCAAACAGTTAATCTCCAGCACATTAAGAGATTTGTTCAGAAAAGATTTGTTAAAAGCACTTTCAATGCACTTTTAAAAATTGTCGTGAACCAGAACCAGCTCATTGCAAGAAGTAGATAGTCTGGCTTTATTTATTTATTTATTTACTGCTTTTTGGGAGGGTCTAGCCAAGGCGAGCTCACAGAATATTGGAAAAGAGTCCCCATGCACTGTGCACGGATAAATGTCCACAGTCAAATGCCAAATCAAGATCCATTTCAAAAGCCATCCAAAACATCCACTGTGAGTTTAACTGAGGAGCCATGACATCTACCTGCTGTAGAAGGCCACCACAGCCTTGTTACCCTCTGCTGCAGATGGAAATTCCTCTGAGTCATCATTTCATTCCGCCCTTTACACAGAGCTCTTATCCACAGTTCTTCCTTCAACACACAATCAAACACCTCGACAAATTTATCGGAAACAGTCCTTTCAGGCACCTAACAAACAGCCTAGGTTTCTTACAGAACGTAACAAACCATTTTGTGTGAAAGAATCCTCACTTCTTCCTACAGGGAAAGATAAACATAATTCAGTAGGAAGACATAACACCACGCAAGTTATTGCAAGCCATGTCTGTACCTCCAGCCCAGATCCAACGTTTGATGAATCCAAAGGTCTTTTCTTCCTTGGTCCAATGGCTGCCAAAGCTGTGAGGTTGGCTTCTCTTTGTTGCATCTGCGCTAACTCCAACTGCTGCATCTAATTTAAAAAGAAAACACCTACATTAATTATAATATACATTATCCTGAGGATCTTGTTCTCTTTATAGCAGCTTTAGACAGCTCTGCAGTTCCTACTGACACAATGTGCTTAACAGCATCTTTCCCTGTCTTTATAGACACTTTTGACAGACTCCAGTACTCTGCCATGGTTAAAGCCCTATAGATTGCACCGTGTAACACCTTTTATGAAGACCATACTGTGGTATCAACATAGCCTTAAGAGGACCTTTGCAGCTGTTTTCTCAGCTCATCATTTGCCATTTCTGATTATCAGAAAATATTTATCTGAATTGGTTTATGAAGCCAGATTAGTATTAAAAATCAAAGTTACCAAGTTCTGGGAACTGGGCACGTTCTTAATTCAAAATCTCAATTCATGAATGCACAAGCAAGGTACTCAATTCCTTCATGCTGTATTACCTGAACCCAGCACTCAATATTGCCATTGTGAAACATCCAACTGAACAGGATGCTGCCACTGACTGCTAGTTTTTCTTTTCCCAGTACGTATTTGAATGTTCAGAAACATCTGAAGTAAGGTAGAGATACGCTGCATGTTTATTTTCACTCACCTCCAGAAACCATTCAACACAAAGAAATCATTAGAAACAACCTTCACCTGGGTTAGATAAACTTGGGATAGGTTAGAAACCCACAAAAAAGAGGACTAAAGTAAAAAATAAGCTTTATGCCCACATTTCAAGGTCCATACTACTTTACTTTATTCAATAACTAGAGATGCCAGCTGCTCTGGAGCTCAATCCAGTCAAGTCTGCTGACAGACTTCTAGCTTGGATTGCCCAACTTGCTAATACAACCACATCACTTGCAGATCCACCAGCTGTCCATCTTGGAGCAGAGGTAGACGGGAACACTCTTTCTCTGTGGAGAATGATGGTTTTCCAAACAGAGACCTCTGGGTTTGATCTTAACCCTTAAATGATCTGACTTGCCACTAGGATGGCTCCTTAGTCCATTCTCTCCTCGTTCGCTGGACTTAGAAAATTGTTTGCATGGGGATTTCTCTGCATGCATATGTGCGCACATCTTAAAAAAACTGAAGTACAGCCATACCATGGTAGGAAAGCACCCAAATCTCCTCTCCTCCCCGCTCCCACCCTACAAACAATTAATTAATTGGAGTTCCTCATCCAGGCAATATAGGTATTTTGCTTACTAAGTTTGCAACACACTATGATTTCGCTTGCTTTTCATCTCTCAGAGATCCCACTTGGAGAGGAGAAAAATCAGATGACAACTGAGCTTGCAGCATCTACATGGTGTTACCCCCCTACTTGCTCCCAATTAAAGATGAATCCACAACAAAGAAATACTGTGGGGTTTCAGGGGAGTGTTTTGGGGAGGAGAGCTTTTGGTTGGGTGGTTTCTGGGTGGGTGTTTTTACAAGTCTTATTTTACTTCAGATAAGTAGACTTTAGTGATGCTGGCAACTTCACATCAAGTACTGAAGCAGCTAAGGCTATTTAAAAAAAAAAAAAAAAAAAAAAAGCAAAAAACAAACAGTATTTCAGAGCAAGCTTCCTAAAAGGGCATTCTTCCCTGGGAGACTCAAATTATCCATATGCTCAATACTTTTTAGCAGAAATCAGGGAAAGCAAGACTTTAACAGATATATTGTGAGTAGAATTTTTGGGGGATTTGGTGTTCATTGGTTTTCTTTGTTTGAACAGGGGATAAATGTTTCAGTTATGAAAACAACACTATTTGCAAGTCAGCTTTGATCACACTATGTAGGCTTTTGCTTATGGAAACATAATAGTACTCTTTCAATGCCAGATACCATCATTCACTTACCACACACACTACTCTTGCTTTTGTGTGCAGTGTAAACACTTACAAGCTTATTTATCAGAATTCACTCAGTTCATTGGTGTTTTGCTTGTTGTTTTTTTTTCTAAATATACAGTATTGCTTTCAAGAATACTTAAAGATACTACAGATTTTAAGATTACTAGTGTACTGCAAATGTCTGAGGTTAACTCTAGCCAGCCTACTTTCATAAAATGTTTAAGATAAACTTTCCCTTAATCTCAGTCTTGAATATGTAACTTTATATTCAAGAGCACACTGCAACCAATCAGAGATGGGGGAAAGTAAAACTAAACCTGAAAAAGTAACTTGCAACTTCACAAACTCCATGACAGACTGAGGCTTAGAAACTACTTTTATGTGGCATCTTCATCACTCCCTGGGATCAAGCAGGAGCAATAAAATGCTTAAAAGAAGCGCTAAATCTCAGCAACGAAATGCTGAGATTTTTTGCCAGAGGCAGGTGCTGACTCCCAGCCTCAGCTGCCCAGGCCTCCCACACCTGGAGCCACCCCTCCTTACAAGGAGCTATGGAGCACCCCTGTAGAAGTAAAGTACACCTTCCTGCTAGCAATGTAGCTCAGTCATCACGATAGTCACATGTACACCACAGTCTTCTTGCCATGAGAAGAGGCATTAAAACACGCCATGCACACAGAATCCCTCTAGGGAAAGATTAAATTCCAAAAGGCTCCACTGACAAAGAAAACCAGAAGGGGAAAGATAATTTGCTTTACTTTTAAGAACCATTACACTTAAAGTAAAAGGACTTTTAAAACCATTAAACTTAAAACAAAGCGAAACCAAAACAAAGGCCTTTATTAGCCTAACATTCTGCTTCCATCCCTGGGAGTCATTAGAAAACATATCCCCCTTCTCCCTCAACCCTACAAAACACATACCAACCAGCTCTACTGTAGTTAGACAAGTCAGAAACATGTGGCTGCTGAACACTTCTGGCTTGAAGCAGCATTGAAACAAGACCCCCTCTCCTTTTAACAGCTGATGTTGATGGGCAGCCATGGTCAGGTCTAAGGAGAAGATGCAGAGCTATGAATTAAATACCGACAGGGCTTTGGTTTGGCATCAACACAGGGTGGAAGGGACTGGGCAGGTCGAGTCTCTGATGGGGGAGTATCAGAATGCTGCTCTGGCTGAGGATGGGTAGTGCCTTTGCACCATCACGATTTTTACCCCATGCAATTCAAGCAGACAAAGCACACTGTTGGCACAGACATCCTGCAGGAGTGAGCACTGCTGCTGGAGGGCAGTGCTGGCAGAGAACCCACCATAAACAAAGGAGAGGATGACACTTGGGGGATGGTATGAAAAAGATGCACGTTTTAGAAACAGAATTGATGCATCTTTGACCAGGCAGTTCCCAAGACAATGCTGGAGATGCAGGTCATTACTAACACCTACTCTCTCCAATACATTTTCCACCTCACAACCAGTCAAACGATTTTTCAAAAAATACAGAATGTCACCAGGGTTTTGGAGCAACAGAAAAAGAAAAATCATAGTCTTATTGCATTCTACACATCTCAGGGATTTTTCTGAGAACATAATTAAGACAAATGAATTTAAACACTCAATCTCCATAATGGACTCAACAGATCCCTATTAAGTGATATGGGCAGGCATCCAAATTACTCTGCTCAAGCCAGAAAAATCATCTTTTCATCAAATTTTGTTCCATTAAAAAGTGTGAGATTAAATGTCCAAACACTGTGTGAGCAGTTAAAAGCACAGGATAAGGAGAAGACAGGCAGATAATGCCAAGGGATACCCGAGGATACTGGCTGGCTAATTACTGCCAGATTTTCCTAAACAAGATTAGGAAAGAGCAAGAGGCAACTATGTAGAGTCAAATCTTTCTTTAACAGTTAGGTTTGTAGCACATAACTTTGGGAAGAAAGATCACTGCAGCAAGTGACAGTAAAAGTAGTAAATACATTTAATCAAAATACAACACAGGGAAGTTGCATCTATTGTTTCCCTTTCAGAGGTCACTTAATTAACACTGGTGTCTTCGACTACAACAGGATACAAATAGAAACTGCCACACCCAGGTGACATCATAATGTCATACTCATCTTGAAAACAGATAAATTTTTCCCTTGAAGACAAAAGCGTGTGATGGCAATTCAAGAGGAGCAGGGGGAAGCTGCACCATACATCGGACCGCCAAAGGACCAGGTTTCCCCTCAACCTGACCTACTTCATCTGCTGAAAGATGCTGCTCTTCCACCACAAGAATCCAACATGTGCTCTGTTCAAAATTCACTCCTCAAGAAGGGCACTGAGAGGGGACAGTCTCATTTGCAAGTGGCAAATGAACGCTCATGCTCCTTCCACCCCCCTTCCGATTTTCACATACGCTAAGAATTGCAGTACAAAGAGTTCTAAAACCCTGTGTATAAAGATCAAATTGCTATGAAAACGTCTCAGAACTTGTAAAATAGCCTTTGTTGCTGCTGGCCTTTTTAATAATAAAAATGGGGTTTAAAGTCTGGTCTTGCAGCAAGCAAGAATCTCTAGGGTGACACAATAACCATTTTAGTTAATCTGACCTGCAGCACAAATCAAGAAATAAGGTATGTTTTAAAGTCCTTCCTTATAGTGAAATGGCATTTGCAGCACGGCTGTAATCACACAAAATGAAAGGTTTTAAAATTGACCTCTCTGTTCTTCACTCAGTCCTCTGAGAAAAATATTTCTTTTTCTGCTCATAGAAATTCTTTCTCACTTATGTCTCATACTCTGCATCTCAGAAAATATGCAGTATCTATTTTTACTATTACACCAGTGACATTTTTGAGGCATTTTAATATTAAAAAATAAATTTCAAGTTGTGTAAGAAGACAAGAAGTACTTCAGATATGAGATGCTATGAGATGCTGAGACTTTTACTTAAAGCAATACTGAAGATTGGTTTTAAACTCTTTCAGTTACAAAGTACATGACATATGGTTATCAAAGCCCCAGTAATTGAAGTTATGCAAATCTCTATATTTTCCCTAAACAGGAAGAATCCGTTAGACACAACTGATGAAAAGTATATGCTACTACAAATAAAGCCAACTAACTCACACCAGCTAATCCATGATGTGTACAGCAAAGGGTGGCTGTATTATAAAAGGAAGGGGAAAAGGAGTGCTACCTAGCTGAACACATGTTCACCTTGGAAAAGTCCTTGTGTCGGGTCACAAAATGCCCAACACAGGATTCACGTATTTGGTATAAGCTTTCAGAGCAGACAAAAACCATAAAACATTTACTCTCTAGATCCTCAAGAATGGTTTTACCAGGGAAGGTTTTTCTAAAGGTAGAGATGAGATAATTTGTATTATCCAGGGCTCACAGAGCAGTAATAGGACTGAGGTTAAAGAAAAGCCAAACAGGTGGCACTTGTCCAGCACGATGCTGGAGGAACTTATGCTTAGGGGGGAAAAAAAAAAAAAAAGACATAAAATTGTCTTGGCAATGCAGTAACAAATAAATAACAGCCCCATGGATGTAAATGAGTTCAGAAGAAATGCTGGCAAGACAGATGTGGAAGCTAAACACCACAATTCTGGGCTCAGTATAATTAATACAAGGGAAAGACTAAAAAGTGTATATACAAGATACTGGGTTTAATATAAAGCAAAAAGTGGGGATGTCTTCACATATGACATTATAGGCAGATAAAGTACAGGACAGATTAAATAAATATTTAACGTAACAGAAGAACTGGCAGAAAACGAAACTAGGGAAGGCTGAAGAGAAGTTTAATGTATGCCTAAGGGTTATGTGTGCTATGCAGCAATAAGTAGATCAGGAGTAATAAAAGCACTAAAGTAGATGAACAAGAATTTGTGTAAGACTTGCGGGGTAAAAAGGCAAGGAATATAGGCATACAAAAGTGGCAGAAGCTCCCAGTTCTATCAGCTTCCACAATAAAGAAACTAAACAATAAATTAGCAAATATTAAAATTCAAAATAAGTAAAAGAAACTGTGACCATATTTCACAATCTTCCTTTTTTTTTGCATCTGTGAAAAAAGAACCTCCAGACCTACATGTGCCCTTTACTGCATATTTTTTTTAAAGAATTAAATATTGAAGTACCTTTTTAGTGGAGCTACTTATCCCACTGAAATGACTTCTTTTTCTATCCATTTTTTTTTCTGACCAGCTTTTTTAAGCAAAGTTTCACTGGGTTTCATTGTGTCCTCCATTTAGTGCTTTGAAAGTTGTCTACTCTTCTCAGTTGCTTCTCCCTTCATTGTCTTTGGAAGACAGCACTGCGATTTTTTCACAGTCCCTTTAAGCATTTTAAGGAACTTGTGAAGAAAATTAAAAATAAACCTTAAAAATCTGTTTTCAATCCCCAGCCTCTCGCACTCGTTGTCATAAAGCTCAATGAGCATTACTGCCTCCAGCCTCTACCTTCCCTATACAAAATTTTCTGCCCTACAGGTTGAATGCGGCTGAATAACAGACTTCTCATATGGGGGACATTCTCTGAGGAAAACTGACACTTGGAGGCTGCATATTTAAACATTTACCATCCTCTCCTCTTGCCTATAATGCAATTTCTCTTCTTGCAATTGCTTCCTTTCAAACTGTTTTAATTAGCCATACAATTAGTTTCCACTGACTTTTCCCTCTGTTGTAATTTAGATTTAACAGCAGAAAGGCAGAATAGCAGACAGTGGTTTGCTACGCAGTCCTAATTCATAATAGAACTGTATGAAATACTGTAGAATTCTTCTAGGTTAATATTCCACATATACGCTTCAGTGGCAGAACAGTTCCTACTTTGGCTGTGTCCCCCAAGCCCAGATGCCTTGTCTGTCTAAAATTAAAGGCTGCAATAAAATGTTTTGGAAAACAACGGAACAGTTTTCCAGGATAGCCATGAAGTAATCTATCCATAGGAGAAGGAAAAAAAGAATAATCTTTCAGTTGATATTTGACTTTCCCTAATATATAATTAACTCCACGCAAGAAAAAAAATCCAGGGCACAGTGACTTCGTGACTCCTTATTTTGCCCATTCTTACCAAGAACTTCCTCTGTGTGGAGTATGTTGCCTTTCACTATTTTTTTGTTTTGCTTAACAATGACTGATACATTCTGGTGTTTTCTAGAACACCTGGAGCATGCTTTCCCCTGTGCAGCTAGAGAAAGTTTAAGTCTGTCTTCCACCTGCCAGTCTCTCCATCTCATCAAGCAGTCCACCCAACACTTCTTCTCGGCACAGAATTCTCTGGATCTCCATTATCATTTTCTTTTTGTACTTTTAGCCCTAAAATTTCCTCCATTAGCAAGTTTCTTATGTAAGGTCATACTTACAGCTGGTTATGTGTCCATTTTCCGTCTCTTCAGAGAAACTGAGAAAAGGCTATTTGGAAACGCAAAAACACACTTAATGGAGTTTTGTGGGGGTTTGTTTTTCACTAAAGATAGTTGCTATCATCTTTCAGCCAGATGGTTTTAGGGTGGTTTTCGATGCAGTGTCTCAGCTGCTCTTTTCTTATGTTTCTTTGAAAAACCAATAAGAATGTCACATAAACAGGCATTTGGTTTGCTTTTTAGCCTGCTCAATAATCTAACGCTTTACAGGATTTCCATCCCTGATTTGCTGCAAGACTTGTAGCACACCAAATCTCTGATGATAGCCCTCTGTTATTTGTAGGGCTACACTGCAGCTAACAAAATGTATGTCTTTTCAATAATAGTGCTTTTTTTTCCCCTCTAAAAACATGCAGAAGCAGGCAAGAAACACTACAGAACAATAAAGGTAATATAAATCAGGTAATTAAGCAGAAGCTCTCAGGATGTCACTGAAGGCTCATAAAAAGCAATGAGATCTTATTTTGCTTGCAGCATCTTGTGTTTGCTTTTTTGAGAGGTCATGGTTAACTTTTCCCCTGCCACAAGGACAGTCTTAAAAAATCTGAACCATTAGGCCCAGAAGACTAAATATAGAAGCAGCATAAGAGGTGGGGGGGGGAGAAGGAAACAAAGAGCTTGAAAATCTGGGTTTGAGGCAGTAGGGAAAGCAGCAAAGAATCAGGTTACAGTTACTTGTTACCTGAGAATGTGAGAGGAAATAAGGAAGTTAGGATGGATACATGAAACAGGAAAAAAAGATGACTGTTGAAAAGATACTACAGAACAACTAACATTCATACATTACTACGTAACACCCAGAACTCATTGGAATCATGCTGACTCTGTTTGATGTTTTTGATAGGTTTTATTCAGTCTGTACAAAAACCCTGTGGTTTGCTATTTTCCTCCCAGTCAGCTAATACTAAAGGTATTGAATTTTCTCAGCATCTCATCTGCTGCTGTCTTGTATCTGTGTCAAAAAAATGCCCAAGTGCGTCACGCAGGCAGAAACAAGTGAGTGGGAAGATCTGTGCAGTCATAAAACACAGATGCTGACAGAGCAAGGAATGGGGCAGGCAGATCTGCTGCCCATCAGGTGCTTGCTCCACACATTTCCCCTTGCTCAAGATGTAGCTGCTCACCTTCATCCACTGAGAGATGCTGCAAGGTGACACAAGGTAAGAGCAGAGAGAAAGGCAGCTACTATGGAAATAAGCAAAGACGCTATCAGTAAAACACCTGTTCACCTGCTCAACCCAAAGCAGCAATCTTGCCCACGTACATTCTGAAAGGTTTGTCCAGGCTCAGCCTTAAGCTTCCTGAAGCCATATTACAAAAGCACACTCATTTTGAAGATGAGGAACAGAAGTACAAAAAAATTAGGAAAAATTTCTTCTCCAAGAAGGGTTGTCAAGCACTGGAACAGGCTGCCTTGAGAAGCAGTTGTGTCAGCATCCCTGAAGGTATTTAAAAGATGCGTAAATGTGGCACGTAGGGACACGGTTTACTTGTGGTCTAAAACTTGGCAGTGCTGGATGAACTTGATGATCTTCGGGGTCTTTTCCAACCTCAATGACTCTAAGAGATCAGGTTTATATTTAAAATTATAGTACACACAGTTTAATACAGACATTTTTACTGGTCTTCTGGGATGCACTGTTCATATGACTTGCTTGCACATTTGACCGTATCCCACAACTACTCAGTTTAAGCAAGCTCATTTCACAGAAGGGATGAAGCCACAGATGAACTATAAATACAGCTTCAAGAATTATATTGATTGAACATTTTCTTTGCAACTGAAAATATTACAGAAAGTAGAACAGGAAATAGCAGAAACCACCTAAAAAGTTATGGTTGAATAGTGCAAGCATCAGGGACAATGAGAGCCCTGTATCCTCTCAGTCTGAAGAGGCAGATAAGGCACAATTAAAAACAGGGTTAATTTACCCAGACTTCAGGAACACCGTTGCACAAGGAGCTGGTCCCATGAGGAGAGTAAGGACAAAATCCTTGAGTGCACAAAGCAGCAGCTTGGGGCTAACCTTGCAGCTGTCTCTGAAGAAACGTGCACTTTTCATAGGTATTAAAATCTGCCGAAACAGGTGAAAGGGGGAAGTAAATAAAGACTTAATTCATAGCAGGCGACACAGACTAAGAATATAGGAAAGTAAATGACTTAGCATAGGGGAAGTTTGAGGCAATAGGTCATGCAAAAAGGGATGAAAAGGTCATGGCAATTATGTATAGCCTTTTGGATAAAAGAATCACTGCAGAGTCTCTGGATGTACTTCCAGCAATGTTAAGACATTGCCTCCAGCTGCTGGATGACAGCACATCCTGGATTTATAAGTATTCATTGTTAGGATGTACACCCTGCATTTTGGGAAACTTTGCTTTAGAACATGCTACAGTGCCATTACCCCACACACTCTCCCTTCTCCCCAGGGGTTACCATAAAGATATAAAAGACAGCTTTGATGAAGGCAGGTCCACATACCTTCTTAAAGAACTAAAAGTGGGCAATCAGATCAGGCTTTCCAGTGGATACTCAACCAGACTGACCTGGAAAAGATCTGATTCCAGCTGAAAGAGGTATCAAAGTTTCCAAGTTTGGTTTCTTAAGAGCAAACTATAGTCACAACATGACAAGACAGACAGACAAGGGTAAGCCATTTCAGATCTTCATCTCAGTATTCACCATGCTTTAATTATCAGTTTTAGTCTTGGAATATCTGTAGATTTTTATTTTGCTCTTATTCCAGTTCTACTCGTGTTTGCATTTCTTTAATGCAAATGTGTGCTGACTATTTATCTCCAAACTGTCAATAAAGTGCTAACTTTTTCCAGCTGCATTTGCTCTCATATTCATTCAAGCTCACAGATAAGAAAACATCACTGGCATGAAAGGTAGGTTTATCCATCTTCCATGTCAAGCCTGGAGAAGCTTCTGGCTGACTCATTCTCTGGAGAACAAAGCAGCAGGACAGAGGGCAAGGGAATACCAGCACAAAGATCTGTGTTTTCTCAAGATGCACATTTGTCTCCTCTTCTTTTGGTGAAGCAGTTGGAGACTGTCACTCTGGGAGCAGCACAGCATAGAGAAACATGCAGGACAAGTGTGGTGCAGGCTGTGTTAGCCTGGCACAAGATAAGATGAAGCAGGAGAACTCAACACATGGTAGAACACCAAGCACTAAACTTACATGCCTTCTTCGCTCTGTTGGCTCCTTTTTTGGTTACACCTATATGCTACTTTTTAAAAGAAATCTCATTAACAATATCAACTAACCTAAAAAGAGACCCAAACCACATACCTACACAAAGTATTTCTCAAGATCCTACACATTACTGTTCATGGAACAAGAGAAAAAAAGCTGCATAAATGAATTCCTTTTCAGTCTTTTAATAAAAGAAAAAACGTCTAGAAACAATCAGATGATGCAGAGGTAAAGTCACCTACAAAACAAGAGAGATTAGCATCACCCACTGATTGTTGATCCTGGTGGCACTAGAGGCAAACTGGGAAGGGCTTTAGGGCAACTCTGTACTCACAGATTGTAGGAACGAAGAAAGAGTTGTAAGCAGAAACAAAGAATTAAAAGATAGATAGTAAAGCAAGTTCCTTCTCTCCTCTTATTTTACAAATTTCTTCTACTATGGTGCAAATCCAGAGCATTGATTCGAATACTATTTTACTGGATTTCCATTTGTTTTGCCTGGACTCCTACATTAATCCAAACAATAAGGGCCTTTAAAGCATTCATAAATAACCTGCTGCTGCTGCTGCTGGCACCTAGGAGCCAAGTGCAGCAATGTTAAGCAACAACAAATTTCATAGTTCAAGAGGCACAGTTAAGGAAAAAGGTTGCTCAGAAAATCACTCTCATTTAGCACAAAGATCCTTAAAAATTGCATGAAATCAGTCAAGTAACTATAGAAACCAATTTCTTCAGCTCTGTATCACACGTCTCACACCTCAATTGTCTTTATTATCGTCTGCTGTCAGATCCTTAATCAGAAATGTGAACAGGCTTGATGATTTATTCAGCAGGGAAAAGAATCTGTAGGTCAAGTGAAAAATTTCACACACACATACACACGCACACACATCTTCAACCTTATGTACTTTCATTTCATTCTGTTCCCAGTAGCTCTGGGGGCAACTCCAGTGAGATCCAATATTAAGGCTCAATTAAAATAAGCTCCAATTAGTGGAGCTTTTTTCTCTCAGGCTAGAAAAGTCAGGAAATGGATATTGGGAAATGTAAAAAGTCAGCTACTGAGAGGAGGCTGCAGACATAAATGAACTTATTTGTTGATTTCTACAGTTGCTATGCAGAGGCCTCTGGGAGTAAAAGCTTAACCAGTCTAAGCTATAAACTAAAACCCCTGCAGCTAAACATGAACTGTGTGAAACAAGGGCTCCATTCCAGAACAGAAAACTGCTGGGCCCAGAAAATTAAAAGCCAGAGGCGTTTTCCATTTAAAACTAAATCCCAGTACCGCCTCCCAGCCAAAGAATTATAAGCAGTATCAGATTTACAAAACGAACAATTACCCTGGAAAAATGTAGCCTATTGTACAGTCCCAGATGCTAAATCTCAAAGTTTCTTTTTTTTTTTTTTTTTTCCTAATCCCACATTATATTCCTAACAAGTGTACTGCTGCAGTTTACAGAGGACTGTTTCTAGACAGGACTGAAACTGCAAAAATAAAATGTAAAAAAAGAGAGCTCATAATTCATTGACCTCATTTGAAGCACTGCCCTTGCCTGTGGCAGTTCCTGTCCTTCCCCAAGGCCTCTGCAAATGGTATGCAGCAGCAAAATAAACCCTGACCTAATTGCCAGGACAGGGCTGCCAACCTTCTCTCAACACACAAAGGCAAGCATGGTAACTGGGAAGTCCTACCTCTTTCGCTTTCTGCTTTAACCGCAGTTGCTCTGGATCTTCTTTATTGGAACGGCTCTAGCAAAGCAAGAGGAAAAAGATTGAACAGAAATTACTGGCATCCAAACACCATTGTATCCGTTAAATATTTAATAAATGACAATTTTCTCTGGTGATTGAAAGATTTAGCTCCAGGGGTGAATGCCTCAATCCAGACTGGCTTCCATCCCCCTCCATGCACATACGCGCACACCCCTCCTCATCTGGGCCGGCTGCCTCTGCTGTAGCCTGAAGCAAGATTAAGCTGAAAATGATGCTAACACTGTCAGTCAGGTCCAGTCTAGGCATGATGTTGTTCATGTCAGCAGCAGACACTTAAAAAGGACAGGAAGTATAGGAAAGAAAGGGAGTTGCGTTCATGCAAGCACAAGACAATTCTTTCAACTCTAGATTTGGCTTCCATGCAAGGGCCTCCAGAATTCGGACTGAAAGCAAACAAACAAACAAAACCCAAACAGAAGATGATCAAGCCACACCTGATAGAGCAACATCTATAGATTTTTTTTTTCCTGCTTCTCTCCTTGAGGAAAGAGCAGGGAGAAGAAAGGTACTTATTCTATACTACAACAGCTCCATTAGGGCTTCATAGATTCTGGGCTAGCCCTCTGATCTTGACTACAGAAAATAAATACATCTAGCAGGGTGGTGGATCTCACCGGGCTTCGGTTTCAGAGCCAAAAATAGATCCAGGAAGGACATTTTTGGCTTTTTATTTAATTTTGACCAGTAGGAATAATCTCAAAAGCAGAGTTCACCCCATTACACATTTCAAAGAACTCCTGTTATTTTTTTTTTTAAATGTAAATAGGCTAAATCCTTTTCTGTAAAGCCTAAATTGTCTTAAATATTCTGAATTTCCAGGAACAGGGTTAATGGTTTCTACATTTAGAACATAAATAGGAGAAATCTGAAGATGTTCACCCAATCTAGAGGACATGACTACTTCCTTGGAAAGTAAGAATCTTACCTTGACTGCTCGAAGCAACGTTTCACGTTCCTCTTCATCTTTTCTCTGCTTTTCTAGGTGATCAAGCTTTTCAAGAAATCTCAGCTGTGCTCTGGTGTCATTACATACGATGTACTTATCGCTCCCCTGGAAAAAAAGGAGTTTGTTATAGACAAGAAGGCCTTTAAATACACAACTAGAGCTAACAAACCCAATGGGAACAATCTGAAGAGAACAACAGTATTTTTCAAAGCTGAAAAGTGCAGGCTGTTTCAGAAAGACTTCAGGTGGTACGTAGTCATTTACACATCTCCTCTCCACTGAAGCATGTTTCTAGGTATCTATGACTAGTGAGAGGTTATTGAACAAGTGACATTAAAAACATCTAGCCTATAGCGACTATAATTACAACAGTCTTCCCTAACCTTAGCTAAAAGACTAAAATTTTGTTTTAAACCAGCAACTTCATATCATAGGAAAACAGCCTTTCCCCTTTAAAGAGAGAAAAAATTAGAATTTGACATTTTAAGTTTCTAGTGTTTTGTGTTCTAGTTTCAGCCATTTAATGCAGAGGTTGAAATATTGGTATTTCCAAAAAGGTTTTATGTAGAGGAGGGGTGGTTTAGAACTAGTTACAATGAATCTTGGGGGCAAAGAAAGTGAGATATATTATATATGGTTTATCATAGCTTTAAGAATACATATTTTTGCCTCAGTGAATGCTCTCAAGTCATAGGATAGTTTATGTTGAAAGGTAACCCAGGAAAGTCATTTGGTCCAACCACCTGTACAAAGCCAGGCCAGGGAATCCTAATGACTATTTCCAACAATAACTGAACACACAGGCATTGAAACAAAACTAGGGTCATTTTGGTCTAAAGAATAGCAATCAGTGGTTCATTTTTCATTCCAATTCATTCACAGGAAAGCCTGAGTTGACATTTACTATAGATCAGAAAGACAGAAAAAGGAAAGATCTAAAACATGGTCAACTGGCAAAGGAAAACTTGGGTTTACTACTCTGCTCTTCTAAACACAAGTTATTTAAGCCATGTGTTGGCCAGATGGCATTAGGCAAAACAAGACAAGGAGCCCATTCTAGATGAGGTATGGCTGTGCCACCTGTTTGTACCACTTTTTAATGCAGATCCTACACTTACCTTCCTTCTCTGCTGCTCTGTGAACTTGTTTCCCTGAGAAATTTTTATCAGCCAAACACACTGTGTACTTTCAGAAACTTTTTTATCTTACCCCAATCTCACATTCTCAGTTTTAACATACAACTATTCTGAAATAAGCACAGGATATTTTACAGCTGTATTTTAGGCAAGGTTACGTGTTAAGTGTATATATCAATGACTTCAGCTGCTCAATTTTTAGTTTTCAAGCACACTACAGTCAAGACTCTTCCTGCCATACCCAGTCACACCCTATTAAAAGCTGTAAGGAAAGTAAAAGTCTTCTTGTGGGGCACTGTTGTCTTCTAATCTGAATTCTCACAACCCAGCCGGAGCATGAAATCAATCCCTCTCCTGGTATTATGTTTGGTCCTTTTCAATGAGCCACCCCATTGTTACGTATTACCAACTGGGGCTAAAACCACACCATATGTTGCAACCAGAGACTTTCTTTCCAAAGCAGCGTCTGTGGCTCTGCAAGGAAGTCCAACAAACCTTCTCCCTGTCTTCTGTTACTGCTCATGTTTTTTTTTACCACTCCCCACAAAGCATACACTACTTTGAGTCACTCTTAGTACATTAGTACAACTTGTTTTGAAGCAGCAGCTTATAATAATCCACCACCATACCACAATCCTTTTAAAGGGACAAAGAAGAAAGCTGTATTACCAGAAGATTATTTTTTCCAAAGTTTAGAAGTGTTTCGCTTCGGAATACCCAAAATCAGAGTCAGATATTTACATATTTTAAGCCAAATCCATGACCCCATACCAATTAGGAATGCAAGTTTCTCAACCAGCAGGTCTCCACCAATGCACTACCACAAACTTATATAGGACAAGAAATGGGTGCATCCATAACAGTATTTCAGCTCACCTAACTGTTCTAAGATAGATTATTTCAGGAATTTTTAGAAGAGGAACACTTGCAGTTTTATTTTGTCCTACTCAATAAACTTCTCTGTGATTGTTTAGATGGAAAACATTACATTGTATACCTGTTCACAACCTGTAGCCAAAATTGTTATGATGAAGCATATCACCCACACCATACCACCCTACAGATAACGTGGTTTAGAGCTGCAGGTGGGGAAAATGTTTTCATGGAGCACTGTTTATAGCTCAGCACCGTACAATGCCTGCTGAAGCCATGAGCTTGTGGGCTCCAGACACAGGAGTAGGGCAGCTGTCTCGTGCTGGGATGAATCCACACACATAAAAACTGTTCGTTAAGCGCTGTAGTGCTTAGCTGTCATTATGAATCCTGGTTTTAGGTATCATGTCACATGCATACTCTTATATCTCAGTAGTTTTCCAGATGGTAGAAGAGAAGGAGCCGAGGAACCAAACCAGCCAGCTAATTCCCATTACGGTCTTACAAAGGCTCTATAAGAGCACTGCAGCAAGAGTTGCATCATGGTGAACAGCTTACAACAATCTCAAAGGCTATTCCTACTTCAGATAAACAGACCACCGTGATAGTTTTATCCTAATTAACTTAGTAACTTCCAGTCATACACTTTTTTTTTTCTCAAATCTAGCAAACGTTGGCAAGTCTACATGGTGGCATGGTATGAAGCTTTTACCCTGCCAATCTACTCTCTCTGCAGGGCTATCCATCAGATGAAAGCTGCTAGGCGTGAGCTGAGCAAACCGGGAAGAAAAGTTTCCTGAGCACGAATCTCATGAATTACTGGCATTTGTACACCAACTCCTACCCTAACGATAGTTACTTTGGTTGCACCACACCTATTCCTCTTACTGTAGGGTTTTTTTGTACTGAAGACAGGCCAATACAAAGCCTTACAAAGCAACTGCCCCACTCTCTTGGAAAGGCTCTGGGAAATTATCTGAAATACATGAAGCCCACACTGCACAATGGTACCAATCAATAGCCTAGAGGGAAAAGAGAAGAGGGGGTAAGCACTGGGGGAGATGTAATATAGGGCTACATAAATATATATATATTAATCACAGAACCACAGAATACTCTGAGTTGGAGGGGACCCAGAAGGATCATTGAACCCAGCTCTCTAGTGAATGGCTCATACAGAGGATCAAGCCTCTGAACTTAGCATTATTAGAACCAGGTTTTAACCAACTGAGTAACGTGACTCCAAAACCCTGCAGTGTTCCGTCCTTAGATTTCTAAAAGCCTGTCAGCATCTCTCACAGTAACATCACTCACAACTGTAATCCTGTAGGATGCTCCCACATAGCAGAATATCATCTTCCTAAGGAAAGGGGGTACCTGTGCCTCTAAGATTACTATGCTCGTTACTTTTTGTTTGTTTGTTTTGCTTTTGAGAGAAGAGGGAAAGAAAGCAAGCTTATTGCAGTCTTACAATCTTATCATTGCTTCTGGCAATTCAATCAGACAAAAACCTGTTTTCCTATTGCTTTAGTTCAATGAGAAATAAATCAGCCCCATAGAGCCTACTGTCCAAAAAACATTTCCTTACGTTCTTCTTAGTGTCTGCAAGACACTAAGTCCAACTGGTTACTCAGGACTTCAATGTTCCTCCTCACTTTTGCTGACAAGCTCAATTGTACCTTCCGCTTTAGAGAAACAACACAGAACATGTGCAAATTTCTAAAAATTTCTCATAAAAAACCTGTATACTTTTCCTGTATTGATTTTTTTTTCTACTACATTTTCTTCTGGCAAAGAACAGGATACTCCAACTGCTTCAGACATCACCATAAATGTTCAGAAGTTTCCAAACAGTTCCTCCTCTTTACTATTGCTGCTCCAGTGCTACAAAAAGTGTTCAGTACAAAAATAACTCCTATTCCACCAGTTAGCTGCTCTTGTTAAATTTCATGGAGTATAAAGTTCTTGTAAAAAAACCAAAACCCAAGCAAACAAGAGCTTAAGAGCTGACAGATACATTTAAATTCATTTTTTTTCTAAGACAGATTCATATTGAAAATAAGAATCAATACCTTATTATTGAATGACATACACACACAAAAAAAGGCTATTTTAGCCAGTAAATTATTGCTTCCCATTTGTACCACACAAGCATATCAAGGGATACTTAGCTTACTGGGACCCAATATCCTTTCTATTGAACACAGCTAATATAAGAGGGAGGGGAGAGAATCCGAATTATCAGTAAGGGGGAGGGGGGAAATCTTAAGATTAAAAGGGTCTCTGCCTTCACACAAAGCACCTTCTGAAGGTAAAATACTCAATTCAGTTTCCCAAGGCTTTTTACTGCATCAATACTGCAGTTTCACCAAGAGTAAATGCATAACGAAAACACAAGCCCCTGTATCACCATCAAGAGCACTCAAAAATAGCTTTACATGTAAGGCAAATTTTGTGTAACAGGCAACAATTCAATGGAAGAGAAGAAATACATGCATTTAGTCTTATGCTGGGTTTTAAGAGCACCTGTCCAACAAGTCAAATAGAACAGTTATAGGCTATAACTTAAAACTAGCCCTTGGTAGCTATTGAAAATGCACATATTGCCTGTGATGTGCCTACACTTGGAAGAGGTTCAAGGCTGCAAAGCCGGGAAACTTTGGTGCAAAACTTGCCTAATTGATTTCCTTTACCTTGTGGGTTGATACTCTGTGCTGAGCAATTACAGTTAGTTTTTCTAGGAGCCCTCGTAATCTCTCCTGTGTAGCGTGGGAGATCAAGTTCACAACATCAGAGTTAAGTTCCATAATGTCATGCCTTTTACCTGTGGAAGCAGAGAAAATCCATTACGTGTTTTAGTAGTAGCTGATAATTGAAATAATTAGCACAGCAGGTATTCTGTTCCCCCTGGAAGTCATACCCATTATGAATAAAGGTTTGGAGATTATGATTTTCCTGGTAAAGTCACAACTTCAAAGATCTTAGACATTACATTAATAAAACTTAGCCTGGAGCTTCAGAAAATATAGACATTGTTTCACTTAGCCTCCAGAACCACTCTCCTTGCAAGGTCATTTATAGGACAAAGTTAATAAGAACACAAATCAAGCTTCATGTTCGGGGAGGGGGAGAAGCAGTAGCTGTAGAAATTAGTGCCATATTCTGTTAATTCCAGTAATTAAAAAAAATACAGAGTTACATTTTGCCCTGCTTGACACCGTGCTTGTTAACAACTCATGACATTTATTTGACGAGCAGGAATGGGTTTTGCAGCGCACTCCAGGCACGCAGGACCCTCTCAACGGCCCTGACTGACAGACACGGGGCAGACAGGCCCAACCAACCCACGGCAGCAGCTCGGACAACACAGATTCAAGTCCAGCTGGGGTCATCCTGCCACCACCTTCAACCTTTTCTCTCGGGCTGCTGCTGATTTCCTGCGTTTCAGCAGCTGCGACCGAGGCTGGTGACAGCTCCAGGCAAGGCTGTGCTGGCCCTGCACCCAGAGCTGGGCATCACCTCTGTAACCTTCCCGCGGCTGCAGGCTGCCGACGGAGAAGCCCTCCCGCAGTTGACACCATCGATCACTCAACGCGACTCCATCCAGACACCTGGACAGCAGCAACTTTTCCCTGGTAGGCACGGCAGGCAGCAGTTTCACATGCCTCATACGCCGTACCTGTCAGAAGCGCTTTTCCTCGCCCCTCGCTGCATTTACAGCAGCTGTAATACTTTATGATGCAATATACAGCACGCCTTCAAAACCCATTTCGGTATTTACTGCCAAGTGAAGTGTTAAGAATGGATAAACAGCACACTGTAAAAAAAACCAAACTAATCACCTATTTCGTTTGCCTTTGCTACTCTAACTGAAAATGAATAACAATCTCGCAAGACAGAGAGAATCTAGGATGTTTTCCCAGATACAATCAAAGTGTATTTGATCAGGAAGCATTGGCCTGTATCTTAGCTGAGTGCAAAGCTCATTTTGCTCAAGGACCTTTCAATACTTCCTCAACAGCTTCTCACTAGACTATAAGAACACCGAAACACCAACGTAAAGACTTAGTAAAATCCTTCCAAACCTCAAGACCTCCCTCCACACAAACACTTCTTAGTTCAAAGAGGGCTTGGTTCAAAAGTAGATGTGTTCATTTTCTGAACTGCTGTACTCCCTAGCAATTCCTTTTCTTGCAATCACTTTGCATTTATGACATGAATTATTCCTATTATTAGTAGTATTACTAATGTAGAACTACCACCATGCCAGCCATGAAACAGCCAGGCTTCCATTTTCCATCTTTCAAGGAATTGTTTTCGCACCCCAAACCAACAAATTATTCTAGAAGTACTCTATGTTTTTAAAGAGCTCTTAATTTTTCTTTACGTACACTTCCGAAGGATTGATTAATCCTCTACTGAATTTTGAGAAAATCTTCTAGGCACCACTTTTGATGAGTCTTTTCCCTTTGCCACTTAACACAGCACTTACTTCACTCTACTATGCCCCACACAGCTCAGATGACACATCCTGGCTAACCAAAGCAGGAGTACTGAGGTTGCAGGTAGCATTTGCAGGTTACATGCTTGTCACAGCTTAGCTGCTTACTCTGGACAGAGAACCAGGTGTGTCTAGAAAGAGGAAGACTTGGTGATCACGTAGCTAAACCACCGTGACAGAGTGGTGACTGCATGTACAACTGCAGGCTTTCCTGGATGCTCAGCTGTAAAACTCACTGTTCCAGCACAGAGAGCTATGGGGCAGAGGGCACGAGCAAGGAGCAGCCCAACACTCACAGAGTTTGCTGTCGACAGCAGTGGTACCACTCAGTGTGGTACTACACAAATGCATGCTCCCTGCTCTGACATAATACAACACTGCTAAGCAACAGTTACCATTTTGCTCAGACGCTAACAGCTGAGATGATGTGTGCACCAGAAACTTCCTACACCACAGTGTAGTCACAGGCATTCAACACACATTCCACAGTACCACCCACTACACAGACAAACAGCTTCAACATCTCTTTTGTACAAAATTAACAGGAGTTTTTTCCACAGAAGAAGTCATAAACAAAGGTCTGCCCTGTGTGTATTGGCAGTTTCAAACGCCTTCTTGATGTTGGTCAATAGAGTATGTACACCTGAACAGGCTGAGGAACACAAAATCTGTGAGGAAAGTTCGTGTAATGCATCAAGTTAGAAGCTGCACAGATGAAAAAGCACATGTAAATGTTTTGATGCTACCATCTTTATGGTTGTTAACTTTCCCATTACGTTCAAGAGTAATAAAGTTGCTCACTTCTCACATGTTGAAGTGGCATCAGTTTCTTTTTTCTGGTTGTGGACAGTTGTTTCCTAGAAGGGGGAGTAAAAGCTCAGTACAGTTTGGTAGAAACACATGAATAGAGATGGGAGATATTAATAGTTCCACAAATTCTTCTTCAAAGATTGGAGGCTGGCTGATGAAACAGGCAAGAAAATACTACATCCATCCATACACATTACATGTGCATTGCTCTCACCTATGCTCAAGATCTTCTTCTGAAGAGCTTCCAAAGAGAGAAATGGTTCATCTGAACAAGAGTGAATCACTGTACCAATGAGCTCAGAGTTTGCTGCCAAAATGCAAGCATTCTCCTCATTAAGATTGATCCCAGCCATAGAAGTCACATCATTTATGTCATCTTCATCTCTACAAAAGAAGAGACCAACATTTTACGCTTTGTTTAGAACAGACACAAAGAAAAAGTCTCTTGACTATCAACAAGCAGCTGCATTCACGTATCTTGGAGGCTATACCTATATACAACAGATGTTTAGTGTGGGTGTGGACAGGGAGAGACAGCTCCTAAAGGCTCTCACACTTCAGTGCAGTGCCTCTGAAACCTTAATTTGGCTAATGCCTCAGCTGCTAGGCACACAAATCCTTTATATGAAACTGAAATTTTGAGCAAGGTTGGAAACCACAGACTGACATAAACCTGGATTATAAATTCCCACAAACCCCTCACCAAGCACCACCACTTTAGCAGACTGATATTTGTTCTAAAACTAATTCACCAGGTAGAACCAAGCACTGAATAAAGCTGAATGTTGGTTCACTGAACTAAAAATAAGCCCATTTTCTAACCAAGATGCCTATCTTACAAGCTTACAGAACAAGTTTATTAGCACAGACCTGATCTTCACTTTTCTTTACTGAGTTCCCTTAAAACACACCATACAAATAGCCCTTGATTATCTAGTAGAACCAATCCAGACCTTGTCCTTTGGATCAGTCTTACCATACTTATGTACATAGCGGGGAAGATTCCACATTTCTGAAGTGCTGTGGCAGAGCTTTAGCTGTTAACGCCCCTCCATTAGCTGGATTCTGCTGTAGCAGCTTTGGACTATGTGTTCAAAATAAAAACTAAAAAAAATTGGTATATTTAAGGCAAACATCACTCAGATGAGCCTGTGAGCCTCAGGGGTTTTTTTAAGATCGTTTAAGTTGAATGAATTTCATACGGGAAAAGCTTTTCCAGGACTTCAGATCATCAAGAGAAACCCTTTTTAGTTCACAAACTGACAAGGGCCCTAATGGTGGTTTCGAGGGTTTAGGACCAAATCAAAACGGCTGTGTGCAGTATTAAGACAGATAAGGTAAATCACTCAATCTGAAGGTCTTTTTATTCGGAAAATGAAGAAAATAAAACCAACACACACAACCCTGTTGAAAAGTATTCGCTGGCAAGCTTTGATAAAGTTTACCTTTGGAAAACACTGTGTGGCTTAAATAACTTTTGAACAAGGGGTTAGCCAGAAACTTGCCATTCTGGGATTATATGGGATTTCCTGGAGGCTGTCTTTTGACTGAAAATAGGTAGAGACTGAAGTTATTAGAATATGAGTTCCATTTGCATGCCCTCACTGCTAGGAGTTCCAGTGTGTTATGTTTAGGGAAAAGGAGACCCCATAGATTCTCAAACCAGCTCCATTCATTAATTCTAACTAGACACTATAGCTCCCTGACTAGGCTTGTGACCCAAATCCATCGTGCTAAGAAAAGTGTTAAACCCCAGGATTGTCCAAACAGTTTGATATCCACTGCTACAATTCAAAGCTGAAGTCATCAGCACCAAAACAGCTCCTCTCCTCCTACCCCTTCACAATCAGCAACTGAGCAGTTCCAAGTGTTTTACTCAGGCTCTATCAACCTAGCAGAGACCCTGAACTTTCAACAACTGTGTAAATGAAGCTTCACTGAATGATAATTGAGTGCTAACTGATCTTCACAAGTTCACTCCAGTTTCCTGTTCTTAGTGACCACTACAGACAAGTCTTTGCTGATGGCAGTGACTGCCACGGGTCTTCTAATAATGGAGATGATAAAATAAGCACAAGTAGCAGCAGGAACACGCATCACAAGCTATCAGTGCTGGAACCTGACATTATCCCAGTGGAACCACTAATGGAATCCAAGGAAGGATGCTTGCACCTCAGACACAACTGTATAGCACACAGCTTCAGGAAATAATTTTTGCTTTTAATCTGGCCACATACTCCAAACACTCAAGCAAGGAGGAGGTAAACTTCTATACTATACATCTATCCACCTTTCTAAATATAGAACTTTCATTTCTCTATAACCCGCCTTTATCAGGTTACTACTTTCTTGTATATTTCCATACACACAGTCTCTATTATGAGTACACCCATACAAGGGCTTATATGCAACATCTCTATCTGTACTGTTTTTAAGGACCAATTCTAACTTTTTCACTGTGAGACTGACTTTGCATTAAGTCACTATGTCATTAGCTTAGACACAAGATATGAAAACACTACCGCACTTATTTTACTTAACCCAAAGATATTATCGCTACATGTCCTTACAAACAGTGCTTGCTAAAGATTAATAAAAATTTCAGGAGCAATGATAAGTCTGTACCCTTCACTATTCATTTTTCCTTGTTGTTCAAACAAACCTCAACATTTTAAGTAAGGTTACATGTACTTTGAGTAAGCTATAAAAATCATTCTACTAAGGTGAAAAATTTTAAATATTCCAGAGTGTACATGCAGGTGTTTCTGCTGGATACTGGCTTGCTTTCACTTTCAGCAATCCCTCCATAAAGTCCCTTTTCTGCACCACTTCCTTTAATTCTTTTTGCTTTTGATCATGTCACACTCAGAAATCAACAGGAAAACTCTTCCACCTGTTCTAAGTCTCCAGTGATTTAAGCTTACCAGGACAAGGTGGAAAACAGAACTCAGAGTTCTGAGCATTACACTGCATGAAGTCAGATTTGACACTTATACTGAATATTCACTTGAAAAGAAGCCCAAGCGATGCAGATGCACCTCACATCTATGAATTTCCCTCTGCTGCCGGAAAAGTGAGTCTGTGGCACCCTCTGCTGTCTGACTACCACACGTCTGCTCCTGAATCCATCTTCATTTACTCCATTTTACACAGGAATGAAAGGGAAAAGTAGATTTAAGCACATTTAACCCAAACCTCTGTACACTATCACTGATGACTGCATGGGCCAGAACAATTCCAGCAAACCAGGAACCACCAGAGCTCTCACCACTACCATGCGGCAGGAGAAGCAGCTGCCCAGATGTGCTCCATTCTGCTCACTCCTGTTAGCCTGCTAGTTGAGATTGTTAGCACATTCCAGACAAAACACAGAAGTCAAAGTTGCATGTGCTTTGGAGAACAACTTTATTAAACAGAACAGAGTCAAACAAGTATTTGAAGATGAAATATCTGACTTCGTTTTTTCCAGGGTGCTCTAGCATATACTTTACATAAATACATAGATCAGGTTACAAAAGTCTCGATGCTTTTAAAACAGACTGCCTCTTAACATGCCATGGGTGCAATGTCCATGCTTAGCTGAAACAGTATCTGGAAGGTTGGAATGCTTTGTGTTTTGTTGGGGGGTTTTTTGTTCGCTGGTCTGGGGGGCAGGAAATCACCATTTTTTCTACTGCTCATCTCAGGCAAACTAAATCAGCCCATTAAAGAGCAGACAAGGTCAAACTGCACCTACGTAAGCACAGCCTAGAGAGTATTACATTCCCAAATCCTAACCTAACCTAGTCACACAATGACAGAGGGAATCAGGCTCGATGACATACTGCAACGAGAGCGCACAGTAAGAGCACTCTCATTGGTGTCACACGTACAGTCACATCGATCACAAGACATGCTCTCTACCCATAACAAATCTCATCACAAAACCGGACAGCAGGCCATGGTGCTTCTCTCTGCCTCACACATGATCAGCAGTTGATGCACCATAGGTCACAAAGAACAGCTATACTGGGAACACTGAATGTCAGACAGAAGAGAGCAAACCACTGCACACCTTATTGGGGAACACCTATTGCCCTGTTAGCCCTACCTGGTGCAAGACCTGCTCAGAGAACACAAACACTTGACTGAGGGAAGCCAAGAGTTCAGGTACACACTGCCCACATTCAGATATATGAAGATTGTCATATGTAGTTTTTAAAGTCATAAAGTTTGATTACAGCAGTGAATAGAAGAAGCAGCAGGAATGTATGTATAGACAAATTCTTCAGAGACAAGGCTCTACCAGAAAAATTTAAGGTGAGTTAGAGATTTCCCATCTAAATTTTCATGGACTTATGCTACTTTGAAAATCAGACTGCAAATGCAAGAACAGAAATCTACCTTGGATCACACTGTAAAAACAGAGTTTTTCCTACACTAAGAATGTAACAATTCAGGGAAGAAACTTCAAGAATTCAACCTTTTTCTTCTAAGACAGCTAATATATTCCAATAGGAAGACCACAGAAAAAAAAAGTTCTTTTTTTTTTTTTTTTTTTTTGTATGAGGTGGTTTGTTGCTTTTTTTAAAAATTGTGATATTTATGAAGTGGGCTTTTTTTTAACATCATTCCTCAAAATTATGTCCCACATTAATTCTGAAGTTATTTTATAAGACCTTGAGGCAGCTAACAGAGCTACTGCTCTAATATGAGCTTTTCATTTCAACTTCTGGCTACCACTGCTTTAAGTGTTCACTGTATACCGCATACATGCTCTTACCATAAACAACAACAGCTCTCTGACTTTATCAGTGAACACAATGCTGTAGCTTTCAAGACATGGGAAGTCAACTGCTCAACAAGACAAAGGTGTCACCATGCCTTCTTTTTTCCCCTTCAAACTTGCCTTAAAGTTGTAAGACCAATAATACTTATGGCAGTCTGTACCTTTGATCGAGCATTACATTTCAAAGCTACAAAAAGTAATTTCTGCTTTTGAAAAGTTAATCAGTTACCAGAATTAAAAGCTTGAAGCACTCTTGTAATCTAAAGGCCTAGAGAATATGCCAGAAGTCATAACTAGAGATGTAGTCAAAAGACTTTCACCTCTACATACAGAAACAAGCTTGTAAGAGGAGCTAATAAAAAGATTCTGGAATACAGCACAGAGCTTTAGGAAAGTTACCAGCCAGTCCAAGAAACAGTTCACTGCTATCCAGCTGTCTGCAAAAAGCAGAGGTTACATCTACTTTAATCCTACTTAGAGATTTTAATACAAGGTAACTAGATTAGTAATTGTATTCACAGGATGGAAATCAATATGCTTCCTCCACAAGAGAAAAACTGACACATATTGATGCACACTGTATATATAACTACACTCTTGTTGGATTTTCATCATGCTATCACCTCATCAGGACAGTTTTCTTACATTAAGAATAATTAACATCTGCTAGGAGGTAAAAATTTTCAGGTTCTCCCTTGCCAGTTAGTATCATAACATGAAAAACACATATCAGAAAAAAGTTTCTAAAGAAAGTTGCTGTTATTTGGGCTCTGTTCTCACCTCTATCCTTGCTGTCTGTTCTTTCCTATACTTCTAATAATATTTATTTTTACCTGAAGGATGTTGCTCCATTCTCTTTCATTTTTGCCTTCTGAACAGGAGATGCTTGAAGCGACAGAATTTTATTTCCTTGCAGGGTAATTTGTTTCCGAATGGAACCTAAAATAAAACAAAGAACATGCTATAGTAGAAAGCAAAATGCTAAGACAACTGCTTAATCAGTTCTTTCTTCCAGCAAAGGCTACTGCAGCTTGAGGAACAACTAATTAGATCCACTTGAAAACCAGACACTCTAGAATCTTATACTACATGTTCTGTATGGACAAAAACTTTACATGCTTTCCAACACCCTCCTCTGTACTGACAAGTGAAACGTTTTAGTGACAACTGGCTGGCTGAGACAAACTCTTATTATGCATCAACTTGAACCTGCTGAAGGAAAAAAACAAGGTCTCGTGAAATGACTCCTGAAAGCAGCATAGTTTAAAGAAAGTTTACTGCAAGGAGCTCAGTCACAGTACAAATGTTTGATTGATATACTTTTAACAAGTGCCAGAAGCAGATGTGGCACTGATTTTCTCATCAGAACTCCAAGCAGACAGTAACGAGGTTCAACTTTAAGTGGTTGCTCCCAACAGACAGCCATCTTCCTACAATCTACCAACAGCCTGTATTTACTTCTATACCTCAGCATTCCCCTCCCTTTACCTGCAGGAAACTGGTTGGTTTGAACAAGTGTATTCAGTGGCATCTTCTTGGCAGCAGATGTCTGTAGGGTGAGCACTGAGGGTTGTGGGAGCGTGGATACTTGCTTTACAATAGTTCCTGATGGTTGCTGGACTACCTGGAAGTGGAATATCCAATATCAAGAGCGAGAAGAGCTAAAAATACACAGAAGTAAACTAGTATCAATGTTTCCACTTAGCCAGAATTGCCACTGGGCAGGAGTGCTTGTCTAGTTCTCAGTTTAAAGCAAACAGCATGCTCAGAAAAACCACTTTTTATACTTCATGTCAAGAAATCTTAACAAGTGGTGGTAAGCTTTAAGCTCCAGCTTTTTCAGAATGTGATGCTGATTCTGAGTAAGACATTTCACTCCTAGTCTCTATTGATAACTCTATTAGACATGTTTCACTAAGTAACACAATCCATCACACTGAGAGGCTTTCCTCTACATCTTGCTTAACATTAAGAGTAACTATTCAATATTGGGTCTGCCTACCAATGACTTCAAAAGAGTAGGTATCTCATAGTTAAAAACAGAGAACACCAAAACAACTGGAAGTCTTGCATGAAATTATTTTCCTGCTAGAATTAAGAGTACACATTATAAAATTACTAATGGATTCTTGGAACTGCAACATCAACTACAAACTGAGACGCCAAGTTTCAAAGTGTTAAGCTAAAGGACACGGAGCACATCAGTCACCAGGAACGTGAAGTACTAAATACCAACACCTAGAGTGAGTAGAGTCTCTAAATAAAGACAACAGTACACAGCTGAAGGGTAAAAAGGAAGAGGGTTCATAGTTTTGTTTAAAGGTACTCTTCAAAGAAACAAAACCAGACAACAGGATGTCATCACAACACAGACCTACAGGCACAGCTCATAAATACTAATCCTTCCTCTTCAGGAGCGGTGATTATAATGCAAGACAGTAATAAGTTGCAGCATTCCTAAAAATCTCACTTCTAAGCCTCCTAGATAACAGAATGCAGGCTGCAGCTTTGATACAACCTTTGGAAAAGTTCTTGATTACAGGTAGTAAAAAGATGTGATTTTACCAAAGCACAAAATCATAACGTCTTCAGATTGAATCCTATTTTTTTTTGCAGCAAAAAGCTAACATTAAGAAAATGTCAGGGTGAAGATCAAGAAGACATTTTTCTCCTCTACATTTTTTATTCTAACTTCAGAAAGTCTACAGACTGCAGACAGAGGCAAGGCTTACACATGCAACACTTCCTCATGAAGTAGAAGTTTACTTCCATGTGTTTTTGCTAAAGTTCAGTTTGATCTTTCTGAAAGATGCAGCTTCTAGAAGATGGAAGTTGTGAATAATAGCATCGGATAATTCCTGAGCCACCAACCAGCTTGGCCAAACTACTCGCAAGATCCACTTGCATCCATGCTAACACACACCTAAGGATCCTCCTTACCACCAGTAAGTGATGCTTCAACTTCAGCATGCAAAACACTGGAACAGCACAGGAGGAAGCGTAAGCATTCCAGACTGATGTATAGCAGACAAGAGAACAGAGGGAGGCAATGTTAGATCAGTGGTCTGGGTGGAGACTGGGAAATAAGTCAAGTAACCGAGGAGACTACATCACTGAGAAACAGAAATGATGTGCTGGCAGTAGAGCCCATTTTCTGTTTGCCATTCTAGCTGTTAGACTAACAAACGCTGGAAGTCCTTGGGACTTGCTAACGGGAGAGAGCAACGATCTTGGAAATTTCAACACGGACCTAATGCCAGAAGGACGAATTACAAAGATACGTAATATCTGCGAAAAGGAATTATTGTCTTCTTTCTTTGCGTTAGCGGCAAGGAATAATAAAGAAAAGGGACTGTTCCTTTGTGCCCTGTTAAGTAGGTTGACACAGACACAAGAATAAAATCACCAATATTCTTGTGTAAAAAAATTGCAATGTAACATTCAGCTGACAGCAGAGAGACAGCGGCTCAAGAGAGACTTCGATTAGCCTCACCTGAACCTCTTTTACATTCATAAAGCAAAGTCTGGAGATCAGCAGAAAGATGCTGAGGTATCATCTCACACGAACAGTATTGTTTCCTGAAGGAAGCCTCACTAGCTGAACACAAAAGCATATATCCAGGACAAAAAAAACCCTCCTGAAAAATAATGGAGGAGACTGTTCACAAAAGCTCAGCTCGGAGGGGACTTGACACTAACAGTTCACTAAGAACAAGTAGTTGTAACAGCATAAGCACTTCACTCCTTGCTTCAGCTGTTAGCAATGTCCATGGAGTGTGTCTCACTGGTAACTGTGGGGACTACACCACAGACCCCTACAGCAAGACAAGCTTTATTTTCAAGACGAAATTTCTTTGTAACCCAATGCCCTTAAATGACATGATGTTAAGGAAGTCACACGAGGGAACTCTTACATGGCCAACTCTTATGGCACAGGAGTGTGGATCAATCCCCACAGCACCCCTAAAGAACAGGTCCCTCAGGGTTCACCATACAAACCCAGTGTTCCCATAATCTTGACACAGAAATTAAAGTTTCATATTGCATCACTCCAGTCACACATTTGATATTAAAATACTGCAGAGCTGCATTCTTAAGCACTACCATTACAATGGAGTTGGCACATGAAAGTTCACTTTAAATTCCCTCAAGCACAAGAGGCCAAAATTAGAAAGGGGCATGCAGAGGGAGTGTATGGCATCAGACATCCCTACAGGCTGAAACGGGAAAGAAATTGCTGGCAGCGTTGTATGGACAGATTTGCACAGCTGGCAATGTGCTTCTTTTTTCAGCTGGCAGTAGGACCCTTCTGTTGAGGGAGGGGAGGTCCAGATTTGCTTTCTTATGGGAGGAAACTGACCCTCTGCCCTTTCAAGGAAAGGCATCAGGGAAGCCCTAGGAGATGCAGCCGCTTCTGTTAATTTTCTCTTTGTGGTAATAGGTTGTGTGAACGAACATCAAGCTCCTCACATAGCTAAGCTGTGAGGAGGTCAACTCAGTCCAACTATTCAAGACTAAAATTTAATAGGTATTTAGAAGAGCAAGTATTTTACTCACTCTGCCTGGGATCTACCCAAATGAGGATAAAAATACATATATTGAATTGAATACAAAACGTAAGACACAGCAAAGAAAAGCAACTGCAACAGGGTGCCACTCTGCACCAGTGTAGGAGGCAGAAACCATTTCCTGAATTCACCAATATCATATTCAAGAAGTGTTTTGACTCCCCTGCGCAGAGTTAAGCTTCCTCGCCTATTTGCACAGATGGTCAACCTTTCCCCTGGATTACATGGCTTGCTGTGTAGCCAACAAACTGCTCTCCAGCCCTTGCACAACCTAAGAAATCCTCTTTTTCTTCTGGCTGGAATCTCAAACTTAGTCCTCAAAGACAATATGGGTACCAAAATCCTTTTCCAATTTGGCTTTAGCTACTACCAGCAAAGACTGTCACTGCATATGCTTGATAACTCTTCTTTGGAGTTTTAGGGTAGGTTTTTTTTGGTTTTTTGTTTGTTTGTTTTTTTAAACAAACCCGCTCATACCCATCCCCTCCATACAGCTGGGTGCTTTGTTTTTTTTTAAGCAAGTGTGGAAAGGTGGAAAGCTGGTACCATAAACTATTTAGAATGCAGGATTTTTCTAGTACATCTACCTTACAAGCTTTGAAAAGAAGAAAACTAAAAAAGCAAAACATTTTAGGGGTCGGAACACTTTTAAATCAAGTGTACGCAATAACCAAGCTACAAAGAAAATTCACATGCCAGATGCCCCACTATACCTGCGGAAAATAAATCTAGCTTCACGGGAAGTCTAATGGTTTTTCCTGCTTTTTTGAAGAAAAATAATCTTTACAAGGAAGTGCTATGCAAGAATTGAGTTCTTTATCTTCCAGAGGGAGATTATTCTTTCAAAATACTTGAGAACATTACTTACAGGTAGATGAGTTAGAAACTACACAACTCAGTATCTCAAACGCCTATAAACCAAATCTAATTTATTTCACAATGTTGCTCATTTGGGTATACCTGTGATCCACAGTTTCCCGGTATTTAACATTAACATTAGCAAGAAGTTAACATGTGCCAAGAAAAAAAAATGTTAACACATTGCTTTTGAGGGCATTGTTTTAATAAGACAGCTATTCCTCCTGGAATTTGTTAGCTAATGAGGCCTGATAGGAAAAACTCACTTTTGGATGACTTCATAATTAACATATCTTAGTAAATGTGGAGGTCAGAACTCTGCTCTGACAAGCTCCTTGGGGTAGTTGGTACATTTCAGATAACGTATCACTAAACATCACCAAACCACCTGTGCCTGCAAAGTACCCAAGGAAAGAATTGCCAAGGGAGAGAAAGCGGAATCGCTGGTGGCTAGCTGAGGCACAGTCCTAACAGGGCATCTAAGAGTAATTAATCTAAGTATCCCATCAGCATTTCCTACCTTTTCTTTCAGGTGTCAACCTAGCCTGGGCTTAGACCTCACAACCCCTTGTGTTTCAAGATGGATATTCAGTCTGGTGAAATGGTGGTCAACATGTCTTGCAAGAGACCAAGCTGACAGCTTGGCATTAGATTCACATTTTCAGCAAGGGCTAAATACTTCTAAACTACAATAAACATAATTTATTAACTCGAGACAGATTAGCTTATGCATTAAAAGAAAAAATAAAAAGCAAAGGTCCAAATTGGTACCCTCTTTACAAAATGGCAAGAGTCAAAATAAAGAAGCCTAGTTAGTTACAGAGGAGCAGAGAAATCCATCTTACCAACTGTTTCACTTTAACCACGTGCTGAGCACCCACTGACTGCGTAACAACGGAGCTGGGCTGAGAGATTTTAATACCAATTGGGGTTCCAATGACTTGTTTCAGAGGCTGGAGAGGGGTTGTTGATGAAGAGGTCACTGTAGAGATCAGCACTGGCTTTGCAGACTGGAGAGAGGACGTTGGTACCGGAGAGGTGAAGACTGGTTTGACAGGTTGGACAGCAGTCAGCCCTGATGTTGCTATCGTTGTGGTGAGGACTGAAGCTGAAGGCTGAAGAGATGCTGTCACCACTGCAGAGGAAGGAACAGGCTTCACAGTCTGCACAGAAGGTGTTTCCGACGTGCTGGCAAGGAGTGGCTTTACAACTAGAGGGGCTGTGACTGTTACAGAGGCAGACAGCGGTTTTATAACTGGTAGAGCAGTTGTTGCCACAGCCGAGGTTACCACTCGTGTCGAAGGAGCTGCAGAGGTACAAGTCAAAACCACTTCTTGGGTCGCAGCCGGCTGCTGCATACACTGCTGGATAAAGCTCTCAGGATTAGGCATTAGTTGCCGTAAGGCAAGCATGCTTTTCTAAAAGAAAAATGAAAAAACACTGGATGCAGTATCAACAGGGTTTTCCACAATACTAATACATTTGTAATTGAATCCTATTGCCCATTTTCCAATTAAATTTTTCATAAGGCAATAAATTACTTATTCCAAACAAGTTTTGCTGAAATCCAGGTATCCTTAAGTTATGACAATACTGTTCAATGAAGACCACAAGAAACGGGAACACAGGCTGAGAGAAGGTCAACAGTCACCACAGCTTCACTACATGTAGCAATTCCCATCTATGCGGAAGCTCAGACATAACGTTGTTCTTTTGTTTAGATTTTTCAATTTCGAGTTTATATTTCAGACTAAACCAATTTTAACTGCTTTATTACCTCAGAAAATTTTGTTTTGCCAAAAAACCCTGTTATACTGGAACAGCTGTGTTCATTTCACGGAGCCTGTCTGACAAGGAACTACAAATTATCCAATAATTCCAATATCTGAAGACATGAAAACTTCTCTACCAATACAGCTGTATCTACACTAGGGGGAGATACCACTTTAATAATGTCATAGAGCTGCACCTACACAACTTCTCTGAAGCAGGAGAACAAAAGTAAAGGAATCCAGCAACATCTCATTTTTACTACAGCTGTGTTTGAAAAGGTTAATGGACAGAATAATCTTCAAGCTCTCTACAGATTTTTCTCCTTGACTGTGTATAATCTGCTACAGCTCTGAAGCAGGGGAAATCAGTTCTCCAGCCACCTGTATATTATTGAAAACCCCTTTTTTTGCCCCTCCCCACTAAACAGTTTCTAAAGTTTGTAAGAGTTTCTAGCACACTGCTGCTGACTTGGACTTCATGCAAAAGGAACATGTCTTACATGCTAGCATACCAGCTGAACACACAGTCTGCTCATCTGGAACTTTTGCAGCACTCCTGTCTTCTAACATTCACTTCCTTTTCTTTTAAAAGGATGCTCGGCTCCTGGTGCAATTTATATACCAAAAGCATCCAGCAGACTTGAAAATCAAGCAAGCTTCACATTCACAGCCGAAGTCACTGTATTTTTGTGCCTCTTGGAACAGGCACAACAAACATGCACAACTTCATCAAAAACCTGCAGCTCAAAGATAAGAGACGACTCCAGAGAGTCCTCCCTAAAATTCCACTTCACTAGATAAAAGTGAATTGGCAACAAGCGGTATCACATTTTTTCCCAGACCCAAGGTGCAAACATTTCCCCCACAAACAAGGCCGGTGCTGATCCTCTGAGCACCTTCAAGAAGTGCTCCTGAAATCATCTTCAATCTGGCACTCAGTTCTGTCACAGCTGCTCAGAGTTGCAGATCAACCTAATTAATTGTATGTATTAACTACACATCGTTATAATGTTTCAGAAAAAAGCAATCAGGGTGCAAGATGTTTTAAAGGACTGCCAACACTGCAAAGTCAGCTAACTCTGACGATGTCTGAACAACATTTCTGAAGTCACAGTATTTCTTTATTAACACAGCATGCAACAGGGAGAGAGCAGCATGTCAAGGATTACATGGTATGGACACTGCCAAAACCAGAAAAGCCTAGATGATACCAATAGCTGGCAGTATGCTGCAGGAGAAACATGCAGTGGCTCTGCTGCGATGGGTCTGACTCACACTGATGAACCCAACTTGACTCCTGCAGAACTGCCTTGAGGTCTGTGCACCAAAAGTAACAGCACCCCACATTGTCAGAAGGCTTCCTAACGGCTGAGCACATCTGTGAGTGCACAAGGACAGCCCTACGCCTAAGCTGACAAACCCCTGTGGGACCAAACAAGTGTAAGCATTAGTAAGTGGAGTGCAATCACCTCTTGGTTCCTCTGAATGAGCTAGTCTGGGCCTATAAGGGCTCACCAGCCCCAGCCCAGGCCTAGCTGTGTCACATTTGGGCTGGGTCTGTGCAGAGCTGATGAGGTTCACCTGTGCTGCTTCAGCAACACACCATAGCAGCACCTGAGCCAGAGCCACACAGGCACAGCCAGCCCGTATCTAGCAGGGTCAGTCAGCCAGGGCCCTGCAGAAAACAGCTATGCTACTCTGGGAGCCAAACTTGCCCTGGCAGATAGTAGAGCCCTCCTGGGACTCCTAGGAACTTCTAGGAAACCTCTGCCAGTCACTCTGACCCTGCATTCACAGCTCGGTCCTTCTGCAGCCAAAGCCACGTTAGACTCAGGAAAGCCCACTCTCGGAGCTGTTTATTTTTCTGGCTTTTGCATGGGCATTTAAGAAGCCTCCACGAAATTAAACAAGAGAATAAATTACTAATATGATAATTTTATATGAAGTGGAATCATCAAGGTTGGAATATCATCCAGTCCAACTGTCACCCAGCACTGCCACTGTAACCCCTAAACTACATCACCCAGTGACAGATCCAGACACCTCTAAAACACCTCCAGGGAAGGTGACTCCACCACCTCTCTGGGCAACCTATTCCAATGTCTGAGCACTATAAGAATGAAATTTTTTTTCCCCAATATCTAATCTGAATCTCCCCTGTCTAAGCTTAAGGTCCTGCAGAGGTGACTACAGTCTTTTAGACTCATGGCAAACTCGCTAGCAAGGCATTTAAAAATTACCTCTGCAACAAAGATTTTTATCCCCTACTTGAACAGATTAACACAAGCCATCTAAAATAATATCAGTATTATCACATGCATTGTTACGTGGCCTGTCAAAAACCAAGGAAAAAGGCAAATGATAGAAAAACTCTGTCCCAGCTTTACCACTCAACTATTCTTCCTTTATTCTCCATCATGCCTATAATGAATGTCAAGGAAAAGGTACTGATCTATTAAGTCTAAGAATTTGGTGTACGTTGCAATTAAGTAAATTTAACCAAGTTTTCCATGTTTTCACTGGAATTTAACGCTTGCTGTACAACAAAGATGTTAATTTTTATTTGTTAATACCATTCTACCAGATGCTTAGAAGTCTTAAGGGAGAATTTTTTAATTTATGTGATTATTTGCTTGAATGGAGGTAGAGTTCCTGGGATTCTTTTCTGCAGTAGTCCTATCAGACCCTTTCTGGAGAAAGGGGTTGGGAGTGGTGGTTCTGCCTCCAGTTAACCACAAACCAGCAGACAGATGAATAGCTTTATGCAGATTCTTTGAGCTTAAACACTGCATAAGCTATGCATTGTCACTGTTGTCAGTCTTCTGTATTGGAATTCAGAACAGCTACAGTTTTGATAAGAAAGTAAGAAGACATCTTAGCATAGCTGCTCTACTGTAGATCCTTCCAAACACTAGTCTCCACTAACATACAGAGGGCAATTACAATATAAGAACGCAGCATAAACTACTCCTCAAAAATTGTCTTTCCAAGTGCAACAGTTGCATAGAGCAAGGTTAAAGACCATTTGTTCAACTGACCTGAGCAAATATCTATTTGAATGCCCTAACTCTTTCTTTTTCTCTTCTGGTCCTCCTCCCTTCCCCAGCTAAATACTTACATGTCCATAACCAGATGCTTACCTTGAGAAAAGGAACTAAATATGGTTGTGGAGATGACTTGAGCTCTATGTACAGCTTTTTCGTAAATTCTTCTGGTTCAATTTTTGCTTCCTAAGAGGGAAGTATAATTACAATAGTAAGTTATAACTAAATCTATCACACTTTTTTTCTGAGATCTATCAAAAAGGCATGGAAATTTATATTATCGTGGCATTGTACTCCAATACTTTTTCCCTGTATTTGTATTTTGCTATATTTAAAAAAAGGGTGGGGGTAGGATAGAATAATGTTGTAATTTTGGTATAGTATTATCCAAGTTGTTTACTGCTTTATTCAGCTATAGGCAGTTAACACACCTATGGATAGGTATTCTCATCCAGTTACTAAAGTGAAGGGATCAAAAAAAACTTTATAAGTAGCACTGATCCTTTTCAGTATCTCATTGTTATGCAGAGATATTTTAAATCAACTACTAGTACTTCTTTCAGTAATGGTAGTTTAGCTGCATAAAGATCAACTAGGAGACAGCCAAGACTAAAGAAAACTTAGTTTTTGTAAGACAATTCTAGTCCAACGTACACATAGCATAATAGAACACTTAACAGAGTCTTCCAAGAGCAATCGAAACATCTCTTCTGCATACACCTAAGGTAACAGACCTCTGAATTGCAGAGTGCTGTTCCCTTAAGGCTTTCCACTGTGTCAACACAAACAGCTGACTCAAGGCCTTGGGAGGGTTAGGAAGATACAGCAGACTTCTGAGACCCTTCACTCCCTACTTCAGTGCCTCCACAAGGGGGTTAAAGCAGCCCTATACCCTGCTGCCCTTCCTCACCCTCCCAGGTGAGTCCCTGCAACACAGTTCACCAAAAACGGTACCTCCTCCAAGAAGATACAGACACATAAAGAGCAACACCAATATCTGTTTCTGCAGGGAAATTACTCCTCTCACTCTTGTTATCCTTTGGAGCAACTGTTCCAAGTTGCTACATAAGCAGAGCAAAGGATTTTAAATGCCATGTATTCACAGACAAACAGAACTTACAGCAGGTCTCTCATTTAGTCATTTGTTCTGTTGCCTGTCAGATCCCACAGAGATGTGGATATGGATCACTGAGATCTCAGAGATACAGACCCAAATGTTTGATACACTACATCTCCATGCATACGAGATGCTTGACACCCATTTCATGAAACACTGCCTTAAGGACCACTTTATTTCAGAGCTGCCATTTACTCATTTCTACATAAAACAAACTGATTCATTTTGCACATACTGAATGGCAGATTTTCAAATACTACAAAAACCAAACAAGAGCACAGTTAACAATGTATTAGTCTCTGGCAACAACTGCCCAAAAAAACAAACAAACCAACCACAAACCAAAACCAGGAGGTATATAGTCCAACAGGGACAGAGAGGCAGAGGAATTAAATTTTTGCAAGGCTGCATCTTCAAACAGTCTGCTTTCTGAAATTACTCATCTCTACACCACACTTTTCTAGACTGAAAAGTCCTTTGGTACCACTAGCAAAGTCATCCTCCTCCACCAGCACACAGCCTTCTGCTCTGGTGGAACAACAGAACAGCAGCAGTGGTCAAATGCCATGACAAGAAGTGGCAGGAGAAAACGTTACCAAGAAAGCCCAGCTGTGCTGGGGTGCAGCCCAAAGCAGCACATGGAAGCCACCTGGCAAGGAGAGAGTGGCTGGCAGACACCACATTGTTTTCTCCATCCCACTGCTTAAAGACATTGATAATGTCACGCTTGTTCCACTGGAGCTTCACTATCAATTTGTAAGTCAGTTCTGTATTGGAGTAATGCAGTAGTATGGACTTAGCACTGCACTACAACCTACACAGAGATATTCTTGATACTGAGGACTCAAACCAACACTAACACGAAAGAAAATGCAGTTCAGACCCAGAAGCTGTGCTAACACTATCAGCTCTTCCTGCTGTCAGTTACCTGTATAAAATGAAACAAATGTAAGGGGGAAAATAGCATAGCATGGGATTCAGTCACAGTAAGAGTTATCACATAAGACGTACAGAGGGGTCAGAGGTACTCAGTCACAAATCCAACTCTTCAGCTGTTTAATAAAAAAAAAAAACAACACAGACAAGGAACAAAACCATGATAAAGTAAATGTCAAAATCTATATGCAAATGATGCAGGTTTTGTTTTTAAAAAAAGTCTCACCAATAGATTTTGCACCAGATTCTTCACATTCTGCCCCATCTCAGGGGCTTGAGGTCCACTAGATGCCAATTTTATTAGCGTAGCAAGAAAATTCTTGCATTTCTTCACATTCTCTAGCATCTCCTAGTGTGGAAATAAAGAGAAGACTATTAGATGCTGTACTGTCTCTCCAACCTCTGATGAACATACAGAATGTTAATTTTTAATTAAAAACAGGTTTTTTTTCCTTACTGTAGAAACGCTGGTCTGTGCTACTGTTGTGCCCTCTGCTTTCACAGAGACTGCCTTTTGGGAGATAGCTTGTGCAGGTGGTCCTGTAACTGGAAGTTTTACAGGTGTTCCAGTACTCGAAGGCTTTACAGCAGTAACTGTAGTAACATTAGGTGTTGCAGCTGTTGGCTGAAGAGAAAAATTAACACTTTTTAACCAAAGAACAACGTGACAAACATACTGGATTCTGCTAGCATATACGGTAGCAAGCTCCCTCCACACTACCATTTAAGATACAAAGACATTATTTTTCTCTTTGTTTTTAGAGTTTAGATTAATTTGCTTGGATGGGCTCTCTTAAATAAAGTAAGTGACAGAACCTCACAGCCATAATTCTGTTCATAAATCAAGGGGGGGGGGGGTGGGGGGAAGACACTACAAAGCT
>JAWMRA010000078.1:105055136-105074939 GCA_035584735.1 Pseudotriccus pelzelni | reverse complement strand
CCCCCCCCCCCCCCCCCCCCCCCCCCCCCCCCCCCCCCCCCCCCCCCCCCCCCCCCCCCCCCCCCCCCAAGAAACGACAAAGCTGTGTCTGGACTCAAAGCACTGCCTGCAACTTTGAAAGCAGAGAGAAAGGTACAGCTGTCTTTAAGAAAGCAATATATTAACTTTGTCACGTTCTACTGTCTAAGAGTAATGAATTCTGGGCAATGCTAAGCCAGGTGGTACTATTCCAAAGAAAAACACAATGTTAAGTGATTATTTATCTTCCATTCTACCCGTGAAGCTCCTCTCCCAATTGCAACATCCCTTGCTCTTCCTATCACACTCAGAGTAGGCAGATGACATCATGTCCACGCTGGAAGGTTGCACATGCCAGCAGAAGCAGTCAGCTCACCAAATGGACCTAACAAATTCTTCCTGCCTTTTCCTTGTGGGCAGCAATTTGGATCTTCTTCTCCTCTGCCCTGACAGAAGCCCTCACAAAAGTCAATTATTTTGAGATCTCTTTTAAAAATCTCATTATAATTTACCAACAGACTCAGACGCTCCAGTAACAGGGGAGTAACTAAGGTTTAGAAAAAAATACCTCCCTCCTTTGCAAACCAGGCTAAATCATAGTTTCCAAATGAAAACCTACTAAACTGAAGTATTTCTACTTCAGATTTTAAAGAAACAAATCATACTGAAAAATCCCATCACAGTTCGTTTGATACAACAGAATACAATGCAAATAAAGGCTTTGCCTTTACAAAAAACACTACTTTTGATTTCTCAACTTAAAAACTGAAAAGCCAGAGTGAACATGCAGGTTATAGAAGAGCAAAAGTACCAGGTAAACATTTGAAACCTAATCTTCAGTGTAATTTTTCCTACAGGCCTGTCAAAAGGAAAGGAAAGTCTGGTTTTGTAGCCCATATTTAAGTTCAGGTCTGCACAACGCAATTGCTTTCACTAACTCTTAACACATTTAAACACTCCAGTCCAACAATCGCAATTGACACCTGTTAATTGCACTAATCATAATATAATAAGACAAGAGTCTAACTTACCCTACCATGGATAAAACAAAAACTAATCAAGAGTTGGATAGACATCATGCCGAGTATTAAAGGACTTTTAAGTCTTTCAGGATAGGGAAAATTAATGAACAAACACTTAAAGCTAAAGCAAAACACTGGCACTTTTGTCATATATTTATAATTTATTTTTTTTCCTGGGTGGACATCCCCCCCTTCCCAAGTTGCTGCCAGCTTGACATGAAAGCAGCAGGCAGCTACCAAAAAGCTTTCCAGCTTAAGCTCCCACTGTTGGTAACACTTTAATAGCTCTCTGCAGGATCTTTGCCACCACCACTGCCTCTTCCAAGGATGAGGCTCAACAGCTCTAAGACCACAGGGAGGCAAACTGGGCACAAGAATCCCACAAACAGATGGGCAAAAAGAAGATGGATGGGGACATAGTGCTTATCTGCCAAGCTGCAATGCCCTGGGCTTTTAAAAGTTGAAAACAGGAGCTGATCTCTTGCAAATTCCAGCGTGCTTACACATCAAGACCAGAACAGCATTTTATCAGCTGAGGGAGAGAACAACAGGAAGTCTGCTGGACCCTTTTCCCAGGAAAATGAATATATGGGAATTAACTTCTGTCATCTGCTGTCAACCTTTTTCACTACTGACAATTCTCATTCTCACTTTGAGCAAGAGAGAAACAGTCACCACAAAAAATGGCATCAATCCTGCATATTTTGAAGTCATTTCAAGGGAAGAAGTGCTCTGCATCTAAATGAAAGTGCCCCAGCATGATGCTAATTAGACACTTTGCAGCTTCGTTACCCCATCTGGAAAACAGTTAAAAAATAAACATGTGCAGGTATTTTGTCTAACCTCAAAACTTAAACATTTAGGAATGTCAAAAACAGAAATATTTTTGTAGCTGAGGAGAATAATCCTGGAGTCAATAACTAGAGAGTCTTGCAGATAGTAGTGTTCCAAGCTGTATTTTGCACAAGATAAAACGTACACAACCAAATCAAGAATTATTTCCTCTCCGCTGTCTCCCACTTTCTGTGATGACATCATACTTCCACACCAACACTCCTCTCCTGTGACCTCAAAACGCTGTCAAGACTATGATCAGCAAGGTCTTTCAAGACTGATAAATGAATTGCTGCCAAGGAAATCAGGCCCAAGGGCTCTGCCTTCCCTTCCCCAAATGATTCCATCAACTTTATGCACAGAATCCCTTGTCAGCACTCTTCTCTTGTCCACACCAGGGCGAAAAGCACAGTGACCATGTGATGGCAGGATGTATCCGTCTTGCATCTCTTTACTCGTCGTTGTATAAGGAGCTTGTATAGAGGGCTTTGTAATCCTCTGCAAAACAGAGGGGCTCCAAGGAATCCACTCCAAACAAAACAGCGCTATTAATTTTTCCTGGAGTCATCATTCCTGCTGTTTAAATCCAACCCTACAGCTGAACAAGTGTTCGAGTTTCTACAACGGGAAAAAATAAACAAACTTACAAAAAATACTTCATATCTATGTCTTTGAATATCTCAGAAGAACACAAGTCGATTACATCAAAACTGAACTAAAAGTACAGAAGAACCAAGTCAAAGGCAGATGTAACTTAAAAAAGGAAAAGCTAATTGCATGATGAATCTCAATGTTTATCCACATGAGAGTGTGAGGATGGAGGCAACTTCATCCATCAGATGATGGATGATCTTTATTTCTTCTCCTTAGCACAAGGGTAGTACAGTAGATGACTATTGCTTTTATATCCTAAAGATCTCTATGCAGAGGTCACAAACACATGGTTTATGAGCTAGTATTCCAAAATAAATAGAGGAATATTCATTACTGTTCTTAGACAAAAAGCATATATTGTTTCCATTCTCAGCAAAATAGAAAATGTATTGAGAGGCCTCTGGGTTTTCCACTTTAGCCCCAACATTATCCATCTGTGAAAAGGAAGCAAAAAAAGATCACAGAGTCTGTAAGTAATTTTCAATTGCTGATACAGAAGAATAGCAGGAGGACAAACTTGTGAGACTATTAGTTACCACTAACAGTGAACATATCCCCCAGTTCTTCAAACACCATCATGGTCAAGAACATATATCCAGCATGTTTTTTGAATGACTGACTGATCCTGCTCTTTTACTGAGTGTTTGGTCAACTGCTACAGTCCAGTTTCCTTCAAACTCTTGTTCACAAAACATATGTACAAGCCAGATTTCTTCACAATTTCTCCTTCAGACTATGAGGAGAACAGAACATGTTTTTCACAGAAAAAAAGGAGCTTTCTTTTCATCACACATGCTTATCCACAAGCCTGTGGTCCCCAAGAACAGATGAACCATATCTATGAAAATTCTCATACTCTACAGGTCGTAAGAGCCTCTTCAGAAGAGGCTCAACATTTTTCTCTGGAAAAAGCGAAATAAGACTTAAGAAATTAGAAAAAAACCACTACCTAAAAGTAATGAGGCATTTCCTACCACTGTCTATTTACAGTTGTACCTGTGGAACCCGTCTGCCACACTCAAAGAAGAGGTCTTCAGCTACGACCTTCCTTCACTTTTTAATGAGGGAAAAAATCATACATGAAAACCAGTTTGACTGGGACAGACAGCTCATTTTCCCCTCAACACCATCTCAGGTAAGTTACACCTTTTCCCCCACCTAAGGAATCAGGGAATCCCAACAGGAACACATTAGGAAGTCTTATCTCCCAGAAAAGTTTCAGCAAGTGATTGAAGGAGCTCTGTGCCAAAGCACTGGAAATGGCTCTCTGAACTATTTATTTTACTCATTGTTCATGTGGTTTCTACTGTAGCACAGACAAGACTATCTGACACACACTGACAGAAGCCTAATTAAATTATGCATTTAAAAATATATTCAGGAAATAATGTATTGCAAGCACAAAGGTTACCAAGCTTACTAAAAAACAGATTATAGTTAGAAATAACAAGAATGCATCTATATTTTCTCAAGTTCTTTCTATCACTTATCCTACCATCTATAAATCTTGCAACCTACCCGTATTACAGCAGGTGGCTGAACAGTAGAAACCACAGCATTTGTTGTTTGAGATAATGTTTTCACAGGAGAAGCTGCTACTTTTTTTACTAACTGGGTGCCAGAGTTCTTTAAAAAAAAAAAAAAAAATTATACATGGGCAGAGAACAGTTCTCAGACAAGTCAATCACAAAACAGACACTGAAGTTGGGGTCAGACACAAACCAAGACACGTACTCTAAGAGTAACAATGCAGGCATCATTCACATAGTCCATATAGTTTAAACGCTGCTCAACAAAGCTATTTGTCTACCAGTTTAATATTCAATAACAGATTCAGAGACATTTAAGAGATAACACACAATCAGAATAAAATGGTTAAATAAATATGTAAATTGTTACTTTTTTTGTACCTCCTTATTCTTGCATGCTGACCACATTACAACAGACAGAAGCAAAAAGCCAGCACAGCTAAGGGAAGGAGGAACAGGAAAGGTCCTCAGCTTCACTCAGTTTCAGATGGTTGACCTTTTTTTCTTAAACTATTTACATCATCATAATCATCAGACAGGACTTCAGTAATCTGAACTTTACCACATGTAATAGAATAGCAGTTTTTCCAAACTGAGAAAGCAAAGCATATAGTGATGTTTGTGGGTGCAAAACCAAGCACCATCACGCTGCTCAGAAAGTGTTCAAATGCTAATTTAACCCTCTATGACTTCTTTGCAAACCCTGTTATATAACATAACATACAGCTAACGTCAAATTAAACTTATGGGAAAAGTTACCTGTACAGCACATATTCTGATTGCAGGCGTGCTGGTTGGCACAGATGGTCTCACATTTGCCTTATTTTGTGACTGGTTCTGTGCTCGTGCTATTGCTTGTTGAGATACTAGCATTAGGTGGCCACTACTGCTTCTGATAAGAACAGTTCCTGTTGAAGAAAAACATTAAAACTTTTAGAAATTAAATTATATTATGGCTTCCTTGAATTTCTGTGGAAGAAATAACTAGACCACATTGATAATGTAATATTTAGTTTCTTACTCCAAGGCACAGCTGCCAAGAAATATAAGAACTAAGTGCACATCAGCTTTACTCTGCATCTTATGACAGAAAAGAATTCCTAAATTCAAGAGAAAATTCAAGAGAAAGATTTAAACTACATGGCCATGTTGAAGCACTACATGCACACAAGATACAAACTGCGAAGCAGTTCATCATTTGAGTCAAAAAGATATTTTGGATATTTAAAAAACAGACACACCCTCTACACACACTCTGGGATTACTTTGACACTAACTTCAAGCAGCTCTTCAACCTGCAAAATTCATCACCACTATCACACTTGGCTGCCTCTTGTTTCTGAACATTTAGGCGCATACTTAAAAGTGAATATAAGGTTTAGAGAAAACTGCAGTGGGGACTGAAGCCTGATTAGTACCAGTTCACCTGCCTGTATGAAGACCATCCCCCTCAGTCAGAGGGCAGTGGTCTCCCACGAAAGTCAAGGCCATCACATATTTGAAGCTGTCCCTCTGTAAATGATCTTTCCAAAAGTATTAAAATGCACGGTTTTATCAAAGCAGTTTACAAATAGGGAGATTCCAGTGGCAAATTAAAAAAAGAGAGACAAGTCTGTGCCATGTTTCTCCTATCCCACCGGCAGTAATGACAAACCATTAAACAGCAATGTGCATATGTACTAAAACTTTCAAATGAAAATCACCTTAAGGGGAATCAGTATCAGTCATAAGCCATATAGAGTCCCATATTTCCTGCATTTGGAAGCCATTCAGCTCCTAACCAAAGTCTCCTTCTCCTCCCCAGTCCCCTCAGGGCTCGGCTCTGGAAAATTCAGAGGTTTCCTCACGGTCACAAATACAAATACAGCTTCAGATCCTCCAAGGGAGCTGTAGAGACCCCTACCTTTGCTGGTGTCTCACTTCCTTTACATCAACAGCAGCTGCTGCAAAGTCCACCACTGAAAACCCCTCATCTTTAACACCCTCACTTAACAAAGGTCTTTCAAGAAAAAGAAAGAGGGAAGGGGTAGGGGAGAATTCCAGATATGTAAATAAGAGTACCTCAACATTTTTGGACTGCATTAAACTTTCTTGCAAGTTATACAATATCTGGAGAACCCCCAAACCATGCACATTTAACAATCTTTCATAGCGTAAAACAAGACCTCATCAATGAAACAGTATTTTTAGCTGGCTAGTCTGAAAGCTGTCAAAATATTGCCATATAATAGAGCCTAAAACACTGCTTCTAAGTGAATACAACAGGAAAAGCCAGAAGCTCCATGACTTGAGTTTTCTTGGCTTGGGTTTTTTAAAAAAAAACCACAAAGATCAAGCTACTAACCACGTGTTTAGAAACAGGTTTTCATCCTCCGCATCTAAAAACATAAGAGGATATTGCAAGACAACACAAAACTTGGTATAAAATTCTGTAACATCAACATATTTCCATTTACATAGCACACACAAACTGAGAACTGCAAGAGCAGCATCTAGACGATTCCCTCCTTTCTCAAGCAGCCTTTACTAGATGGGGCAGCTGCACAACACAGTTGCATATTCAGAAAAATACTGTTACTCCATCTGACAACTCAGCTTTCTCCTCCTCCACTGAAGACTTGACTGTGATTATATTTAGGTACAGATGGATCATTTAATTTAATCAATGAATACCTGGAATTACAGAAAACATATTACATTTCTAATTTTCTTTTCATACAATCTTATTTAGACAGTGATTCATGACATACAATTTATCATCAGTCAGAAAAAGCACTGTTTTTTCGTTGTTTACACCACATACTTATGCAGATTCCAGTGACAGAGAGAAAGCTGGCTATGTTTTGATAGCAATAGCATTTCTCTCTAGGTCTACATTCAGGATGACAGAAATGTTGCTACTAGAGGCTTTAGGCTTTTCTTGTATAAGCCTGCTTTAAAATGTCATTGGTACCTCTGCTCTTTGAGAAAGCACATATAAATTTATCATTTATCATTTCATTCCTTTAGAGATTTGGAAAGCATCAAGTGTTAGCTTTCGTGTATTTTATCACTACTAATTGCATTTGTCTGTTAGGCCAAATTATCAGGAGCACGATTTCTACTTGTCTAAAAAAAAGGTAAACAAAAAAACAACTAGCACAAATATTATCAAGTCAAAATAGCCCCTTTACATTTGACCAGGACTGCAATGATCCCAATAGGATGTAACCTGAAGCAAAAATCAACTTTCTTCCTAGTAACAGGATTATTCAATACAAGGACATCTATACTTAATCAGAATACTGTGAAATAGCTGGGTGACAGCATCCACAGAATTTGTTACCTAAGGCCACCCTAGTGGTTACAGCCTTCATTGGAAGGTACAACTATGATGATGCCTGTTTACTTGCATAAGTTACAGTAAGAAGCTGTTCCCCTTAGAACAAACATTAATTTCCCTATATATGTTCCATTTGGAAGAATTTCTAGTAAGAGCAGTAGCCTTTTCAGGGCTGTAGCTCTTCGCGATGCTGGCAAAATTATAATTCCAAAGCCAATATCATGGCAGTACTAACTACTGCTTCTGTAAGCCTAATACTGTAAATGCCTGATGCTAGCACAAATAAAGCTGAAGGCAAATTTGAAACACTTGTTAGAGTTACAGATTTAGACACTGAAGAACCACATCATGTCCAAGCACAGGAGAGACAGTTCTGGACAGTTGCAACCTAATGTTGCAAAGAGACAGTAAACTCACACATGGATTGTCTGAAACACTTAGAAAGCGGTTAGGAGCACCATTTATTTTTTTTACTTCTGGTTGGCGCAATTTACTTATACTTTTACACAACTTAAAAATGTTTTGATACTCCCATCCTGCCTAGAAACAAAAGCAACAACCCAATACTGCAGTCAATAGCACAGACTCCAAGAGGAGACATCTTCTGCCAGGAGAAAGGGTTCCATGGCACTCAAAACAAACACTCAAAGCCTCATACACTACATACAGCTACTCAAGTGTGAAATGTGGAAACAGTAAGTGATGGCAACCTTGAGATTCTCAATACAAAGGTCACATAAACAGACTCGTGCAAGCTTCCAAGACGCTACTATCAGAAATGAAGAATCCACATTCTTCACTCGGTGGGTGGAAAGATAGTATTTCTTATCAAGAGCTGTTTTCACATTCACTAGAAGGCAAATGTTAACAAACAATGTGAAAACAGATCAGTTCTTACAGTCACTGCAACTCCACAGTAAAATGGGCGGGGGGAGGAACAGGACAACACACAAAAAACGACCTCTGAACAGCTGAAACATGATGTTTCAGGTAACACCTCTCAGGACGGTATTTGAAACCAGAAAATCTCTGGACAAAATACCAGCACCAGTGGTAGTAACTGAACAGCAATAACATATTCTCGTTACACCGCAGGTGCCCAGTTTTGGGCAGCACTTCCAAGAACGCACCGTTTGATAGCTTTACTGGAGTTGTTTCAGAGAACAGGAATGACTTTCTCACCATTGATGCACTTGGGCAGTAAGAGCAAGGCACAGTGCCTTTGGGGCTGCAAATCTGTTCCTATTTTCAAACCCAAGCGACCAGTGACCGTCAGGGATTATTTCTCACATGCTTCGCTGGAGGACTCTGGTGTCCCTTGCAGATTAACAAAAAGCCCTATTTACAACAAATTGAAACTTTTGTCCCGAGATATTCTGCCTGTCCTGCTAATAACTTTCCTTTTGAAAATTATTTGTTTTTTCTGACTGACAGAGAAGGCAGTTAAAACAGAATCAGCTAATTCAACCATTTGTTCCATGCACATCTTCCTTCAGCTGCAACCCTGTGACAAGGCTGGAGGGGAAGGACCTGACATCCAAAACTCAGCTCAGTTTCCTACATAGAAGGAGCCATGCTATACCTTCTTACCTTGAAGAGGTTTCATTGAGATCTATACCTTTTCTCCCCAATGACCTCCCTGCTCCTGAAAGAGGGGCTGTAGGAACCCTGCCTCTAAGAGTGCCTGGCCTCACTCCTGCAAAGCTCAAAGAGTCACCACCCAGAACAGTTTCTACCTAGAGATGCTACCGGTGTGAGAAAATGGAAAATCAGAGGCATTTTAAGAAAATTCCATTTGTTGCTCAAACCTGAGATACCTCAGCTGTAAATTTTCGCTGTCACAAAGCCACCAGTCAAGAAAATACAGCTTTTTCTGAACCTGGTTTAGCATCCAACCCAGGAACCAAGGAACACAGGTTCGAAGGAGGAGCAGCTTCCAGATACCTCTGCATTGTAACTAAAGAGTAGCAAAAACTCACCGGAGACATGAACAAGGTGCTATGGATAGCGACAGAGATCTGTTTATGCTACTGTAGGGTAATGCCACCTTCACTGTATTTCAGGGGATAAGTGTTAAGGAAACCACAATGTTGTTAACATAAAGCTGTGCTGCCAGCTGAAGCTCAGGGCTTCATCCAACAGCACTGAACACCAGTTCCACAGCATTCCACATAAGGGCAACTTCACCACATAAGGCAAGCCCGAGGCCATTTCTGAAGGGACACTTCATCCAGAAGAAATTTCCTGAGATGAACCATCCAGCATTTGTGCTCCAGTGGAGATACACCTTACGCTGTTACACGTGAAACTGCAATTTCAAGTTAAGCCACCGCTTTGCTTACATGGTTTCTAATGCAACTGCTCAGCACAACAGCTCTTGGGAACTGCTGGCTGGGGAACAACATGAAGAAATGAAGAGGTCTCTTGCTCCTAAAATAAAATACAAGTAAGAACTAACCACAATTAATCCAAACTCATTTGAGAAAACACAAGTTACAAAAGCTGCTTTCAAAGAACGGTAAATTTAGCTTTATTTCAAAACAAGGAATGCCTGCATCAGGTTATGTTGCCAACCTTAGTGCAGTACACTTAACCATCATTTATAAAAACAAGGCTATATGAGACTTTCAGGTCCCAAATCAGTAAGTGAATAACGATAATATTTTCAAACAACAGGAATGTGTCAGTGCTCTCTGTTCCTAAACAAATCCCACTCTTTCACTGAGCTAGTCAAAACAAAGAGATAGTTTCTAAGGCAGTTATTAAGAGGTAAGGCCAAGCTTTAAAGGGGATGTTTTTGCAGGAAACTAAATGGCAACAAAAAAGGAATAGTAGTTTTAAGTTTCTTAGACTGATTAGGATTACTCAAAATTTGGAAAATAAAAGGCCAAACACTACTAGCCCATGCAACAGCTTTGAAAATACTTTTTCTCTCTAAAGTCATCCTTTAGAAAAAAATGCAGGCTTTTTCCTCTTCAATCCACTTATTGAACCCCACAGAACAGGTCACTTAAAAGTTATAAAAGCACATTACAGGACTAAGGCCAAGCCCGGACATTATTAGAGACATAGACTGCTCAGGCAAGGATTGCATCAAGGTGCATTACGGTGTAGACTAGCTGTAAAAGACTGCTGAAGAAGCAGGAAGTATTAATGAAATACACCAAAAGACACTGACAACTTTTACATAACCTATGACTTACATAACCCTACTAATATGTTAGGACTGTAATGTTTTCAGATGAAGGATGGTCTGTGCTGCATGCAGGAGAACTGCTTATTCCCCATGACCTTCACTCTGTACTTGAGTTTTCCTAGACATACACTGCAAACTTCTGTAGTGAAGATGAAGAAACAAAGACAACAGCCCAATCTAGAGGCAACATCTAGCTGTGCTTTTCACTGCCTTAGGAATAAAGCTACAACAAAGATCTAGCAGCCACACAAAGTTACCTCACCACAGGCTTCCACTGATGAGCTCTAACTTCTATTCTTAGTCAAATACAACTGACTTCAGACAGCAGGTCTTCAGTGAAGTCACAAAGATTGTCTGTTTGAGGATTTTCTTGGAAAAACATCTGTGATTGCTTTTAGATTTCTCAGACAAACAGGGTAGAGGGCTCATCTATACCATATGGGTCAAGAGGAGTTGTTCAGCATCTACACTACACTCACAAAACATTTTACTCCATACAACAAATCATTCCAACCTTTGGAAGTCCATTTCAGCTGATATGAGAGAAATTCAGCAATGATCAAACCATAATCAACGCTGCTACTACACAACCAGAATCATTCGGCAAATATCCAGGTCCTCAACCAATTAATGTCATTCACATGTTTCACTAAGTAAGTAATTACATATCCCAGAAATCACTCTCTGTGTTCTTTCCCTCCATTCCAGGGAAACATCTAAACTAAGTGGTCTTTATAGTGATAGCTCAGGACTAGTGACTTGCGTGTAGATATTGCAGAGTCACAATGAGATGCCCAAACTTGAGTTCCAATGAACTCAATGTTTTGCTCACATATACGGAAATCATTAATTTCCAGGTCAGGAGAAAAGTTCAAAGGGCGTAATCTCATTATACTTTCATGCTACAACAGAACACAGCCTAAATAAAATACCATACAAAGTTATACTCACAAGTTCATCAATTACACTGACTGCATCTTTGACAACTGCACAAACACTGCACTGCAGATTCCTATACACTGTAGCCTACAAATTTTTGTGCTGATGTCTGACATCTCACCTTTTCAAAACCAGTGACTAGCTTCCCTCAGAGACATCACTGTCCAGCTGACAGCGCTGTTTCACCAGCATTAGTGTTTCCCAGATGGCCTGGGTTGCTATGAGCAGTTTTTTAAACCACCATCATGTACCTACACTCTGTCACACTAACAGAGGGGCTTACAGTCCCAGAAAAGGCTGCTGCCTCCAGGAACTCCAGCCTTTCTCTGGCAAGGTTCTGTGCTAACAGTGGGCACCAGCTCCTGAGACACCCAGTACAGACACAACCTTTTCAAGTATAGGGGAGCCAGGAATAATGGACACCACACACCATTTTCTGATGAGTATAAACAACATCCCCTCTCCCTCCGTTCCTCCAGGAACTAGACACAAAATGCTAAAAATGCAAAAATCTGAAGCCAAATTTCACACACTACTCAGTCAGTAAGTCTTATCCAAGCTGTTGGAGGCTAGCTGCTCATCAATGGATTTTGGTGCCCAGATGGGTATCTCTGTTCATCAATGGATTTTGGTGCCCAGATAGATATCTCTGTTTAACAGACTAGCAATTGGGTCCCTGTAGTGCTGATGCTTTTTCACAGAACATAGGTCCGTATTTCAGAGTTAAGACTTCTCCTTGACTGCACACACAGTTCAGCTTCTTTCCTTGAGAAAACATTGATATCCATGCAATTTTACAATTATAGGAGAACACTTAAGAAAAAATATAACCATATCAGCTGCAAGGTAATATACCTTTTATTTATAACAACCAACAGATGTCCATACCAACCCTTTAAAGAAAATCTGGACATTGCATTGATTCTTGGAGAGGCTGAAAATAACCAACAGGTTTGGGCATAGATGGACGTAGATGGCATTACTGTTTCTATTTGAATTCAGAGTGTATTTTTACACTTGAATCCCAAGCGTTGCTGTTTTTATTGTGTGTAGGCATATGGGATTCCCAGCCAATGCTGCGTACCACAAATCTTATTTGGTATTGTGAGAACATCTACCTCTTGTCCTTGGGCCATGTCTTTCAGCAGCTGGGATCATTTCCCATCAGCATTTCCCCATCTCATCTTTGTGGTTTGCAACTTTGCTCCTTGAGGCTTGGTTGCTTTCCTATCGCACTAATCAGACAGTTCTAGGATTGTCTATGGATAAGATGATCTGACTTAAGAGTTCTCTGGGACCCAAATTACCTCATGCAGGAGTTTCAAGTATACGCAGAGGACTCAGCTGATGGCAATGAAATACTTCCTCAAAGGGGGCAAAGTGACACTTCCTTACCCTCAAGACAATTCCTACTGCACTGAAAACAGCATTGTACACACCCTCTTGTGTACTCCTAGTATTCACTGAAGCAAAATTCTTTAAATAACAAGTTAGATGCTTGGAACATTGCAGCCATATATATACAACACACAGCTTTCTAAGGGACCAGAAGCTATGACAATACCCTGCATTTCTAGAATAGCCATTAAGCTGTTAGAGAGAAATCTGAAGCTGGAGTGTTGAACCGCAAATCTTAACTTTAAACTAAGTGATGATAAAAACATCTAAATACCAAGAACTGGTGTCTTGATAGAGTTCTAAAAAAAGGACAAGACCACCCCCCTTTAAATTTCTGTCTCCTTTAAACAGGAGAAGAATCAAGTCAGTTAATCCATATTAATTTTGCTATGGCACATTTGTTTCCCTGTTGCTCACTTGGGGTTCAGCAGAAATTCCAAATTCTTAAAGTTAATTTCCTCTAAAAGTGCAAATTCACTCCTCTGTTGGATGGATTTTCTTTTACAATCAAGGGCTTAACACTGAATTTTAACACTGATTACCACCTTGTTTTAAGTGTGATGGAGCAAACAAAATTTACTGTAGGGGACATCAAAGCCTGCATGGAAGCATTAACTTCTGTCTACACAGATACTGTGGAAACTGTCAGCAAAACTGTGGGTATTTGTTGAGTGCTTAGTATGCACGCCATATAGAAAGGTGTCCTGACCACACTTATCCTCTTCAACACACAGCACTGGCTGCCCCAAGCAGACTACCTAGTAATACACCACCAGTCGCTGGATCTGGCTCCGAGGGCTCCACAGGAACTAGATGTCAACCGGGGCAAGCTGCAAGCAGAAGTCTTCAGGTGTTGTGCCAGCCAGGGCATGCTGCTTCACCCACTTCTTAACCTAGCCTGGACATCCACACAAGGAAATCTGCTTTCCCAGGCAAATCCTAGGAGCAGCCAGTACTAATGAAAGCATCTCACCTGCCTCCACCAAACTGGAAGTGTCCACTCATCTGCAAGCACAAGCTAAGAAAAATCAATGAAGTGTCATCATATCATCTGACTGGTCTTACACCACAAGTAAGATCACTGAGCTTCACCAGTTCTCCAGCCTTAACACACCCCATGAGATTTGCTCATTAGCAAAATATATCTTCTGCCTGCTGCCATTTTTAGGCTGCTTCAGTTGCAGTTAGATACTATTACCTCAAGACACTTGTGGAAAAGATCTGTTAGTGGACTTTGTTCTAAACATGACCCGGATGACAGAACAGACCTTAATCCTGACAATCTGAATAGTAAAACACTTAATGTCTATTGTGAGCTCCTCCACTTTGCAAATTATACTTGCTTTCCTTCTGGCATGATCAGTTCTCAGAGAAATAGCTTCACGCAAAAAGCATTCCAAAAGAAGTACTTACCTTTCAGTTTTGCTAAGTGATTAGGGCAGTACTAATTATTAATCTTTGATAGTTATCAGAAGCTTTGCAACTTACATCACACTTGGCATATACAACTATCATTTACAGTCCTACTCACTAAACACAGCACAGATTTCTATCCCATGGCATGACAAATACCTGGATCTCTAAAATAACCTTTAAAAAATCTGGTACAGCAACTACTCAAAATAAGAACACAGAGGCTTACCTAGTTTAGTCAGTATCTTTGGTAAAAGAATACCGAAATATAATTAGTGTTTCTTCCAGCTGTCACTTGTGTGGATGATGCTATTTTTACTGCTACAAGCCAAAGGGTCCTTTAAATACCACAAAAGCAAAGTCAGGCTCACATTCTCTCTCTTCTAAGGCTTAGAAAAAAGTTTACCATTCACCAAACTGTAGCTTTAATTCTTCGCAATACACTCCAATTGATTGTAAAATCGGAACAGCATTTAACATTAATTTTACTAAGCATCATATTTCCATGCTTCAGTATTCAGAACGCATCTACTTTTTTCTGTGTGCGTGAAAACCATAAATCTAGACATTAGCTTTATATCTTCTGCCAAGATTTAAATCTTAATTCCAACACGGCTGTGCACTTAATGATATGAAGGCACTGTTTTCATAGACACATTCAGTCCTGAAAGCAAAATCACGTCCTACAGAGCAGCCAAAATTTCTGCTGGTTACAGCAGAAGACATTTACTCACTGTTTTTTAAAATTTGACTTAGTTCTTCAAGACTGTCAAAGCTTTGCTGACCCTTCCTCAGAAAAAAAAAAAAAGTTGACCGGTGACACCTGATCTGAAGAAAGAAGTTTGCAAAGAATCCACTCCAAGAAACCTGCCAAAGGACACTATTGGGATACAAAAGATTACAATAATGTATTATTTAGTCCCAACTGATCATCCTACAGCACAAATACTACAGTCAGACTTCATGGGATTATCAGCATCTGAAAGGAGTTTCCAGGGGGTTTTGTCCTGTTGAAACAAGAAATCATTAGATAGCCCACTCCTATCCAAACATAATTTAAATTAAGAAGTATTTTAAATTTAGCGCTTCCTCCTATTCTAAAATAAAGCACAAATATGAAAATACCAAATTCCTTGTGTGGTTTTACCACTGGGAAACAACAGCAAGAACATGAAGAGGGAGATTTACAGCACTTTACTTGAAAGGTATTAGGTCAACTTCAAAAGCAGAAGGCAGCAGCATCCAGATGTTTATCAGCCCTTACTTCTTCAGGTTACCTTAGTTTCTACATCCAGTTAAGAAAAATCCAACAAGACCAGGCGCCATACCACCCCACAGCAGTTTTGGAATATCCACATCACCTTTTTCCTTCCCAGCCACAGGAGTCCACATGCTGACTGACTGCCTTTTGCCACACAGCCTCCGCCACTTGCCACAAACAGTGGTTGTGCTTTATGAACTATTATCCACTATCAGCCTAGATAAGCTGTAGCAGGCAGTGGAAAACCTGCCAGGGACAAAGTAAAACATCGAACTGAAGACGCCTGAGCTGCAAACAGAAACCAAGAAGCTGTACCTGCTGCTGTTCCCCTCTCAGGTACAAAGGAAACTTACACAGACCATGCCTTGCACCAGATTACTCATGCAAATTACAGCAGACTGGGGGCAACTTCTCTTTGCTGACACCGTAGATGCTTAGGCCCACTTGGGTTAGCAATAATGGAAAGCATAAAACAGAAACACACACACCAGAGGCAGCTGATAGCATCTGCTGCCATCCCTGTAACCAGCTTTTTGAAGAGCTTCCCTGCTGGAAGCAGATCCAAGGTAACAATGGAGGATCCCTGGCACCTCGTTCAGTTTTGTATTTTTTCATCCCAGAAGTGGAGAAGTGAATATATTTATTAATTGTCCTTTCAACACCCACCTGTTATGAGCATTCCAAGGCCAGGGATTGAATGAAAGCCACAAGTACAGGCAGAGGAGTGACAAAAAACGAAGTTCAAGAAAAGTAAACACGGAAACCAAGGAAAAACATTAACATTCTTTTTGCTGTTTCAATGCTCTTTTTCTACTCTCCACTTCTCCAAAGTGGTACAGAGCCCAAAGGCACTAAGGTGAACTACAGACACTTGTCACAGCCCTTGTCGCTCCTTCCCCTTCCCAAGTAAATTATTTCCTCCTGTTAACAGCACAGCCCATCCATTCCCCCCAGCCCCTCCCCACCGCAACATTAAGCTCAAGTTAACCAAGGACACAGTTTCTTGATAAGCAGATGGTCCATGACAGGAGACATTTGCAGCTTCGTAAGCATCAGCACAGACCACACAGCCAGCAGAGCTCAGGACAGAGACAGCAACTGCACTGGTGGTGCCGATCTGTTCCCTGCCAGTCCCACAGACTGCCACACACAAAGTCTTCTGAAATGCTAAGGCGTTCTTGTCAACAAGGAGGGCAACTGAGCCAGGGTCCCTTTGGTAGACCATACAAATTCCCTCCACTGGGGAGAACGTAGCCCAAACATTTAGTCTAAGAGCTGATAGTAATGCAAGGTCCAAGTACTACAACTAAGCCCTCAAGTTAGACTCTGCCTGTCTGAAGGCACACGAAAGACACAGCCCCCAGCTGGCGTACTACTGCATGCTACAGCGGTGGTCAGGATGGACTGGTGCAGGAGGATGGCCTTGAGTACCAGCAGCACTGGTCTGACAGCTGGCTACTCTGCCGAAACCCAGCACTTTGTAAAGGAAAACATAGGAGGGTGATAACAAGAGGTTTTGGCATCAATGTATTGTTATTCATGAGCAAGTCTGGGTCCTTCAAGACCTGGATAACTTGCGAAGCCCAGTGATCTCTCCTACATAAGCAGGTCAACAGTGAAATCTGTGCTCAGAGACACAAGGAGCCATACCCAGTCATCTGCCTTTCCCACCTCCTGGCTTTATTCTGAGCAAGAGGAAGGGGGAGGTAGAAATGGAAGAGAAAGTACGGCATAAATCCATGACTTCCAAGACACAAGCACAAACACAGCTCCACTGGTGTTCTTCCTTCCCCTGACTGTAGTGCCGTAGAAGCACAGGACCAATGCATGCTCCAGGACACAAGCAGTTCATGAGTAATTCAGGATGACCAGTAAGGGCAGTGCTGTCCTCAGAACAAGCCAGCTCAAATATCTTCCTTTGAAACTCAAGCGAATGATGTTTTCTGTATGCATTTTTCTTAGCAGGTGCCACAAAAGTTGGCAGTGATTTTAAAGCCAAGTGCATTCTGCCTTCTGTATTTTATCTTGCATGGCTAGATTTGGCAGTTCATTCGAAATACAAACTTTTCAAGCCTAAGAATTGGGTTATTTATCCCACCTTCTTTTTATAATGATGCTAAACTAACACTTGCAGGTTTAATGCCATATTTTGCTATTAATTTGCATTATTTGCATTTTTTGTTATTAATTTAAAATTGAATCCATATAGAAGACAGAGGTAAAATACTAGCATTTAATCAAGCCAGAAAGCATTTTTACATCATCCTTACAACCAATTATTTAGCAAGTTTCCATGAAACATTGATCCATTTGAAATCTGACAACTTCTATGTTTCTTCTGAAGCACTAAAATCCATACTGTTACTTTTAATTTACAATGCTGCACAGTACCGGCACCTCTGAACTTCCAATACAAAGGCTGCATTGTCCCAGGAGCAAGGAAAACAAGCTGATGCAACTGAAGGGTAACGCTAATTTTGTTACATCTGCCTACTGCCACTATATAAGTCAGACGACGTTCAACAGTACACTTTGATGTAACAAAACCCAACCCACTACAAAAAAAAAACATAAGTTTTGCCAACTCGCAGTTCCCAAACTGTAGGCAATTCGCATGAGCATTCACCTTCACAGAAAGGTGTTTTAACTGAAGGTCAATACATTCCAGAAAGCCAAAATATTAGACACAAACCCCAAATACCTGGGGACCCCTGCTGCAAGAAGTTAATATATTTCCATCATGGCTCATTTCAGAGGAAAGATTTAGACTCATCTTTGACTGCTGACTACCCAGACATTATAGCATCAATCTGAGTGCTGGGAAATCTACAGTGAAACTTACTGACTAAAGACAATTTTTTTAAATTACATTAGCATTATATATTTCCTTGGGAGGTGCATCTCTTTGATAAAGACACTGCAATTAAAAAAAGAGGAAAGAAAGGAAAAAAACAAAAGCCAAGAAATATGCACTACCAGCACAGGAATTACTGTAAAACCAGGCATCCTTTTCGGCAACATCCGACCTGAAAGTAATTGCAACAGATGCTCCAACAACAGAACTGTCCTGGCAGGAAATAATTACAGCATCAAATAGCAATAAAGTCATTACATATCTTGGGGTGTCAACAGAGTGAGACCAAAACCAGTTGAATCAGTCACTTTCTTTTTTAAAAAGCATTTAAATACCGCACAACAGGTAAGAATGGGAAGTTCAGAACCAACAGCACCTTCTTCCTCTTGAGGGAAAGCGCAGGTAGGAGCCCTGGCTAACCCTCTGCTGCTATCCAAAGTATTAAGCTGTCTTTATCAGCACTACGCAATTCCTCCATTAATATTTTCGTTGCCGCTATAGGAAATGCGGGACCTCTCTGAACTCTTCGTCTTTCACGTAGTTTTTATGCAGAAAAAAGCGTTTCAAGGAGCAACACGTAATGAACTTTCAGCGGTGCCCTCCTTGGGCACGGCAATATTCTGTTTCACTGACGGTCTGTCGGCCTGGTTGTGCCAGTGAAAAGAATTCCTGCGGGACTGCCCGGGAGCGCGGGTAGTCTGACCCGCAAGGTAAGTTACAGGAGTCGCGCTGCAGTCGCCAACCCCCGATCACACATCCCTCCCCGGATACTCCTTCATCCAACTTCTACGAAAGCCTACATCGGTCGTTTTCAAGTCACATATTATGGTAACTTGGCCACTGTGGTTTTGGTTATGTTCCTCCTGCTCCTCGTGCTATCCAGCAAAGTAAGAAGTTGCCTGAATCCAGAGACTTCCAGATCCATCCTCTAGATAGGCTGTAAGCATCCCCAGTGCTAACCGACTGAACACAGTCACATTCCCAGTGCCCTGCAAGACAGACACACATCCCGGCTCCCAGAAGTTTGGGGCAGCAAACCAACCCGCGAAACACACACCTTCACCACCACAACCACCACCATCCCCCGCCGCCCTGCCCGTCCTTCGCCACGGCTCGTCCCCAGCAGCGGGACCCCCTTCCTGCCGACCCGCCCCGCGACAGCAAGGACCGCGACATCCTAGGGAAGTCGCGACACGGTACCATACCCGCAACCGGGGCAGCCCGGTAGGGATCGCTCACCTGGGGGCAGCTGCAAGTTGGCCGGCAACTGGAGGGTGGCCGTGGGCGGACCCTTGAGCGCCACCGGCCGCGGGACCCCGGGAGCGGCCGCCTGCGGCACCGGGGACCCCGCGGGGGCGGGCGC
>JAWMRA010000078.1:104987801-105055126 GCA_035584735.1 Pseudotriccus pelzelni | reverse complement strand
GGCGGGGGTGCGCCGGGCACCTTGGCGGCGGGGCTGCCCCGCTCGGCCGACGAGCCCGCGGCGGCGCGGGCGGCCGCCTGCTCCGGTTGTCCGCCGGGCCTCAGCCTGACGGGGGCCGCCGCCGCCGCCGAGGTGCTCATGAAGGAGGAGAAGGCGAGGGGCCGGGGGGCGGCCGCGTCGCGCAGAGCCCCGCGGCGCCCCGCAGCATTGCGGGCGGGGGGCGCTCAGGCGCTGCCCCGGCCGCCGGCGCGCCCGCGGAAACACATGGCAGCGCCGCTCCTGCGGCTCCCGGGCACCGCGCACGTGGGCCCCGCCGGCCCGGCCTCCCCTGCCGGCGGCGGGAGGGAGGGAGGGAGGGAGGGAGGGAGGGAGGGAAGGATGGGAGGGAGGGGAGGACGGGCCGGGGGCGGTTCCACTCCGCCACCGCGTCCTACTGCGGCGGCGCCCGGCCCGGCCCGGCCCAGCCCCACCGCCGCTCTGAGCCCGCCCGCCGTGTTCGCGGAGCCCCGCGCCCCGCCGGGTGAAAGTTGGCGGCAGCGGAGAGACCCCGCGGCGGGCGGGGCCGGGGGCGCGGCCGGAGCCCCGGGTGGGTAAGGCGGGAGGGGTGAGAGCGGCAGAGCCGCGGAGCTGAAAGCGAACGGGGCCGGGCGCTGCTCTTCCCGCCGTGCCATCCTTCGGCCCGCCTACCTGCGCCAGACCACCCCCGGCTGTACCTGGGCTGCAGGTGTCCTTGGGGTTTCCATTCGAAACGAAAGGGACTCCGGCAAGTGTGGGAATTCTCCGTGGCACTATACGAACTTGCTGACAGGCCCAGAAGGCGAAAGCGACGCGCACCTGGAAGGATGAAGGGGACAAAGTTGTCCCACTTGACCTTCACGCCCGGGACTCGGCTTGAAGAAAGGCTGAGGGGGGGCGTGCAACTCGCTCCCCTTGTAAAGCAAGGCTAATCGTGACAGGATGCATACAACACAGCTGTAAGAACAAATTTCAGGGTATAACTGAAAGTTTTTGCTCATGTGATGGGAATGTCTGCACGACCTTCAGTGTATCATAGCTATGTTTGGGCTAAATTTCAATAGGTTTTGAAGCGCGTTTATGCACGTGCTTGACTTTACCCATAACACTGAAGGGATATGGTTTATATCTGCCCAAATTGAACACAGCATAAGCAATTACAAAATCCAAGGCCTGCTGTATGGTTCATTAAAGTGGTACAAAAAACACACAGTCCAACAAAATATTAGGAGAGAAAAAATAATTACTCATCTGTTAAACATCCCTTGCAACTGGTTTTTCAGGTAGAAAGGTAGACAAATTCTAATACTCGATACACTGAAAATCATGTAAAATGTGAACAGAATGCAAAAAATTATACAGCTCTTTTTATGCCCTGATAGATATTTCCATGCACTGCTGCTTACAGGTTTTTCAGATTGCAGGAGCCTCTTTTTGACCATTTCCAGTAACGACTTTTCTTGATTTTATAGTGTTACTGCTCTAAATTGTTATGGGCAGCAACAGAAACAACTACAGAACAAAAATTGCTTGAGATGAGAACTGGAAGCATATGCCCGCAGCTTAATTTCCAGGGTGGTCACAACACAGGTAGTTGTACCCTCCCAAACTCCACTAGTACAGGTAACAACAGGCATGGAGATCAGTTCCATGTACTAGGTGACTAAGGGCCTTAATGGTGCTAGAGACAGACAGATTCTGAGTCTCTGAAACACAGTATTTGCTTTCTCACACAGCAACCCCTCTCCCTTTTCACCACAGCTCTTGCCTTGTCTCAACTCTCACCATGTCTATGCTATTCCAGAACAAATCAGCCCAAAATCTCAAAGAGGTGACAACAGCAATGGTTACAGTTTCCAAGTATCAGAGCAAGCTAGGAAGATGGTGGAAGAGGAGGTGATAAAGACAGGACAGAGGCAGCCTCTGTACCCTTCAGAGCTCTGCCAAATTACATCATTTCTTACGTATAAGAAGCTGTTATACACACAAATGTAACAACCAGGGTACAGTGAGTTACCTCCCACATGCCAAATGATGCTCAGAGACCAGGAGATGGGGAAACTTCAGTTCCAGTGGAGACCAGTAGTGACTGATGGCAGAAGGAGGAGGATGCAAGGGAAGGCATGATGTTCGCTGTTCTTGGACTTCAGGGATAATGGAGTTGCCTTATTACTTAAGGCCAAGTTTTTATCTTGGGGCCGTTCAGCTTCTGAGGGAATGTCTGAGGAGTGAAAGCGTATCTGTAAGCGACAAAAAGAAACAGCTGAAGATGACAGAAGTGTATGCACTACAGCTGCAAGGCACAGAAGAGTGTAAAAAGAAGTAGAAAATATAATATGGTGAGAAAAAAATATACAAAGCAAGGAGCAAAGGAAACAATATGAAATACAACACAAGAGAAGGCATAGCATAATTATAACAGAGGAAAAAAAACCCATATCCCAGTGAACAAAGCCCAGATTTAGAAATACGTGTATCTTTAAAAAAATGAAAAAGTTAAAGTGCAATAAATGTCCAAACAAAGCAGAGGTGTACCCATTATTCTATGAAACTGCACAGCAAATAAAAGGAACGATTCTTTTTCCACACTGGAAAAATGTGTATAATTGAAGCCCAGTGTGCAGTCTTCATTAACAAAGTTAAGAGAAATGCAAAAAGTGATTCAGAATAACAAGGACCAAAGAATTTGGAATTTCAAAGCTATTTTTCATAACTGAAGAGGTTACAGCAGATGTAAGGAAACTTACTTTTTTCATTGCCTGGAGTTTTGTTTCTTTTCTAAAATGTTTGTTCTCTAGGGTGACCGTGACCACGAAAAAGCCCCATGCATTGAAAAACTCTGAATTAAGTCATCATTCTTGTCTACACCTTTTTTACCCCAGCAGATACTGCCAAGCATGGTAACTGCTTTTCAAAGTCAGCTGAAGATACACCCAGTTGTTCACTCCATGAACACCCAGCCTTGGTAAACTGACCTTTTTTACCACTTCAAATAACCCATGAATGGGCTCATCTGACGCTCATGTAGAAGTACCTTTACCTTCTGGGCATAGGAAAGCATTACTACAAAAAACAGTTCAAATTTCCTTCCCAGGAGCTATCAGATTATATATGTATACCGCCTGTAGTTTGGTCTGCATAACCCACTTCCAACAGCTGAGACTTACGCAGTGCATGCTGAATCTGTCTCTGCTGTTCTAAGCTTTCTGGAGGCTTTCAAATAGCATATTTAAAATACAAACCAGCTACCCACTCTCCAAAATTTTTGTCCAAACAGTGGACTTTAACTTGTCTGAAGACAGACCTTTATCGAGTCCTTAGATCTTAAGTCAGTTTCACATCCAACACTGGTTTCAGTCTACTATAACCCTATAAAAATCAATCTGATATGCTTCAGGGTTTTTAATCTGTCAGTGATCCTTTTGACAAAAGTTTTATTTTCTCTCAAATTGATAAGTCATCAGTTAAATACGACAAGCAAATTAGCTGGAATGAGAAACTTGTAATATATGCCTTAAGGTTTTCCTAAGCGCCAGAGACTTGCAAGCACTATGGAATTAACTTAACCATGTAACAGCAACATGAAAGGCAGAAATAGGTGTGAAGATTTAATCTCATTAGTTAAAATAGTTAATTTAAATGGGAAAAATTAAAAATTTGACATGAAACAAATAGTAATGACGAATGCTAGCTGTTCAGGAAAAGATGCTGAAGATGCTGAAAGAAATGAGATACTTTAGATAAGAGCTATAAAAATCAGATAATAGAAAATCTGAAAAAAAAAGTGAGAATGAGTTAGCTGGATATGCAGGAATAGCATGTATGAGCAAAAGACTAAGTAGTGGGAATACAATTACAAATGGGAATTTTTTTACTAATGAAAACAACCAAGTGAAATCACATTTAATATCAGCAGTAACCACACCTGTATTACGGTTGCAATTTAAGTAGATTTACTTTTTTTTGTTTATAGTCAGCATTACAGTCTGCCCTGTTTTTTCTATCTTGACTCATGATCTTTTTTTTGAGACGTTCAGATCACAAATGCCAAACCAAACATTACAGTGATTTATATGTCAAACTCTGTTCCATGAGGTACAATACCCTGCAGCTTTAAAACCTTATAAAACATTTAAAAGTCCAACAGGAAGGTACAACAAAATATATATACTTTTGTACTGTTTTAAGCCATACTGAACTACTAATAGGAAGAGAGCTAAATGAACATGGAGACTTACAGTGAGGCATGTGAAGTCCCAGAAGAGGGAACCCTGTCTGGCTGTGCAGCTGCAGTGCCTGCTGGTTTGGGAAACCCCAAGCTACTTCACAGAATCACAGAATCATTTAGTTTGTAAAAGACCTCCAAGATCATCAAGCCCAACCACTAACCCTGCACTGCCAAGTCCATCACTAAACCATGTTCCTAAGTGCCACATATAAACATCTTTTAGATACCTCCAGGGGTGTGCCTCAGCCACTTCCCTGAGGAGCCTGTCCCAATGTCAACGGCCCTTTCAATGCAGAAATTTTTCCTAATACCCAGTCTAAACCTCTCCTGGTGCAAATTGAGGCCATTTCCTCTTGTCTTCACCTGTTACTTGGGAAAACAGACCAACGGACCCCCACCTGGCTACAACCTACAACCTCCTTTCAGGTAGTTGTAGAGAGTGATATGTCTCCCCTGAGCCTCCTTTGTTCCAAACTAAACAGCCCCAGCTCCCTCAGCTGTTTCTCACAAGACCTGTGCTCCAGACCCTTCACCAGCTCTATTGCCCTTGTCTTGACCTGCTCTAGCACCTTAATGTCTTTCTTATAGCGAAGGGCCCAAAACTGGACGCAGCTCTTGAGATGCAGCCTCACCTGGGATGATCCCTGCCCTGGTCCTGCTGGCCACATTACTTCAGATACAAGCCAGAATGCCACTGGCTGCCTTTGGTCACCTGGGCACACTGCTGGCTCAAATATATTCTTCATTGGAACACAGTAAAAAAAAATCTACGACTTAACATTTTAAGAACTACAAAACTGTATTAAGAATTCACACTGGATACCACTTGCTATTCAGTAAAACTCACTGAGAGAAAGCAGTTTTATCGCTCAAGCTGCAGTGGCCTATAATAATACAGCATTATGTAAAGTGACATTGCTGTTTTTATTTATTGATATTGTTCATGAATAATGTACAACATTGCAACACTTAGTAAATGAAACAGAACACAAATAAGAACTTTACTGGATTCATAATACCACTGAGTAGTAACTATCCCATTTGCAAAAATTACAGTTAAAAAAACAGGAAAAAAGGGGGGTTGTGACAGATTTTACGCGTCCTGTACCAACACGAACCCAGCCCAATCAATCACCAGCTTCTGGAAAACATGAAATTTTTGTGTGGCTAATACATGTGCAAGAAAAGAAAAGATGAATATGTGAATATTGGATGCATAGCGTATTGGGTGCAGCACAACTATAGCTATGTCAAGTTTCAGCAAAACTACTGACGTCAGCTTAGAAAGAAACAAGTTCAGTCAGCAGCTCTGTGCACTGTAACCAACTACTGACTCTTAGATCTTCAAAACATTATGCTATCATAATTGCTGTGTGACAGGTATGTTTCTCTTTTTTTTTTTCAGATTCTTTTTCCCTTCTCTATTTCTGCAACTTTTGCATTAAAAATCTGATTAAACCAAAATGATTAGTACCACTGATTTCCAACTGTGATGCTCTAATCTATTTAGTTACATTCCATAGCAAAAACTATGCAGCTAAATATTTGTAAAGCATTTCAAAGCAATGAAAACAGTCAAAATCAGATTTATAAAATGAGGCAAAGGTCAATTAAGAGATCACCAGCAACCAACAGTGGAGTTACCAAAGAGGCCAAATGGGTGTGACTCTTGCAGATGGTCCTGTGCAGGGCTAAGGATTGGACTCGATGATCCCCGTGGGTCCCTTCCAACTCAGCATATTCTGGGCTGCATCCCCTTCCCAGCACTTAACAACAGCCATGATATGGCTGAGCAAAAGCTGTAAAACAAACTGTACCAGTAAAATCTGAAATCCAGCTTCAAACAAATTCAAACTGGTCTTGGTGTTCACCTACCTCCTTGAACAGAGACTGAAATACTGCTGAGGTATATAGAATGTCTTCCTGTTCTTTCATGCTGTACCCTAGTATAAAACAAGCTCAGATGGCATAACACATAGGTGGTTATGCCAGCTATTAGAAATTTTTATTTCAAAAAAACCCCCAGAACAATTAAGAATTAACACTCTGGTGAGTATACCAGCTTTGCTGGGAAAATAAACCTACAGCAGAATTAATTCTTTTCTCTAGGGAAAACCCTTCCAAACAAACCAACCAAAATCAAACCAAACAATCCACTACTGACTGGAAAAAGGGAATAGCAAAAAAAAAAAAAGTTTCATCAGGGCAAATGATGTATTCTCCTTCAAATGTGTCCTTGTTTTCCTTTATCCTCACACTATCATGTTGTAGGAAACTATTGCTGGAGTGGTGTGTTTAATTTCCACCTCCCTATGCTTGCCTATCATCTTGGATTAAGCAGGTGCAGGATTTTTAGCTGAAGTGCTTTTCTTCCACTGGGAATTCATAATTTGATTTACTCTAAGCACACACAAAGCATAAAAGCATGGAAATACATGATTTCTGAACCTGGAACTGCAATTTTGTTTCCTTTTTTTTTTCCCTTCGTTCCATGGATATTTCAAACAAACTGGTTTATTAATCAAAAATAATAAAGTGTCCACAGAGAATACCTAAATATATATTCTTCTTCTTTTGGTAACTAATAAAAAGATGGAGATTTTTTTTCCTTCCTAGTTCCTCTCCTGCACTGTTCTCATATTTGAAGGGGCAGAGGGGTATTTTAAACTTTGAACAAATGTTGAAAGTGAAAATTTAGTCTAATGTCAAAAACATTAATGCAAAGGAAATGAATTGCTTAACTTCTTTAAATATTTGGGAAAATACATTTACATATTGTTACCTCTCCCATTTTTTCCTGTGCTATCTTCCTAAACATCCAAATCCCAGTCACTTACTGTACTGTTGTATTAGGAGAGAAGAAATGCATGCTGAATTTCAAAGCACACACTTGTTAAAATTTGTTCAGACATATTTCAGTTTGAGTCCATTACCTCAGGTCTTGTCACAGAGCACCACCGGCTCTGTCCTCTTAGCACCCTCTCTTCAGGTATTTATAGACATTGACTATATCTCCCTAAGCCTTCTGTTCTCCAGACTGAGCAGCCCCAGCTCTCTCAACCTCTTCTCATAGGTGAGTTGCTTCAATCCTTTCATCATCCTTGGGCTCTCCAGTATATCCATGTCTCTCTTGTACTTGGGAGCTTACAACAGAACGCAGCACTCCAGGTATGGCCTCACCAGTGCTGAGCAGAGAGGAGAGATTGTCTCCTTTTAACCTGGTGGCAACACTTTGTAGATGTAGTAAGTATTCAAGTAACTGCTCAAAAAAAAAAAAAATACTGCATTCTGATAATACATTAATGTAAATTTCTGTATATACTCTCAAACCTTTGTTTTCCACTTGTGATAGAAACAGAAGCTATTAAGCTATGAAGGAACCACAGCATCTCAGAAACACTGTGATAAGGATCACTACAGGATAAAACATTGCTATAATTTTCATAATTTTCAGAGACAATGATAATGTCTTATACAACCCACACAAGTAGCATGTTTCCATACACCTTCCTACACTGCTTCCTGCGTGAAATGTTCCCAACAGTGTCTTACACTATTATAAATCAGCAGCAATCACTATAGCTCCCAGCACTATCAATCTACAGAGACACTACAAAAGTCACCTAACATTGTACCACCAGATGTTAGGGGAGATTTCATACATCCAGTTGAATGCACAGGTGTCACGTGGAATAATTTTTGTGAGAAGATTTTTTTATACCAGTTATATAATTGTTTTCTATAAAGTCATTAATACATATCTGTGATGGCTGGTTTCTCCTTATTAGAGTAAGTTCAGTGGTTTTCTCCACCAGATTTCACACTGTAGCATAAAAGGAAATCATTAAAACAAGTATATTTACCAAGCATTCCCCATTTTAATGAAGGAAAGAAGCCCAAGCTTTTCTTGAAGCATTTAATTTGTACTGCATGACTTCTTAGCAAAGCTGATTGCTAATTTGTTGGTCTCCTTTGAGTTACTGTAGCACCTTCTGGGTAATTATTTTCCAAAAATTCTTACCCAGTTTTTCTTTAAGGAAACTATTCTAGCAACACTGTGTTTGCCAAACCCTCTTCTGATGCACAACTACTGGAAGGACAGAAATTTAAATACCCTTTAACACAACTGAGCAACAGCTGAAGAAACTCTAATTCTGTCCCTGGTAGAAGCATTCCAAGTAAAGCAGGACACAGCCTATTTCACTAACCCACGTAGATCTATATTCATCATTTTACAAATGCCATGACTCAGTTTGGTGTTTTTTGGAAAAAAAAAAAAAAGTCAAGAAGTACTGTTTGGAAGAATGCCAAAGTTTGGCACCTATTCCTTTAGATTAAATTTAAAAAAAAGGCATGCACAGGGTTTCTCTCAAATGGAATTCAAAACTTTTTTCAGTTTCATTGGCATCAAAATTGCTGTCTGCTTCCTGGTGAATTGAAGAGCATCCACATGGTTTGGGATGCAAGACTGGCTTCTAGTGCTGCATTGTCTTTCCTTGAATATGTAGAGAATATTTGTAGTGGTTCAAGGATTATCTTTCCCTCTCTGAAGTGTAATAATAAAAATACTTATTCTAATATAATAATACTAACAAAAATCAGTAGCATTTGTTCATTTAAAAGAGATGCAAAAGGTGGGCAGAAGCTTCATCTGGGTTTACTGAAGAGCTAACTATGACCATGTGCCATGAATTTGTCAACTAACTATCCCTGGTGGCCCAACTGCCAACACACCTCTGCCAGTCCTGTAGACAAGGTCCCATCAGCATTTTCTTGAAATTAAAATGAGAATGGCAAGAAAGGTGTCCTACATTGTTTACAGTGTGTGTGTGGGAAGTATATTCAGAAAGTTGGTTTTCTTTTCATGTTTACAATACTTTTTTTTTTTTTTAATAAACCAGTTGTCAGATTCTGTAAATCCTCAGCTTTTTACATGCTCATTGCTCAGTCTACTCCACATCTATCTACATGCTCCAGAACTCTTTCCCACCTCTGAAATAGTATGGTAGATCTGAAGAACAGTGGTCTGTGCTTTGGTCCAAGTTCATTAAGGATGAAAGAAATTCAGAGGATGGGAAAAGCAGACAGTAAGAAGGACTTCCCTGGTTTCTGTCTTTTGGAACTCAAGAAGAGATCATAAAACATAATCCAATTAACTACACTCTTAAGGCAAAAACTAGGGAGTAAGAGACATGTACAGGCAGATCCCAGCAGGACAGGAAACCAAGATGGTGTGATGGGCACATCACAGTATAGCACAGTAGAAGACTGCAAGGTTAAGCACTACCACTTGCATCAGTAACTCAGCTACTGTATGCTCACCTTGGGAAAAATAAAAACACATAAACACTCAACAATTAAGAAAGGAGGAAAGAAGGAATTAGGATTTCTCATTACCTTTTGTCCATAACCTCCAAGTTAAGAATCCAAGTCTCTGAGCAAGAGGGAATTGGGAGGGAGATAATGCTGATGCCTCAGATTTTTTTTGATTTTTAAATTTTTGTAGATTTTAGAAGTAGATGTGTAGTGAATGTAGATTTTAGAAGTAGATGTGTAGTGAATGTAGATTTTAATGTAGCTGTATTATATCCCTTACCCTGTAGCATAATGTTTACACATACCCAATCCTACTACCCCATTTCATAGCAATCCCTCTAAAATTCCATTAGTGTGTTTAGTCTTCTTTTCAAGGTAGAATTGCAGAAAAACACCTTAAGGCCTGGACCAGAAGATATCACACAGACACAGTGACCTTCAAGCTCAGAACTTTGGAGGAACTCCAAGGACGGTACGTGCTGTGAAGACGAGGAAGATGAGGAAGAAGGAGTCCCATATGCCCCAGACTCAATTCCCAAAGGGGCATGTCGGGGACAGAACGGGGCAGAACTGGGGGATAGACAGAACTGGGATTGAATGGACCTTATTATAAAATCATAGAACCACTGTCTGAGGAGGCACGTGTGGTATGTACTCCTCAAGGCCTAAAGACTCATTAAAGGACCTGCTCTCTTTATCTTATCTCCTACACTAAATTGGCCTGGAGTCTTTTTCTCTGAGGTCTTTTAGGCAACAGTGCTAAAAGCAAGAATGGCTATTACCTGACAAATTATCTAAAAGACAACTTTCCCCACAAAGGTTCTCAAATAGAGACATCACAATGTGTTTACTTACTTGTCAGTTCCAGCACTTACGCTAAAACCACCAATAGCATTAAGAGGCGTAAGAAAAATGGCAAAAATATCAGACTGATAAAACTAGCATTTACAATATCAACACAGTAATGAGAAGTACTTATAAAGTTACCCACTTGGAAACAAAGATTGGTCAATATAGAAGTGATAATCACTATTCAACTTTCTCTTTGGATATTTTATTTCATTGGTGGAAAGACAGAGAGAAATTCATAAAATGCACATAACATAAATAAAACTAGCGTAAGCGTTTAAAGGATTCTTATGCCCTTCAGTCCTTTGCCTCAAAGCCAAAGTGATATTTGATTTTGCTTTCACCAAGGCACATACACTTATAGGTCTGGGGGAGTTTTAATTGATTCTACAGAAAAATTGCTCCAGTTTACTCATAACCAAAGTTTGGAAGCAATTACAAAACATGCTGATGTTCTATCTTCCCCCCTCCCCTCCTCTTCTACTAAGTCGGGAAGATACGTATCAAAGAGAATTAATGGGAAGCCTTCTAAGCAGTGAAGGTGGACACTGCTCCTGTCTGCACTGGGGAGCTCAATCCACTGCAGCAGCTTCCAGCTGCCTTAACTACACCTATGCCAGAACAAAAAGGTCATCAGTGTACGCGTCCAGACACTGGAGCACGGTCATTGCTATTGCTGCAATGGTCTCTGGCACACAGCACGAGCAGGCAGCCGGGCACAGCTGATACATTCTGGGGGCGAGGAGAGCCTGGTACGAACATGGTCTCAAGGACAAAAAGTGGTCTTCAGCAGTTTTGTTCACTAATTAAGAAGTACCCCATCAGCTCATGCACTGTGAGAGCTTCCAGAATTCACGAAGCACAAACTCAGCAATGGGTGTTCTGATAGTCTTCAGAATTTGAAAACAAGAAACTGCATCTGTGAATTTTACATTCAGTTTGGCCTTTCACATTGCTCTCTCTTCTGTAAGGGATGTTATTGCTGTGTTCTTTTTAACTTTATATTTTTATCTCGACTCTTTCATGCTGTAACATTGTTTGGTCTCTCTCCTTTATTATTTTCAAATTATACAGTAAAGTTCTTCACAGATCTATACATATGTAGAACAGTTACATTTGCTGATGCTCCTTAAAATAAAAGAGCTTATAATGATGATTTTTTCTTTTTGTGAAAAATGGTGATGTTCATTTTTTTAAGAAATGCAAAAAAAATTAACCTAAATTAATTTTTTTTAACATATAAAATAGTAAGAACTACCAGTTTGTTGTCAATACTGTGGATTGTCTGACATTTTTAAGCAGAAACTTACCAGTGTCAAACTACTTGTCTGCTAAAGTTGCAAAGCAGTGTGTGATATATTCTACTGTGGCTGGACCCTCAAGAGTCAGTTTATGATGCTGTTAATCACCATTCTGGCACCAGCAGCCAGGTCTGTATAATCATGGTGATAAAGTAATCACAAAGACTCTTTCACTAACTAGCAATAAATTCAAGAAGGAGCAAACCATTGCAACTTTTTTTCTAAAGTCAGAAACCGCTGAAGAAGCAATGTAGATGAAGACAGAGACAAATTCATAACAGCACACAGGAGTAACCTTCTTCTGAGAAATAGCAATTTTAAATCACTTTCAGGCCATAACAGTTTTTAAGTTAACAGAAAGTTAACCCACAGATTTAAATATGGATTTAGCTGCTCCAACACAAATGAGAAGCACTCTCTTCCCTAGTGTACCACACATCGTGGTTTTGGTATTGTACCACTCCCACCATCCCACAGTACCAGGAAATGTACCAGCACCATAATAGTGTATAAGAAGCAGGGATGCTGAGGTACATCTTTATTTTTCTTCCTTACAAGCTACTATGGAAAATCCAAAGGATAATAGCACATTACAATTTTCCTAATGGTAAATCCAGCTGAGTAAGTTCTTTACTTCCCAATTTCCTACTCAATCACTCTCTGGTGTAGTTCTTAATTCTCCCATTCTCCCACAAAGTCATCTGCTTGTGAGCCCAGTGAAAACACACAGTTTGCAAAAGTAAAAGATAATTCATTTTTTTAAGTTAGATAATTTTGATGAGCCGTTTACTACAAAAAGCTGAAGATATCTTCAGTCACTTGGACTCCCTTTCTTGGGGAGCAGCTCCATGTTCAGCATCAGCCAAGGTAAGAGCACACTGCTATTGAAAAAGAGATTCTCCTATCTCCTGCCCCTCACTTTACCTTCTCATTCTCTCCCTCGTTTAGGACGAGCTGTTTTGCAGCTGTTAAGTCAGATCACTGTGTTGACCCAACTCCAAATTAAATTTTTTTTGACAAGCTGAGTTTTGTTTTTATTCCTTCTGAAAGCATGCAAAGAGGACAGTTTAACATCCTGATAGCACAGCCTAAGTGGAGATTGCTACAAAATATAGCAGTTCTCTTCTTCCCCAAAAGTTCCACAGACATTCCTGAATGGTTTGACCACCAAAAAAGGACAGTTTCACCTCCTCCCCCAACTTCTTCCTTCACTCTCCCTTTCCCTCACAGAGTTATAGGATTTATATAATTGCACATTGAATCAATCCCACAAGCAAATGAAGAGGGGTTTTTTTTCCTGTGAGGTTGGTGAGCTGAGTCAACTCACAAGGGCTCCAAAGCAGCCTCAGAAGGAACATTGGGAGTGAGATGGCAGCACCTAGGACAGAGCAGAGGCAGGAGCAGGAAATGCCACGCTCAGAAGCACACACTAATATGGGAATTTATACTGATCTAAGTCAGTGCTACTGTGGCTTTCCTCTTTGGGTTGCTTCCTCTGAGGCTCTGCTGGCTTTCACCTGGCCTGGGTGAGACACTGCAAAAAAATCTCTTCCTGGCTTATGTCTCCGCCCTGCAGAGCTTTTTTAGCTCTGTTTACCCCACATCCTAGTTTACCCCAGCCCAGCCAGGCAGCAATGCCAGCACAAAAGTGCCAATGGAAGAGCACAGCCTGGGGTAAGACCTTTGCCTTGCAGTGGCAGCTGGCTATGATCAGCCAGTTTAGTGGTTACATGGAACTATACGATGAGATGATGAGATGAGATGAGATGAATGCTCTAGAAAGTTTTGCTTACAATGTGCTGAGTTTCCATGCAGTTCTGCCTTCATTCAGTCCCCAGCTGAAGGAAAATATTCCTTGTGGAGGCAAATGTTCAAAAGGGTTGGTTTATACATGTAAGGAATAGGGATTTCATTTATGAAACAGACATGTCAAAAGGTAGCATCTAGGGCAGAGGAGGAGGAAGGCAGCGCAAATCTAAGCCCAAAGTCGTCTTCCAGGTCTCCAGGAATATTTCCAATATCATCCTGTCTTGTTTCGATGAATTTGATCTCTAAGTTTGCCTTTCTTGTCCCTTTCAGTGTGCCTATTGTCATTGCAACGAGTAGAGAGCAATTTTTGCTATCCAAGAGACTTGTCCCTGATCACAAGATGCATTCTAAAAGACAATTAAAAAAAACCCAGGACCATTCATTTTGAAAAATCAAAATGATTCCCACTAGCCCCATAAGAATCCCTCTTCTATCATTAAATTAGTTATTTACAAACCTTCATATCCTCGTACCAATCTCCCAAACCATAGTGTCCATGTACACAGTATTTTTCATAAATTCAGATTTTAAATGTTTTGAGCAATAGTACCGTATTCCTGCAAAAGTACGTATACACTATAGCTAACCTGCGTGTTACACAGGTTACACAAAACCACATTCTGTCATTATTGGAAGACTACTAGTATTTCATAATAAAGTATAGATTACATTATTGAAAAAAAAGACTCTTTTTTTTATTCCTATAGAATAAAAACACAAGAGGCATAGGTATTATTTTGGCCCACATTCCCATCAGCAGGGCTTCTATTAGAATTTTTCTTACTGATATTCAAGCAAACACAACTTGATTTTCAGACTGACTTACTATTAAGATATATTGCTATTTTACTTGCAAAATATATTGCAATTATGGGACAACACCGTGATACTTTTCTAGAGTATCTTTTTAGATGAGAGGCATGCTTTAAAATTTCATGCTGAATAAAAGGAAAGAGAGTGGTAAAAAGCATTGCTACACCCTTAAAACAACATAAATACTAGAAATCAACATAGTTATTATTTTTTTTTCTGTTTTGTTTTCCTATGCTGCTTATAGAAAATTGCAGCCAGTTCCTATCTGTATGGTAGTTCAGAGGCAGCTTACCTATTTCTAGCACGTACTCTTTGTTGCCCTCATTTTAAGGGAAGATAAGGCCTACAATTCCTACCTTGTAAACACCAACTATGGACACTGTAATTAGAGTGAAATTGTGTGTGCTCCCTGCTGCTCTTGAAGCTCAACTGTCCCTCACCTTTTGGTGTGTCTACTCCTGTGAGCATGCAGGGAGAGCCTTCTGGTCAGGCAGGAGGACACCTTGTATGCCAGGGGCATACTCAAAGATTTTGTCATCATTTTGCCTGCCTGGAACAGCTGCACACCTGCTTTCCTCAGTGGCACAGCAGGGAAAGAGAGATGCTCCAGCAGCCATCATCCCTACAGGCCAGACTTGTCCCCGTGGATGCAGTCTCCTTTTTTTCCACTGCAGACCACCTCTACTTTGGGGGCCCTCTTAGAGGCTGCACTCACACAAAGCATTTCCTTCTCCTCTTTTTTGCTCCTACTTGAAAAGAAACACCAGTGCATAGATGCAAGGAGGCCTGCATGGATGAACACAAGCAAGGAGCTCCTGACAAAGCCCAAAGATAAAAATGAAGTATACCACAGGTGGAAGCAAGGACGGGGGATCTGGTGGAATAAAGAGACACCAAGCATGCAGAGGGGATATTTTACCAATCTCAGCTTTAGTTAAGGCTTTAGACAGTATCTCTCATAACAGTCTCATAGACAAACTAATGAAATACAGACTAAACAAGCGTACAGTGAGGTGTACTGAGAATTAGCTGAACTGCCAGTCTTACAGGGTTGTGGCCAGCAGTGTGGAGTCCAGCTGGGGGCCAGTCAACAGTGATACATCTCAGAGGTCAGTACTGGGGCAAACAATGTTTAACTTCTTCATTAGTGACCTGGATGACAGCAGAGAATTGGATCCTCAGCAAGTTTGCAGATGTTCCAAGAGCGGGAGGAGATGTTGCCTACACCAAGTGGTCTGTGTCTTTTGGAAGACCTCAACAGGTTGAAGAAATAGGCAGACATGAGGCTCAGGAAGTTTAACAAAGGGAAGAGCAAAGTCCTGTACCTGGGGAGTAACAACTCCATTCACCAGCTCACGCTGGGGGATGACTGCTCAAAGCAAAAAGTACCTGGGAATCTTGCTGGACAAGGTGAATGTGAGCCAGCAATGTGCCCTCGCAGCAAGGGCCAAGAGCATCCTGGACAGCCCTGGAAAGAGCACTACCAGCAGAATGAGAGGGGTCTTCTTTACTTCATTACATCAGGCTCTCTGAAAGGAAATTGCACTTGACAAAATTTGTACTTTCTATATTCCCCCAGGAAGTTGTTGATTGGAATTGTGAGAGGGCAGTAGTACTTGCCCTGTAGTAGTTCAGTTGTCTCCTCCGTCCTTCGTGGTTATGAGTCTTCAGAAGGCTGGAAATGATGCAGATGATGCACAAGTGAGAGTCCCCAGAATAACAGTGTGCCTCTGCACTGCAAATGTGTTGCCTTTTAACAGATCTGAAAGTTCAGTGATCATCAAGATCACTGCTACTTTTTCTTCAGCACAGCTTGGCAGTGCCTTCTTATGTTTGTCTTTTCTGCTTTGCTTTCAGCATTCAAAAAATGAGGAAGTTAGTGAACTGTAGCACTTTGCTTCTGTGTCCTAAAATAAAATATTAACCTCTAAGAATACTTGAAGAATTTTCAGCACTAAGGAGGCTTAGATTAGATGTTCTGCTATTTTTTATTTATAGCGTATGTTCCAAGTAGCTGGAGATTCCCTTTTGAAGAATAAAATCAGGACATGGAAAGATTTTCTCACCGGAGATGTTGCTCTTACTTCCATTACTGCAAACTGCTGAACACACTCTGAGCTTCTTTATTCTAAATATTTATACTTGCAGACTCAAACGACAGGTAATAAAATGAAAATGTATCATCCAAATGATTTTTTTCTGGGTTTGGTATTGCCCCTCTGGAATATGGCAAAGCCACCAATATCCTTGTAGTGTGCAGTGCTGTTTGGTACTTCATTTTACACTAGAACACACAGGTTTGCATTTCAGGTGCTACTTCTTATTAATACTCCATACAAGAGCCAGTGCAGAATAGAAACAACAAAACTGGGGGGGGGAAACCAGACAAGAAGGTGGCAGAATAAATCCAAGACAAATTTATCCTGTTAGTGTGATCCCTTATAGGAAGCAAAAAGCACCATTTACCCTAAAACCCACTCTGATAGTGTTGTGTATTTTAATAACAAATTACTGTTTTTTAAATAAACAGAATTGGAACATCAGCCATTTACACCTTCAGGTGCAAGCTTCGTTTTGCAACAAGATGAATTAACACAGAGACTGGGCATGTAGGAAATCCCAGAAAAGTTATGAGATCACCAAGTTCGGTTGGTGAAGAAATACTACACCAATAATGGCATTTTTCCCTTTTACTATCTTCTTTTTTAATTTATCTAAAGACACTTCTTCCTTGGGATCTGCTCTAACTGTTACCCGATGGTGTTGCTGATGCTACAAAACACATGCATAAACACACTCTTTTTAATTTCAAGACAAAAAAATTGTCTACCCTGGAAAAGAGGCTCAAATTCACTGTCATCCTACTAGCAGTACATTGTGAGCTATCACTTCACACAGTAAAGAAAGTGGGTGGGGTTTAGTCATTTGAAGTGAATGCACAAAATGAGGTGCTGTCACCAAAAGAACTGTTAAAGGCTTTGTCCAAGAAATGCCTGACTCTCAGGAATCCTTCTTAACTTTCACACAGAGACCTTTAGCCAAGAAGGTTTTTAAGCAGGTGGAGCTACCACAAAATTCTTCCCTGTCCTCTTTCCTGTGTATATAGCTTCATAAATACTGTCTGACAGTTTTAAATTTCAAACGTACTTTTGAAAACGTTGATGAATCAGCATTCTGTATTTTCCTGCTTGTGAATGGGAATGTCCGAGATTTTATGGAAACTCAGATAATAAAAGTGGCAGAAAACAATTCGTTACCAAGAAACACGAGTTGGAAAACACGGGGAAAAAAATCTTTCGGAAAAGAACTCATTCTCCTCTGTCTGCATTCTTCTCTCTCCAAAAATATGACATATTCAAATGCACATCAACAAAAAAAAAAAAAGACTACACTGACAAAAGTTGGAATAAGAGTTGGAAGAAAGATCTGACTGAAATATTTTTGCATTTGAAACTCTTGATGGTGGTCGAGATTTATGCATCTAAATTACAATTAAATAATGTTAAGGTTGTGAGTAGCTCACAAGAGCGAAGAAATGTGCAATTAATGGGAAAATATACCATATGTCCTTTGATATCTAGGCATATTGCAGTGCATTAAGGAAGTCATAAAAGAGACACCCTGTTGTGGTTATGTGTTCTGAGACATGTGGCACATTTCCATTGTAGCTATCTATTTCCCTGCTTGTATGCATCTGTGCCATTATTTAAATGTTGATTTTGAATGTGAATTTCCCTTTGCACAGTAAAAGAAACAGAAGTGCAGACTCCTTTTTTTTTTTCAGTCTTTCTTTAGATCTGTTGCAATTTGGAAATGTGGAAGTCCAAAATGTTACCCATATGAATGAAAAAATACCACAAATGGGAATAGATCGATTTAACTTAATCCTCAGACACAATTAAGGCAAAGGAGATGGTTTTAGTTACGACGAATGAATGATCTTATATCTTCTGTCTAAAAACTAACACACTTAAATTCCAAATACCGTTATCCTGTATTTTGCATGGAAACAGGAATTTACTAAAAAATTTCATGTATTTAATTTGGAATGTTTGGGAAAATACAGTGGGAAACCACAACTTTCAAGGCTCCTGAACTGTGGTATCCCACAAACCTATTTTTTTTTCCTCTACTCAAAACAAACCTGAAAATGTGGAAGAACAGAATGGAACATTCAGATCCTAAAAGCAGTATTTATGTGGCTGGCATGTAACCCTCATGTGACCACCAAGATACTCCAGTGCACAATATTTTATTCACAGTGCTTGGGTAACCAGTGAATGACATCTAGATGTCATACTTGTGGAAATGGAAAAACATTTTGTGGCATTCCCAGCGTTCAGTGTACTTCAGGGGAACATGTTTACTCTCCAATTGCTGGAGATGCCTGTAGCCTTGGGACACTTTCAGACACTTCACTTTCAGTTCTCCAGGGCCAAGTGTATGCTTCTGCCCAAAAAATAAGTCCTCTGAATTCTGTTAGCAACTGGCTAGGAGACGGTGCCTTCTGATTACGCACTGATTTGGCCACGGCCATCATGTATTCTTCATTCCTAGGATTCTTCACTGCTGTTTGTAGTAACTAGAAGAAGTATCCTTTTGAAAAGAGAGACATTAGAACACTTACCCTATGAATTCACTCCAAGATCATACAAAAATAACCAGGAATCACCATGAAGCATATCAACTTCAGAAAAAACAGGCTTCCTCAACACTTTTTTCTTTTTTTGTTTTCCCACAAGTATCATAGTGATGATGATAAAATGTGTGTGGAAGACAGAAGAAACAGACCAAAATAGCCCAAAAAAATGTATCCAGATACCATGGTGATGAGTGAAGTGGTCAGAAACATAACCAACCTAATGGACATGCTGGCATTGCTCCTCCTTAGCATGACCTACAGTGTAAGGATTGGGCCAGAGACATTTCCTGGACAGAAAAGCAAGCCAGATTAGCATCACATCAACGCAGGGTCCCGTATAATCTGAAGAGACAGGGCAGAAGAAGTGCCATTCTGGTAACAGAGCACAAGGCCCAGGCAATGGGCCCTTGGAGAGTGTGATGCTGTAGGAATGCAAGAACAGCTTGGAGCCAGCAGCCTGGGAACGGGTTGTCAAGGGAAAAAAGCAGGGGGTGATGGGCAGCTGCAGTACACCCTCAGAGAGCAGAGCCAGGAAGAGTAATCTTCATGGGGCTGGGGAAAGGAGCCAGCCTAGGAACAGTCTGAGGAGAGAACATGCCAGTTGGGAAGCAGCTGTACAGCCACGGGGTGGCCATGGATGCTACTGGCAAATGTGTGCTGTAACCCAAAGGGCTGGCTAGGGCTGGAGGGAAGAGCCGGCGCCTTCAGCCAGCAACAGCTGAGGAGCAGAGCAAGCAATGCACCGAGTAGTGACCAAGATGCACGTTTTGTGTTGTGCTGTCCTGTCACTGACTAGTGAGTGTCCTGCCAGCCACAAGCGCAGGGATCAGTCTGCAAAAGGCAGGGAATTCTGTACCCGCAGCCTACAGTGTGGCACTGGAATGCACACAGCCTAAGAAGGGCACGTGCCTGGGAAAAGCAAGTTTAAAATGCTTTAGTCCTGTACCCACTACCCTATGAAACTCCTCGTTCTTCTAAAGAATTGTCTTAGACTTTGCAAACTTGCTCATGAGGCTCGTTGGCAAAACCGAGATTCCCTCCAGTGGCTGCACCGAAACAAATCAAAGCTGGTTTCAGCACTTCCAGCGTTTGCCATTTATATTCAAAATTGCGGCAGGAGCTGCTTCTCCTTGCTCTGTTTTGCTCCCACTCCCTGCGGCCACCCAGCTCGGCAGGGAAAGCAGCTCCATGTCAGCGAGGTGGGGACGCACAGTTGCTCCCGCCAGCTTCCCAGAGTTGTTAGGATTGGAAGGGACCTCTGGAGATCATCCAGTCCAACCCCCTGCCAAGGCAGGGTCACCGAGAGCAGGTTACACAGGAACGCGTCCAGGTGGGTTTGGAATGTCTCCAGAGAGGGAGAGACTCCACGGCCTCCCTGGGCAGCCTGTTCCAGTGCGCTGCCACCCTCAGCGCAAAGTAGTTCTTCCTCGTGTGGAGACAGAACTTCTTGTGTTTTAGTTTAGGGCCACTGCTCCTCATCCTGTCTCTGGGCACGAAAAGAGTTCGGCACCATCTCCTTGCATCGCACAGCGGCAGCAACACCTCCACCTGCGCCTCCTGACCGCGGGGCGCTCCCCTCACGGACGGGACGGGGCTGGCCCAGACGAGTACAGAGCGCACCTCCCGCTGCCGCTCCCGCTCCCCTGCGGCGCCTCCCGCCCCGCCCCGCCCCGCCCCGCCCGGCCGCCCGCGCGGGCTGCCCGGGTGCGACCAACGGCGGCGCTGGGCGGAGGGGGGGAGTAGAGAGCGCCGCCCGGCACAGCCCGAGCGCGTCCCCTGCAACGTGCGCATCGCGGCGCTCGCAGTCCCCCCCCCGCCAGCCGTACCACTTCCCTGCCTGTCCGGCTCTCAGGCGCGTCGGGCCGGATCGTACCAACGCGGCCGAGGGAAAGGGGGTAGACAAGAGGGCGCGTGACAAGGGGTGGGGAGGTCACGTCCGAAACGGCGCAGCGCTGGCTCTTGGTGCCGTTGTTTTGGCCGGGCCGTGCGGGTCGGCCGTGGTCTCATCGGAGCTCCCCATCGCCGGCGGGAAAAGCGGGGAGGAGCCGCTGGTCCTCCTTAACGGCTTCCCCCTGCGGGACGGGGTTGGGCCGTCCTGCCAGGCGCGCGCCCCCGCCCCCCCGCGCTCCGCGTTCTTCCCGGATCGGCGCCGCCGCTGGATCCGCGGGGCGCGCGCGCGGGCAGGCGGGAGCGGGGACGGGCGCGGAGCCTCCCGGCACCCGCCAGACATGTCGGTGGCGTTCGCGGCCCCGAGGCAGCGGGGCAAGGGCGAGATCACGCCGGCCGCCATCCAGAAGGTGAGGAGGGCGAGGGGAGGCGGGCCCGGCCCGGCCCGGGCGGCCCCGGGGGCCGCAGCTGCCGCTTCCTGCCGCGCGGTGAACGGGGGCGGCGGCGCCCGGAGCGCCGAGGCCCCGGCGGGGAAGGGAGGGGACTGGGCCGCGCTCGCTGTGCCCGGAATTGGGCCCAGCGGGGCACTTGTTGAGGGGTCTCCGGGCCGGGGGAGGCGCCGGGCGGGGGCGGGCGATGTCCCTGAGCCCCCCCTCCCCGCCCTGCTTCCTCCGCCTCGGCTGCCCCGATCGACCCCGCGGCCCTGAATTAACCCGCAAGAACTCGGCCTGGACGCGGAGGAGTCGAGTAAGTAAGTCCCTTCAGGCGAGGGGGGGCCTGACGGTGGGACCGCAGCCGGGCTGTTCCAGACCCTTTGCCTGACTTCGGCCCTGCGGGGCAAGCGGCGGCTCCAGCTCCCAAAGTTGGTCGGCCAAGTTAGTGCTCCCTCCCCCTGAACCTGAGGTGTGATTAAAGAAGAACATCGCTGCCGGAGCCAATGACAGCGGCTCCGGACGACTCCATTTAAGCGTCTGTGGGAGGGAGGAAGTTAACTCGTTAAAGCGCCCAAAGAAAAGCACGTACAGGGTTTGTAAGAATCCACAGTGTTTTCTGTCAGCAGAAATAAAGGAGTATGTTCAAGTTCACTAGCAGGTGGGTGGTATTTGGAAACTTTGCTGAAGACTCACACTGTCGTTGGTGTAGATAGCCGTGAATCAAACACAGATTGCTACAAGCTTCTTGTGTAGTTGGAGCCTTTTGGGTAAATACAGCCAACCTCTGATTTAATAAAGAACTAGAGTGTCAAAAAAGTAGGTGTTTCAGGGATATAGACCTCAGAGAAGACCCTAGAATAATAATGAAGAATATATACCCGCTGGATGGAAAGCTGCTTGGAGGTAGTCCGTAGGGACTTCAGGTCGCTGAGGTGCACATAGAGGACATAGACAAGTTTTTCTTGTGCTGTAGTCAAACCACTAATTTCATGGTGGTGTGCTGGCAAAGTCCTAGTGTAGTTAAAGCTGAAGAATCTTTGTAATGTACATAAGCTGTCAGAAGCCCTTGGAGGTACCTTCATCCACCTGGGAACTAAATTCTCTTTTAATGGTAGATGTTTATAACTATTTCAATTTTCTATCAGCAAAGTCTCAATTAAACTTGTATAAAACAGTTGTCTGCAGCCCCATCTAGGATACAGGTGTATTCCTTGTTCCCTTTCCTTTTGGCGCAAGTATTCCTTTCCCCCTCCCAGCCCTTCCTCCTGAAGAGGTCCAGCTTACCTGGCTGCAGCGAAGGACGCAACCATCAAACTGGCAGTCTCAAGGTTTACCTGTCTGCTAAGCCTCTCCCGTGCAAGACATTCTAGGGAGAGCCTTGGTTCAAGGCTTCCTTTGCAAGTGCTCTAATTAGACTTTGGTATCAAAGGTATTATCCCCTTTTTTCAATTTTTTTTTTCTGGTAAAAGTGGCCACTGTGTTTCTTATGGAAGTTAGTACATGTGTCATGTGTCTGTGTAGCAGTGGGTTTGTGATCCTCTTTGAGAAGTGCAGCAGCAGCTTTGCCTCATTTCTGAGGCTCACACAGTAACTGAAAATACTGCAGTCACATCTGTGTTTAGTGCTTAATGACTGTGTTTCCAGATCCAGCAGTTTCAAGCAAAATACTTGCGCTGGGATAATTCTAGTTGGTTGTGGTGGATTCTTTGTTAAGAAAACTTGGCTGTCTGGTTCATTCTTACATGGATAGAAGGCCTGAGTGGACTGCATAAGGTTTCTGACTCCATACACTTTTCAGAGTAGAGGTGAATTAGTCAAGAAAAAGTGTCAGTACTTACTTCTTTTTTTTTTTCTCTCTGTAGAATTTTTTAGGTTGGATTCCTAGGGAAGCGAAGATCATGTAATGATGTTGTGCTTTCCTTATAAAAGCATGAGCTAGTTGTGGCTAGTTTCAACCGTGTTTGGAAGGAGAGAGTATTAGAGGTGGTTAAGATTCTATTAGTCTTGTGAAATTCAGCAGCTGGGTAAAGGGATCTAAACTAGCTTTCCAGTAAAAGAAAGCAAAGGAATAAATTGATGCAAAATTTCCCATTTGGCAGTAAATTTTCCATTTTGCTCAGTTGACTTGGATAACTTGGCTTGTAGCTCACATTAGCTGTGGTTCTGCTGCGTCTTGTCTGATCAGAGTGTGGAGATGGGGGTTAAAAAGACAAGAGTATGGGGATGTGCGGCTCTAGGAAACCAGGCTGGTTCTTTTTCCTATTTATGTGATGTTGTGAACTTTCTGTAGAAAGCTGTGAGACTGGCCACTTCCCATGATTTTTAGAACTACTTTTTTGTTTTTGTCAGAAAACTAATTCATATGTGTTCATTTTTGTGGACACTTCTGAAGCATAACAGAACTATTGTGCCTGTTTGTCCTGATTCTGGCCAGGACAGGGTTAATTTTTACAGTAGCCAGGAGAGGCATGGTTGGGACCCGGAGGCTATTCTGTACCACCTTACATCAGGGATGTGGGACTCTGAGAAGAGGAGCAAGACTCAAAACTTATTTTCAGTGCCTTTCCGCAAAGAACGTGAAACTTACTCCAAATTTCTTCTTTGTTGTTTCAGATGTTGGATGAAAATAACCATCTTATTCAATGTATAATGGACTATCAGAACAAAGGAAAGACTTCTGAATGCTCTCAGTAAGACCTTAATCAATACCTTCTGCGGACTGGGTGGATTTCCATCTAGATCACCGTTATAGATTTGTTTAGATCACCTTGTAGGAGAATTGTGCGCTGAAGAACAGATAAGTTGTGCTACAGATAAAATTTATGTGGGGTTTTTTATTTGCTGTATAAGTATCACTTCTGTCATTGAAATGTTGCAGTTTGCCTACTGCAAGTTGTCATGATGACAACGCTCATAAAAATTGGGACTGTATAACACAGATCTTTTCCTTCTGTATCATAATTACACTTTGGGAAAGAGGTAGCTTTCTTTTCAAACATTTCAAAATCATGTAGGAAACTGGACCTTTCTTCTTCATGATGGCATGTTTAAAAACTGCGTGCTTTTCACTTGCCCAAGAGCAAATAGGTTTGTCTTGCCAAAATATCCCACGTGAACTTGCTGTCTAGTGAGAACTGTAGAAGGAGTGAATTCTTAAGGAATGTTATTTTCTCATTACCCTTTTCTGGCATGAGATGATCGTGGCACCCATGTAATCAAGCATGGAGTCATGGGACAGACAGAGCATCATAGTATAGCTCAAGTCCCTTGCCAAGAGAATCAGTAGTTTAGGAATAGGAGGGAGATCATAAACAATAGGTATTTTTGGTTTAAGGGAATATTTTTATTCTAGCACAGTTAATGTATTAAGCTGTTTCCAGGCCTGTAGTTATGTACTTGTGCTCTGTTCCTGCTTTCAAGGTTATTTTTGTGACTGGACTAGGTGTTGAAATGCAGGACTGTGGTTCTGTAGCAGGAAAATCATTCCATAGCAAACTTCCAAAGCTTAAGGTCCTGATGAAACATGTGCACTGGTCTTGGTCACGATTCACATAAATCTCTGATATCTTGTATATTGGGACATGATAGAAAGATCTCTCTTTCTCTAGTGTTTGTGATGAAAATTACACCAAACAGGCACAAACACGAGAAAGAGCTATGTCTTCTGGTGATTTAGTTTAGGGCAGGAAGTGAACAGTGTCATCCAGGTTCAGATTTTTTCACGGCAAGATAGAAGTAGAGAATATACAGGCACATTTGGTGGAGACATTGGGAAAGATTGGACAGTAGGTAAGTGTGAGGGGAAAAAGCTTAAGGTTCCTAATAATGGTGCTCTTGTAAGTCTCTTGAATCTTGATTTACACAGGTAGCTTTTTTGACGTGTAAAATAAATTCTGATGTTACTGTATTTGTGAATTAAGATCTGTTTTGCTTTGTTTATTTTGATAGATATCAGCAGATGCTGCATACAAACTTGGTTTACCTAGCCACTATAGCTGACTCCAACCAGAACATGCAGTCTCTTCTACCAGCAGTAAGTACAAAACAGTGTAAAAGTACGGAATAGATTTCATTTGGATTTCTGGAGGAAAAAAACAAAACAAAAAAACCAAACTTTGCCTCTGATTTACTGTATAGTGAATACATGATGCAGTGTGTCTTCATGCTGTATTTGGAGTAATCTCGGTGCTTAGGTCTTGCTTAAAACCTGACTTGTTTAACTGGAGACTCTTTACTGTGAATGAGATGTGCAGTGCACAGATTATCTGGCCTTCCTCATGGATAGATTTTTTTTTTCCCCCCACCTTCAGCTGAGAACTGTAGTGGTATGGCCCTTAGTCAACAACTACAGCAATTCACTTTTTCCTCTCACATTAGGGAAAGGTGGGAGGATGGGATTTTTATTTTTTATTTTTCGCTGGAATATCATCCATTCTCTTGCCTCAGTGGAATGAGGCTGGGTAAATTTTTGTATGCTTTTCTATACTGCAGTGAAGTCTCAAATTCTTTGCCTCTCTCCTGTTTTGGAAAGCAACCCTTTTTTAAGGTGGGTAACGATAATATGAAAAAAATAAGGGCTCACAGGCTTAACTTGAGACACTGCATTGCTTTATATTTCTTGGATATTACTTGCTGTCTTTTTAATCTAAATTTTTCTGAGTCTGTCTTCCTGAACTCTGTATTTTATAAGATCCATGAAATTTTTCCCATATTCCATTGTTTATGGAGCAGTAAGGAAAGAAACACCAAACATTAAAATAGCTTGCTATCTGTTTGCTTTCTGTGTTAATCGGAAAGCTTGGGGAGTTCATTGTGAGTAACACAAGGTAGTTCTTTGTTTTTTGGCAATAAGACTTTTCTTGAATTAATATAGTCTTGATTCATTTCTGTAATATGAAGCTAAAAAGAATGTCTGTAAAACAGTCATTCCTAGATACTAGTTTTCACCAACTGAAATTGAATTACTTTTTCTTTGGTCTCTGGAGAAGTGTTCTCCAATCATTGCTACTAGCAAAGCATCCTTTCAAGTTGGTACCTAGAGGACTATAGAAACAGTGCTTCGTTATGTCCAACCTGTTGTGCCTGTAGAGGCTTCTCTTTTTATAAATCCATGCTTGTAGCTGAGGGGGAGGGAGAGAAACCTTTAAGAGGGCTGTGTGTGTTCCTCAACTCATATGTTTTTTGAGGCTTAATTCATATCCTGGTTCTGATGACAACTGGAAATGAATTTGACCTTATCCTAGTCCCTGGCGAACAGCCCTGCTGTTAAAGTTGAATGTGATGACATTCTCTTCTTAAAAGAAAATGAAGATAGGGCTGGGAAAGGCTTTTGCAGATCTGGACTGAAGTGCATTTCTGATCTTGAATGGAAGGAATATTCCACACTATGGAGAAAAGTAGCATAGTGTGTGGTGGAGGGAGAGGGAGTCCCCTTTCAACAGCTAAGGAGGGGAATAAAAAATGTAGCTTCTTTCTTTTTCTTACAAACTAAAATAAAAAATGAAATTTTTATCTTCAGTGTTACCTAAATGTAGATGCTCTGACCTACCAAGTAAAATCTTGGATGATTTCCCTGAAATGTGGTAGCATAATCAGATAAGATGATGTTTGTTGGGGTTTATAGAAGAATATTCTTTGAATTCTTTGTCTTCCCAGTAAATTTTAGTTAGAAGAATTTGGGAACATGTGAGTTACTCCTTTCTACAATGCAGGGTAAAGTACTTCAGACTCTTTTCCTCTATTGGTTTTTTATTTAAGAACTGATGAGTCTCAAGTTGACTTTGAAGTATTAAGTTTCTCTTCACCATGCTTCTCTATCAGCTGTTGAGCAGTTTACTAAATTCAAGGGTTGTGGGTGGCAACAGTTAAATATGGAGAAAGATACTGTGTGTGTAGACATCTACTATTTTTAATACTAAATACCTCAATTATGATACTCCTAATGCAGTAACTTTCCACATAACTTAGGAGAGATTGAGTCTGGATAGCTTCTGAAGGTGGGTGCTGTCTCACCTATTCCTTTCTGGAAGATTGTTCTCCTAGTAAACTGTATTTTCTTTTTTGGTTTAAATTTTATCTTGTTGCTGTTTTAATCAGCTAAATAAATTCTCAAGAAATTTCTTAAAGTGTTTTGTAAAAAGTAATAGCCGTGTAGTAAAGTGAGGTTGAAAAGAGAATACTGCTCTTAAGATAGCATTCACACTGAAGAAAAGGGGTGAATGACCAGGTTCACTGAAGTTTTTAATACAAGCTAAAATGATTCTAACCTGATAATAACCTCATTGTAGTCTATGACAATATTCCTTAGACTTAATGCAGAAAGCATCGCTGGGAAAATTGTTGGGAAAGTGTTCGTAGTCGGCTGCTGCGCCTGTGTTCTCATCTTTTAGAATGAACTGTTCTAATGAAATGTCTGACATTCTGTCTGAAACTCTGGTATTGCCTGTAGAGAACAAGAAGTGTAGTGAGCCAACAGTGTTGTGCAGAGAAACGTTTCTGTAAAGGGGACCTGGAAGTGAGGAAAAGGTGAAACAGGTGAAGGAAGCATTGCAGGGTCTGGGTGAAGGGAACTAGAAAAACTTTGGAACTTCGGTGCCATAACAAAGCTCCTGTTGTCTTTGTATGCATGCTAGAGTATTAAATTATAACTTTTGGGGTGAGACCTTCTTGCACATGAAAAGACAAAAAGAGTGTGAGGTTATTCTGGAGTCAACCAGTCTTTCCTCAGCTGTGTGAGCAGCGGCATTATTAGGGGGAGGGCTGTTTTGGAACGTCCTCCTATCTGGATAAGAGCACGAAGTCCACCTGTGAAGTTGATAAAATTTTCTGTTTTCTCTCTTAGAGGTGTGGCGGGTGTTTCTTGGATAGCAGTTAGAAGTCTCTTTACCACCACCTTGTCAGATAAGCCGGTTTACCAAAGAGGGCTTGTAACATGAGGAGCACAACACTGTTGAAGTCTTGTGATATTTCATTAGTGCTGCTTTTGAGGGAGGCTATAACAAGGTATTGGTGTCCTTGAGCTGTAGAGAGCAAAGGTGCAATTAAAGTGGTAGTGAAGTATTGTGTGTGTGTGTTCTGAAACACATTAAATCTCAAACTGCAGAACAGGCATCTTATCCTCCCTTTTATTTTTTGGGGGTTTTTGACAGTGTTTTAGTGGCCTTAAAAGGGCATTGCAAACTATTGAATAAAAAAAAAAATCCAGCTTTTCTAGTTGGGCATTTTCTCTCCCATATGTCTTAATTTTGCCAAATATTTATAAGGAAACAACCCATGACCATCACTTTATTTGGTGTATAAAGGGGAACTTTCCATTTTATAATGGGCAAATATTGAGGTCTGCAGGAACTATTTGATTGGCGTTTTTTTGATTATTTGATTTGGTTTCATTATTTGTTTGTTTTTTTAGATACAGAAATTTTTTTTTAGTGTTTTTCTCACATAATGCATCTTGCTTTCTGTCAGAATGCAGAGCATGAGATTTCCATGTGTATTTCAAGAAGGTACTGAAAATAAATGATTATTACTCATTTGTGTAACATAACCAGTTTTCTTTTATGTCGAAAGTGCCAATTTCTTCCAGTAGCAAGCTAAAGTTTCCAAGAAAACTTATTGTGTCCAAGTTGTAGAAAAATCTGGACATCACATTAAATTGTTTTTCTAAATTTCACAATGCTGGAAAGATTATTAATAAACTAATTAAAAAAGTGACTTTTTTTTCTTGCTTGAGATATTTATTTCAAAACTAAACCTTTTTGTAGGACTTGTGAAATCCCTTCTTCTGTGCTGTTTCCAAACTTGTCACACAGATTAGAGTGGAGTCTGTGCCACTTTAGTTACAAAATACTTCTGTGTAAAATGGTAATTGCTTTTTATAAACACCCAACATCAACAGGCACTGAAATGCTGTTTATTTCCAAAACAACTGCTGCAAGAGATAGAGCCACTAAACATAATTACGAGCACTTGATGAAAACTTGCCTTCAACTTCCTTATTGGAAGATTTTTTTTTTAAATTGATTTTGTATGTGTGTAGCTATTGTCTTTTTTTTCCCTAAGTTGTGGAGTTCTGCAGGCTACACAGGAATCTTTGACGTGAGCATGGTTTCACTCAAACAGTGGAAAGTCTCATATGATCTTAAAACACACTTTATTTTTCAAAGTTTAATCTATAGTTTTAATAAACCTGTGATGTTTCTAGAAAAAAACCGGAGTCTTAGGAACTGAACAGTGCACTCTGCTTTTTTGATAGCCTTTATTTGAACATAAAAGTTGTCTAAAATATATGTTACTTGAATTATCCTGATGCTGTTTTTCTTGAAAAAGCAAGATGGGATCGAGAAAATAAAAATATGGCTCAGTTTTAATAGCTTAAAATAAAATTTTGAAATAAAATACTTGTTAGTGATGATGAGAGGAATCTTAAATTTAGGAGATTGTCCGGTTATGTACTAAATACCTGGAAAAGTCTGATATCTGCAGTAGTGTTATGGTTTAACCCCAGCTGGCAACTAAGTACCACGCAGCTGCTCGCTCACCCCACACACCTCCCCTCTCCTCAGACTGGGATGGGCAGGAGAATCAGAAGAAAAACTGACACCTATGTGTTGAGATAAGAACAGTTTAATAATTTAAATAAAATACTATAGTAGTAATCACAGAATATGCTGAGTTGGAAGGGATCCACAAGGATCATCAAGTCCAACCTTTAGCCCTGCATGGGACCATCCCCAAGATTCACACCATGTGCCTGAGAGTATCACCCAAACACCTCTTGAACTCTGTCAGGCTTGGTGCTGTGACCACTTCCCTGGGGAGCCTGTTTCAGTGCCCAGCCACCCTCTGGGTGAAGAACCTTTTGCTAATATCCAACCTAAATTGCCCCTGGCACAACTTCCAGCCATTTACTTGGGTCCTATCGCTCATCACCACAGAATAACATAACTGTAATTAAACTGAGACAGGTTTTGCTGAGACCAGGTCCCAGCCTGAGTATGCTGTTCTATGGTATGCAATATCCCTTTGGCCAGTTCGAGTCTGCTGTCCTGGCTGTGCTCCCTCCCGGCTTCTTGCACACCTACTCACTGACAGAGCATGGGAAACTGAAAAGTCCTTGACTTAAGAGTAAGCACTGCTTAGCAGCAACTAAAACATCAGTGTGTTATCAAGGTTATTCTCCTACTGAATCCAAAACACAGCACTGTACCAGCTATTAGGGAGAAAATCAACTCTATCCCGTGGGAAACCAGGATAGGTAGTGTAGCAGAAAGTCTGTGGTGTGTGCTTTCCTGTTCATCACACCTGACATCAATCTTTAAACCTCTGGATTAATTCAGCGTATATTTAATGTTAGTGTATTGATTAAATTAGCTTTAAAGCAGAGCAGTATGGTGCATAATTCAGCATTAGCTTTTTAGAACACAAGTCCATGCCCAATTCAAGATCAACTATTTGTAAACTGACTTAATAGAGAACAGAGCAAAAGGCAGGTCAGATGTTTCCTGTCAAGAGCTATTAGTCAGAACTGGATTTTGGATTTTGAAGAATAGTTGTTCTGATTAAATGTTTGTTAAATAGTTTTTAAAAAATCATAGTAATTTCTCAAGACTTTTTAAAAGGAGATATATCCAGTAGTAGATTTCTTGGGAAAGGGAGGAAAGATGTAGCATTCGTACCTACCATATTATGTGACTGCAGTCCAAGGAGTTTTCCTGCTGTTCTTCAAACAAGGGACAGGTAGAGCCACAATGATTTGGATGGGTAAAAGAAATTAAGCTTTATATTCCTGTCCTGTTACTAGAAACTCAAGCCAGTGCAGATACATAATTGATAAAAACTAATTTAATTGTGCTTGCATCCTCCGTGAAAAACTTAATTTCTTAAATTATTATTTCCTTCAACTCTTCAATCTCTTACATTTTTATTTGCTATGTTGGTTTTGCATAAAAAAAAGATGTCCTGTGTTTTGTGAGCAAGAAGCACATGGGGTAAGAATCTTTTGGAAATAGTCTCCAGCCCCCAGTGAGTTAGGCTTTGTCAACAATGAGTGTGAAATGTGGGACATGGAAATTCATGTTGTATTACCACAGTACTCTTTAGAAGTCAGCATTACCACTGTGTCAGTGATCTCGGAGACTCAGCACTTGAACAAAACAGTAAATAAGACTTTTTTTGAAGTTGTACAGTATTCCAGGTCTCATAGAGATGAGTTTTAGTTCCTTGTTGCTGTCCATAGCCTAGGTCTTAGATATGACTGCAGTAACCAGTTATAAAAGCAATGCATTATGATCTATCAGTTTCAGTGCTTGCAGAGAGGCCCAGTGTGTCTGTATCACTTAATTGTCTTTGCTTTAAGGCCACCATTTGCTTTCTTTGAGGCTTTGCATGCTATTTGACTTCTGACCTCTCAGTGGACACACTGGTTGTCTGCATGTTCATTGTATGTAAAGACGTGGTTATGAGATATTAACAAAAAGAGAACTAGTTTGGCAAATAGGGACACAGATTTTTATTTATTTTGAGTAGAGCATGAAAGGAAACACATCCATTGCTTATACTATCAAACTGAAAACCTACTAATAGGAAGGAAATCCTGTAGAATTGTCAGTAATACAAGTTTCTGAGAAGACTTGAAAGCAGAACAACCAAATTTACTATGATTTAAGTTTTGTGGGCTATTTTTTCCCTAGCTTTTTTTGTTGAATCTCTAAGAATAACAGTCCTTGTGTTGATATAAGTCTTTTGGGGCTAGTAATGTCATCCTGTTTTAGCAAAAGAGAATTGTGTATGTTGTGTTCTTTTAAAAAGAATTTTCAGGTTGTGGATCCTCAGTTGATCCATGTATGCCATGGTCTCATAATAAAAATTCCTTTTCCAGGTTGTTTGTTTTGGTCCAGAGAGGCTTTTAAATGTTGGAAAGAAGTTTGGTGGCTGTTTAACAAGATTTCATTTTGATGGTAATGGTTATGCTGACATCACCAGAGCTGTACTCTCATCACCTGCAGTTCTGCTGTGTGATGTTTTAAATTTGTTGTATGATGAAAAATCCAGCACCCAAATTAATTAGGTGGAAAGGGCAATATTTTCATTCTGGATTACTTCAGACTGACTTCGGGTCTGTGTAAGTGGCTGCGTTAGCACAAGTGAATGGGTGCTGTTGGAAATGGAGAGCTGCTGGAAGGAGCTTCTTCAGCCAGCAACTCCACTTAAAAAAGAAATAAATAGAATGAGAATGTGGGAATTTAAGTTATTAATATGTTAGGTGAATTCAGAGACCGCTAGTTACCAGTTTAACACAGGGGATTGTTTAAGTTCTGTAAGCTACTTTGCATGTATTGCTAATGAGGTGTGTCCACACGGGGAGCTAGTGCACTGTACACAAAAAACTACTTCTGTTGCCTCCTAACTTCTGTGGCTGATTTAGAAATCAGGAAAAATAGCTAGCAGTTTGAAATAGGAGTATGCTCTGAAGCGTAGTTCTTTCATACTTGAAGATGTGATTTGCCTCTCTGTGGTACAGTATCTGCACAATAAATACCTGTTTGAACCGTGGGCAGTTTGCTGGGAGCTGTATCAGGCAGTCTAACATAGGTGCTGAGTCCTTCAGCCTCTATGGTTTTGCTGTTTCCCCAGTGCTTTAAGGGTTCTGCAGGATTCTTTCTGCTTTAATTAAGTTTACATAGGGCCTTTCAGCTAGCAGAGAGGTGGATTTTTTTTCTCTTAGGTTACTGAATGCAAGCAAAACCTGTAAATATTAGACCAGATAATAATCCATCTTAAAAGCGAAAGAGGCAAGAGGCTGTGGAACACAAAGCTCCTGATTTGGGGGCAGATATGAACTGCATATTATTGGGGAATTATAGAGCACCTCTGAAGTTCTCTAGTTTCAATAACTCAGTGTGCCCCAAGCTAATATCCACAGTTAATTCATTCATAGTCACTTATAATAAACCCTTCTGAATTCATACTGGATTGTTTAATTTCTGATTTAAATAATTTCTAGTTATATGAGGAGTTACGAACTTTTTGTGATTATTTTTAAATTATCAGAATAACTATTGCAATGAGGTCATCAGATATTTTAGAGTTCAATTTTCTGTTTGTTAAAATGTTGTTTAAGAATACTGATATGGTGAAATATTTTTATACAGTGATACATGCAATTTGAAACAAAAATTTCAATTTCCTCTTCAAACAGAGTGTTTTAAGTATTACATTATGCACTATTTTAAAATTTTGTTCAAATCTTAAGTCAGAATGTCTCTGATTTTTGAAGATACTGATGTGTAAATCAAGATGTATAAACTGGATGTCATTCTAAATTTAGATTTCCTTACTGCTAGTGTCACAACTTGTGCGCCAACACTGAGAGCACAAATTACATTTGTATTTAAGTTTACTGTTTAAATATGATTGTTAATGCTTTTCCTGTAGAAATCCTTTCTATCCCTAAATATCACACTTGCTGAATATTGATACATGTTCTTTATTTTTTTCTTTCAAGACATTCAGTTCTAGAATACCCAGTGCCTTGTAGAAGAAGAGTCATAACGCAATTAAATAACTCCCTACTCTTTCAGTTCTCAAAAATGTATTCCTTTATGGTCTTACTTCCCAGTCTGACACCTCAGTAAGTATACTCTGCAGGTGCCATCACCACCTATCAACAGAGAACTGCTCCCTGAGACCAGGACAGGTCCTGTTATATTAGCGATGTGATAAGCGCAGGGCAGAGTTCCTCCAGGGACGGGGCATTTTACTTTGCAGAAAATGGTATTTGAGAACTGAAAACAAAAATGATTGATTAAATCCTCCTTTTTTTTTAAGGCTTCTCTTGGAAAGATCAGAAAGCTTTTATGTTTGTATTCCATGTAGCTTTTAACTGTTATTTGGAGAGAATTTCAGGAAAATTGTATTTTTGATAGTGTGGTTTAAATATCTATTGCTAGTTGTATTGATTAGCTATATTGCATTTTAATGTGCATAACAGTAGTTCCTGGTTTTTTACATTTTATTGATGACTGAGTTAGTGTTCCACCTCAGTTTGTATAGCATTAGAAGTTCCATAAACAAATCTTTGAAAATTCCAGGTGTACGATTCCACCATGGCAGATTTTAATGTTACTTCTTTCATTTGATCTAATTTATTAATCAAAAGAAAAAAACTCTAAAAAAATGCAGTGTGGCTATTGTTTTAAGTGCATGCTTTCAAATAACTTTTGGATTTAGTATGATTTTGTTTCTGAAAGTTGTCAGTTAAAATCCTGTCTGTTTTTTCTTGTCTCTCATTTTGGTTGCAGCTGTTGGGTCAGTTTCAGTCTTTTTCCAGTTCTGATTTGCAGAATTGGACTAAATAGCTTATAATTATTGTTTTTCATGCTCTGATAAATTTTAAATGCTCATAGCAGCTATAAATGTAATCTGTGTGTTTGGGGAAATGAGCCAAAAATTAGTGTTTAGCAAGTGAAGCTATGTCTAACATCTTCTAACTCTTTAATTTACTTTTTACTGATAGCAAAATATTTAACATTTTTTACTTCATAATTGGAGTAAAATCGTCAGATTTTAATTTTCATTCCTTTTTGTCATGCATCCAGCAGGAGGGAAGCAGCCTTTCCTTTGGTTCTGTTAACCTTATTACATTTGTATGTCATTTCAGCCTTCATAACTAGACTTAATGGGTAGGGTTCATGTTGGGTAGCTTTCCTTTCACAATGGGTGGGTTGTTTCTTTTGAGTGCTATGTGATCCTTTTGTATTTTAAAGGATCTTCACCATGTGTAGTGCATGTTACTGGGAATAGTCCATTTCCTTCTGTAAAGAACAAAAAAGTTTAAATAACCCAGGCTATATGGTTGGGGTTTTTGTTTGCTTATTATTGTGGGGTGTTTTAATTAAGTCTGATTTTAAGGAAGTTTATCACCTGTAAAAGCCTGGATCAACTCCAGTAGAAATAGGGAAGTTTCCATTTTAAAACAATTTTTTCTTGTTTTCTTCTGTCTGCGCCCGGTAGAAAAATACTCTGGAGGATTTTCACTGGGGAATAATTATATCTGCAGAAGACATTTCATTTTAATTATTATCAGGTAGTGATTTGTTTATGATCTGACATGAAGGCTTGTAATACACTTTTAAAATATCCTCTGTAATGTTCTATATAACTGTTTCTGTTGCATATATGTTTAATTATCTCTGAACCTTATTTAAACTTTGTTCTGGTGTCTTATGCTGATGAATTCCTCAGGTTGATACAATTTATATGGTGCCTTGTATGTTTAATGTTATTCCTCCATTTACTGACTGTTCTCCTGAGGGTTTCTTTGTTGTTAAACCATAAATTGAAGGATCTACTTTTTGTATGTATCATATATTAAATTGTATTTCTGTCATATCCTCTTATGTTAAATTCCTTTTTATATAAACCGCCCCCGTCCTTTTTGACTTGTTTCAGGTGATAACATTCAAAATTTTTAATCACTGTTGCCTATTTTCAGAATCCTTCTGATTTTACAGTATCTTTTGGTGGTTGCTTTCCCCAAACTGAACGCGTATCATGATCACAAATACCTTGGCCTTTTTTTCTTTCATATTGTACATCTCTTTTGATATATCGAGTCACTTTTGATATATCAAGTACTGACAATAATCAGAAAGTGACCATGGGTAATATGAATAGTTTTTCTGAGTTTTGGAGTTTTCTGTTTGTTTTCTTGGAGGTTTTTTTTGGTTTGTTTTTTTTTTTGCCAGCAAACTGTCTGGGTTGTGGTCATTTATTTTTTCTCTGGGTTAATGGCAATAGAAGTTTCCTCTTTCTGAAGAAAGAATGGCTCACAATTCAGTGTATTTGCCATATATTTATCCCTGTTGAATTTTACTTGGCACCTTCTGTTCAGTAATGGTGCAGTACCTTCAGATGTTGACATTAACTAAGAAATATTTTCAGGAGACCTCTATATGTTCCTTTATTCCTTCACCTTCTTTGGGCAATTTTTGATCAGTGCAAGTGTATACCCCTGAACAATGTATTTTTCCAAAAGGCTTTGTCAAAAAACTTGTATTAAGATTTTGTTAAATATGCATATAGGTGGTTTAATTTATATTTATATTTTAAAAAATTCTAATAGATTAGAAAGATTTGAGTTTACTGTATTGACACTTTACTAAGTCATCTTTATTTTTACCATTGGCATTTTATGATATTCTAATTATTTTCATAATTTTACCTGTAGCCCAGGGAGCAAGCCTCACATAATTCCTAGAATAGGTCCCACTACTGTTTTTTTAAATAGAGGTACAGTGTTTGTCTACCTTCTAGTTATAGGGTAGTTTATTGTAATGGAAGATTGGATTTTTTTAGCAGTTTGGTCCTTTTTCTTGCATTACTTTCAAGAATCAAAAGTGGGTTCACGCAGGTCTTTGGGCGGTTTCTATATCCAGGAGCTCCTTTTGCTGAGTTATTTTCTGGTAGTACCTTTTTGAATGTTTTTAATTACTCCCTCAGTTCTCTTAATTCCCTGTGGTTTGTGAAGTCTCTTGCAGGTTTTTGTATCTAATGGGATTTTTAAAGTCCTTAATACGTTTTTCCTCTGTCCTTGCGTGTTTGCATTCTTATGCTGTTTTTTTGATAACTGCAGTGTTTGTCTTAAAGGAGAGTTGTTTTGAAAACTTCCAGACTTAAATTTTAGAGTTGGAATGTAGTTTTTCTCAGATAACCTTTGGAGTTTTTTTTCTTCCCTCTTTCCATGCATAAGGCCATGCCTGTGTTATCACCTGCAGGATAGCTAAAACCTAGGTAGGGTCTAACCTCTTTTAGTACTTTATAGTATTTTTCATTGTCAGCATGTTGTATGAACACTGGATTTGGTAATGTTTTATGCTTGGAATCTAAGAAGTTCATTTTAATTCTGAAAACATTTCAGCTTGGGTGGTTTCTGACTTTGCTCTCAGTTTGTTGGTGTGGGACTGCTGTAGGCTCTGAGCTCTGGCTGCTCATGTGGAGGTACAAGTGTGTTGGTTTTGCTGGTATTCCTAAATATACTTTCTGAATAAAAATTAAAAATAGTCTGTTTTCTTTTTTTGTTTGTTTCTCTATATATCAGTTTTAGAGAACTTCTGTTACATGCAAAAGTAGCACGATAGTGAGTTTTGAAAGTAAAGGGAAGGAAGATTTAACTGAGGTGAAGCAGCCTTGCATTGGTTGCCTACTAGTGGAGGAAGAACAACCAAATGAAGCAGTTTGGAGAGTAAAGGTGCCTTTCACTCTTACTTTCTCTACCTTCTGACACTTCTGCTATAGGATGAGGAAGGAACTTGCTTATAAAATGTCATTCTCTTCATTGTGGATGAGTGAAAGGAGTTTAGTAAGAGAATTTGCCCACCTGCTTGCATTTTTCTTCATCTCCTTCCTTCTTCTGAAAAAAAGCTTTTCCTATGTTCTTGAGGAATTCTTAAAAGTATCGCAGGGAAAACGATACCCACTTGAGGTATGTGAAGAAACATTGAGACAGTAAATCAGTACTGTTCACTCCCCTCCCCTGGCAAGCAAATATGTGTGTGTCTGTGGTACCCTGATTGTTACTGTCTCCAAGGCTAAGAAAGGGTCCTGCCTCACACTCATTGGGAAAGCCTTACTTTTTACCACTGTATTGTTTCTTGTCTTTATGAACCTCCTGATGAGCAGGTGTAGGCATAAGAGGGCACTGGACTAGGCAAGATCTTAGGGTTCACACGCTTGGTTCTTTCTGAAGAAGAGAAACATTGAAAAATGGACATGTGGTTGTGTCATGGAAAGGGTTTTTCATGGATAGTTATGGCCTGTAGAGAGAATCCTCAAAAGCCAGAGAGCCAGGTGTTCACTCTCACAGAGATGACTTTTATTCCCCTGAAAGTGTTTGGCTAAGGTATGTGAGGAGGATTGTAGAGTCTCACAGGTGTTTTTAGTAGGAAAATGAAGCTCGCTACGAGCAATTTCTGCATCTCCTTACGTTGCCGTGAATAAAACCTACCAGTAAATTCCCCCTTGTATTTATTGTTTTTCTTGCTCTCCCTCTTTGAACTCTCAAGGTTATTCAGTTATTTTCCTCACAATTTCATTAGGAAATTTGCCAAAAACATCCTTTCTAGGCAGCTGTCTCTGGACCTTTGGAGGCCAGCACTAATGTGCTTCCAGTCTGTAGGGGGTGTTTGGCATGGAATTATGAACTGGGCCTTCAGCGCTTCGGGGGAGAGCGAGGAAGAGATCGCTAGTGTTTTACCACACCCAGGTGCAAATTTTTTGCTAGTCTATGAGCATTCAGAGGCTTTCCTCTCATGTTGTACCTGTTTTGTCCCTGCGCAAGGTCTGTTAGCAGCAACAAATTGTTGATGTGAGAGAATTACAGTGAAGACTTATTTCTCTGTTGAAGGAAAGCTATTGTGTGTTTGTGAGGGAGCAACTCCAGCAGTCTTGAACTGTTCAGATGTAATTTTTTAATGAGGCATTGATTTGTGTTTTTTTATTTTAAAGCAGTGCTCGAAGGTGCTATGGTGTTGTCTGCATGTAATACTTCATGTAAAATTGATTGAAATGTTAAATGTTTTGCCAAAAGTAATGTTGGGAGGAGTTAAAATGTATCAGAAAGAGCAAGAAATGCATTTCAGTGCTTCCTTTCATACCCTGCTGAACAATATAGGCAACTGCTGTACCATATGTACATATAATATATTTGTCAGACTAACTGCTTCTCGTGTTTGACTAAACTGTCTCCTTTCAGCCACCCACACAGAATATGCCTATGGGTCCGGGAGGGATGAGTCAGAGCGGCCCTCCCCCACCTCCGCGCTCGCACAACATGTCTTCAGATGGTATGGTAGGTGGGGGCCCTCCTGCACCACACATGCAGAACCAGATGAACGGCCAGATGCCTGGTAAGTTTTTCTCCTCTAAGACATTAACACCAGCGTTGCCTGGCAACTGAAACGACATGGGGGCTCAAGGGATACTAGATTGTTGATGACAAAACTGCTTTGAATGCCCCCGAGTACAAGCTCTCTTAGAGTTTGTTAGCTACAGAGCTACGTGACCTGTATTCAGTGTTTATCAGGCTGCCCTTGGGCTTTGATGTAGCTGACACACAGCATTCCTCTGATGAACAGAACTGGCTAAATTTAGTCTGTTTGAAACCATGCAGTACAGCTGGCTTTAGAAGGCTTATTGGGGAAGGGTATTGGCCTGTGGCTGACTGAACACAAATCCTTCCATAAAAAGATGATGTGAAATTATTGTAGCTAAATAATTAGATAAAACAGATACATCTGAAAGTGGGTGTTTCTAATTTGGGTAAATGTTTTTGTTGGTTTGTCTTTTTATTTTTTTTTTTTTAAGATTGCTTTTGTACAGAAAATCAGCCAGCTTCCACTAATCCTCTGTGTTCTTTATTATTGAAGATGTGTTGAATCGTAAGGGATTTGTAAAGGAATGGCCTCCAGATTATTGTTCTAGGTGTAAATTTTAAGTCAGTTTCTGTGCTATCCTGTTTTGTAATAAAAAGAAAAATGCTTTGGAAGGCAGAAACAAAGCAGTGAAAGAAGATGATAAAAATCCACATTGTACCTACTAGTACTGGCTTGGCGGTAACTGTTCCCTTTAGCAGTCGTGGAGTAGGCCATGGAAAAGCTTGCTGCTTTATATAGAGGCTGTATTACAGAATTTCCACTCATAAAGTCATACTACCTATTTCATGTGAAATGGCTTTCAGCTTAAAATTGCATTCCCAGGATTGCTTTTGTTCAGGACCCCATTTTTTTTTTTCTCTTTTGTATGGAGAAACTTTTCGTACAAACACTCTTCAAGGTATTGATACTTCCAAGAAAGGAAACTACTGTCAAAAGATCCTTGAAAATTCACAGATTTCACAGAATATTCTGAGTTGGAAGGGACATACAAGGATCACCAAATCCAACTCCTTAAGTGAATGACCCATATGGGGATCAAACCCACAGGCTTGAGTGTTATCAGCACCATGTTCTAACCAACTGAGCTAATTTCATCTCACTGGTGAAAAGGATAAATAGGAAACAGTAAATAACTTTGGAAAACTTAATATAAGGTAAAAAATGCAATGATTGCTGTAGTCCCTAATTTCTGTGCAAATCTTGATAAAGTGGACCTGATAGTGGCAGCTTTTCTGAAAGAGTAGCTGAATAGCCTCCAGAGGCCATGTGTAAGAAGTGTAATAAAAGATCTAGAGAAGAAGTTAGTTTCATCATACGTGTTGGTCATGGTCTGCATTTGGAAGTGTAAAAAGCAATATATGCTGCTCCCTAATTAGGGCAGAGATATTTTGATTGTGGAGTCCTTTATCCATCTAAAATCTATCAGTTCCCATGGAGAATAGCATTGCCTCTCAAAAATCAGTCTCTTTGACCCTCAAGTGTAATCATATTATTGTTATTATGGTGGTCTTTTCCAAGGAGAAGGATTACTAAGTCACAATGTGAGCATAATGACTTCACTGCAGAGCCACGGGGGAGAAAAGTCACTCCTTAAACATACATATTTTGTAATTAGATAGAATAAGAAAAGAGCTCTTAGGAAAATATGCAAAAGGTAAATAGGTTTGTTTTGGTGTTCACCTAGACAGATACTTACATACAGATTCCAACTAAGCTTTAATTTAGCCTTTCCAACATATTCCCTTTTTTGAACGTCTGATCTTTGCTTCTCAGTTTGAAGTTGTCTCTGAGGATGTAAAGATAAACAGCTTAGGATGAGGGCATCTCTAATATCGGAAAGGCATGCTAACATAATTTCACAGGTAGGCATTAGAAAAGGGAAACAGAATCATCTTGGTAAGTGTATAGCTGAATTACACATATTTTTATAGTGTTTGTTAGTTTACATGCATGTGAGCCTTTCTGTATTTCACAGAGACATATTTCTAGTAATTTCTGCAGAGTATGGGTTTGCTTCTTCATAGACACTTTGTAATAGAAACCAGATACAAACCCTTAAATTTATCTGAGAAGATAATCTGTCTAAGAGGAATGAAGTCCCTAATATGTAAACTGAGAGAATCCAGGATTGACAACAACCTGACCAGTCTGGAAGAAATAAAATGCAGGCTCTTAAAAAGTGCCAGCTAAGGGTTTCTGGGAGGCCTTACCTGACCTGGGGCTTCCACAGACCTGAGAATGTGTGGAAGGATTGATTAAAAGAACTGTCTAGTGATGGTCAGGACATGAATCAAAGTTCTTTAGACCTGTCCCATTGCTTTAAAGGATGATTTTTCTCATACTTATGTTCTGTTAATACAGAACCTGAAGTGCTGCTGAGGCCATTAATTGCATCCCCTGACAAATGAGTGTCAGTATTCTTGTGTCAGGAAAACAGTTATGGCAAGCCTTTTTCAGCCTGTGGTAAAACTGAGAGTTATCTGTACCTGTGACAGATTGTGGTTTGTAGGTGAAAAAATTCCTGTTTGAAGAGTTACTTTAAGAGTTTGTGTGATGCAAAGTAAGGGTGGTGCGGATTTGGAAGGAGATGATGAAATGAGCTATGCTGGTGGCAAGTTATCTTCCTGATTTTATCATATATAAAGAGTTGAAAGTTAAGACTAGCTGTAGAGTTCTTTGACCTGTGTCCTTACACTGGTAGGTGACCTTCCTGAGTAACAGCTGCTTGTGTGTTACCAACACATTCTCTCAAAGTTTTCTTTCCTTCCTGCAAATGTAGGCTTAAATGCACTTAGTCTGCCTTACAGCTTCTCGGAGCTAAGATGCTGTCCATAAGTGGTTAAGGGGAAGAAGGACTTCTGTTTATAGTCAAGATAGATATTTACTCTGCTAACTTTATTATAACACAAAATCTAATTATTATTATATTTAAAGCAGTTACGGTAAAGTGCAGATACTTCGTTTATATTCTCTTCTTCCTATTTCATTTATTCATACAAAAAAAGAAAATCAGTTGTTTTTTCCTTATGTGCAGGAGAACTCCATGAAGTATTTTGGCAAATGATAAAAAAAATTATTTGTAAAGTGTGTTTTTATTATTTTTCATTTGCAAGACTTTTTGATATTTTGGTCTTATCTTTTCCCTTGTCCTTGTTTCTAGCTTCAGCTTTTTCACTTTTCTTGACAAAATAAGTATATGTGTTCATTTCAGTAAGGTGTTTTGAAAAGGGCGAGAGGATAAACTTATTCTCTGTTTCTTCATGTTGACTTTAGTAGCTGTGTTCATTAATCATTGTTACCTTTCTCCTCTGCATCTTTTTGTTTGCTGGTCAGTTTGTATTGTCTCTCTGACCTTCTGTATGGCTCTCTATGTCCTTATTTCAGCCTTTGTTCTACCCTAGATTAGTGCAGTTGTTTTGGGTTTTTTTAAATTTCCACTGGGAAATACGTAAACAAGTCATGGCCTTCCTACAACTCTAATGGCATAATTTCTTTTAGATTCCTTTTCTTAGGGTTTTGTAGCTTAACAGAAAACCTGTGACATCTTTAGCAACAGTAGCATCTTCTTGGTGAAATCGGTACATACCAACATTTGCCTTGGTTACAGTTGACCTAGTCTGTCACATACTCTGGTTTTACATATCTTCAGAAGCTCTTCATGTTGTGCTTGTCATAGGCATAATCCTTCCATTTCCTTTACTTTTTTCATTTGTCATAGTTACGTCCAGTCACATCTCTTTCTAATTGTAGTCCTAGTAGCTATTCGCCTATCCCAACTAAAGTAATGAGTAAACTGACCACGTGGTATTGTAACATTTGTACTTGTTAAAATAGCCATTGAGAGTAGCTCTAATTCAGAGAACAACCCAAATCCAACCTGTGTTATCAGGAAGAGGGGAAATAAAATGTGAAAAGATGCTGTTGGCCTCATGGGATTGTGAACAGGTTGCTTTTCCTTTGCATCTTCACAAGTTGAACTGATAATTTGGTGTCTGTCCTTCCAGTAGTCATCTCCCACCCTACTAATCTGTAAATACAGTTGCAGAATATTGGCTGTAGACTGTATGTTCAAAAATGTTAAATGTGCCTTCACTAGTTTTTACTGTACACATGGATGGTCACACGTGAGTTGAATCACTGCAATGCTGGTACCATTGCAAATCAAAAGTGTTGATGATTTTTTATTGCATTGAAATTTTCCACCTTACTTAGAAGTAGGAATAATGCAATACATTGTCTTTAACATTTTTGCTTTGTTCTTTTCTTTACACCTTTCTCTGTTTTCCAAGGTTGTTCTTTTACTAATGCACAGGAAAGGTGATGACATTGTTTGCCAACAAAGGTCACTTAATGCTTTCCATTTACGTGTCATTCCTTTAAAAAAGTCGTGATTGAAGTACCCAGGGAAAAAAAAAAGTTAATGTCTTACCACTATCGTTTCCTTTCACATTCCCTTCTCAGGAGATAAACTCAGGAGTCCTATTCTTGCAATAAACAACTTTTGGTTAGATTTTTATCTATAGGGGCATTAAAACAGCTCTATAGAAGAATGAGTTTGACTTACAGACTTTCCGTAAAAGTTGTCACTGTTGTATCAGTGACTCCTTGGAGTGTTTATCACCTTCTTTATCTCTTATATTAATGACTGTATAGTCATTTGAGTGAAAGTCACAGCCTAAGTTAGCATTTAGTGGTGGATTTGGCAGTGTTAAGTTTGTGGTTGGACTTGATGATCTTAGTGGTCTTTTCCAACCAAAATGTTTCTATGATTCTGTGTAGTTGTACAATGCAATGTTAATATTGCATGAGTTTAAAAATAATAATAAACGTTACTTTCAGAAAAGCGTCTAATGTAGGTGTTTGAATACACAGAAATGTTACAGCTGTTGTAATAATTGCGGCTGTGGTGGGAGGTACCAAGCTGGCTGTTATACTGGTCTTGTGCAATTCTCATTGAAATTCAGGGGGTGTTCTGTGAGTACTAAAAAGACTAGTTTTGTGTGTGATATGGATAGAAGATGAGTTTTATTATAATTTACACCTTTCACCTGCTCAACAAAAGAAAATATATTGCATAGTAGAGCTGAACTTTGTTGTTTATTTTTTTCTAGTGGGGAAATCATGAAAACTGTGTTTTAATTTGTTTTAATGTAATTGTATTTAATGACTTTTATTTAGTTTTGTGATTCAGTGTGACTACATTTGCTTGCTTTATGATGCTTAATGTAGAACCTTTTTTCCCTGTTCTTTCTTCTGAAGGACCTAACCACATGCCTATGCAAGGACCTGGACCTAACCAACTCAATATGACGAACAGTTCCATGAACATGCCTTCAAGTAGCCATGGGTCAATGGGTGGCTATAATCACTCAGTGCCATCCTCACAGAGTATGCCAGTGCAGAATCAGATGACTATGAGCCAGGGACAGCCGATGGGCAACTACGGTCCCAGACCAAACATGAATATGCAACCAAACCAAGGTAAGTGAGGTGTTTGTTAGTTTCTGTGAAAAGAAAACGTCTCAGGTACAGACGTTTTTTAAAGGTCTAATCTTGTAAATTTCCTTCTCTAAAAGCATTTGTACCTGTGTTTGGTCTTTTTATTTATTTTCAGACCTTGAACTGTTTTTGGGTATTGTGTGAGCATCTGGGAATGGATCTGCTTGCATCCATTATAGGTTTGAACTACTGTTTATGTTTTTCAGACTTTACACTTCTAGCTAAGTGTTGTTATTGTTCAAGTTGATAAAATATATCTCTACTTTTAGGTCTCTGGGGTAAATTTAAAAATTAAAGTCAGATAGCCCTCAGATTTTTATATCTGGTTAATCTTGGTTTCCTGCTGTATTCTGTTTTAGCATAGAATGTCTGTTAATCTTAGAGAAGTAAAATTCAGTTCCAGGAACAAATCTGGTACTGCATACTCTTTTCATGAGATGTCCTTGTGTACATAGTAAAAATCAAAACTAATTTTGTATCTAAGATATTTCCATTGCATAAGCTGATGATGATTTGTTGATGTCCTTGTTGAAGGGCAAGGACACTTGTGGAGTTAAAATATTGCATTAGAGTCACAGCACAGCAAATTATTAAGTTGTATATGTACTGCATATATTCTTATAAATGTGCTTTCCAAGTCAGCAAGCAGTATTTTCAGCTTACCTGTTTAGTCTGTTACTACATTGGATCTGGACATAGCACCTGCAGCAGAATTTTTTAAAAGAAATGCTTCTGCTGTGTTTGCAGCAAGTATGTTTTGTACCCCGATAAGTATGAACTCTACGGATATATTAGCTGAAAGATATACGACTTGGGTTGAGGTTTTAATCTCTTTTCTGATGCTATAGAAGAATGTGGGTTTTTTTCTAAGGCTCTCTCTCCCTGGTCATTTTAGAAAAAATAATCCGCCAGTGGCATCAGTGGTTCTTATTGCAGTGTACTCTCTTTGAAGACCAAAACTCCACTTTTTTATATGTAGATACCATCTGTTCCTGAGGTGCACGAACAGAACAGATCATACTGATCGGTTTGATTATTAGATCACAGATTCAAAACAGATAAAAGACTAACTTAATGAGAGACTAAAACTAAGTCATGATGAAACAGCTGTTTCTACATTTTTCTAACCAGTACAGAAAGTGGGAAGTCTGAGTCTATCACCCACATTGTTAATAACATTTATCTTAAAATATAGCAGCACAGGACAAAAAATAGGTACATAGCAGAGCCAGTCGTCGTAAGTGGGAATATTTTTGAGTGTCTCTCTGAATTGACAAGTTATCTGTGTATTCTGGATAATACACAAAATAATTTTGTAAACGTAAGATGCTTGGGAGAAGTCCTGTGCCTGCTCAGTTCAGATTTCTTAGTTCCAGAGTTAGCAATAGTTATGTAGCGGTGTGTGTGAGCAAACGATTTTGTATGACTGGCTTAAAATTTAGGACTAGTGATTATTATATCTCAAAGTAGTGCTCTTTACTCTTCCTTGTAATACTCCCCTGCTGTGTTTTCAGTGCTCTGTCAAACTTGAAAATTGCTCATTAGAAATTAGGCAGAAAGATACTTAAAAGGTTTCTGTTCTGAAAAAAATAACCAAATTATAGGTTCAAGAACAAGAGCAAAATCTCTAGTTAGAACAATGGTACTATTGCCTGCACTTAGGGCCACAGTAGGCTTTCACATTTTGTACCTCTATTTCTGCCAAATTTTGACCCTTTAGGTTGAGAATTTTTCTCTTCCAAGTGTCTGCTACAAGGCTGATGTTCTTTTTTTGCACAGCTTTCACAGAAGTAGAGAGCCATTTCTGACAGTGGCATGAAAAATTACATTCCTCAAAATGTTTCAATATCTCCTGAAAACGTTAGTAAATAGAGCACTTCATGTATAAATGTAGGAGTGCAGGTGCTCCTTGCTTTAAAATGAGGTTTTGAAACTTGTCTGTGATATGCAAGCAGGGTGCTATTTGCTGTTAAATGAAAATACTGTCCCGCGTAGCTGTGAGGGAGGAAGTCCAAGTTGGAAGATGTGCATATTTATTATGTATTGGTAGCTAAGGTTTTTAACTTAAGATTATTCCCAATCAGGTCTGCTTAGTACATTTCCTACATTTTCTACTCTTAGTTTTTACATGTGTATTGAAATTTGGTGACAAATCAGAGGTAGTATTTTTGTATCTTCACTCTTTTGACAAGACAGCAGGGCAGGAAATGACAGAGAAATCTGTGAGACCATGAGAGATTTAGGTAAGTAGCCAAGTTCCAGTCTGACTGGGCAGAGGTCCCAGCCAGGTCTTAATACTACATGGTTCTCAGCTAAGTGAAGAATCAAGAATGAGCTGTTTGGCAATGCACTTGGTGCAGTTTAATAAAAAGTGAATAAATGGATTGTGAAACAAAGGTTTCTTAACTGGTAGCATGTGCTACAATTCAGAAACAAGAAATGAACCAACATTTCTGAACCCTCAGTATTGTTGTCAGGAGACATTTGTGAACTTCAGAGCATGCTTTGTTTTTTTGTCTTAAAAGGGTGATCCATACTGACAGTGAGAGATCCTACTACTACATCTTTCAATTAATAACAGCACTAGCTAAATGTAATTATAAATATTCCTCAAGATGAGGTCTTAGCATCTCAAGTTGGCTGTTAAAAATTAGTAGATGTTTTTGACCTTAATCTTTCCCTATATGGGTTCCTCATCTGTAGAGGAATGAATCTGATGGTAAGGTTATGGTACCACCTGATTTCACAGGAGTGTTGTGAAAGTATATTCCTTATGAAGATTTGGACATTTTACTTATGGGTGCCGTAAGAAAACCGGTGAGTAAATTAATAATTCTGTCTTCAGTGTTTGCTAGGCATGGCATCTCACATGAACAATTAGGAGGAAACAAAATATTGAATTAGTTTTTCAGTGAGTAATATCTGCTGTGTACTGAATGAAGCCAGTACTTCTAGACGGAAAAAAAAAAGCATACTATTAGATAAAGACACCATAACCCACAGAAAGGTTTGATCTAGCACTTGGGTGGTTTTAGCATAACTTTTTATGTGTGTTTGCTAGCAAAACATCTTGCTATATATACACCTTGTGAGGCAGATGGTGTTAGTAAGAAAAAAAAAAAGAAAAAATGCTAAATAAGAAGTAAAATGTGTAGGAACAGAACTCATTGGATTTACTTTCTGTCTCCCCTATGAAGTCATTATTGATTTGCATTAGTTTACCAAATGCTAGCCAGAGGAATACCTTAAATGAGAAGCAAAGTTGTCACGGTACTGATTTTGTGTAGCCAGTCTAGTTAAAAGAGGACTTCTAGTAAGTTTGGATTTAAGAAGCAGAATGTTTTAAGTGGAAGATTCTGTAGATGACTCTTGATTAAAAAACTGTTTTAGCACCCTGGAACATCCACGAGGAATATTGGCTACCTTTTTCGAAAAGATAGGAAGCAGCAGGAGCTGGGTGAATGTGGAAGAAACTCCTTTCTTATGGATGCATTTTTTCTTTTGTATGGAAAGCTACTTAGGTGGAACAAAAAGTTTCAAGTTGTCAATTTTTGACTTTTCAGAGGGGAGGTGTAAGCATGGTTTTATTGAAACCTGAAACTTACATGGAAATTCCTCTTATTTATGTTGAACATATCTTTCACAGTCAGAGAATGATAATAATATTAAACAGTAGAATTAATACACTTTAAAAGTAAGGACCAGGAAATTACAGCTTGGCCATCTCAGAAACTGTTTCTCAGATCCTTTTGCTAAGCTTGGCCATCTCAGAGAGTGTGTTTTTTGGATCCTTTTGCTAGGATTCCATTCCCTTGCCAAAAGTGCTTGAAGCAAAGTTGCCAAACTCCCAGTTGGTATTTAATGAGCATTATATGTTGCTTGGGGCAAGGGAGGGGAGCTGGATTACTTTCAACAGGTGAACTCTATAACAGAATATTATCTTGACTTGATAACTTCCAGGAAGAGTAGTTATCAAATCTGGTGCTGAGATTGTTTTTAGTGAATTTCATTTATATAAACTTAAAAAAAACTTTAATATTTGAGAGCTCCTTTACTTACAAGCAAATATGAGGAGATCAAATTTGAGATGAGAGCATATTGAGAGATGAGACAGATGCAGATTCCTGTTGCTTTGTTGTCCACATAAAGAAAGGCGCATAAAGATAGGAACATCCGATGTTAGCTGAAATATAAACGTATTCAGCATGTGACAAACCAGGATAAAGTGATTTCTGAGGTTCAGTACCTTTTGTGAATGTCTTGCCATCTGTTCGTTTCCATGTAAGCAGAGATTGTTACGTTTCAGTGCCTTGACTTCTTACTGTAGTCAAGACATCATGGAGAAAGCAAGGTAGTCTCAATTTTTTTTGACATCTAACCCATTAAAGGGAAATGAAATTGCCACCACATTCTGAAATGCCGTCATGCTATAGCTGGATCTGTAGGATGTCTAGCTGTAGAAGACACTGTAGTTTTGTCATGAAAAAACAAGATACAAACAGCTGCCACAGAGCTTGTTCTTTCATCTTTCTTCCCTGCTGTAAAACATGAAAGGCAACATTGGTAACTAAGGAATTTTTTGTATGACATTTTATATAGTGTTTTTTAAAATGATCCCCAAAATTACAGTTCAGTTTGAGATGAGAACTTTGTGGAATAAGCAAGTGTGGAGGAGTGTTTACTGTCTTTATTTGCAGCCTAAGACATGCATTAGGAGTAGCAAAAAGGTTTGTATCCTCCAAGTCTTTTGAGAGAGTGTTTGAACTGCCCTTCATGTTAAAACAGTTTAAAGATTTTGGTTCATTTGACCAAGTACATCTGAATTGTAGCATTTGTTGAGTTAAATTTACCCTTTAGTTTCTAAGCTAACTCTTTCAAGAGTTACAGCCATCACTTATGTTTAAAAACAAGCAATTTTTTGTAAACATTTGTAGAGAAACAAGAAAAAGTTTTGCTGAGGGCTGCTACAGCAGTATGTATTTTGTTATTTTTGTATCAGTGGACACAGTGATGAGATTGATCATGGCAAGTCTGTCATGCTGGACTTTGCTGATACTCTAGATGTGGATAACCAGTTGCTTTATCAATACAGGTTCATGTTGTGAAATGCCTAAAGAATAGACTTCTGAGCAACAAGACCAACATAACTGTGATGACTGAAGAAATAATAGCTTGTCCTGCTGCTTTTGTGGTCATACCTGCCTGTTCCCAGTCAGAACAGCAGAGTCACCAGTTCACTTGTGGTTCCTCTGCTTCTTTAGAAGTTTCAACCATGTCAGCAGTTATCTTGTCCTCTCATAGCATTTACTCAGTACCTGAGTTTCAGCAGAAGGGACAATGCTAGGAGACATTTTTAAACCACTGAACTTTTCTGCAGCTCTTTCATCCTTAATGCATTTCTGATCTCCGATTTGTTAGCTTTATCTGGGACCTACTTTTACTTTGCATTTCTGTTTCTTTCTATTTATCTTACGTTTGTGAAGATTAGGTTGTCACTTTTCTGAAGTCCTCTCTTGTCAGGAGGCTGCCACTGGGTCACTGCACTTACAAGAAGATCAGGTAGAAACCCTTTTTTGCTTAAATCCACATACCTTTTCTTCCGTATACATGAGGCCTCCTTATGAGATATTGGCTGGAACACAGGGAGGTTTCTTTTCCTCAGTTGCTCATTTCAAAATTGCCTACACCTACTAAACAGAAACATGTATTCTTGATAATGTAGGCTAGTTATATTGAACAATGAGCAGTTTTCATCTCTTGTATGGCTTGCTTTATAGATTCACTGACTGCATAAGAGTGATTTGGATCTACATCATGCAATTTTCAAATGCCTGTTTAATGACTGCCAGAATTGCCTGCGCTCCTTACAGGACCTACAGTATTACTAGTTAGCATCTTCAGACTTTCATCCCAGGAATACTTCCAGCGTAACTGACATGTGAAGACTGCCTTCTGAACATACAGGAACATTTACAGGACTTTTGTACTACAAAAGTTTAAATAGTTTGTTGTAAATCTAATAAATAGTCTACTTGTGTACTTGCATATTTTACAGAGATAATCCTACACAGTATTTTCTTGGACTCATTTTTAGCTCTGTACAAATTAGATACTTTGTCCTCTTTGGAATAAATAGTTCTAGAAAGTCACGGAAAAAAGAGTTTCTATGCAGAGTTTTTGAAAGCAGTGAGCATTCTCTTGCAGTGCACAGTTTTGTGAACTTTGTATGTGAAGTCTTATCTCCAAGTCTGGAAGAGATCATGACTTCCACCAAGTGTAGCTTTTTGTGACCTGATTAGAGATTCAAGAGCTGTGTTTTAAGGGAGTTGTAGAAACAATTGCTACAAATGTTAGGAAGTATTACACAATCAGAGAATGATTAGGGTTGGAAGGGACCTAAAAGATCATCTGGTTCCAACCCCCCTGCTGTGTGCTTCTGCAACTAGCCCAGCCTGCTCAGAACCCCATCCAATCTGCCCTTGAACACTTCCAGGGTTGGGGCATTCACAGCTTCTCTGGGAAACCTGTTCCAGTGCTTCATCACTCTCACAGTAAAGAATTTCTTTCTAACATCTAGTCTAAACCTACGTTCTTTTAATTTAAATCCATTACCGCTTGTCCTATCACTGTCTGCCTGTATGAAAAGTCCCTCTTCCTTTGTTTCCTTCCTAAGCCCCTTTCAGGTACTGGAGGTCACAATGAGGTCTTCCTGAAGCCTTCTCTTCTCCATGCTCCTTCAGCCTGTCTTCATAGGAGATGCTCCATCTCTGTGATCATCTTGGTGGCCCTCCTCTGGATTTGTTTGAACAAGTCCGTGTTTTTCCTGTGCTGGGGGCCTCAGAGCTGGATGCAGCACTCCAGGTGGGGTCTCACCAGAGCAGAGTAGAGGGGCAGAATCACCTCCTTGACCAGCTGGTCACACCTCATTTCGTGCAGCCCAGAACATGGTTGGCTTTCTGGGCTGAGAGCACGTAATGCCAGCTCATGTCCAGCTTTTCAGGGGTACCCACGAGTACCCTGAAGTTCTTCTCTACAGGACTGCTTTCAATGAGTTTCGCAGTCTGTGCTCATGTCTCGGACTGCCCTGGCCTAGGGTGCAGCACTTTGCACTTGGTCTTATTGAAATTCCTGGTATTTGCTTGGACCCGCTTCTTAAGTTTTTCCAGGTCCAATTAGATCATGAACTAGTAGTCTTATATTTTTAATTAGGTTTTGAGATTTTATGTCATATTAAGTATTACACAGTGAATAAATGTAGCTTTCTTGTAGGCTTGATTTTTCTAAAGGAAAAACAATTCAAAATTTCCTCACCCCTCAAAACTACTGCATGAAAGGGTTATGTTCCATGGGACCATAAAGACCATGGTGGTCCTTTTAGGTGTCTTCTTAATAAGAGACAGATGTGAACCAAACTGGAAGGAAGCCAGGCTTTCTGTTATGAACACAACACAGCCTGATACAGGGTACTGAATTCTCATTGTGGCTCTAGAAAGCGTTAATGAAGTTCTAATTTAAAAAGCAAACAGAAAACCTCTACATTGCACCATGGGGACCCAACACATTTTATCACATTGTATTGTGACTAATATTAATATTGTTAATTAACAAGCTTTCTTGAGATCTAGGAATATTATGGCAACAAGCTTTTACTTTTTTTCAAGGCTGCCTAATGATTCTCAGTACCTCCAAACAGAGGAGCAGTGAAATAGAATAATCTAAATTACCTACTCATTTAGAAGATCAAAAAATGAAATATATTTTTGCCAAGTGAAAAATAATTATATCTCAATTTAAGCCATTTTTTTACACTTTAAAATAGAAACCTTTAAAACAGAAACTTGCCATGCTGAAGGATAGAAGCATAACTGGATCTTTTTAAGTGTGGCCAATATTTATCTTCAGAGTAAAATGAAGCTTAGACCACTTTACTTCTCACTGAGAGATCCCACACTGGGGTTTAATGGGATTTAACTAAAGCACTTCGAATTCATACAAATTAATTCAAACATTAATTATTTGTCTTAACTTTCCATCATAACCCCACATAGACAGGATCTAAGTGACTGTGTATTCCTTGCCTTATAGAAGTCCATTGTCACTATTGACTGTATGTAGGCAATTTTCCAGTACTGTGGTTTCAAACAGGACTTTTTTCTTGTGCTTCAGCACCTACTTATTTAAAAATGCTAAATGGAATGGCAAAATCGAGCATACAGGAAAGTAGGTGATACTTTCCTTTTTCTCCTAGGATGATGCTTAGGATTGGCTCTGCTAATTTGGTGTCATAATTTGTTTTGGGTTTTAGTGAGGCTAGTTACTTGTTGTCTTTAGAGTTTATAAAATAAATTACTTTTTAAAAAGGCAAAGCTTAGGATTTCACCTTTCTAAAGTTGCAGTATGTGTTAAGTGGTTTGAATTAATGTGCTGTTTAAAAAGTTTAGCTCCTTGTCACGATTCCTTCCTCCTCATGTTTTTAATACTGGAATAACTCTTTTCTGAAGTCGTACTACAGAAGAAGTGCAGAAGCTGTGCTTTGTTAAACGTTGTATCAATCTAACCTGCAATCTCATATAATGAAATGGCGTAATCATCGTTTTCATTGCCGTTTGGTGTCAGTAGGGTGCTCTTTAACTGTCTGTTTTCATTACTGAAATTTGCATTTCTCCAAGTACAGCCTTAATCAGATTTTCTCAGTTGATAAAATATGGACAGTACTTGATCTCTCCTGGTCTCTTCCCGTGGTTCACAGAAACTCGGTGCAACTTGATATGAAAGAATATTTTTTGTTTTAGTTTTTCTGCATGTGCCTGTTGCGAAATTGCCTAACTGGTACATGTGGTTTGTCTTTACAGGCTAAATAAAATTGTGTATTTTGTGATAACAGCTCAGTGGCTTGTTGGTGGACTATAACAACAACTATGTGTGTATTAAAACTTTTCCCTGAGGGTTTTGCAAATGTTAAATAATTTTTCTATGACTTACCAAGGTTTCACCATCAGGTTTGAAAATGCTTTTTAAAACAAACAAACCAAAAATGGTATAAGTGTTTCGTATTTTTGTGCAAGTGTAAACTGATGTCTGTGATTTTAAAGAAAAATCATGTATAAAGCAACGTTATTTAGGCTCACTTCTGTTTTGTGGTTTGGTTACTGAATTGATCGCCTGCATTTGCATAGGTCCAGAAACAACAAATTCTTATGAGACCACTAGAAATATAGAGCCTTGTTTGGTCCATATTTAAAAGTTGAGTTTTCCATGTTCTTTTGGAAAGATTTAATCACAAATAATTTTTGCGTGTTTGACGTTGTTTCTGCTTGTCCTTTTGCAGGTCCAATGATGCACCAGCAGCCTCCCTCCCAGCAGTACAACATGCCGCAGGCAGGTGGCCAGCACTACCAGGGGCAGCAGCCGCCGATGGGAATGATGGGCCAAGTTAACCAAGGAAATCACATGATGGGTCAGAGACAGATCCCTCCATACAGGCCACCACAGCAAGGTAGAAATTCACTTCAGTATATTTACATCGATTTTAAATAACCATTTTTAAAGCTGTTTTACATCAGTTGCCTACACCAAATTTTGATCAAATCATTTGGTGTCACAGACTTTGCACACTCTTTTTGTTACTTTTAAAGGTGGTTCTTGCAGCAAGAGACTACTGGTATCACCATGAAACACGAAGACAAATATTTCTCTTTTTTTTTCTTTTTTTGGTTCTCTCTGAGATTATGCATTCTGAAATTATGTGTCTCAGATATGCTGATGCAGAGTTCTGTTTTGATATTTAAATGATAGGTACAGAAAAGGAACAGAGTACCTGCTTGGTTCTGAATTCACTCAATTAAAAAAAAAAGGAACAATGTTCCACAATATTGCGTCTCTTTTTTGTCTTCCTTCCAGTCCTTTTTGACAAGGAATAATTTTATTTTTAACACCTTAGTATGCTATACGCATTCCTAAAATGAGCTCAAACCTGAAGTTGGATATATATGTTCTCAGTCTAGTCCAGCCAAACAACTCTGTGTGTGTATATATAGATAGATACATTTGTTTCTTTTTTTAACTAAACAAGATTACGTATGTTATCTGTAATGCAACAATATGGGTGGGAAGAAATATTTCTCATACTAAAATCAGAAATTAGCAGCTTTATAACAGAGAAAACAAGTTATTTACGTATTGACTGGTTGTGGTTTTTCAGGCCCACCACAGCAGTACTCAGGCCAGGAAGACTATTATGGGGACCAATACAGTCATGGTGGACAAGGTCCTCCAGAAGGCATGAACCAGCAATATTACCCTGATGGTAATCTCTCATAAATGTTAACTTTCCCATTTTCTATACCTGCCCAATACTAATGTAGTCATATGCCCAAAATTAGGGGATGAGGCAAGAATAGTAATTGGATATCATACCTCACATTTACAAAACCTTCCAGATTCAGAATTGTTGCTACAGTTTAAATTACTGTGACTGAACTGTGACTAGTTAAATTTGCAACTATAAGCATGTAATTTGTATTACTCCCATTTGAAACTCTTAACAAGAGTTTTAGTATTTAAAAATTAATTGGAATAATTGGTTTATCTAAAAGTATGGAGAGTTCCTTAGCATATCTAGTATGATTGAGATGAATTAAAACAGTCATTACTTTATTATCAACAAGAGAGGGGGCGATATCCTTTTATTAAAAATTTTATTGAACTGAATAAAACTTGCTAAAAATATGTGGCTTTTCTGTAAATATTTTATTTTTTTGACTTAGTGTTTAGTTTTCATGTAAGTCATACAAATGTGTTATTGCTGCTATGGTGTGGGCCTTTAGTTTAATTTGTATATAGGAATGAAATGGTCCCTGCCCTGAAGAGATTGTAGATGCTCCTTGGATGTCCGCTCAGTGCTTTCAAGACAAAACTGAAACTTTGAATTTCATTAATCTGTCCTCTTACCTCTTGGAATACAGAGTGCTGAAGGTTATTGGATTGTGTTATAAGTTAGAGAAGTTGAAATTAACTTGTTTTCAGGGTGAGCAGAGACTGGGAGAGCAAAGATGCTGACTCATGACTACTGTGATAACCCTGTGTGCAACTTAATGGTATCTTATGAAGTTCAGGGAGTGTGGTATATGTTAATGTTTTAAAAATATGTACAGAGTAAAGCTGTGTCATTGCCAAAGCAGCTATGCATTGCAAATAGAGGGATACAAGTTAGTTGTTTGAATTTAATTTCCACTAAATTGATTTTAAGATACATCAAGACACATTTATTTAAGCTTATGTGTGTTAGTTTTTGGAGATATATGTGCATAGTTATTTTACAAGTTGCATTAACTCATTAAGGCTTTAATTTTGGAACATTTACGTTACACACATGAACACTAAATGGTTACAGCAATTTACTCTAGTAAGGGCAATTTGGTGTTACCATCAACAGCTCTGTGATAACACAGACTGCTTCTAAGACCTATTCCTACTAAAGAGTCGTCTTTGGCATTACCTCATTATCACTCTTACATAGAATGCAAAGACAATATGTTTTAAGATTTGTTTTAAAGGTTAAGATTCAGTCAGTGACGTGTGGTACAATTGCAGAACTAATAACAAAGGCCAACTGAGTTTTAGAACTGTTTTCTCCTTTTCTTATTTCAAAATTTCATTCTAAATTTGTAAGTTTTAATTTCAGACGTAAACAAAGGTTTTGTTTGTTTTCTTGACCAAGTTAGTATCAAGATATATTTTGATTGATTGTAAGACAAAATATGTTTGTACTAAAACTAACAACAGGTGGGGTGCTTACTGCATATATTGATTTCTTAATCAGAGATGCCTGTAGTCTCTGAATAGGAAGGATTGTTTGTAATGAATCTACTCAAGGCTGGAATGTAGGAGGAAAAGTTTTCTTAAGACTTAAAGTAGGAATTCTGTTTGTAGGGAAAACCTTGAGAATGTTATTTTTTCTGTCACTTAAAAGCCGAATTTAACGTAGGCTGTGGTTCATAACTTTATTGAGATTTATTTGTTATATTTCATACTGCTTTTAGCATATGCTTTTGGAGATCAGCAGAACAGGTGTTAGACAAAGTATGATAATTGCTTTCTTTGTTCATTCTAATTTAATTCAGGTTATTTACATGTGAAAGGCCTAAATGCTTTCATTTTTTTCTGAGTGAAAGATAAAGTACTTCCCCCCCCATTCCCCCAACAAGGATTATCAGAAGGTTAAGACCATCCCTTGCTATGATGTTGCTAGAACTACTGCATTAAGCTTTTTTTTTCCCCCCTGTCACATGTTAATTCATATGAAAGGAAATCATATTAATAAGTCTTTGGCAAGTACAATTGAAAATTCTTCTTCATGTATATCCAATTGAAAAAAAAATTTTTTTTTTTTTTCATTTTTCTGAGAAATGAAGTATTTTTAGGGTTTTCACTCAGAGGCCATTAACGTTTCTTCCTGTCTCTTGTCGAATTGATGTAGGTCATAATGATTACGGTTATCAGCAACCGTCGTATCCTGAACAAGGCTACGATAGGCCTTATGAGGATTCCTCACAACATTACTACGAAGGAGGTATCTATATACCTTCACACACATACGCACATACATTCCCTTTCCTCCCCCACCCGCAACGGGAACAAAAAAAAAATTCTCGCACAACACAACTTATACCCATGCAAAGCTCTTGTAGAATACTAGTTGCTGGCTGTCTTGAAAATTGCAGGGAACTTGAAACCTTCAGAATAATTTCTTGCAAACACCTAAAAATATATAACCACAATTTGCCATTTCTAACAACAGTAAAATGACTAAAACACTCTAGAGATTTTTTTTTTTTTTTACCTCAATGGAAATTTTTATTTAAACATAAACTTGTTGGTTCAGTTGTATATCTTTTTGTGTGTGTATATATTTTGTATAATTATAGTGCTGTTAGGAAACAGCTTGCTGATCTTGTGTAGCTAGTCTGTGCTCTTGTAGCTGTCCTTAATTTTGTCTTTTTTTTTGTTTTATTTTATTTAGCATAGTCATGATCTTATGACTGTGATGTTCCAGTAAATGTAATGCTCGTTTGGCAGAGATGCTGAAAATGCTGCAGTTCAACTTTGCAAAATTGGCTTTAACTGCAGTTTGTTTGGCCGAGTTCCTTCTGTTTGGTTTGAGTTTTCTTTGTTTTGTTCAGTTTTTGAAATCAATATTGCATTTTCATTTTGTTCTTGTGTTGTTGGCTGTGCATCTTAGAAGGAGAAAAAATAACAAAATAGGTATCTCTATAAGTTTTTGCTTTCTTGCAATCATCTTACAGGAAACTCGCAATACGGTCAGCAGCAAGACGCATATCAAGGACCACCCCAACAGCAGGGATACCCACCTCAACAGCAGCAATATCCTGGCCAACAAGGCTATCCAGGACAACAGCAGGGTTATGGTAAGAACCTAAAGACACAGACAGAAAAGACTCAGAGACCCTTGTTGTATGTTATTCTGTCGCTGCTTTACTGGGTCCAGAGGCCAGGCCTGGGCAGAACAGCTGCATGCCTGCCCTTTCACAGAGCCAAAACAAGAAAGCTTAGAAGACAGATTCTTTCGGGAATTAGATCTGTTGGCAGTCTGGGAGAGTACATTAGCACAGAAAACTGAAGGTGACTAAGCAGCGTTATAATGGGCGTCTTTAATTTAGAAGGACCCAGAAAGTCTCTGCTCTTTTCTGTCCTCTGTAGGTGAACACAGTCAGAAAGGTGACAAAGACCCATTTATACCCTTTCATCTGTGGGTTTGCCAATTAGAACAAAATTATTTAAAAACTAATTTAAAACGTCATCCAATGTACATGAATCATTCTTTTAAAATTCTTCTACTGATCAGTACAGAAATGCAGCTTCCACAAGAGTTTGTCTTATAAATTTCATTAGTAGTGCACACCTTCTGATACATGGCAGGAACGAGAAATCCTCTGCCACAAGTAGGATAGAGTAGTTCCTGGATTCAAGGAAATTGAAAGTAGTAATATGTAATTTTTGCACATTACTTCTGAAAACTTAAGGTCAGAAGAGCATACTGAAAATAACTGCTCTTTTAAGTTTTATGTGCTTGCACATTGTAAAGTCATAAATATTTGTCACAGAAGAAGGAATCTCTGAAGTTCCATAATTACAATGTTCTCTGAAATTCCATTCATTTTATATATATTTTAACTTTTAGCTTTTTCTAAAACTTTCAGCATTGTGGGTACGTGAGGAAGTGCAGAGATGATTTGTTTGCCATGTAGAGAAATGCCAGATTCACATTAAGTCTGGTATTGTTGAGACAGAGTTAAGTTTTAAGAGGATCCAGAGATTTAGCAAGTGTTTTCCTTTTGGAGGTTAGGGATTAATTATCATTCTAAAATAATACTCAGGTGCTTACATTCTTCTAAACATAACATAGGAATAGAATGAAAATCAGAGTGGAGGTCCATGTAGGAATAGAATGAAGATCAGAGTGAAGGTCCATGTGGTTCACTTTGTAATTAAAGAAATAAAATCTGACCTATTCAGAAAATTTAGGTTAAGAAATACTAGAAGGAAGGGGATGAGGAAAACTGTTTGGAGGGACTTACCCAAAACAATTCATGAAACAAAATAGCATACTTTAAAAATTCTGGTTTTTAGCAGAAATAGTTATTGAAGTTCCATTTTTATTTTATAAAATCTGTCAATTAATATTTAGAATTCAGCTATAAAGGGTTACCATGAATAAATAAAGCCATGTTCATTTGTCAGATGAACACAGCACTTTTTAGGATGTCGTATTCTTGCTCAATTTAATATTTAATTGCTTTCTAATTTGCAAAAATAAATCAATATCTCAGTCATTATTATCAATCTTTAAGGTTTTGTTTCACTGTAGAAAGCTGAAACTGCATAGTTCAAGGGGATTTGAGTCCTGAGGAGAATGGTAATAGCTTATGGAGCTTTTTTTCTCCAGGTCAACTTTTTGACTAGGTTTGATACTTCTGAAAGACTTAACCAGCTGATGGCATCTAAATGTCCAGTGCCCGTAGCTAAAACTAGCCCTCTCTAGCACCGTATCAGAGTTGCTAAAACACATCTGTTTCTTCTGAGGGGAGGGACAAAAAAGTGTTGGTTTGTTTAAAAGAAATCACTTCTGAAAAGCTGCAAATCTTCAGCTCTTAAAAATAGAGCTGAAGTTTTTAAGGGGCGATGTTGAAAAAGCTAGCAGATCCACTGCAAAGGATTCATATGGAGTGCCACTGAAATACACAGTACACCATCTCTCCCAGTGTTGGAGGAGATGGAGTTAATTTTGTTTGGAACATGACTACACTGCCTTATGGCAGCTTCCAGTGCTAGACAGGCTGAGCCCCTGTGAATAGTAACAGAAAGAGTTTATACTGACAAAAAAACCCAACCTCTTTTTACAGCCAAAATAGACTGGAGTCAAAGTTTTGGATTTTTTCCTAGCGTTTTTCTGGAAAGCTAATATTACCAGAGGAGTATGGTGTAGATGGTGCTTTTTTCCATCCCACAATAGCTTTTACTGGTTGTCACATCCCACACTGTATGCACAGAACTTGCTTGCGTGGCATCCTGTTTATGATTGCCTGCTGTGGTGTGAGAACTCACCCTCTGGCAGTGAGGTGCTGCTGGTCTCTTCAGAAGGTCCTAATGCTAAACGTAGCTGATCGTCTGGCTGCTCCTGGCATTGTAAACTTCTGTAACTGGAGCAGCATACAGCAGGAGGAGACTGCTTCCCTAAATCCTGGAAAGGGCTCATGTTTATCATTCATCATTTCTTGCCTTGTTCTTCTCTGTCCTGTGACCTCGTCTGTGGAACTTGCATGCATTGGCATTACAGAATGAACATATAAATAAAGGTAGATGTTTCTGTGGTTGGAGCACGGGCCCTGTCAGCAAAGGTGCTTTCCAGGGGGAAAGGAGGGACACTCGAAAAGACTTCACTATACAGCAGTGAATATTTCTTAACCCTGCTGAGCTGTAAAATTCAATGCTTTTACTATTCTCTTCCTTCCAACACCTTAAACAGTCTTCTTTTTTCTTTTATTTTCTTTTTTTTTTCCATTTGCATGATCTCCAGGCCCCTCCCAGAGTGGTCCAGGACCTCAGTATCCCAATTATCCTCAAGGACAAGGCCAGCAGTATGGGGGATATAGACCCACACAGCCTGGGCCACCCCAGCCACCCCAGCAGAGGCCTTATGGATATGACCAGGTATTCTTTCATTTGATGAGAAAGTTGTGCTTCTTACACACTTATTTAATAATCTTAAGATTCTTATGGACATTTAAACAAATGAATTTGAGGACATGGTCTCTCAAGTATGTATACACAGTTCTTGTGGGTTTTATTTCTTGGTGAGTTACCCAGAATCATTTGTCTGGAGTTGTGACTTAGTCATTCTCTCATGAGTTTGCTAAGTTTTAATGCAGTTTGGCAAAGTGAGGCCCTCCAGGCAATCTTTTTTGACTTTAAAAATTAAGGTGATATAAGGTTTGATAACCTCATGGTGAATGAATAATATGAAAGACAAGGTTCCTAAATCTAATGATGGATCATTTTTCACTACTACTTTGCAATAGAAATGGTTGAATTGATTTTCCACAAACACAAATCCTAATCCTAATCTTCCTCTCAAGTTGCAAAAGCACCTCAGGTGTGCAGCTGAGGTCCTTCAGCTATAGAGCTGTATGGGAAGACATGAAACCTGTTTGTGCACGGATTTTCTCTGAGCAGTGTCAGGAGCACTGAACATGGGAAAGCAGTGACCCTGAAAATCAACTGCTTCCTTCTTATCACCACTAAGAAAGTTTGAAACAAAGAAACAACAACTTCCCATAACTTCAGGCTGGAGTTGTAGTGAAGGACTCCTGTAAAAAAAGCTGTCTTAGAATTAAAGGATGAAGCAGAAGTTTTATTCCGGTAGAAGGTACTGAACTCTAAAAATCTAATCTTTGCAGTATGAATCATTCAGAAATGTCATTAAAACATAAACTGTTACTTTCCTTGGCATAAATAAAATGCAGATCAACTAAACGATCAAGTTGAGGTTCTAGCATTTAAATAAAGTATTGGTATGTCAGTAGGAGATCAGCTGAACTTTCAAGAAAAACTTTCCCTTGGAAATGAGAATAGTTACAGTTGCCCCACATTTTTAAGGGAGAACAGTTAGCTTGCTTTCTACAGAAATTAGAAAAGACAAGAAGGAACAGACTCCTTCAGTGTGGTAGTTTAGAGATGCAGTTACTTCTAATTACTTATCAGATAAACAAAATGTTTGTGCACAGAACTAATAACTTTTCTGCAAACAATAAGATAAAAGAAAATTCTTTTCTTTTGGCAGATATAGGGTCAAGGAAACTTAATCACAATTTGCTGAGTTTCTTCCAGTTTTTATTGTGGTAGGAATGGATAACCCTCTCTGTAGATAGGCTCTACTCCTCTGGTTTGTGCAGGCTTAAGTTCCACTGGAAAACTCAATTATAGAAGACTTCTCTTTCATACTAGCCATTCCCATAGGAATTGCGCTGCTTAAATTCTCATCTAGCAGCTGTTGTGAAACTCTTCTTCATGACTGATCATTATATTACAATGAAACTAAACTAACATTGCATCATAAAACTGAAATTTAAAATACCACCTTATCGTGATGGTACTTGACACAGAATGGTGGCAGGACTGCAGTTCGGAGCACGTTCACTTCCTAGTACACTGCTTCCTTCTGCAAGCCTTGAACCCTGTGGTGAAGGATCATGGTAAGCTTGTAGCGTTGATGCTTTCACCTCTGCCCACCTCTGCAGTGCATGATATTCTTTCAAAAGAAGGAGAATATCAATAAGGGTAATAACTGTGTATTGGATCTGTGGAATAATTGCTTCCCATAGGATATGTGGACTAGTTCTTCATGTTCACTAGGATGTGCCTTGGTTTTTGAGATACATGTACAATTCCGTAATGCTTGATAGGTGAATATTTTTAGGTATCTCTGTCATGGTTAGTTTCCTAAATTACTTTGAATTTAGGTGACCTTGTCGTTTTGAAATAATTTTCAAAGTTCAGGGGGGAAGTAATCCCCATCTTTTATTTTTTGATGATGTTCTGCAAATTTCACAGCAGTCCTTTGAATGTAAAGGTATACTCTTTTGATCCAGGTTCCTGGATTTAAATCTGCATCATTGGTCTTGCTTTTACATCAAAGCACAAAGGACTTTTAGTGAGATGAAACTATAACCAGTTACTCATATCAGTTTTATCATTTATTGTTATTTGTTTCCAGCTTTTAACATCACAGTTTATTTGGATGGTCTTCTGATTTCAGCATTTAATAGAGGAAAACGTGCCTTGTGGTCTAATAATATGTTCTGATTTTTTTTTTTAGGGTCAGTATGGAAATTATCAACAGTGAAAAAGTACTCACATTCCGGTAGGCAATATCTGTTAGCAGCCATATTGTCTCCTCAGCACTGTGGACATCTTCCCAAGATGAGAACCTCCCATTCCATCTAGCTTTTGGAAAAATCTTGTGGCTGTTTTATGGTATACAGTCTTTATGGGTTAATTATTAAAGACTGTAGATTCTCAGAAACTGATTTCACATCTCTACTCTAGATGGCAATATTGGACAGAAAATCTGTGACATAACAATTTGCAGTGAGTTGAGGACAGTATGTCAAATAGACTGTTACTGACTGAAAGGTGCAAACAGCTTTGTATGTTTATGAAGGTTATGGGAATTTAATATTTTTTTCCATGATTTTTTTTGTAGGGGGAAAGGGGAAATGCACACTTTTTACAGCAGTAATATTTTGTATATAACGTTTTTCATGGGGTGAATATGCAAGACAGTACACTACTCGCTGGGCAGGATAGCAAATCTACTGTTAAAATGGGTAGGGCATGGTAAGTGCTTGATTGTATTAGTCTCGAAATGGTGTACGATCAAGATAACAGTGAAAAAACATGGAGAGCATCCTACATCACTGATAGGTTTCACGTACAAAGATAGAGAATCCCAGTTATCTAGATGGGAACATAATTAAAGACAGTGTAATATAGTCATGTGCAAAGATTAATTTTTTAAGCTTTCCAATTTTTCTGAGTGAAGCGGTTTTGTAAAAATTGTTTCTAACAGTTTGACAATTTTCTGCAACGTTTTTTGGGTAACAAGATAAACGTTTGGTTTTATTTCTCAAGTGTTTTGTCAGAGCTTTGCATAAGCAAGCTGTAATCCCTCTTATTAATTGCAATAACAAAGAAAATGACAAGTGTTAATTTTACTTGGCTTGAATATGCAAAGAACTTGAAAAAGAATATGGAGAACAGGACTGTATTGTATAAGTGTATTTTAACCTTTAGTTGAATAATTTTTATGTATCAAAATAGCCTAGAGGACTTTGTAAAACCTATCTAAACTTTTTTTGTGGTTTAGGAATGGTATTCCCCAATTTTGTGTTCCCACTGACACACTCCAAACCACATGCCACTCGCTTGCTCCCCTCTCCACCTCTGCTTCGGTGGCTGGAGAGGAGAATTAGAGGCACAAAAGGTAAAGATCACGTGTTGACATAAGAACAATTTACTGTAAACGGCAATGAGATAAGAAAACAGAAAAGGAACAGTAACAGCAACAATACTAATGACAGAGGGTAAAAGAAAGAGGCAAATGAGTCACACACTGTTGCTCACCATGTGGACCCTGGCAATTGGAGAACCACAGCCAGGCTACCCGACCCTCGAAAATGACCCGAGGTGGTACAGAATAACCTCTGGGTCCCAGCCATGCCCCTCCTGGCTACTGCAACAATTAACCCTGTCCTGGCCGGAACCAGGACTACTTTTCTAACTGGGAGTTAATAATTTTAGAAAGGGAGCATTTTCTCTGTGTGTTGATTTTTCTTTCTGTTTAACATGAGACCAAGGGGATGTTTTATAACATCAAATATAAAACCTGTTGGTGAGGTAAATGCCAAATTTTGTTTTGAATTGCATTAATGCTTATAGTGTTGCATGTGAGATAAAGGCAGCATCCTGATCAATAGCATAGTACACAAAAATTTGGTTTTGCAACTATCCTGCAGCTGTGTATCAGATCAGTAAATGGATATTCTGTTCTGCAGGAATATATGAATTCAAGAATTCCTGGCAACTTTTATAAAGGATAAAGGTTAAAATTAGTCCAAGAGTAAACTAATATTTGGGTTTTTTTCAGTTGGCAATCAGTGTTGGGGGAAAAAAAAAAGAAAATTAACTGGTGTTCCTAATATGTATGACATCATACATGGAAGACAAGATTTTCAATTTGTTCATCCTTTTTAAAGGGAAAACAGTTTTCTTAAAGTCGGTAGAAATTACAAATCAAGGTTTGAACAGATATGGGATGAGGAACATTATTATGAATGAAAAGCTTGTAGGTTCTGTGCCAATTTTCCACCACTGTGTACTTCATTGCTATTTAAAACTGTACTCCATGAATTCTAACAGAAGAATAAATTATTTGTGATTTTAATTTTCTCATTTGTTTCTTTAAATTAGATCCCTATCACTTTGATGTCTCGTCTGGAGACTCTGCTGTGGGTTTTGATTTTATAGAAGTTTGGCCAGAATAACTAAACCATATTTGCAGTCTAGGACTTTATCAAAATTCTCTTGCCATAGCCAAGTTAATTAGAATTAACTGTTCAGTAATCAGCATGTTGTGTAGGTTGTTTGTTAAGAAATTCTTCCTGTGAAAATGAAGGTCCATGAGGCTATAATCAAGATGACTGAATTAGATAAATGAGTTGAGGAGGCAAAAATATGTTGAACCCAACCTGGTGTAGATACGTTATCTCATTTGAAATAAGCTCAACTGACATTAAGAAATAATTTGTCTTGCCAACCCATCTTCTGTTGTCTTATTCTCCTTTTTAATGGAAAGTAAAATTGCAATTTTAATAAGCAGAATTTCCTCCAGGGTTTCCCTCCTAGAGACTACTGCATTTGCAAGGTTTAATTGTTTTATAACGGTCCTGTTTCGTAAAACTTTTTAATTGGTGGTGACAAAAATTACCTTATTCCTCTGATACTATGCCAGAAGAACAACTTGAGAGGAGATAGCTCCATGCAAAAGTATTTCTACTAAAATGATATATTAAAAAGGAGCCAGTTTTCCCTAAATGAAAGAGCAGGATCGCACAACAGGACCAGCATGAAATGGCAAGACACCAGGTTCATTTTAGTAGGTCTTCCTTATTAAATAAAATTATCCAATAGTGAACTAGTAAAAATGGTATTGAAATTGGCATTTTACATATAGAATGTAGAAAATAAGGGACTGGCACAGCAAATCAAATATATGAGCAGAAATGATTCGGATGTTCAAAGAGAAAAGAGGAGGGGTTAATGCACTCAGTGACTTTTAGTTATCATAGGGCTGTGATTTTTGCCATTGTATTTTGCTCTTTTCGGATGGTTTTATTTCCTTTTCTGCTCTATGAGTAACTCGCAAAAGGGAGAAGCTGGCTCACTGTTTCAATTGAAATTGACTTCACAATCTTGTAACATAAGTAAGCATTTACTTTATAGAGCAGGGTAAATGTATCTTTTTGCAAATAGTCCCACTTCCATTTTCATACCTAAATTCCTTCAAAATGTTTAAAGTAATTGATTTTTTTTGAGAAAATGCACCTGATTAAAGAGGAGCAGGGACTTAAATGCAAAAATATCATTGTACTTCTACAGTTCTCACCACAGAGGATGCTGAAACACTTCAATGTGATTTTTAAAAAAAGATCAGATTTTAGATTCAAAAAAAGAGAGAGTACTTAAATTTACAGAATTAAGAGAAAATGTTACTTCAGCAAGTCTAGGTGGAATTCTGCCAGAAGCCCTGAAGAAGTTCAAAAAGAAAGTAGTTGGTTTTCCCCACATGGGCGGCAGTTGCTGTATCATAAAACAGAACCATAAGGGAGAAATCCTGTGAAATGAACCCCAAAAAAACCTTTTCAAGAAAATAGATGCCTGAAAAAAGTAGCAAGTTGAAAAAAAAATAATTTAAGTACTATGCTGAATACATGTTAATTAATAAAAAAGAATAAACCAGAAAAAGGATAATAAAAGCTGACCCTCAGTCTGCTAGAATTATAGTACAAAATTGTAGCACAGTCTGATAAAACTGATCTTTTTGTTTACTAAGCCTGAATTTCTCTGAGAAGCTGCTACCATGAAAATAAAGCAGGCAGTAAGGTGGACTGCAGAACACTGGAAAGGAGATGATATGGTGGGGGGAGAATAAGCATAAATGCTAAACATCATGATGCAGATTGATAATAAATTATGGTAGAACTCTATTGGGACCACTGATTAATGCTTACAATTAAATTGGAGAAAATAGTAAGTATTCCAGTAGCAACATGGGGGGGAAATGGTGCTACTTAGGTTATGCAGGACTTAAAACTGTAGAAATGCAATGGAGCATTTGCATTTCAGCACTTCAGAAGTTACTGATGTTTATGATCACAGTACTGTCTGGGATGGGAGCCCCTGGTGGCCTAGTGGTTAGATCGCAGGACCTTCACCGCTGAGGCCTGGGTTCGATTCCAGCCAGGG
>JAWMRA010000078.1:104963808-104987701 GCA_035584735.1 Pseudotriccus pelzelni | reverse complement strand
CAATGCGCAGGCTGGAAGGTGTAAAGACCTTCCCCGGTTCTTCGTTCGCGAAGACTGGCCATTACTTTACTTACTGTCTGGGATAATTCCAGTTTACTCATACACGGCTAATTGGCTGTTAGGAGCAGTGCAGCAGGATAGCACAGTAAAACTTTCATTCAGTGGATGTCAGAAGTCACAGTGCCACCAAAATACTCAAAAAGCGGTGGTATGGAATGCCTAACAAAACTCTTTAACACTGGTTGGAGTTTTATCAGCTAGGGATTACTGTGCTCAGCCTTGTCTCTCCCATATCAAAGAGGTAAAAGGTAAGTAGGTAACGTGTGGTCAAGAACAAATCCGGTATGTTTGGGATTGTTTCAGATTTCCATATGTATATACCAGCAGTGCATAACAGTGTAATTTTTGTAAGGATACCGACATGATGAAAATGAAAGGCAACACCTTTGAAAGTGATAAGAGGAAATGCTTCTTACGACATGGACGACTGCAAGCTCAGTCCTCAGAGTCTTTGTAGGATTAAAAAGAGTTGGACAGATACATGAGAATGTAAAATTGTTTAGGTTGGAAAAGGCCTCTAAGATCATTGAGTCCAACCCAACGGTGCCAAGTCCACCACTAAACAATGTCTCCAGCTGCCACAGTTACACATCTTTTAAACACCTCCGGGGATGGTGACTCCACTGCTCCCTGGGCAGCCTGTTCCAATGCTTGACAACCCTTTGGAGGAGAAAATTTTTCCTAATACCCAATCTAAGCCTGTCCTGGCACAATTTGAGGCCACTTTCTCTTGTCCTGTCATTACTGCTTGGGAGAAGAGCCCAAACCCCACCTTGCTGCAACCTCCTTTCATGTGCACATTTAAATTAGAGATGAAAAGGTTATTTTGAAAGAATATAGAACCTCATGTTCCACAGCTATATGCAACAAGCAGTATTCTAGAGTGTGGAATATTCTTCTGTGCCTCGACAGTAAATTGGTGCCTCGACAGTAAATGTTCGGAGTATACTTAGATTTTTGTTTTTTTAATTGTAACATTTAGAATGTCACTCTGCAAAACCTGGAAGTAGGCATTACTAGCAGCAGACTGTTGGTGTACGTTCCAGAATTAAACTGAACTGTAGAGCTGAACTGGGGCAGCAGTGTTCTGTTCAGAAAACTAATTATTCACTATGGTGAAATATATCTCCAAAATAACATCAATAATGAAATTCTTAGATTTCAGTCTTGCAAGATGATGGGTACTTTCACTCAACTCTGCTAAGCTTCCCATGACACAGTTTTTCAGGAAAAATTCTGACTAATCTAGCAGAATGTCTGGTTTCCCCTTCTTGAGATCTGATGCTGCACTGGGAAGATTTTTCAGTTTTCTATAGATTTTTTCTAATTTTCTCTCACCATTCTCCACTTGGTCTTACGAAATGAAGGCAGTTCAGTATGTCAGTGCCTTCACAGATGTACGCCTTGGGTTTCTGGTGGAAAGAGCTCTGGGGCTGGAAAGGAAGATGCTGGAATAGCCAGAGCTAATAGTCTGTGAACTCTTCGGACCACTGCGTTATTTTCACTTGCTGTGACACTTTTTAAACAAATGGCCTAGGTGAATTGCCATATAAATGCTTTTGCATTTTGGTTCATAATTTTCATTTAATCTAAAAGTTAATTTTACACAGCATAAATTCTAATCGCCTACTGCAGTTGGTGTTGCCAGAAGTGTGTTGGCATCTTGACACAGGTTCATTACAGATATTTCTGTAGAAAAATGCCATTTGTGAGGGCAGGCTTGATAGAAATACACATTTTGTTTTCATGAAATTAAGTTATATCAGTTGTACCTCCTGACTTTTTTTGCAACTTCCAAGTGAAGCACTTTCAGTCTCCAGTTGCCACCTTTACATTTTTGCAGATGTAGCTTTTCTCAGCCCAGAGCCTTTAGGCTTTGTTTCCACAGGGCTACAAGGTAAATAAGTGCCACAATTCTTAGAATTTCTTTCTAAATGCTGATTATGGCTTTGCTTGTTAAGATAGTTGCTGGCTACATTGATACTGTGTCAGTCTCAAAGTATCTCTCTGTTTTGGTTTGGTTTGGTTTTTTTTACCCGGCAAAGGTGCAGATCATTTCAGAGCTGGCTTCTTATATTTGAGCACCCAGATAACTATATGCTCACAAAGCTGTTTCCAACTTGGAAAAAATGTTTGCCTTCTACCATGGAATACCTTCTTTAGAAACTTACTGTTGTGTAAAAAGGGTTCTGCCTATAAATGCCAGAGTTTCTAATTTCATAAGCACAGAGAGCCTGTCCAATGGAGTATGGTGAGGGATTTGCTGGTGTGACACTGGCTTCAGATTTATCACCAGCTTCAGTGTCCATGTAGGCTCAGGAAAAGTAAGCACATAGCAAAACTGAGGCAGGCATGAAGGTTTCTGTTGTATCCCCCAGAGTATTTTTTGCTGATGGCAAGTGGATGATCTTAGGACCGTAAATAGATGCTTGGTGAGTACCAGGATATCTGTCACCACTGCAAGTGCCTTGTGTGCATGCTAACGTGTCTAATGGAGCCTGGTGTTCATTGGTGCTTGTTACGGCTGTTGCTGTGGTCTTGCTATAAAGACAGCACTGATACTTTATTACCTCAGAAGCTTAGTTCTAAGTTGCCTGTACTGTATTGTTCTTCAGTTTCACATTGCTTCACGTTTTCTGGCTCTCTGGCAGGAAACAGGGAAGGCAGAAAAGCAGGAGTTATGTGACACCCACTCTGCTGACAAGGAACATGGAGACTAGTTGATTCAACTGCTCCAGTAGTTCTTTTGACTCTTTAGAAATCTGGAGTTTAATATGTGGTAGGCCTGAGATCAGTGGGCCTGAGAGTATAAAGGGTCCATATAGGGTCCACTATCCAGCATACCGTACACTGATAATTTGAGAGCAATGTAACCTTGCAAAGCAAAAAAATCATGTTTGAGTAAAGGGAGCATGTAGAAAACTAGGAATAAGAATAGATGGTGAAACCTAGAAATTTCAGTAAGCATAAAGGCTTCCTTAATGTAACCCAGGAGACTTGCAAGGACAAGTGAGGGTCTGTAGCACCAGTGCCAACACAGAGGGGAGAGGGGGAAACTTCATGGTTTACAACAACTTTGATGACTGATGGCATTTTCAGAAGGCAACAAGTCAGATAATAAACTAATACGTGTTAGAAGGGACCTAAGGAGGTCTCTAGTCCAACCTCCTGGTCAAAACTGGGTCAAATTCAGGTTGCTGATCGTCCTCCAAGGATGGAGACTGCACAAGCTCTCTGGAATCATGTTCCCCTGCCTGACTTTCGTCCACATGAGAAAGTTTCTTCTGTTAGCAAGCCTGAACCTGTTGCTTCAGTTCATGCCCGTTGTCTCTTGTTCTCCAGGCGTTCACTGCCATGAAGTACCTGGCTTTGTCTTCTTGCCAACCTACCTTTATAGCTTAGAGGCTGCTGTTAGGTGCCACCCCAAACCATCTAATCTGAGCTGAACAAGCCCTGTGTTCACAATGTCTTCTCCAAGCGCAAGTGCTTCAGCCTGGTGGCCCTCCACTGACTTTGCTCCTGTTCATCAGTTTCTTTGCTGAGTGTTGGGACAAGGCTGGACACTGCAAAGTCCACACAACTCTCGATGCACAGTCAGTCCCCCAGCAGTCAAAGATGTCAGTGCCCAGAAACAGAAAGTGTCAGTAACCAAAGATTATACAGAAGGAGGTGGTTTATACTGTAAGATCAGAGGAGGAACAGGAATGAGGATACTGAATCGATAAGCTTAAAACTCCAAATGTTGATATATAAGTGCAGTAAGTACAGAAATGTACAGAAAGATTGTTAAGCGTATTATTGAAGCTGTAACTGCATTGGCATAACAGAAACAGTTCATTTATTTACTTGTCTTGAACATTAAGATATACACTTATTTTTTTCAAATTGAAGAGGGGAGATGCTTTGTCAGTGAATAAGGCAGTACGTCTTCTCTGAGTTATGAGAAGTTGACCAATTGAATAGTCTTCCCTAGTAGGAAAAGATCAAATAGAGTCATTGTAGTGAGATTTTACTATAGGCTTTGAATTAGATCTGCCTAAGGTGAGCCTGGCCATTCTCTGACTGGCCAAGCTGACTTATCTGAAATGCAGGAGATGATGATAGTGGGCAATGGTAGCTCTGGAATGTGTCTTGGGAAAAGGATGCAGCAGAATGCAGACAGGTTCCTAGGAGAGTTTTGATCCAGAAGGCATGGGGAAAGGAGCCACATGGAAGATGCCTTCTGTGTTCATTCTCATCAGTGAATAATCATCTCTCAATGCAGGGCTTAAAGGCACCTCAAGTAAGAGATCATGAGGTGGAACGATTTTACTTTTAGAAAAAGAGGGAAGGAGAGGAGCAAATAATGTTTTGAACAGCCAGAGACAACTTTGCCATTTTTGCATTGTAGTATCAAGAGTAAATGTATGGTTGGATTCTTTGACGCCTAACCAATTGAGCTCTAACAACAGTCTGATGAACTGAAGTGTTTATAAAATCTCATTTTTTTCCTAGCTGGATTCTTTCATGGTGCTTGTAGGAATGTAATGTCTTGAAACATCTCTCTCAGAATGGAGTGAAATTTGTCAAATTTGATTGAATTTTGCCAAGGAGTTCACTTTTCGTCAGTAAACCTAACAGCAAATTTCCAAAAGTTGGAAAAGCTTCCAAAACTTCCAAAAAAAAAAAAAGAAAGACATCTGTAATCTCAGAAAACGAAGAGGAAACTTTCACATGGGAAAAAAGGTCTAAAAAAGAAGTTCAGGAGAGCTGGCAAGTCCTTAAAGAAATTATACTACGGTATATGTACAAATTATCCTAATGTGGATGATCAAGAACTCATCAGTGCCTTCAAACAAAGGAGAAAGTGCACTGAAAGCTCTCATTGTTAGGAAAAAGCTTAAAATAATGGTAGGACACATTGAAATTAAATTAAGGCAAGCCACAAAATGAGCTATAATTATTCGGAGATACTGGTAGAAAAAATAAGAATGGTCCATTACTTCAGAGAGAACAGAAGCTGTAGACAGTGTTGCTGAAGAGTATTTGAGCTTAGGACATTGCTCGTAGACTTAGGTAGGAACGAGGAGATGAGGAGAAATTTGTTAGGTACAAAGAATTTTGCTACAGTAAATTATATATACAGATTATTAGATTGCCAGCCCTATTCTAGGATCAAGGAACTAGTAAAATAACAGCAATAATAGCAATATAGTTCAGATTTGTTATCTTGCTGCCCATATCAGACCAATTTATGACAGAACAAAAGACAGTGGGCACATTAGAGGTAGGCTCTTGGTGGGGATAATTATCCCCAGATGACTACTGGCAAGAGGTGAGTATGGAAGGATGATGGTGGGGGGATCTCAGAAGGGAATAACGTGTATTGATCATATTTATCAAAGACAGTGAGCTGACCGCAAGATCCATAATAGTATATTGGCTCATTATAGTACAAGACATATATTAGCTCTAACATAGATTACACCTTTACTTTTAATCCCCACCAGCGCTGAGGGAATCATGAACTTCCAGCAAAGGATCTGATGGGGAGGGAGTAAATAAATGGTCTTGCGAAGAACCTGCCGGCTGCCACATCTCATGGAAATGGATGCTGGGAAACCAGTAGGTAAAAGTCTCACTTTGAACATCATTTGCTGCTGCTATTCAGTTGCACTCTTACTCTTTTTAACTTCAGAAAACTTCCTTTAATTATAAACTTTGCCCACAATTCATGATGTTGTGATTCAGGGGGTCCCATACTCCTGAGTGATTTTCAATCTTATTAAGCAGCATTCCAAGTTTCCTAATTGGTGCTAAGAAACTTTTGGGGAGGTGAGAATCCAAGATCTCTACTAAATAGGCTGTTCTTAGGCACCACCTTAAGATTAAAGAATAGCTTGCATTGGAAGGGACCTTAAAGATCATTTAGTTCAGGCCCTTTGCCTTGGGCAGGGACACCTTCCAATAGATCAGGTTGCTCAAACCATCTTTAATGGTTTGCTTCTCTTTCTGATACTGAGAACTTAATGATGCTCAGGATATCCTTCCATCATCTCCTTCAACTGAGCTGGAGATGTCCCAGATGCAAGTGCAGACAGTGCCTGTGCAAGGGAATGAGGCCATATCGCCATCATGAGTGGAGTTCCCATTCCCTAAACACCCTTGCTTGAGTTAGGAGAAGGGGACATAAAGAAGATCTTATATGCTTCCTCTTTCTCTGGAGGAAGAAGCAGGTCTACTGAGCAGCTTGTTGTCAGGTACAGGGGGAATGCACTTCCTAGGGTAGGGAGCACTGGAGTGGCACCGTAGAGCCCCTGGAATGGCACCATAGACCTCACCTGAAACTGGTTTTCAGAGTTCCTTAATTGACCTGCACCTACTGCTTTAGACCGTGCTATCTGATGTGTATACAAAAGCAAGCGCCTTTTCTGATGTGTGCTGAAAAAATACTTTTACATCACTTACGGATACTTCCTGGATAGTAGGTGCAAGGACTTGGGAGCAATGGAGGTGGGAGGATATATTAGGGAACGACAATCCCATTGTGTGTATTTTGTCCCTTCCTGGAACATCTGAGACCAGAGGAATAAAACAACTGTTTCTATGTTACCTCCGATCTCCTTACATTTTTAAAACTCTTCAGACTCTCCTTGAAGGTTTCTGAACAGAATCCTAAGGGCTGCATCTCTCTTCAGCAGCTGTAGCTCTAGTAAGTTATCAAGACCCAGTCCTTTAATTTCAGCATCCCACCCTAGCAAGTTGAAGCTTCGTAGCAAAAGTTGAGTACTTCAAACCCTGACAGTTAGAGCTCAGTCCTCATTCCCACATAAACACAACCATTTTGCAAACATGATCTGATATTAATTACCCCCCTGGCACCAAAAGTCAGGCTTTCCTGATGCAGCACGCTAATGTAAAATGCATTAGTGAAAATGCTGGCTCCAAGGGGTTAGGTTCTCTAAATAAACACGGCAAAGTTCTTTTTTATTCGCAACTCCCAGGCTATTCTCAAAGACTGATTTCTCCAACAAGAAAAAAAAAGAAAAAGACTAAAATCATCCTTGGGTTTTTTAATAGGTTATAAATGCCTTTTTTCTATTCAGTTGCAGGAACTGAATGTCAAATTGTAGATCAATGAAATCTGAGTCTTTCTTTGCCTTAGAATGAAGTTTGTCCAAGCTCTTTTCTGTGGTCGTGTGCTTTTGTGTTATGTCTCTAACACCAGATGGCTGAGGATCAACAGGGCAGGACTGCACTTCTGACTTCTGGGCTACAGTGGCAACACTGAAATTTGTAGGTAAAAAAGGAAAAGTTTTAAGAGCTAGGGAAGATTATTATATATATATATATATATAAAAAATTAATTTCTAAGGCACTGACTTAGAGTTCTTTTTCTTACATTGAAAACTGGAAGTAGGATTCAAACAAAGCCAGCTTGCAATGAATGAGAAACGTTCAGCTCTGTTAACAAAATAGGGCTGTGAGGCCGGTGATTTCCATCTGAGAAATTGCCCGTGTCCTCATTGGCAATACCAGCTTAAGGCATTGCCACCTTCTGCCAGTGCCGCAGTGTATTGCCTTCACATTTGTGCCAAGACTTGGACATGATCTGGAATTTGATCTGGCTTGAGCAGAAAAGTAAGAAAACATTAAAAAAAACCACCCAAAACAAAACAAAGCAACAAGATAAATCCCCCAAGCCATTCCCAGCACTGTCCCAGCAGTATTGTCCTGAGACACCTGACAGGCACAGAATGGCAAGAATAAGAACACCAGCAGAGGAAAACCCAGACAGGATTGCCCAAAGCTGCCTGTTTGCTGAGCTGCTGCTGTTCCCCAAGTGCCAGCAGCAAACAGCCGGGGCTGGAGCCTTGTGGTTCACAGGGCAGGGCCCAGCTTGCTGGGTTGCCTGGGGAAGATCCCAGCGTGGGCAGGACTGGAAAGAATCAGGGAGGGGTAAGCTCTGTGTCCAGATGTTCTCCTGACTGTTGCTGATCACACCACTGGTTTCATGAGCTTCTCCAAAGTCCCATGATGTAAAATTTCCATGCTGACTAATAAAAGGCATCTTTAAAATGACTGTGGGAGACGCTACAGAAGTCATAAAGCAGCAAGTCTGTGTCCAGCCAGCTTGGACTCCCCTGCCTCACTGATGGTTCTTCATCCAACTTGTGCCCAGGGATTTAAGAACAGTCTTTGGAAATTAGACCCAGAGTATCCATCCTTGTTCTGCTTCTTCTGTTGTTTGCACATCCTTACCTTTCTCTCCTCTGGGATACGGTAAAGGGAATGTGTTAAAGACCTAAGCTAGCCTTTTTATATGGTGTAATGAAGCTGAAACAGTAGTGAGGTTTTCAATCCATGAATGGCAAGTACTATATAACTAGATTGTCAAAATAATGTCTTTGTTCTCTTCCCATTTCAGAACAACTAAAAATATATTCATTGGTATGATTAAGACCAGGTACCAATACAAGCATCTTATCCTCACCTGGTTTGAAACACAAATGCCAGTTTAATTTTACTCCACTGCAAATAAATTTATATCTGAAATGCTGTTCAGCACGTATAATAAAATTATTCAGCCAGTGGTCCCATCATATTCATAAGAAGGGCTGAAACCTGCAGTAGGTTGAAAGAAAATTCAATTACAATTTCAAAAGAATACTTGTTCAGATCGAAGTTTTTTGAATCATCTAATGAGGCACACTTAATCTCTGGGAAACTGCAGCACTTTTTAGAGCAATTTTCAAGTATTCATTCTGAGTGTACGTGCATCTTTATACTCAACAATTTATCTATGCCATGTTTGGTAACAAATTTAACTCTCTTGATCTCAGCTAAAACAAAAACACTTTCTGTCTTGGTAGTCTAACCTTCCATATTCAGTTCTTTCCATTGAACCACATCCTAGAAAATGTTTCCTTTTGTCTTCCATGCTTGTGGAGGGATGAGTGAAATGGCAGCTTCAGTCTACTCCGAAATTTTTTCTTAATCCAAAAAAAAGTTTGCTGTACAAGTTTTCTGCCGGGGTCAAGATCTAGGGGAGGGGGTAGAGGATTCTAAAATTTCAAAACTAAATACTTCTTTTCTACCTAGAGTTTTCAGAATTCATTCTTTGTCGTGCAGGTCCAAAAGGTTAAAAATAACTGTACCTCCTGAGACTTCTCCCTGGGCTGCGCTCTTCCCTGGGATTCTGTAAGCTTTTTCCACCCAAACTGGGTCAGCTTCCATGCCTAATTTTAAAATCTCTGGGATCCAACGCTTTATAAAAATCAATGAGAACTTTCCCATTATATAATCCCAGCAGCCACATATGATATGCTCTGGCCTGATTCTGCTTAAGCTTGATTTTATGTATTGCAATGGCGATTATTAGTTTTAAAGAGCTGCGAGCTTCTTATGGAAAATTATGGGAAAAATCCTTCATGTGTGGAGTCTTTTCTTTGTCTCTTTATGCAGAATTTTTCCCTTTCAGGGAAGAAGACTACAGTTAAAATGAGAATGTTTCCTTATTGAACTTAGGAAATTGACTTTTAAACTAAAGGTCAAGAAAGTACATTTTCCTATATTTGCTCTTACTCTCTGAAAATGTAATTACAAGAAATGGTAATGGAGATTACAAATATCTTTTGTTTTTCTAGACATTTTGATACCAGAGTTGTTCCTGCAGCTAGCCTACAAGGTCTGGGAAGAAGTCAAGCAATATTAAATATTATAGGAGACCATATCTATCAGATCAATGCATAAATCAAATTTATTTCAGTATTTATGTCAAGTACCTAATTGTTTTTTCAAGCTCTGCTTAGACAGACTCTTCTTTGCTATAATGCCTGCAAAATATTTGACAACTCTGACTGCTTGCATGCTGCCCCAGTGTCTGTCCTATCCACCTGTTGTTGTGCTCTGGCTTTCCTTGTAATATCCAGCTGTTTCTTGACTTAGACTGGGTGTTGGAATAAGAAATTTTCTGATCTGCTTTTATGCAGCACCTAGCACAGTGTCATCCTGACGCATGGCAGGAACTAGGAGATGCTCCTGCAAAGCAAATTAACAGCGTCTTTGGGATTTGGAAATGACATGAAGAATTATTCAAGACTCGGCTCCAGAAAGTAAATCACTAAGTCAAATTGTTAACGATAGCTATGACAGCAGTGCATGGTTTGGAATTTTATTGGAAAGAATTTGACAAATACTTTAGATAATGAAGAAAGTAATAAAAAATCAGTGTCTGTTCCCAGGTAATCTGTGAAAAGGAAAAGGAGTTTATTTATCAAATATATTGTTTCTGCAAATAGTTCACCTCATGATTTCAGAGGGGAAATAGGTAGGAAGAGAAAATGAGCTTAACAAAACAAACATTGGTTTATATGTCAATAGTCTTGTAAATGACTACAACAGAAGGGAAATAGAGCTAATATGATATGGGAACAAAATAATTTCTAAACTGAAAATTATGTTGTGATTCTTCCAAATCTCACCATCTCTATAAAAATGACAAATCCAAGAACCACCTAATGCACTCTGATATTGGACACCGAGCTGCAGGAGAGCCCTGGCTATAATGCTCCAGTGGTTCTTCCCAGCTCTCCTACTCTTTCGAATCACCATACGGTGACATATATTTCCTGTTAGTCTCTGTTTGTCTGTGGCAAATGACTGTTTGGGAAACAAACAGGCATGTTTCTGTATTCCAGGTGAACAGCATTCTGTCTCACAGTGATTTCCTTACGACTTTTTAAGGACAACATTAATATAATTTATAGTTATCTTAATCATTCCCTTTGACAGAAACAACTGCAGAAGAGGGAAACTTTGTCCGAGAGATTGACTCTGCCTTGCTTGTGATTTCTCCCTTAATTAGGAAGCCAGAGGCATATGTCTGAAACCTATCTGGTATAGCGCTGGGCAGGTTTAAAAGCCCAGACATCTATCATTTCAAGACTCATCTGCCCCCAACCCTAGCCAAGAGCAGGTGTGCCTGTGTGATCTGTCACATCCTTTCCTCAGTGGCATTGAGTTTCATGGCAGCTCCCCTCCCCACCTTCCAAGGTTTTCATTTCAGTCTGGTGAATCACTGTGCTGGTTTTGGCTGGGGTAGAGTTAATTTTCTTCGCAGTAGCTGGTAAGGAGCTATAGTTTGGATTTGTGCTGTAAACAGGGTTGATAATTCAGGGATCTTTTGGCTGTTGCTGAGCAGCTCTTACACGGAATCAAGGCCTTTTCTGCCTCTCACCCCAACCCACCAGTGAGCAGGCTGTGGGTGCACAAGGAGCTGGGAGGGGACACAGCCAGGACAACTGGTGCCAGCTGACCAGAAGGGTATCCCAGACCATATGGCGTCATGCTCAGCATGTAGAGCTGTGGGGAGAAGGAGGAAGCGGGAGATGTTTGGAGTGATGCAGTTTGTCTTCCCAAGTCACTGTTAGGTATGATGGAGCCTGGCTTTCCTGGGGATGGCTGAACACCTGCCTGCCCATGGGAAGTGCCAAATGAGCTCCTTGTTTTGCTTTGCTTTTGTGCCTGGCTTTTGCTTTACCTATGAAACTGCTTTTATCTCAACCAACAAATTTTCTCACTTGTACCATCCCAATTTTTTTCCCCCATCCCACAGGGGGAGTGAGTGAGAGGCTGCATGGGGCTTAGTTGCCAGCTGGGGCTTGCAGGCAGAGAGGAACAGCTGCTCCAAAGAGGTACAATGTCTTGTTTTGTTTCCAACTGGAGTTGTCATGGTTTTTTATAGGTTATTTTTAGTCTGATCAGATGTGAGAGAGGAAACAGGTAACACCATAGCAGTGGTCAGGATGGAAAACAAAGCCAGGGGAGTACAGAATGCTCAGCTCAGCTCAGAATCCCCTTCCCTGCAAAAACCCCAGTTTATGAGCTGGGAAAGCAAAACATTCAAGAGACTCTGTGTGTGTGGAGAGTGGTGGGGGGAAGGGTTGGTGGGGTCCTGCCAGTGCCCATTCGCTCTCCCCTCAGTGTAGACACTCCTTCTCACTTCTGTGGGAAAGGGAAGAGCATGAAGTTTGAAGCTTGCATTTTCATCTCCCATCTCCTTCCCAAGCAGGGCTGCTGGCATTGCTCTGACAGTGCTGGCAGCCGCCAAGCACACCATCCCACCACACAACACAATCCACTGCTGAAGAGCAAAGCATGGTAATGGTCTGCTGCTGATGGAATGGCACTGGGAAAGTGGAGCCCTCAAGTTACTTGTGGGTCCTGGAGACATGGCAGGTGAAAGGAGGCCCTGGCCAGGGCTGGCAGCTGCTTGCTGTGCTGTCCTCACACCCTGGCTGCTCAGGCATGGGCTTCAACAGTGCTTGCTGCTCCGCTGGTGGCTCAGGAGCAATCCCAGAGCTGACCTCTTGAGATTTGTGGCTACCCCTTAGATCTCCGTGTTTTGTTCTAAAAACAGAATCTCATTAGATTCTAGCGGGGGAGACACTATCTCTGGAAAAAGGATTTTCTCTGCCAAATACCAGGACCCTAAATGGGAATGTGACTGCAGCTGAAGAATAAGCTGAGTATCATGAACCCCTCAGGACGTCTCTTCTTTCCCATTAAAGCCCTAAAACCAGGCAACATGTATCTGGGAGTTTTATTTTCCTCCTTTCCACAGTATTATCTTCCATTAGTAGTAATAATCTTTTAGGGATGTGTTTTCATTTTATGAGTATCCTACTGTGCAGAAGGACAGGTAAACTTGGTCTGTCTCTTTGAGAAACCCTGTTGTCAATAAGGGGAAATGACATTAAAGAAGACAGGTGACACTGAGCTCTCCAGCCTCAGCTCTACAATAGTTTTTTTTAGGATCTTAGAGGGTAGGGAGGGGGCACTTACATAGCTTAGTGGTAAATATCCACAATATTCAACTCATTTTGGGGTGTCAGATGGATTTCTGCCATTATGGCCATGCAAAGTCAAGATTCCCTACAGCAGGGAGCTGAGTAACACTGTTTGGCAGCAGACAGCAGGCACTGAACACTGCTGTAATCAATGACGGTTCATGCAATAAGTGGCCTGTAATAGTATTTAAATCCAAGATATCTGTAGAAAACACCAATTCGAGGAACTTTCTGTCCTCAGTACTTTGGACTGTGTTCATTGAAACCGAACACAGAGCATTGAGTACTCTCGAGATCATTTAAAGCCCATGCAAAGTTATGGCCTCAAATTCACATTTAAAGCACCAAAGAAAAGGAAATCTGACTTTCAAATAGTGACTGTAAGTTTTAGTTTTAAAGGTAGCCATGAAATGCCCATGGAGGGGAACTGTGAACCATATCCTCTTTCATTGGTTTCAGACATACTCCGTGGCTTGAAGAAAAACAAAAGCAAAAAGTTGGGAAAGCCTTATAGGAGGGATTGGCTTTAGTTTGTTGAGCTTGGACAAGTCTCACCCTGCCTGCTCTTGTTCTCCAGGAGGCTAAGTGCTTATCTTAAATGTGAGGGAGACCCTCGAGGTGCAGCAGCCACTCAGGCAATAGCAGAGATCCAGTAAGGATCTCAAAACATAAACGAACAAAACCCAAAGAAACACAGTCCTGGCCTGTCCAGAAACAAGACTACCTTTTATCTGACCTGATGTGTGGAAATAATGTTTGCCATACTATCATTTTTCCTTCAGAGAGAAATGAAGTACCTGAAGGGAGCCTACAGGAAAGACGGAGAGAGACTATTTACAAGAGTCTGGAGTGACAGGCTTCACACTGAGGGAGAGTAGGTTTAGATTAGATGTTAGGAAGAAATTTTTTACTGTGATAGTGGTGAGGAACTGGACCAGATTGCCTAGACAAGTTATGAATGTCCCATCCCTGGAACTAGTTCCATCCCTGGATCTGGCCTTTTCAAGGCCAGACTCTAGCAACCTGGTCTAGTGGAAGGTGTCCCTGCCCATGATAGGGGAGTTGAAGCATGATGATCTTTAAGGTCCCTTCCAGCTCAGGCCATTCTATGATTTTATGAATTTCTTTCTACAGACTCTGTCTTACCATCTGCACTTTGCTTTCCCATGTGCAGTCTAAATTTACTTTTCCTAAGGATCAATGGACACAAAGACCAAATAGCGCAGTGCAGAGGAATCTGGCAAGCCTCATCCTCCTGCTGGGTGAAGTATGACATCTCACTGTACCTGATGGCAAACTCCATTTTTGATAGATTTAGATGTTAAGTGCTAGTTTAAATGGTGACACAGAGTTTCAAGCATCTGTAACTTACTGAGAATCAGTTAATGCCTAAGTCTCCTCATGCTGAATCTCAAGCTCCTAGTCAGAGAAGTCTGGCCTTTCCATAAATTTTAAAATTTGTAATTCTTTGGGCATTTTAAAAATTGTTTTTTAAGTGTTTGTTTTGCCAACAGCTGACGTGGAAGCCCAGACTAAAGCCGTTCTCATCTGCAGCAATCCTTCAGCTGAGCTTCACAGCCTTCTGGAAATCCATGGTGTCTGGTGCTTGTGTGCGATGGTTTGATACAGTCCATCACACAGTTTGGATGTCTTTCCCCTCTGTGTCTGAGTGCCTGGACCACTCCTCAGGCTGATGAGTGATCTCAGGGTATGAGTGACCCACAGCTCCCTGCAATGCATCCCGGCATTGGCTTCGCAGAGGGGCTTTGCAGGTAAACCGCTGTAGATCCCTTGGGACTGATGTTAGCTCCCTGCAGCACGAGCTGGCCCCTCCCAGAACCCCACCTCCTTCACATCCCAGTGTTTCAGCCTTCCACTTCGGCTGCACTGGGGTAACGCTCAGGTAAAGACAGCAAAAGATCTGAAAACCACCTGTTCTTTACAATGGTGGGTACAGAATCAAAACTTCTTTGCAGGTAGACTTTTGCCACCTTGCTTGGACCTGCCATCGGACGGGATCTCGTCTTGCCCCTGCCTCTAGGACTGTAAACCTTGAGCAATCAAAAACTGTGAGGTAGGTTCTCTCAAGAGAATCAAAGTAAAAAGGCTGCTCTCCCCCACTCCAGTTGTTAGATTATTAAAAAAAAAAGTGCCTTTATTTTCTTTAACACTTCTCACCTGCTTTTGCATTCTTTGTGCATCAACTTAATTTGAAAACTCAACATTTAACACATCCAGAAATTATCACCTTGCCTTGCCTGCTCAAGCAGGAAATCTGCACATGGCAAAGACAAGGAAAATCCACATCATGCAGCAGTTTGGACTTTGTTCTCTACAACAGCCTCGTCTCTCCCCTCTACTTGCTCATGTATAATGTTTCCAATATGAAGACGGAAGTATATTCTTTATGCACCAACTCTGAAATTATTTTTCAATACATATTTATGTGAACTGCAAGCATCTTTAAATGTAAAGTTGTCATTAGAGTGTCAACCATCTCGGTAACTGCTGGAAAACCCCTAACCTAAGCAGTGCTTTTTATAATTCAGCACATTAATTATATTTAGAATCCTTAATTATCTCTTTTCCATAGTCAACTCTAATAAGTTCCAAACATTTAAAAATAATTTTAAATAATGCTGCTTTCTTTGCATATTTTCAATCAACTGCACAAATATCTAAATTAGCTGGTGATTATACAACATTTGGTTACTTTAAAAACATAATTAATTGTCCAATGCAACGTCTTCTATTTTAGTCTCCATTGTTCCTCTCCCTCACTGCCCTAGTACTGGGATGGGGTCCCTGCTTTCCCTTGCCCCCTGACTGCCTGGGCATCCCTCCTGGTTCCCGACCCTGGGTGGGAGTCCCAGCCCCAGTGAATGTGGAGGTGGTGGTTTCTGCTGCAGTGGCCGCCCCTCTGCATCTGTGGGGGCACCACCTCCACCATCCCACCACACCTTATTTTTCTGGGTGGCTCCACTGAAATTAGTACTCACTAGTTCTGGGTCTCAGTGCGTGAGCTACTTCAACCAGGCATCTTCTTTGTGGGAACACTGGACTGTATTAAATCCTTGCACACTATAAACGGTGAGCAGCAATATGTTTAAGACTCAGACATCCCCATATACTAGCACTTTTCAGTTATATACACTGTCAGCAGTAATTCCAATTGACTAATTGGCCAAAAGGATGTCTTTTTAATTAATAATTTTTGCTACGAATGCCTTTGAAATTTTGCAAATTTCTGTTGTAAAATTAGCTTTAAATAAATTTTAATTTACCATAGTTTCTTTTTAAAAATACTAAAAAGGGATATATTAGTTTGGTTTATGTTTGTTTTGTTATTTTTCTTTTTAGATTCACTCTCCCACATATATTTTAACTTAAAAATATGTTACCTCAGCAGATCAATATATGCTTTATTAACAGTTCTTTTGATGCTCAAAAATTTTCAGTGAAATAAAATTCCATCCAGTAGAGAACTATTGGGAAGAAGAATCACATTCCACTTACATTAAAAGAACAAATGATTTTATATGCCTGACTTTTTTTTGTTTTTGTTGTAATAAGGTGTTTTTTGGTGTGGATTTTTTGATGAGGGGGAGACAGAGGATTGAGGAAGACAGGTGAGTAAGAGGACTAGGAGTGTGCAGGGGAAAGTTTTCAAAGAAAAGGGGAGAGAATATCAGAAAGAAAAGATAATACTTGTCGTTTTCATTGATAACCTATTTTCTTCTCTTGCTTTACTGGTGCGGGGTAGCACAGAGTAGCTGCATAAAGCACACACAAATAAAGACTCCCCATACAGAAAATAGGTGATGCTGCTGAGAGTCTTCCGATAAATACGACGATGGCATGAGAAAGGGAAAAAAAATCAATGTAATCTCTTTCTAAAAGTCAGAAGGAACGAGTCATTCTGGACAGTTTTATATTTGTTAGAGAGAACTTCTCTTCCTTAATTACCATTGGGTTTTTCTCCTAGGGGACTTTCTGAAGTGATCTGCCCGGGTAGATTCCACCTTACTACCAAGATATCCTGTTTGTGCTTGCTTAATATATGGATTTAATAGAATTTCCTGATGGGACAGAGATGAGGTAATCACAAGTTGAATGTGAGCTATGGCACATCCCTTTGTGTGGCCTCAGGCTGGTCACTTAGCCTCGCTGGGCAGGTGGGACCCTCATTGCCTACTCACCTTTGTAAAATACTCTGACAACTTTGGATGAAAAAACAGTGCTTTTATTTGGAGATTGCTCTATGCTGGCTCTGTGGCAAAAAAAAAGAAAAAAAAAGGTGATAATAAAACAGGGACTGAGTTTGCCCTTGGGGTAGTCAAAAGAAGATGAACATTTGAAGATAGTTGAAATATCTTATGGCAGATTTTCTCATGTGAAAGAAGGAATGTGGAAGCAAAGAGGAAATACGCCTAACAGGAACAGAAAAGACATTCGTGTCTTGGGACTTTCTTTTCTGTGCCAGGACTTCTGTGATGCAGGTCTCTCCCCTCTTACCATCCTTTAAATTGCTCTGTACTGGGGATTTCTTACTGTTATTCGAGTGAAGACTCTCACAAGGATATGTCTGAGCAAACTCTTTCAAAAGCCAGAAAGCCTCTATGGCTCCTGTGGGTGGTGAACCTGAAGCAATGTTGAAGAGAGCCAAGAGCCAGAGAAAGGAGGAAATCGAGCCACACGTGCAGGCAGATGAGCAGAAAACAAAGCCTCTCAAATATTGTTTCAGTATCTGTCTCCTGTGGCAACAAAGAGGCAAAAAATGGCTAAGAAAAATTATGACACACTGGAAAATTCAGAATAGATACTTTAATGGAAGAGGATTAGGCAAGCTGGTGATCAGAAAGAAAATACCAGTCCTGACATGATAATGCACAGATATATTTCTCGTGAAATGACTGAGAATAAAAGTAAAGGACAGGGCACCTACTCTAGAAATAAAAGTTATTTAATCTCTGTAAGTAGAAAGGAAATACAGATGATTGCAAAGCACCCACGGCGTCCTTCTCTAGCCAGTCGATGGCAACATTAGTCTGTCTAGGCAAGGAGTTCCCAAAGGCTGGCACGTGAAGTCTTTATTCACAGCCTGCAAAAGAGATTTTAAAAATTCTGATTGTATCCCAGAGTTATCTTGTTTTGTATCCCCCCTCATGAAGGAAACTGTGGGTATACCATCTCTTTTTGCTTTTCGCATCGTGTGGCTGCTAATGTTTGCACAAAGTCATCAATGGTGGGAATATTACTTTCTGGGTCTTTCACTGTTTTCCTTGTGTTTTGAACTCATTCTACACTGTGTTAATAGCAAGATACAAGGCAGCAGAGACTTACACCAACTGACTACCTGCTCATGTAAGTGCATCTCTGTGTGTTGCTTTTTCTGCCTCTGATTCCTGTAAAGTGCTTTTTCCCTGTGGAATTATATTTTAAGTTGTGTTATAAAGCTGATACACGTTTCCCCTAACCCCGGGTTATTTGCACTGGATTTTGGCTATAGAGAAAATTCAAAGGGTAGATGTGCAACTAAACAACTCAGATGAGATACAGACCACTACTATTATTAAGTAAAACGACATTTGATTTGTAGCTGTGAGACCATCCCCTTTTGACATTCAAGGGAGCACAGCTATGGGCTACCTTGAAAGCCTCCACACATCGATGGTGTTTCTGTTGCTAGGAGGAAGGGTTTTGAAGTGGGAGGAGAAGCAGAGACCCTCTAGTCAACAGAAGGATCCTCATGTAAGGGTCAAGAGGGAGCAGAACTCAGAAAGAGAAAAAATTCAGCTGACCATACTGTGCTATTCTCTATTCACTTTAATACCTACATTTAATGATATGCTTTAAAGCTAAACCTCAGGAATGTCAGGAGTTTTTTTCTCATGGTGACATCCCATGTAGGCAGAATCTCTGGAGTTCTCCCTTTAAAACAGAAAGATGAATAAAGACTTGCCTTGCAGAAATTTCCTCTGGATTTGAGCTTGTTGGTGTGTTGTTTACTCAAATGATTTATGGACTGGAGATTAGTGAAGTCATAGCAACACATAGAATTGCCAAGTGAAAATAAAAACAGCCCTGTGTATTCTTATTGAAAATAATCAAGGAGGCAGCTGACAAACAGGGTTTTTTCCTGTTATATAGAGACTTGGTATGAGACAAAGCTGATTTTCACCTTCCAAAACTTTCTGAGCAATGTCTGGCACTCCAATAGCTGGCATGATAAATTTGAATACACCAAGTAACAGGGTATTTTGTATCCTGCCACACCTTATATAAAACCCTCAAACACTTACTTCCTTCTGTGGAAATGGACATGTCCTCCTAGGAGATAAGGGCTGGGAAAAGACTCATTCCCAGCACTGCCACAGACTTGATCTCAAATCACACATGGTGAGATTTGTCTTTCAGTAAAGCTAGTGCAGAGCCATGGGTCTGAACTCAGCTCATTCCCTGGCACCTCTAGAGACCCCAGGGAGGGCTTGTGGACCCCTGAGCAGGGGCAGCATCTTTTAGAATAAGATGTGCATCTGGAGGACTGCAGAGGGATCCCACAGGAATATCTTTTGGAGATAGGTTCAGGTCCTTCTCCTCTCCTTCTGAAGCCTCTCCTTACCTTTCTAACCACAGAAGTGGGATAGTTAGTATGATTGAGTTTTATGCCACTGTAGCACATCAAAATGACAGGGTTGCCTCACGGTGAGGAAAAACAGGGCAGAATAAACTTTACCCTGTTTGTGGGTTCAACCACTGTATAAAAGTTCTTTGCCAGGCACTGCAGAAGAAGACTCCTTTTTACTTTACTTTTTCTGGTTTTGTACAACGGTGTACACAACAGGGTAATGTTTGTCATCGCTGGATATTGCTGCTGCAACAAAGTTAATAGCTCACTCCAGAGTGGCCAAGCTTGAAATCTGACCTCGGGATGTTTTTACCTTGGTGTCACAGGGAAGTGGCACCTTGATGGCTTTTTTTGACACATGCATGAGTGGCCTCGTGAGAGAGCAGCAAGACTTTGGTATCACTTAGGCTACGGTGGAATTATTACTTTGCTTGTATGCAAACAAAGAGCTTCCCTTTACTTAAATCCTATTCAGGAAAGGTAGGTACGTAGAGAGGAATGAGGAGTGTCTGTGGGCCTGGAAAACAAAGGAGGAATAGATAACGGTACGCTGACTGTTGTCTATGAACACTGTCAAACTCTAGACTAGTGCAAGATCAGGGGAGACGTATGTCAAGACCAGTGAGAAGAGCAATTTGTTGAAGTGGCGATTTAGGGACAGAAGTATCAGTCCAAGAACTAAAGTGAAAATGTACATCAATATCTTGCTGGTCTTTCTATATGTAGCTGAGTAAAAGCACATAATCTGAAAATGGAAGAGAAAGGACAATACTTTTGGACAAGTTTAGGGTCTACAAAGACTTTGATACAGGCAAATGCTGTGGTCCTTTGGGGGACAGTCAGAGCTTCAAAGTCAAGAATCCAGTTGAGAAGTTGCCTGACAAATACAAAACAACACTGCTTGTGGGGACGCGCACAGCAGATAACCAAGAAAATGGTGATCTGGCAGAAATGCAGATCTGCTAGTAGCAAGCAGAAGTGAGTACTCAAACAAAGCTGTATGAAGATGGGCCATCTTGAGTGTGCTAACATCTTAGAAAGCAATCAGAAGAGATTTCCTTTGCTTTGTAAATCTCCGTATGAGCTAGCAGGACCTCTGATGTAAGGCTCTTGTGATAATGGATTATCCATGCTCTAACCCTTCAGCATTGTCTGGGAGACAGTTGTCTCCTCCATTAAATACAACACTCCTGACTCCACTGGACTATTTACAGCAGAAGCTGCTGTGTATAAGCACTGTCCCAGACAGGCTGCAGGTTATCCTACCACATAGCATTTCCCTGTCTCACACTGCAGTTGTTTTGGTCTCACCGCCTCTCCGTAGGTGGAACTCTGCCAGGATGGCTCAGAGAAGTGGCATTACCTTTACCCAGTTCTTACTGTAACAAGGAGGAATAACATCTTTTTTACTCAGTGCTGACACAGTGGAATACTGCCAAACCCCTGGAAAGCCTCCAAATCGGCACATTTCTCCTTCTCATTAAAAAATAATACAGTACTACCAAAACAGCAAACACTGGTGACAAAAACATATTTTTCCCACAATTTGAAATCCCAGTTTACATGTAAAATAAACATTGAATACAGATTTAATTCGCTTTTTACGTCTTCTGACGGTGTATAATAGGAATAACACCTCTTTTAAAGTAAACTAGAAACAAGGCAGACTTTCATGCACTGAATAAAGATCTCAGCTCACAGCTTTGGCTTCCTCGGCACACAGCACTAGTTTAGTTCCTAATTTCCTCTCAAGTGACTTAATGGTACTGTATTGCTTAATTATAGCAGTTGCAAACTCCATCCTCTAAGAAATATCACTGGGACCCAAACATCTGCAAGATTTTGAAAGAGGAAGATACCACATAAAATACCCATTTTTGTATTATTTTGCGTTTATTAGTCGGTCACACAGCATAGCTACTAAGCAGACAGAACAAGGCAACATCTAAAGAAGGAACAATGGTAATGAAATATAAGACATTAAGTTACACAAACTCTCTCTTCTTCAAAGAGTTAGGCTACAGGAGGAAGCACTTGCATGTAACATGAGCTTTTAAAAAGCAAAATACAGGTGGACCAGAGATTCTAAAGGTGGCTTAAATCTACTGGGTCACCCTAGCCCACTCCTCCCCTGGCCAGTGAATATTGTTCTCAACTGCTTATTTATTGCTGTTTTGCCACATTTTTTGAATGTCCCAAGCAGAATTCCCCTCAACACAAAACTTGTTTTGGTGAGAGCAGGGCAGAAATTGCTGGAAAGGAAAGAGCATTTGCCTGATAAGAGTCCCTACAATATTTGAAACCTTAAAGCCTGATGAGCAGGAAGAAATTTGAAAATGCTTAAATGTAGTTGCTGTTGCTATAGAAACTATTTCCTGGGCTTCCATACACCCTGTGCATTTGTTTCACTTGGTCCCTGGATGCCCGAAAGAGGGCCATGGTTCTGTGAATGGAGAAGGCGGGGGAACCCATCTGAGCTACCACAAGACTGCACTGTTTCATGTTGCCCTCTCCAGAAACGGTGTTGAAATATAGACGGGAGAGTGCCAATCTAATGGAAGAGAGGAAAAGAAGCATCACGATCCAGAGCGCTAAATTAATCCTGACAGAGCTCAGGTAAACAAAGGAGATCCAAAGGAATTTGTCTTTTGCTGTCTGAAGAGCTTGGTCTGTGTGACCCACCTGCCCAGACGTTTCCTAAAGGCGTCTGATTTTTGAAACTTCATTATGAAAAATGTTAATGATTTAAGAGTTTTCTCCGTACTTTCTGAAAGTGATCAAATAGAAAACAGCTAAAGAATTCTCCAATTTCCTTGTGTTTATTCTTACTTTTGGAATAGGTGGATGAGAGACTCATGGAAGAACAAGAGAAAGGATGTTGGCAATGGAGAGAAAACAGCCCATGGCATTCCCAGAACTTTGTCTCTCCTCTATGTGTGTTTTGTCGAGTTATTAAAATGTTAAAACTGAAGAGGTAGTGCTTCCCTTCCCCATCGCCTTCCACAAGCACAGTGTTAAAGTGGCCTATTTTGAAAGGTGGCTTTGTTTGTCTAAGCTGTGGGTATGCAATTGCAGCGAGGTCAATGAGAGGTCAGGCAATGCCAGTCAACTGGCAGGTCAGGCGATTTCTTTTCTATTCCCTGGAAAGAAAGTACTTACCTCTCAGCAATCACATTTCTTGTGGGAAAGAAGGAATCTGAATGGGGAATGAGGATAAGAATTTATGCATGTGGCTCCTATTAATTGCTAGCTTGGTTTGTGGGTATTAAAATTTGCCAAGGCTTTTAAAAAAGTGCATACTGCCATCAATAGAGCAGCAGAGCGATTCTCCCCCTTCGAAACGCAAAAATGAAATAAATAAACACACAAATCCCCTAAAATAGGGGATGACATCTAACCCCAGTTGGTCTTCTGCTTTGCCAAAACTGTCAGTTAGACATAAGGAGCCTGTTGCTGCTGGTACCCCTGCTGTTGGTGTTTTTGCCTCCATTCTTTTCTCCAAAGACTTCCTCTGAAACAGCAAACCATTACCATAAGATATACTGAATAACTGTCTTCTGAAAAACAGTTTCAATTCCCTTTCACTTCTTAAGAAAACTCACTATGGTGAGGAACTTACCTACTTACCTTCACATTTTTTAATGAAGACACCTAAGTGTTCTCAGCATTTTTCGGAACTGTGCTCCTCCCGGAAGGAAGCAAGATTAATCTACCTTCATAAGAAAATATTCTTTTTTTTCGTTAATAAACTCTTCAATAGAATTCTCCTACCTTCCTGTTGCATGGCTGAAGTTCAGTGAATGAATTGAGCTGAATAAGTCTGGAAGAAAATAGACACATTTCACACAGGTATTTCCAAAGGGAGTGGACTGGCCCTCATATCCCCCCTCCTCTTCCAGGGAAGAAGAGCAAGAAAGTCTTGTGGTTTCAGAAACAGCAAATTTATGAGCAGCTGAATCGGGGAGAGAAAAAAGTAGCCCCACAGACAGCCCATCGAGCCAAGCCTGCCTTCCTACTGCTTTGCAACTCTCTCTGCTTGCTGCCCTGCCGTGCTGTCCACTGGCCAGGGAGCAGACCAGGGGTTGCTGGACCCCCAGAGCCGGGGCTGGGGCTGGACCAGGGCTGAGGCTGGGGACCAGCCACAGAGCTGGCACAGACAGCCTGCCTCTCTCCCCCTCTACCGGCACTAATCAGGGTTTTTCTTCTCTATCCAGCTGTTCATTTTTATGAAACTTGTAGGAACTTAGTATCTTTGAGACTTCTATTGCTCTTTTCAAATTTGTCTGAAAGTCACTAATTGTTGGGGGTAGGCTCAGGACTGCAGAAGAATTCAGAGAGTGGAAGGAAACCAAAGACATCCTCCTTGAATCTTCTG
>JAWMRA010000078.1:104930723-104963708 GCA_035584735.1 Pseudotriccus pelzelni | reverse complement strand
ACCAATAAAGCCAGATCAGCCTTGTCCTTCACCCTGCACGTGCCTGTGTCCTGTTTCTCTGGGATCTTACACGTGGAATTACAGCTCAGGAAAAGGACCCTCCGCTGGTCGGGAATTTACCCCTGTCCCATAACCAGAGCAACTAATGGGTTGGAGAATTACTGGGGGAGGACTGACTGACAGACCTCTTGGTTGTGGAAACTTTGTTTCCTTCTGAAACAGGGCTGAAAGCAGTGAGCTGGTGGGAAAGCGTGTGCCACCTTCTTTGATATAGACTCTTTTTGTAAGTCATTTTGATCCCTGCCCAATTTAATATACACCTTTCAAGCATGGACATCTCTTACACGGCTAGATTAGCTGTACATAAATCTGTTGCCTATTCAGCTTGTCATCCAGCTTCTGGGAAAATGTTATCGCTGATGAGGAGTGCGTTTTTTTAAAGGCTCGTAAAGTCAAAGGTGTACCAACTTTCAGCAGAGTTCTTTCATGAATCCTTGAAGTGAGCATGGCATCCCCTTTTTCTTACACTATGTGTTTCCGCTGGAGAGTTGTTCCAAGCAGTTATCATGAAGAATTTTTATAATTTTAATACTATTAAAATAAGAGGAAGAGTGCATTATTTGCCTCAAGTCTTTTTGCAAAAAGTAGCCTGACTGATTTTTATGTGCCCTCTCTTAAAAGTCATGCAAGTGGCATCCTGGAATGTGCTGTGAAATAAGGGGGAAAAAGGGCTGCCTAAAGTATAGGCATAATGAAATAATAAACATGAATTTCTAGGTTTTCACACTTTTCTTTCATTCCACTCAATTTATAAGGACAAGAATAAATGTCTTCCTTGTTTCTGCTGGAGATCACCTTGGCTGACTAAAGGAGAACACTTCAGAACAATCAGATTTATCAGCCTTTAGTTTAGATGCTGAATAATAGAGATCTTTTCCCCTAATGAACTTTGGGTATGGTAAAGAGATACTATGAAGCAATAATTAATGGCTTTAAATCCCCTGACTTGAAGTATGTTACCCTCTTTTTTTCAGGTTTAGTTTCTTTAATTCAGCTTTTGACAGTAATACTGGCTCTGCAGTCAGCTGCAAACAATCCTGAAAAGTCAAGACAGACACCATTTACCCTTTAGAACACTTAAGAACCTTTTGCTCAGCCCACCTTACTAACACATCATAAAAATAAATATATAGATTAAAAAAGCCCACATTTTCTCCTCCTGTTTTCAGGTCAGTTTTTACACTGTCTATTTCTAGCTCCCACTATAAATACATATTAATGTACGTGGTCACTACACACATTCAGTGTTTTTTTCTCTCTCCCATTCAGTCTCTCGCAACTGACTTTTCTTGGCTTCCAGCTTATATTAAAGCTTTTGGCTTTGTGGCTGTAGGGAGAAATCTCAGAGGTTAGCAAGGGAGGGCTGTGAATAGAGTCAGCCAGAAAAACTGACAGTAAGGCAGAGGTGGGTAGCAAGGGACAGAATAATTGACTACTGGTGAAGTTGAGGATTAAAAACATATAATTGGGAAACAAAACCAGCAGAATGTGAGATTCTCTGAAATGCTCTCTGACGTAAAATCAGAGCCCAATAAAGACTGAAATAAAAAAGTTCTGACTTGCTCTGTTTTATGTAAAATTCCCTCTTTACCTTTCAGATGCAGATCAGGTACGGGGCGTTTTCTCTCCTTCTGTTCTTTAAAAGCCAAATTAAATCCATGGTTGTTTTATAGAGAAAATTGTAAGCTAGGGGGGTTCATAAAACGACCTATAGAACGAGAGTTTCAGTCTGTTGACAGGGAGCTAACAGGAGTGCTGCATAGCTTCAGCTATCACAGCTTTCCTCCTGCAATAATTTTTACTGACCTCGGCTCCAATTTTATGCTCATTACTCAGGAAAACTGCTCATTGTTTTCACTGGCAGCTCTGTCCGAATATGAAATTCAAAAGGAAGCTTTGGAACTGCAAAGACATTGTAGAAATTCATAACCATTGGATTGATTTAAACCAAAAGCCAGAGCAGCAATACTGCAAAGTGTCTGAGACTTTGGGACAGCAAAGACCTCTGTAGCTGGGCACCCTCTTACTTGACTGAACATCCCCAGGGCTGACCTGGATGTCCTGCCCTAAAATGCTAGTGGATGCTTGAGACATTAAGATCTCTGTGTTAAGTGACTTTGCAACATGAATACAGGCTTTGCACAAGTAAAATCTGCAATAAATGAGTGCCATGGCGTTCCTGAATGTAAAACAGTGCGTTGGGGCATAAGTGATTTGCATCTGCGAAGATGTGTCTGGCATAGAAAATGAATGTAGTAGAGGATTGTTCAACAGCTCCACTCGAGTTCAAGAACCCATCAGAGAGGAAAGGGCTGGGGCCAGAGTGTGCTCTGGAGCTGTAACCCCATGATGAACAATCTTCCCAGCACTTACTGATTTTGCAAGTTTTTAAGGAGCAGCTGTTAGCAGAGATACATCTCTCTTCCTTAGCTGATAGTTGTCTTAGCTCTTCTGAAGGCAAAAAAGGGAGAGAGCTAGAACTGCAGGGAGGCCAGAAGAGACCACTCAACATCCTCCCAATGGCACAGGCTGAAGGGAAGGGATCACTGTGTCAGAAGAAGAGCTCAAGGGGAGAACAGGCAACTGGAAAAACTTCTAAGAGAACACTGAAGTAGGGAAGTAGCAATAGCAGAATAGACATCACTATTTCCATGGGTGTTTTTTTGTTTGTTTTGTTTGTTTTGGTTTTGGTTTTTTGTTTGTTTTGTTTTTTTCTGAAACAAGAATTTCATCACTAATCAGGCTTGTTGGTTGTCCAAGGACCACCTCAGTGCATCCGCACACTGAACCAAGGTTCATGGAAAACAAGAACGTGCCTGGCACGAGGTCATGGTCTGGTCGTGCAGCAGAGTTAGGTTAATTTGTGGGGTGAGACTCAGTGCCCCATGACTGCACAAAAAGCAGGAGCAGCAGAAGTAAAATCAGGAGTGGAGCTTGTGGCTGCACACTTTCTCCTGCAATGCCACTGTTAGACGACAGGATCGGGCTCTTTTTTGCCTGTTTTTCAGCTCTGTGCATTTGGCATCACAGATTCCCTGTCCTGCCCAGGAGTCCTTAGAATTTCAGGGTGATGCAGGGGAATACTGGTGGGGGGATGGGGTGACAGAAAACCCTGTGCTTTTGAGAAAATTCTCCAGTTCTACCAGGGAAATGTGACAAAAAAGTTGGTTTTTGCAGGTATGTGTCAAGATTGTAGAAGTGCCATTCTCCCATGGGGGGAAAGCACTTCCACATTTCTGAATAGTGTTAGCCAGGTGCAATACCTCCCTCAAGCATCCTGCCCTATCTCTTGAATTTCAACAGCTTCACCCTTTATCTCCAGCAGCTTTCCATGCAAAGCTGATAACAGCAGCATCCCACCTATTGATGTTGCTTTAAGGAACTGCATTATAAAAATCTTTAGATGAGAAGCATCCTTTCCTCTGCACTGCAGAACACAGAATCATGGAATAGTTTTTGAAGGGATCTCTGAAGATCCCCTAGTCCCACACCCTTCCAATGAGCAGGACATCTTGACCTAGATCAGGATGCTCAAAGCCCCATCCAACCTGACCCTGAATTTTTCCAAAGATGGGGCATCTGCCGCCTTCCTGGGCAACCTGTTCAGCCACCGTGGCTGTAAAAGAGCTTACTCCTTATATCTAATTTAAGTTGACCCTCTTTTAGTTTAAAACCATTCTACCACAGCAGGCCCTCCTAAATCCATACCAGAGGCCCATACAGCAGAAGCAAGTTTCCGTTTGATTCACGTTCTGATTCACGCCTGCAGTGAGTTGTGCGAGGGACCTGTGTCCTCCCGCTGCCCAGTGCCACTTGCACCTCCTTAGGGGTAATGCAGAGAAGGGTGTGAGCGGGCACAGGGAGCCAGCTCTGTGAGCTCTGCAGAGCCAGCTAACACCAGCCAGCGGGGTGGGATTGGGAATGGGGCACCTTCTGCGTGGACTGGGTATGGGGAGAACATCAACACTGCCGTGTGCAGAAGACAAGAAAACAGCAGGTATATACAGAGATACCAGCTGCAGGTAGGTACTTCACTTCTGCAGCTGTTGTGGATATTCTCCTTTTCCTATTTTTCCATTGTTTTTAGAAAAACAAAGATGTGACTTAAAGAAAAAAAGGCCATAAACAGGATTTCTTTTGTTGAATGAACTCAGACTTGCTTTTATTCCTTTTTCTGTCTTCTGAGCTTACCATCAAGACAAACAAGATTCTAAGTGCTGCCTACCGCAGTAGCAGGTTAAGTGATTCGGGGTTTATCATCTCAAAAAAGCTGTCAGTTACCAGGCCACATATAGTGGTATGATAGTGATTTCCTATTTCATCCTAGGGCAATTGTTTTTTGTTACTGGTGACTGCTGCTATTTATTCCATAATAATCTGTTTATAGGCTGCTGGGCAACTGAGAAGGATGAAGAAACTAGCAAAGTGTGTAAATGTTTAAGATGGCCAACAACAATACCTTCTACAAAATTCCTACTTAAAAGTTTGTGATGTTTGTTTGTTCTTTCTGTCCTTCCCAGACATCAATTTTCTCCCACAAGCTCTTGATTTTATTTTCTGTAAGCTTTGATGTACTTTTGCAAGCTCCTACCCCTGCTTCTTAGACCTTAGCTTCTTAACTAAAGCCATTTATTGATATAGTACATCTCTCAGTGAAGTAGTACATCAATAAATTAAAGATTAGTTCAGTGTGTCAGCTCTCCCAGAGCATCCTGGGAAACATTTGCCACTCTGGAAGATTGTGGAGGCCACACAACATTCTTGCACAGCCAAGATAATAACTCTGGAAGATTTAAGCTTTCGCTCCACGACACCTCCTCCTGCTAAATATTTTTGAAAGTCACCTTTTAAACTAATTCATGGATTCTGCTTGCTACTAAACAAACAGGTGGCATTAAGTTTATATACTATAAAGAAAGGTGTCCAAACAAATTTTCAGCCGTCTCTTACCAAATTTACTTTTTCCTGCTCTCTGATCAGATTTTATGCAGGCTACTCATAGGGATAAACAGTTTTGTCCTGTATTTATATTCATCATGTTCCCTGTGCGACTCAGGCTCTTACTGCACTCCTGACAAATGTTCCTGCAAAGTTTCATTGCAACTAATTGCTTGCAAAGGCAGGGACTGAGGTGCATTGCTGCTGAAGGGAGTGTCATCAGACTTATCTTAACCATTTATGTGAGATACTTAAATGTTCTTTATTGCTATTTTTGCATTGACACTCTTCCGTTTCTTGGTGTTTATTTCAGGGTTAACCTGCCTTGACTTGCCAGTCATTTTATAGGATTATACTTTGGACAAGGTTTCAAAATGGGAGACAAAAAGTAGAGATCAAAGGCAATATCTGCATACCTATATAGATGCTTTATGTACAAATGTTCTGATGGCAGAGCAGATCCCAATAATTTGATTTCAGAAATTCAGAGTAATCTGTGTTTTGCAGTTGAAATCTTCCATTCTGGTGCTCTGTTGAAATTTTGGCTTCAGTCTTTCCATTATGAAAATGACACCTCATTCTTTGAAGACATAACCACTTCTTTTTGCATCCCTGGAGGAAGGTGGACATGGGGTGGCAAACTGGAAGTGGTTTTGGCACACAAAAAGGCCTGGTTAGAAGAAAAATGGTGCCGATTGATTTCCTCAGGTATTTTGAACCAGTTGCTTGAGGAACATGACTTTTTCCTCTGTCTTCTGCTTGTTGATGAGGCAATACAGATTTCTGCTGAGGCAGCACTAGGATGGTGGAAATTACTACGAGGGACCAGGTCTTGTCTGTGTTAGGTATTACTATAAGAGGGTATTTGTGATTTGGGGGTGGTCTTCACAAGTTGTTCCTTTCTACTCTCTGTTATGGGTGCTGAGCGAGCAGCAGTCACTGAAGTCTCTTGGCTGGATGCAGGAAGCACAGAAGAATGAATGATACATAGCAGCCTTATAATGAATATTTTGTTGTGCACAGACACCCATGTTAACATATGAATGTGGCCATTTGTATGAAGAGCAGTCCTTCTCCAGACCTTCACAGGGAACAAAATCCTGTTTGCACAGAGGTTTGTGAATAATGAATATAAACAGGGACATGAAGAGGGCACTTAGATACCATGGTGATGGGTATAGGATAATGGTACATATATAGCCAGATGGCTTTACACAGTCAGTCGGAACTGAGATGAATGAATGATTCCTGGTAAACCCTTCCCAAGTGCTTAACCAGCTATAAAAGAGATAACCTGTAAGGTCATGTTAGAAAAAGCTCTGTAGCTATTCAAATATTTTGTGGCAAAATCCTTAGCAGAAATACATCACTCAGACTTGGAGCCTTTGGGAGCTGTATGTTCCAGTGAAACTTTGCACTGTAAGAGTTATTATTATCATCCATATTGCTTGTAAAATGCAGCCTGATGGTCGCCAGAGTGCCTGGGAAGATGGTGGCCCTACATGACCAAGCTTAATGAACACACACAAATTTTTTGAGTCAGTCATAGTGGCTGAGGCTGTTGAACTAATCCTCAGCTGCTGAGGAGCGCTGGAGTCTTGGGGATCAGCAATGAAGAAGAAATTATTGTATTAATTGCCTACCTGTGTTCAGCAATGGCTAGGTTTTCTCCCACTGCTAATGGACAAAATAGCAGAAAATTACTTAAAAATGAAAAACGTTTCAGCAAATTATGTTTCTATCATCCCTGCACACAGAAAAGAAATACCTGATTCCATCCTACCTGTCCCAGGAGGTAGAGTTACTTGTGCACTTAGCTGTGGTGTGATGAGACAAATCTCAGCTCCAATGGGGAGTTTGCATTTTGAAATTACCTCAATTTGTAGATAATCTTCACCTGGTTGAAACTTCTCTGAGCTGAATTTCTCAGCTAAAAATGAGTATACTCCCACTGAGAGTGAACTAGATACCTTGGTTTAAGTCTCCTGTGAGATGTTCTTGATGTTCCCCAAGTGTCATCATAAGGAATGAGTGAAGACCCTTACGTGTGACCCCAGAATAACATGCTGTACATTCCCTGTGCAGACAAGAAAGTAATCAGGGAACTCTTAATATCTGCCTCTCAGAGAATTACACACATTAACCCTGGTGTTTGACTCTGCAATGTTTCCCAAGAAATATGACAAAGACAGTATTTTGATCTGTGTTACAGCAAGGCTGGGGTGCAGGAAAAATGAGTAGCAATAGTTATATGCAGTGCTAACTCCTCTGCCACTGTGCAACTGTTTGCTGTAGACATTTTGTATGTATTTGCACTCCTAATTACATAATTAGGATGTAGGCACTTATATGTGAGGCTTTGGACATTTATCCAAATGGATACTTCTGCTATGTAATTAAATATGTGCTAGATACCAGTTATTAGGAACTTTCTCCTGTACAGGCCATTGGTGAGCTTTTGTTAAAGCAAAGAGTAAAATGTAAAATGTCAAGCAACCACCTCTGACGACACTCGGGAAACTGAGCTGCTGTTGATTAGTATCCCATTTACAATTAAAATCTGGACTCCTTTTCTAATTTTTGTTGACGTGCTGTTGGTCTGTGAACTCCTAGTAGACAACCTGGATTTTTAAATAGTCCTCGTTTTGACTTCCAATTACCATACAATTAACAATTCTAACAATGCTGCCTTTTAATTTCTCTGCTTGTATTCATTTTTCTGTGTGCTCCTAATTTGCCATCCTGGCATGTCACTTGTAGGCTTTGGTTTAGTATATCAGACATCTGTATTTCTATTTAAGACATAGAAGTAGCTAGTCTACGTATCTATGTTGGATCTATTCTTGCTCCAGAACAAAGGGAAGCTCTACAGAGCTTCCAGTTCCTTAATCAGCTGCAATTACTTGGAAATACCATGCTGTAATTTAATCACAATGGTTTTGAGCCAGAAACATCCTTCCATGGGAGTATGTGCCTAAGGTCCAGGGTCCACAGCTGGGCCACACAGGCAGAGCTGTGCCTGCATGGGTGAAGCTACTCGGGTAGCTCAGGATGTGGTGTGGAGTTCTTAACTGTCCCCTTCAGCATCTCTGGGACCAAAAGATTTAAAAAACCCCCTCACAAACCCAGTTGCCTCTTCCTCCAAGAAACAGAACAAAAAGGAAAATGGCCCATTGCATTGGAAGGCAGTAAATTTTTCAGGATTTGCCCTTATAAGATTCTGGCCCTTCATGTCGGTCCTGTTCTAAGAGCTGAAAATGGATGGGGTCCCAGGACAGGCATGGGGGCATGGAGCTGAATCAGAAGGAGCACTGGCTTGTGCAGGCCCAAGCTGCCTCCAGTGCTGCAGCACCCTGTCCCTGTAAGGGAGGTATCTCGCTTCAGAGCTTGCATGAGGCAAGCAAACAGCAGTATGGTTTGGGAACAGATGTTTGTTAGAAAAAAAAAAAAAGGTCACAGGACCCTGGAAAGTGTTAAGGTGTTGTTTCCTCATTTTAAGAGAAGACTTACATTAAGTTGTTGCTTATCATCACCCAGCTTTGCACTAAATGATCCAAGGGATCCCTTCAGCCCAGTGTTTCCACAAACTGCGAAACCAATCAAAACCCCCTGTGGAAAGTGTTCCACTTATCATTTGTTTGGGTTTGTTTATTGCTGTATTTTCTCAGGTTGATGCTATGCTACTTTTTTCCCTGATGGTGTTCTTGCTTCATACAAATACTCAGAGCTTTCAAGAAGAGAAGCATTACCTGTTAGTGTGCTCAAGAAAGATATTTAGCAATCCTAGGTGCTTAAACTGGTGATTTGACTGGTATTTAATGGGTGGGTGCTTAGACTGGTAATGTTTGTTTTACAATACTTCCCCAGTAAAGCTATCCTTCTTGCTGCTGCTAATCCCTGGCAGAAGGGATACGGGAAGATTACAAAAGCTGCCAATAATTTTCAGGACGAAAATTCAGTCTCCTGGCACCTCCCTGATCTCTTCATTGCTTTGTTCCAGCAAAAGGCCCTTGGTAGCCAGAAGGACACTGGTTCCTGAAAGGAATTTCAAAAAGTGCATAAAGTTGATATCTGCTAGAAGTAATACAAAACAGGAGCATCTGCCAGAGACAGGAGCATGTTGCAGGCTTAGTAAAACAGCAGGGGAACCTGCTGTTGACCAGATTTGTCCATATCAGTGCAGGTGTCTCTGCAGTTAATAAGAATTACTATTTACACTTGTTTTCAGAGATTTGGAGACATGGGGATAATATAGATAGCCTGTAAGTCATAAAGAGCAAGTAGATATGACACATGTTCCCATTAATGTATAGTGTTACTCCTTGGAGTTTGTGATATTGAGACATTAGGAAGTATGGTATGAAATACAGATGGCTCTGAATCTTCATTGTATTTGTTTAACTATAGCAGAATATATTATGAGATAGATTTTTATCCTGCTTTCAAGATGAAAAAAGGATGAGCAAATTTATACGTAAACTGAGTGTGTTCAGAATTAGCAGGACATGGCAGCTGGACATAAATAGGATTTGTTGTTACTCTTCAGAAAAAAACCCAAAGTTTATGTTTATGCATAAGCAATCATCTTTCTTTGACAAACTGTGTTCTGATCAGTCAATAGAAGCAGAGTCAGTCATTTTTTTCTGAGTATGAATGAGTTTTTCTCTTCATGCATGCTGGCACCGCAGAGGCAGAGCCAAGACTCTCAGATGTGCCTGTCTAGCTGCTCTTGCCCTGAAGGGAGAAACCAGAGCAAGGGGTTGGGATGGAGGAAGGGGGAAATGCTCAAAAGAGGAGCTTATTGCCCTTGCTACTTCTTGGAGCCCAGAAAAGTCAGGCAACAGCTACAGGGTCTAGCAGGGGGTTTTTTGCCTTTTTTTTTTTTTTTTTTTTTTTCTCTTGCCAGCAATCACTTCACCCTGTATGTCCTCACCATCCCAGCTTTGCTGGCCTCTGGTACAGGCAAAGTAGCCATTGGCAAGGTGACAGTGGCTGTTTCAATGCCTCCAATGCTGCTTTTAGAGTCAAGACTTGCTTCAAAGTCAATACTGAGAGTCAGTCGTGAAAAAGACTCATGCCAACCGAGCAGAAAGCAAAGGCTGGTGGCACTGACAGACTATTATAAAGCAAAAGCAACAGAACCATGCGACTATTCACCATTAAAATGCAAGAAATTTTACTGTGTGCCAGGTCCTGGCCAAGTAACACAAGAAGTCACCAAGATCAAATGTGCCTCCACCGTCACTCTGAACATGCACTTCCTCACCAGAAATTTGGAATATGTCCTACTACTGTTCATAGCCTGAGCTAGTTCCTCCCAGGTACAGTGAGATACCACAGCATTTCTAAAAGATAACCTGCAGACAAGTAAGAGGATCAGATTACCTTGAAGGGTGGAGGAGGAGACATGGGGGCTGCATCTGGCTGACGCATGTGGGGGAACTGGTCTTCTTTCCATGTAATCATGGCCAGAGAGTGCAGAGGTGCAATATTAAAGCATCTGCACCTATTTGCATCTTACTGTGCTGGAGTTTTTACCCAAACAAACAAACAAAAAAACCCAAGCATCTCCTTCCTCCCCCCAAAGACCCCATTATCAGGCGTGTCTGGTTTCTGTGAAGAAGTAAGCCTCAGTGAGTATTTTCTTTTTTCCTCTACTCTCAACTGTAAAATAGGATCGCTTCCATTAATTAGCACCCTTTACGACATGCTGGCTTCATTCTTGTTCTCTGACATAAATTGTTATTTTTCTTTACAGTATCAGGTGGGAGCAAGATAAAACCTTCCTTCTGGGAAGGTGTGTAATCTGTAATTCTTCCATGGTTTCTTACTCTGTGGGTTAAATCCCATCCTACACAGAGAGGAAAACCAGCAAGTAGGCCACTCAGCTGGCTTTTGCCCTTGCAGTGCAGAGGTTGTCTTAACACGTGTGGTAGAAGTGGCAAGAAATGGCCTTTGGTTCTGGACTCTCGGGAAACACATGATCTTTCACCTAATGGGGGACTTTGCCCCTCCCCTCCTCCTGCTACTTCAGGGAAGTGGGAAAGAGGAAAATGGGAAAAAAGGGCAGTCTGTCCTTTACAGTTTGTTTTCCAAGATCAGGGTGGCAAGAGGGAGGGGGAAAGAGGAACGGCAAGACAAGGAAAGGTGAGTCTTGCAAGCATGGACCAAACCAGAAATGGATCTGGTTGGAATTGTAAACATTAAAATTTTTAGTTAACGCACCTTCTGATTTAGGAAATGGCTTTAAAAAATAAATGTGTAGAGAATGTGAGCATGTGTTTGTGTGGAAGAAGGGGAAGGGTCAAGAGAGAAGTCTGAAGTACTTGGTTCCATTTGGATATTTACTGCTTCAAAATGCTGGAAAGGGATGATACTTTTCATACTTGATTTTTGCTGAAGTACAAAGCAAATCCTCTCTGCATTAAACAGTGAAGAGCATTCTTGAGAGTAAGGACCCTTAAAGACTCTTGTGTTTTGTTTTGTTTTTTTCCTTCTGGGCAATGAATGACTGGTCCCTTGACACCACTAACTGTTTATGTAGAAAAACTAATTTCACTTCTGCCAATAAACTTTTCTTGCCAGTCTGAGTTTCTCATTAAAATTAATATTCTTATTGTATGTCCCTGTCCTTTCCCTGGCTGAGAATGAAGCTAATAATCATTCATTCAGGGCCAAATTCCCACTTCTTCCCCATCCCAAAGCAGAGCAGGGTGGAGAAAATAATTGCATATGGAAGGCACATTGGCAGGAAGACAGTCCTTTGGAGATGTGCTTCATTTCATGGTAAGGAGAAGCATTTCAGTGTATCTTTCAGTCAGGCTGTAGGAGACCTTACTTCACTTCTCTACTGGAAAGAGCATCAAGCTTACATCTCATGGGGGAACACCGTAACTAACAGGCCAGGGACTGTGGGGGATTGTTCCTAATTTGTTTCCAGTGAAGCAGCTCTATTTTGTAAGAGAGAATTAACTAGCCAGGGAGAGCAAGTGTGGAGGAAAGGCAGGGGGATTAGGGCACTCAGTTGGGGTGTTTCAATTCCTGCTCTACTTGATATGAATACTTCATGGAGTCATTACATGAGAGGAGGTATTATTTCCTCTGCTTGCTCTGCCTGGTGTGATGCTGGAGCTGTTAAGGGACTACCTACTGGAGAATTCATCAGAGGTGGGGAGGATAAGTTATTTTGGGGAGCCTGTTGGCGCTTTTTGTGAAATAGGTGGGACCGTTTCAGCATCCCAACTGTGCAATGCTCACCTGCTCATGGGATACGTCATGCAGAAGGGGGAAACAGGGAACCAGATAGCTTTGGGCTTAGCACACCTGAAGGAGAAATAGGGTGGGAAACCCTCTGTGTCTCTACCCTAGGAGGACTGAGCAGCCAAGCAACCATTCATACCTGAGGCTTAACCCTACCTGTGTAGGTAATTCTGAATTCCTCCTTCAGCCACCATGGGACATTTTTCTGCCCCTCCACAACCAAACAGTATCACCACTATGCTGTCCTCATGGCTGAGGGAAAACTTCCCTCTCCTAAGCAGACTAGTTCACACTGGGGTTTCTCTCTGCACTGTTCAGGGTAAAAGGCCTGCTCAGGGACAACAGGGTGTATAGAAGCTAGAACAAATCATCCCATCAGATAGAACTATAATAAATGTGAGCTTCAGCTTCCTTTCCTCTTTTACACCTTTCTGCTGCCTTTTGGGCTTGATTTTTGAGGAAGAGGGAAACAAAAGGGTGGCTTAGTGGATTTAGTGGGTATCTTAGAAGTATGCTTGGAAGTAAGACCCAGTCTTTCAAAAATTGTCTAGGAAAGCAATTCCTCGCAACACTGAGAACATCACTAATGCTAAATGTTCCTTTAATTCTAATTTTGAGACACTTGCCAATCTTGTAAATTAAAGATTTATTGCCTGAGAGTACTCAGATCACAACCTAACACACGTTTAGCTGCTTTGTTCCATTCTGTTTGGAGCCATTCCAGAGGCTAAGCCCCTGTATTAGAAACATCACCAATGCAAAGATTGAGTGATCGATCAAAGCAATGCAGATTATGAATTCTCCTATGCAGTCTTCCATAAAGGGGACCTAGAGAAGCAGCTATGTTTTTTCTGTTTATTTTTGGCAGACAGATTTATGTCAAAGATTCGGTGAGACTGTTTTGTAACAACCTGTGTCCTTTATTTAAGGAGGTAAATTTTGCTAGGATAAATATTTTTCAAGTGAATGAGAAAATCGCATAACTAAGACAGGACACAGAAATGAAATGTTCTGCACAATTCGTCAGGATAGATCAAAGATAGCAAAGGGAAAAGGTATTTCTAACTTCAGAAACTCCAGAATAAATAAACTGTTACTGATGCAAACTCCCTCAAGAAAACAAATATGATGCACTTTTGCTCTGTTTTGAAATTAATTCTAAGTCCAAGGAATGGAATACATAATGTGTGTAATAATTTCAATGTGAATCCCAGGGATATTAAACATTAAATCTGGGCTGAGATCTTGCATTATAAAAATTACTGAAAGCATGTCATTAACATACATCATTCAGCCACTTACAGTATTTGAAGAGCCTAGGTTTACACAAATACATCAGAGTAATACTTTGCATTCCAGGGCGTGACCAAATAATCAAATTACAAAGAATGAAGTGGTTAGGGCTTGAGATAGCATGGTAAACACTACAACTCAAAGGATCCTCTGTTGTGGAGCAGACCTTGCTCTCCATAGAATACCTGAAAAATAAAGGAATAAATAGGTGAGGGATGTCTTTTTCAGACTCTGTAGATATCATCCAAGACTTTTACACGAAGACCAAACCCAGCAGTCCAGCAGGAAAGAAAATAAGCCACATCAGGTCCTGCTCCACTTTTTTGATTTGCCTCTCAGACACTCAGTTTGAAGTGTGGCTGATTATTGACCATAGTGTTTTCCCTTCTCTTCACAAAACTGTCTCTCCTCATCAGTAAAGAATATTTACCCTATAGTCCTAGATCACTTTTTATGTTTCTGGGAGCTTTTGCTACTCAAACGTATGTTGCTCTCTATGTACTGCAACTAAGGAAAAAAAGTGTGTTAAAATATGGATTAATCTTTTGAGAACCAAACTTTCCATTAACTCATATAAGAAGTTCATATGGAACATGCCAGAAGATTCTCTTGAGCCTGGATCTTTGTATTTAAGTTCTCTGCTAGAAAGCCCGTTATGACTAATCCTTTTCACTGCATTGAATCCCATCATGAAGGTGGGCAGTTTGTGACTTCTTCAGATGTGAGCAGGTAGCCAAATATCTATGTAAAGCCAGATAGGAGGTGAAATTGGTGATGTGGGTGGTGTATTTGTTAAAATTCTGTTTATTTACATGTATGTAATATTTACATAAATGTACCAAATCCCGATTTCTTGACAAGAGAAGGATTTAGAGATAGGCAATTTCCTTGGTTGAAGCTTCTTTGCAGCTCCCTATGAAAAAAAAAGATGTACTTTCTGCTGCTCTTGGGTTGATTTGTGTCTTGTCTACTTGTTTGTACCCCTGCCCTCCTGCTTCTCAAAAAATGCCAAGAAAAGCCTCTTTTCTGTGTCACCTTTTTTTCTATGTGAGAATCCACGGTTATCTACCTCCAAAAGTTATCTTAAAGGCTGATAGCTGACATACTGATCTGCAAGAGACAACCTGACATACTTTCTTTACCTCAGATCACTGAACTGTGAAAAATCACCTTAGTCATCGTAAACTTTTCCCACATTTTAACAAAACAAAATTAAACAAAGCTTAAGCCTTCCTGCATTTATAAACTCATTTGTTTCATTTGTTTCAGCTAACACATATCTTCAAAAGAAACTGCCGAAAATCATACCTGGAATATACCTTTTCTATTGTTACTAAGTATGATAAACTCTAACTCGTTTATTGGTTCATCAATTACCTCAGTTATTCATACTTCTTGTTCAAATTACAGAGGTCCCAGTTTCAAAATCTGTTTTTCCAGTTTTGGATGCCTTCGCATTCCCCAAATGTTCTCTCCATTTGAAATCAATTAGGAGGCTCTGTTTTGGATCTCCTAAATCCCTAGTCCTTTTGACTTGTCTGGTCTAATAAATGTAAGGTTTGAGACAATGTCTACAATTCCTTCACATGTCATCGATTCTATTACACATTCAAACTCCAAAATTCCCGTTATTGTTTTTAGCTGTCCAGCTTGAAATCAAAACGGCGTGCTGCTCCCTTTACACATCTCTGAGTTTTGCTTCTTCAGTTTGATGCCCATCCATTCCCTGAGCTGAAAGAGAAGTTCTCTGTGAAGCAGTGATGGTCTGCCTGGGTGTCATGGTTTAGGGATGGTAGCCTCCCAATTTAGTGTTCCACTGGTACACTCCAAACCACATGCTGTTCTCCCACTCCCCTCTCCCACCTCTCCTGCGGTGGCTGGAGAGGAGAACTGGAGGCACAAAAGGTAGAGATCACAGGTTGAGATAAGAACAATTTACTAGAAACAGCAATAAGATAAGAAAACTTACAGTAACAGCAACAATATTAATATCATGGTGTACAAAAGGTGAAGGATTCACACATGCTTGCTCACCGCTATATGATGCAGAAAACTCTGACGATACCCAACTGTGCTACATGCTACTCTGATTGGAAGAGCCTCCCTTCCCCCACCCCCAGCAATGACCTGAGGTGGTACAGAATAACCTGCAAATCCCAGACATGCCCCTCCTGGCTAATGCAAAAATTTACCCAGTCCTGGCTGGAACCAGGATTCTGGGGCAGTTTCCATCGTATACTCCAGAAACCTCTTGGAGTGTCTTTTGCTGCCATTCCCTGACCTTAGTGTGAAATTCTAAGTCCAGGTGAGCATCTTGTAATTGAATTCCTCTCCAGTTTATCCTTGAAAACCCTTGCTGTCATCTGCTCATTCCAAAAGCACAAGTTTCTGCAGCTTCTCTTGCAGTTCAGGTAGGATTTTCTCTTTCGTTTTACTTTTTATTCTGACTTTTAGTTGTACCTGGAGCAACTCAGACCTGTGGATGGTTCTAATCAAGAAGCAAATGTTTGCCTGAAGCTTCTTCTTGGGAAATCAGAGCCACACCACTATCCAGTCATGGCTGCTCAGGCTTGCTGCTAGAACTCCATCTTCATCTCCATCAGCTTTCATTCAGCCCATGACATTATACTTGGCAAAGTAACTCTCAAACAGAATTTTCCCTAAAAGATATTAGGTTTTCGCATTATTTGACCTCAGAAAGTCCAGCCTCTCCCATGGGACTCTTTGACTTTGGCAGCCAAGCAGATGAACTGCAGCAACTGTTTTTTGCCTAAGCTCTGTGACTGGCCCAACTGAACGTCTAGATGGCTGGATACAATGATGGGTCTATGACCAGACATTTATTCCTGGAGCTGAAATTTAGCCAGTGAGTTCTTGTTCCTCTTCATCCCTCCTAGTGGGTTCCCAGCTGCCGTCTCCCTACCTTGAGGCATGTATGGCAGAATTGTTGCCATTTACCATTTGGGGCTTACCAATTCAGACTGGAAATTTTACAGCTGGCCTTCTCAGTTTGTTAGGACATTTTGTAGTCATTACTCCAAGAAAAAGTTCACTCCTGCCTGCAAATCACTTTAGCCGTTTCTGGGAAAGCCCCAGATACTGCTGTAATTCCTTTTGTAAAATTTCCAACTCTTGTTTTAGCGCCTTCTTTTCTTGCTTTAATTCTTTTTGGCTAGTTTTGTTTTCTGAGAGCAGATTTGTTATTGGTTCAAGAAGAATACTAGCTCATAATTTCTTTATTTGAATGCTATCCCAGTGTTGACACCAGGCTTTTATCTTGTGACCTGACCAGGTTATTCCAATTAGAAGGAGAAATTGATGAGGGAGGAATTTCTGATGCAATGTTGTTAATTTCTAATAATGTATGAAGTTCTGCTTTTTTAGGGGACGTGTTAATCATGCACAGATTTCTTGCCCATAGCTCTGTTATAAACCTCTCCAAAAAATTCCCCTATTATCCTTCCCCTGGGGCCTGTGTGAAGGTCACAGATCTGCACAGTGAAGGCAGAAACACCTTAAGGAGACACTTGCTCCAGTCACAGACAGAGGTAGGTATGCCAAGCCAAGAAGTTACAGGCAGGACAAAAGTGTAATGCTCTGAAACCAGTGGCCAGCAGAAAAAGGTCCAAATAGTGTAGAGTAGGCAACCGTGTTACGGGGTTAGAGGTGAAGAGCATTCTGCTTTTCATGACTGTTACAAGATCTGCCCCAAATGTGAGCTTATTTTGGGCCCTCGCATACAATAGGAGCCAGGGGAGAGACTTGTTTCCTGAGACACAGCAGTGCTGAGAAACTGTGCATTAGAACTGTTCAGAGGGCTGCTGCCGCGGTCCGGTTGGGGAAAAGGAACACGACAACACACAGGGGTTTGTGCAGAGTAGAGGGTGAAGTGCTGTCCTCTTTATTAAGGTAACACACCAACTTATATAGGGTCAGGTGTGGAAGGTGCTAGAAAATTAGGAGGAGTATGGGATTGAAAACAGGGGCTAGCTAATGGGAAGAGCAGGAGGGAACACGACATTAACAGGGGCCAATCATAGGAACAAGGGCTAGCTGCAGGACTGCCTACACTGTGGCAGATCCTGGCCAGTCAGGGGCAAGGGAGAATGACAAGTGAGAGAACATGTCACACTTGCCCAGACATACTGAAAACGATTAAAACTGGGGATACAGAATCTTCAGAACCATGCACTAACAATTCACAAATTCTATATCAATAAAGTCCATTCTCAGCTCTGCCAAAACCATGGAATGTCCGAGTTGCTTGTGGTGTCCCCAACCATCTCTTGATTCTTTCTCGTTTCTCAGCTTCAGCTGCCACAGGCTGCATCTTCTGTCTTCTTGTACTCTATCTCCTCTGCATAGGTCCACCTCAACAAACCTTCTATCTACAGAGTTAAGATTCCTATAGCTTTCCTACATTTAGATGGAGACATGCACTAACCTCCTCTCACAGATATCTTAAGTGAAGGACAACACCGAAATTTAAGCTTAGTACTTATCACCACATAGACACAGCGTTTCATCAGCTCGCTGGCAAGCTATCTGCAACTGCTGAAAGCATCGAGGAGTCAAGATTGTTGGCCGAGAGGGCTTATGAGTTAACAGATCAAAACAAATTACAGTCAATGTTGAGAAGAAAGAGGGCTTGGGAACGCAAGTGGTGAGAAGAGCAGGATAGCACTCTCATGGGTATTAAGACAAGACCCAAAGGAAGGAGATGGGAAAAGCCAGCTCAAATGGCATGAAAGAAGACAGAGAGCAGAGTGGAAGAAGAGGTCAGAGGGGGCACTGTGAGCAGCAGAGTCAGAGAAACATGGGATCAATGAGGTGAAACAAGATGAAAGGAGCGCAAAGACAAGATTGTGCATGTTCCCTTAACAAACAATGAAGACAGATGAAGTTGATACAACATTTTCTTCTGCTTCCTCAATACAGCTAAGGATTGGTGCCTATCCTGTACCAGGACAACTGCTAATGAAGAGCACTGCTTATTATAAATGTTGCTAACTTCCTCACCCTTGGGAGAGGAAGATCTCCCAGGGGTAGTATGGGTAAAGTACACAGAGGATTTTAGAGGATTGCAGTGAGAAGCAAATTCTTAGAGCAGAAGTACCCTACAGGAGGTGGCCACTGGCTCAGCCACTGACATAATTCCAATTTGAATGCATCTACTGGACTCAGTTATGGCATTTTGCTGCAAGGAGAGATAACATCTCAATTTAATAGATCAATAATGATGTAGAGATGCTGGGGATTTTTTTGGTGTTGTTTTTTTTTTTCCTCAAAACACATGTTTTGAGTTCCAACTAAGAAAAGACTAAAAAACTGTGAAAGTCTCTTCAGGATGGAGATCAGTTTACGCAAATACAAATGAGAAATAAGTGGCATCTGGAGCAGTATTTGGACTTATTGCAAACAGAAAGAATGGTGAAGAAAGTAGAAGAGGTCACTGGAATTAGTGTAATCCAAGGTCAGAAGAAACAGTTGTAATCCAGTCTGCTGATGTTCCTCTTAAACAAAACCATAGGGCTGTACACAGTTGTCCCTGGGCAGCATATTTTGGAGGAAGCACCAAGTGTCTGGAAAGATCACTTTCCCTCTTAACCCAGGGACACCTGCAGCCCTGATAGACCCAGTGAGATGTCAGGCATGCATCCCTGACACCCAACTTGACCTTTCTCCTAATGTCTCACTTCTCTTCCTGTCCTGTGGACTGCACTGTCCTCTCCACTTCCCTCAAGTCTCAGAAATAGCTTTTGTTCCTTGCCCTCATCATACTGGGGCTTTTTATAAGCACTGGCATTTCCTAGCAGCTTCTCACAAAACCCTCTTTTCCTTGCCTGTCCCAATTTCTGAATCCCTCCCCAAGGGCAGAATTTGTAGCACATGACCGTGGCTCAGCCAGCAATTCCAGCACCTGCGACTTGTGTTTCTTCCAGATGTACCTGCTTTGCGATCAGTAGACCATTTTCATGTTTCGTTATGATTAACCAGGTTCAGCCACTAGCTAGGTGTATGGATATAACTCTGACCATGTCCTTGTGGAGTTCCTCCTATCAGTATGTGATTAATATAGCATTTTAGTTTTCTTTTGGCTACTGGAGATTTTACAGTTTTAAAAGAGGCTGGATTGCTGTTCAACAGTCTGTGAAAACCATCTTCCTTTCCCATTGCAGGGGCCGTATCACTCTCCACTGTGAACGACTTCACAAGCTTTCTGTCCTCTTCCATTACCAACATAAAGGGAGGCACTGTCCACATCTGAGAATGCTGCAGTTTTGATCAGACACAAACACTGGGGGAAGGCTGATGCAGACAGGCCTTGGGGGAGCACCAGTAAAAGGTGCTGGGGAAGATGTGATGTATGAAAGGATATAAAGAAGCAGCAAGACACAAGACAATTTTTTTTTTGGTAATACAAGTTGATGGGGTAGGAATGGTATATATATGTCCAAGAAAAAAGAGATACATGGTATTGAAGAAAGGAATGACAACTATAAACTTTATACAGCATTAGAAAAGCAGGTGAGTGGTCTGAAAGTTTTAGTGATGTGGGCAACAAAGTGGTTGCAAGATTGCCTCTTCGGAAATGAGTTAGCAGCAAGGAAGAAAACAGAGGTTTGCCCTGTAAAAAAAGGAGAGAATAGAAAAAAGAGCAATGCGTGCTCATGCAGAAAGGATTTAACAAAATTCTTTTGTTACAAAGTTTATTAGCAGGGTATCAGAGAATTATACAGACATAAAGTTAGTTACACAAGAACATTTACAATATAAATTAAATTTTCAGCAGTGGGTTTCATTATCTAGTGGGTAATAGCTCAAGTATTATAATACGGATTTTAATTCTGTGTAGCATGTGCAAGTAAATGACAATTTGCAGGGTTTGGTGTACTGGAATGTATGTTATTCAGATACCTGTATAAATTTAAGTTTTATTGGCAGCCATAGCATGAACAAGGTGCCCTGCCTGCTATCTCTTCATATGGGATTCTTGTTTTGTTCAGCCTGAATGTTGCAAAAAATATAAAGTCATTACAGTTTCTGGATATTTTTCTACACTTTGGGGTTTTCATCAAGATTCAGAACCATTTTCAGAGAGTGCATGCCCTAAGACCCTCTCTGTCACTTACAGAATGCTGCAAATTGACTCTATCACTCTACCCGCTGCTGTAAATTGGCTCTGAGCACACATAATGTGTCAGGTTTGCCTACTCACTTTCAGTTTTCACCCGCCTCTACTGGGCATATCTAGGAGTAATGGGATGAAATTGAGCAAAGGAAAATTTAGACTGAATATCAGGAAAATTTTCCTAACAGTGAGATCTATTAGAATGTGGAATAGTCCCCCAGGAAAAGTGATGGAAACCCCGTTGTTAAAATCATTAAAAATAGACTGGAAAAAAACCATGGTAAAAATACAGTAGAAAATAATCTGCATTGTCAGGGGATGGACAAGATGATTCCCTAGGTTCTCTCAGGCTCTAATTTCTAGGATTTTAGGAGCTGAGTTCCATCAGTATTGAATTCCCTGAATGCTCAAGATCATCTAATTGAAACAATAGAAAGTTTGCTCATAGGCATGCCAGGGAGAGTGCTCAGTAATGATCAGGCTGCATTACTGCTGAGAGTATATCACTTGATCTGCACTGTACAAAGAAACAAGGAAGGAGACAGTTTTTGTCAAAATTTACCCTTTGCTAAAGCTGTTATTGTAAGTCAAATATGCTGCCTTGATTCAGCACTGCTGATGTGATAGAATGCGATCCTTAAAGCAGGTAATGGAGTCCAGATCACAGTTTGTCGTGGTGGAGTTTTGTATCAAAAGCTAACTGCACATGTTCAGAATCAAAATTTCCTTCTGCAACACACGTGCTTTCTACCATAATTCTGTGCTCTTTCCACAGCAAACACATGCTATGCACTGCCATTTCATTTGTCTATGGAAGATCTGGCTCTGTGTTGAGGGATAACAGATTGCCTCTACAGGGAGAAGACCGATTTAGAGTTTTTCCTCTCTAAAGTGAGCTTGCTAATAAGATTTCCCCATCCTCATTGCTCTTAATATTTCACAATCAATGCTGAAATCTCAACAAATGAAAAAATTAAAACCAAATTGCCAAAGCAATACCAGGTACTGCAGCCACAGCTGAAGTCAGCACTACTTTCTTACACCCAGGAATATTAGTCACCTCCCTTCTTGCTGTGAGTAGGACACCAAAAAACAAGGAGGGAAAAATGACTCGGCAAACTAACCACACAGGAGAACAGGCTATCCTACTGCTGGCTGAAGAAGCCACAAGTTCAGAAAATCCTTTTATTTTCCAAGTAGATAGAGACTATGATTTTCTTCTCATTTCTTGCAATACTCTCACATCCCTGATGACAAGACTCTTAGAGCGGGTGTTTTTCTGGGGCCAAACATGAAGACCCAGAAGGTGAGTGAGGTGTAGCACCACTCACTCTTTCCAGCATAGGATTCTCCTCTCTTCTTGTGTGCGTCCTGCAAAAGCATGTTGGAAAGACCCTTAACCTCATTGCACAGCAGGGCCTTGTACCGTAATAGATTTGTAACTTTTATTTCCAGGGCTGGCCAAGACAAATACATTAGGGAAACTGAAAATAACTAAAGCAACTGCCTGAGTTCATGGCAACTGATTCCCAGAGTTCTCTTCTCAGCCTTTAAAAGCAGCAAAACATTATGGCTCAGACACTCAACCCTGCTCTGGATGCTACGTCTCTGCAAAGGTGGGTGGAGGGGAAAGGACTGCAGCCATCTAGAGGGTCTTTGAGGGCTGCTTGTGCCCAGGAGACCTCTGCTCAGCTGCATGCCTTGGCTTTGCAGCTCTCCTGGAGAGAGGGGCACTTGGGGTGTCTTGGGGGAGAAGCCAGATGGCAACTCCTGGCCCCCTGCACAGCTGTGATGTGTTACAGACTCAGCATTACAGAGACATGAGACCAAGGTCCCAGCACGTTCTGGGCAGCCCCATGGCCATCCCAGGACCCTGGACTGCACAGCTTGGGCTCCTCAGCTCCCACAGATCTCACCCAGCAATCCCCCCGCTGCTCAGCTAGCTCTGTTCCCTAAATTAAGCCAGCCATTTTCTCCATGTCACCTTCCAAAGTCCTCAGGTTGTAGTCCTCAGCAGCAAAGTCCTGGGGTCCCTCTCCCCCTTTGGAGGCTGCTCTTCACACGTGTGATGTGCAGATATACACACGTCATGCAATGTGTGAATGTGCCCACTAATTCAATATGAGCAGCAGTAATGTCCTCCTCCTTTCTTTGTGAGGCTTGTAAGGGTCTGGTGAGAGCCTGGAGGTACCAGGAGATAATAGGAGTGCCTCGTAATTCCTGACTGTCTATCCCTAGCTGATTCAGGTCATTAGAGTTATTTTGCAACGTTGTCTTAATAACCTTGCAGACACTCTCCTCCAACACTAAAATCATGCACAAAAGGCCAAGGTTTAGGGATATGAAGGCAATGCTGATAATGAGTCCCTGATTGATTAAAAGTAAATACATTTTTATTCAGAGAAAAGGGCATTTGTTACCACAAACATTTCACCTTCGGCACAAATAGGAGTTGCGCTTACATTTGCTAAGGGATTATAGCAGCACTACAACTAATTACTTCCCAGCAGCTATTGGCCTCAGGTTAGATGTAAGCTACTTCTGGCAATACGTGGTGTGGGCTCATGTAAAAGGGGGCCCCTATTTTCATTGTCTTGGTAGAAAACAGTGCAACAGCGAGGCGTGAGTGAATATACTATGCATAATGCAATACAAAATAAGAGCTTATTACAAGGAGAAGACTCAAGGACATCAAACAACATTAGTCCATCCCACCATTTTATGTTACGAGGGAGATATTAATTATTCTGTTTGCATTTTGTAGATGGCCTCAAGTTGTACAATTATCACATAGGAAGGTGCACATTACTTGCTGGAGACAGATTCCAGATTCAGACTCCTTGATTACCTTCACTTGCATGAAATCAGTTGTATATTCCTGATGTGACCCATGAAAATTATAGTATGCTTTTGAATGTCATTTTTCCCCAAGTTATTTACCAGACCTTTGGTGTGAGATTTCAGTTTTTTCTGGAATCCCAACACAGTCACTTCTTTGCCATTCTTACATGAATCTCTGAACTCTCTACTCTTCCGCCCACCATTTTTGCTAAGCTCCTGGCAAATTATGAGATTACTTCAAAATACATATTAGGATTCAAAGAAGGAGGTTCCTTCAGGTCCAGGCAATGAACTGCTCTGAAATTATTGAGTTATTCATAACTTTCAGGAGTTACAAATTACTACTATTAACTGAATTCTGTAATTACAGCAAGTAGCTAGGTCTTGCAGCATAATTTATGGTATAGGTAGTTTTTAGGGCATGATTTAGAGCATTAAAACTCAGGGAATGCAGAGAAATGGCTTTTGCAATCTTGTGAAAATATATGATGCTTCCTAAACTGGAATCTGCTTTAGATCATAATGAAACAAAACATTCACTTTGGATGAGGGACAAGTCCTTACTCTGATTAAAACAGTGCCAGAATGGTATCTTCTACCCCAAGTGAAGGCTTTCACTGTATGGACTTTTTTTCAGCATGACGTGAGGAAAATCATTCTTGAAGGCCTCTCACCAGGAAGTTTGTTTAAACAATTGGCCTGTGACATCAAGAACTTGCTGAATGACACTAGTTAATCTCTTTGAGACAAACCCTGTAGTGACTGGTCTTAGGGACTGTATTATGGAGCGAGTGGAGACCTCAGAGTACCTCAGCACAAGCACCCAATAGCCTTCTCCTTTCACCAGGCAGAAGCAAAATGCTGCAGACTGCCTACCTCTTACACCTATGCAGCAGGTGCTGGCACCACTGGGGCCCCTTCTGTCTTCAGCAGAGAAAGCATTTTAAGAAAAATAAAGAGTGCTTTAATTTCAAAATCAAACAGCTATTTAAGCTGCTGGATTTATTGCTCTTAATTTCTGGAGGTCAGCACATAAAGTATTGCAAAGTGCGTTCCATGGCAGGCATCACAGCTGGGCATGACACTGGTGCTCATTTCTGTGCCTCCTAGCTGCAGTAATGACAACTCCATTCTCTCTTTGCTAGTAGCCGTAACCCATTGTTCACCATACGTTGAGAAGGATGTCTTCTGAAGGGTATGGAAACCTGAGGTATTCCTGCTCCTGTATTATTTTTCATAGAGCCAGTGAGAGGCAACTAGCCCTACATCCAGTCCAAGCAGAATGAAAAAGCGATTTATATTTCCTATCATGTATTTTTGATCTTTCTGTTGGAAGAAAAACACTGAGCTTGTTTAAGGTTAAAAGATTGATGTGCGTCTTGTTCTTGAAAGCGATGTTATAAAAACAGTACCTTCTCACTCAGCAGATCTGCTCTTGTTTCGTACTGTGGACCATTGCTGCCTACGTTCAGAACGAAGAACTTTATTGTTTTTAGCCTACAAAACCAAGCCTCTTCAGGACAAGTGAGCTGGTTCCTCTTTATTGTATCATTAATAAAAGTCTGTAGTCCTTACCAGTTAACAGGCCAGTCAGTGCACACACAGGTTGTTAACAAGCGTTCCTGGATCTCTCTCTTTTTCACATGTACTGTTGGCACGAGTGGAATTTCTCTTTGTGTAAGAGGCCATTAATGTTTTCATAACAATAATTCTTGTGTATCTTCACTGGTAGAGATTTCATGACCTGCAAGTGATCCATTGTAAAGGAAGAACTTCGATTTGCCTTCAGAGGCTGAGTTTGCAGTGGAAAAAAAAAGACTGTTAAATTGCAGAAATCTGTAAAAAAAAAATGTCCACTGAAGTACATGGGAATTCAAATGGAAAAGAAGTGAGCAAAGAGCTCAGAATTTGGCCCTTGAGAAAATCTATGCACATGAAGCATCTCTTAAAACTTTACTAAGTGGACCATCAAATACAGATTTCTTAGTGGAGGTTGTCTTTTCAAAAGGGCAAACATGTGAGGCAAACCCTCAGCAGTGAACGTGTTTTTATTGTAAAAACATCTTGTCTGCTTAGGTATGGGTTAGCTTTCCAAAGCAAGAAAAACAGGAGAATATTAGAACACCATCCATTACTGCTGAATCTAATAGGCAGATTCAGAGCTTCTCCCCTGAAGTGGAGGTAACAAATAACAGTGCAGACCTCAACAGTTGCAGGCCTCAACAATACTAGTTGCTTGTTGAGCTCTTCATATACAGAGGCTCTCTCTTAAAGAAAAGATAAACTTTCCATCTGTTTTGGTTGCAAATATTATAACTGGTTTTAGTCCCTTCGTTAACAACAACCATTCCAACGCTACTGATCAATATGGTCCTTTTAGTGTTACTTCCCATTAGGAGGTTGTCCACCCTGTTGCCTGTGGTGGTGAGTGTGAGTAAGTAATATCCCTCAGTGCGTGACAGCTTGTCCATGTCTACTAGAGACTCTGACAGGATTTCAAGTCCCAGTACCAGAGGCATGCTGAATTCAAGAGTGGTAACAAGGGGTTAATACACTGTAGTTGCCAGAATCTCTGGGGAATCTGGGTAAAATCCTTTGTGGACTCCTGAGTTTCGAAGCAGAAGATCAGAGGCCTACTGCTGCCACAGTTTGCCCAGGACCAGCACGGGTGAATCAAGGTTTCCTGACTTGCCCAAGCTTGTGCAAAGGTGAGTTAAAGAGGGCAAAAACCTCTCGTCCTCCAAACTTCATTACTTGTCCCCCAAAACCTGCCGTCCAATACGGAGAGACAGACAGGAAATTCAGAGGAGGGAAACTCTTAGAGGGACTGACTGGCACCTCTATGTGTTTACACTGCTTTCAGGGTGAAATTGCTCAGGCACTGTGACCTCTCAAGACACACTTATCACAGCCTGAAGTGTGCCTTGAAGAGCACAGGAGCCTCTGCGGGACGCCCCTGCCACGGCACACCGTGAAATTCATCTGAATGTGATCCCCACAGCTGCAAATCCACCTTCCCTTTCCATTACACATTCTATTAGTCTGCCGTGCTTCCCCTTTAGCATATATCAGCACAGCTCTTTATTTTAGCATTATTAATTTTTGACATGAAGTCTCACTAAACATGGTAAATACAGAAAGTAATTGGTATGTTAAACAGGGGAAGCATAATGAGTCTCATGTACAAACGCGACTTGCTCCTGCTGCATAGTAGGACTGAAACAGAATACACAATCACGCTGCCAATTTCAGCAGGAACTTCTTCACTAAGTCCCCGTGGTTCACAGGCAGTGCCTCGACCTCTCCTGTACTTATGATACATCCAGCCACAGTTTAATGGCTGAAATGACTTTGAAGCTTTCCCAGTGGAACTAATTTTCACCCTCTGTGAATATAAGCTCCAGCCTTTCAGCAAAGAGTTTAGTTTGGTGATAAGTTAACATGTGAGGCCAGCCAGAGAATAAATTTTGACTGTTACCCCGATGGTAGGGCTTTCACATTCCAACTTGTGGTGATGACACAGGGCTTTTTGGGAATGACCTGCTCTCCAGACTAATACTGGCCGACGAGATATTTTGTCAGCAAGGAGAGATGTTCCTTGTAACCAGTGAGGCTGCTATATATTAGGCAGTTGTATTAGAAAGGGTGAGAAAAAGAAGAGTTAGAAAAAGAATATGCCAACAACTTTCATATAAGCTTCAAAATATTACCAACCCCAGGTTGCCTCTTTCTCTTCATTTTATCCTTTATAGAGATTCTAGGCTTCTAGTTTTGCCCTGGGAATAATATACACTAAATACAGTTATTCCAGCTGTTACGTAGTTTCAAATCCAATCATTTTTTGTCCAGAATCAAGGCTGAATGATCAGATCAAAATTATTGTATGAACCAGAATCAACAAAAGACATATATGCTTCTTGAGAAGCCATTTCCCTGCCAGCTACATGCCTTTTCTTTTTGTGGAAATTCACAAATAAAAGACAGATGCACTCAGTAGCAGAATGGGACCGTAACATTTGACCAAGAATGGAGGTGGCATACATCAGTAAAACACCCACAGACAGCAGATCAGGAACCTGACCTGTGTTCTGCTTTACCCACGGTACTGCATAAATAATTAATCATACCTGCCAATGTAGCATATAACACCAGGTAGTTCTTTGCTTTTTGTTTTTTACGACAATCCTTGATCTTTTTCTGTGTTAGCTGTTGTAGAAGAAGAAACTGGAAGAGAGAGACAAGACCCCTGTTACTGGTGTAATAGCCTACCTGCTTTCTCAGGTTATTCTTGAAGAGGAGTTGTTGACAGGCTATAAAATATCTCAGCAGTGCTTGGCAGAAGAGAATCTGAAGAAAAAAACAGTATCTATCTCAATCTGAGTTTGATGCTTGAACCAAAGGAACAACACATAGATACAATTTTTTGGGGAGACTTTTAAAATAGGGCACTATAATGTCCCATAAAATAGGTACTAGGGAACAAGTAGGAGTTCATAGCAGGATAGGCTTAACGGCACAACAGTTTCTTTCAATTTGGTTTTATGTGCTGGGTTTCAGAAGAACTCTGAAAGCAGTGTGGAGACAAAATTTTCCTTTTCTTTCCCTTTTTAACACCTTTGTGATTTAAGAATGGCATTTCATTTTGGACAAGAGGCCCATGGTATAAGGCCGACAGCTGAGACCTGAAACGCACATTCTGCAATTCAGCAAGTGCATAAATAAAAAAGACAAGTTAGTGCTAGGATCTTCTCTGAGGAAACATCACAGGTAAGTTTCAAATGCTGAAATGAAATACTGAATTCAGTTGAGGTACCTATGTACATTTTCAGGCAAGCAGCCAGTAAATGTGTGTCCCTTTTTCTTTGTTTCTCCTTCTAGGGGTTATAGTATTATTACTATTTGATTTAACATACGTTTTCTGAAGGAGGATGGCAGCCTTGCCCCATGTAACTCACACAGGTCTGTTGAAGAGACCATAAAACTCACTAAAAATATGAGTTAGAAAACCCAGCTCAGCGATTTCAAGACTAAGTCCCAGAACCTACATGAATAGCATTCCTTAACGATGCAGAAGCCGGACAATAGCATATGATCTCATAAGGGATACGATTTCAACCTGGGCCTGATAAATTCAAGTACATAAACTCGCACCTGCACTTTCCAAGTGCAAACACCTGGCTTTGCTTTATAGAAGGAGTCAAAAGCCTGCGTGTTGTCTTTCAACAGCCTTTTGTAAGTGCAAGGATTGTAATGTGTACCTGCAAGCCACATTCCTGGACTACTCCTGTTGATACCCCAAGAACCACAATCCTTCCAGCTCTGGTATATTCAGAACTTCACTAAACGTTAAATGCATTCACTTTAGGAAAATCAAAGAGAAGTTTGTCTTCAATCGCAGGCAGACATTCCTGAGTCTGAAATCCCGAGTCTGAAACTTTGCTCCTGACATATTTGTCACACCTTCATCTCCCAACAAATAAGGGCTACATTTACATACAAGATTACTGAGCGCTAGTTAGATAATAATTCAGAAGCATTTTCCAGCTCTTGTTCTCAAATTAAAACCTTCATCTATGACCTCATCTGGGCTCAGACAGCACTGTATCTTTTAGACCCTTTTCTAAACTTGTCTGAATGTTGATACCAGCCCAAACACCCAAAATCTAAGAAGACAGCTTGAACCATTTTTGAATTTTATATTCAAATGAAAACTCTTCAAATTGGGCAGTTTGATTCATGGGCTTAGAAAGATAAAGAATTAAGACTTGAAGCTGAAGATTAGGGTCTGTGTTTAGACTCATCATGAATTTGCAACATACAACTAAGATGTGCAATGCTACCAGCAGTGGTGGCCCCCATTTGACATCCCCAACTTCTTCATCTGCAGGGCAATCAGCAAAAGTATCAGCAGAAAATACTCTCAACTTTTCTAAAGTGGCTTAGCTCTTTTTTAGATGCCGTCAAAAATGATGAAACAAAGCTTTCAGAGCTGGCTGTGCAGTACCCTCCACACACAGCTTGAATCACCCAGCTCTTGGTAATGGTCTGCCACAGAAGCTCTAATCAAGTGTGCGTGTGTGTTTTATTTTCACAAGATGACAGTTCCCAAGTGAAAAGACACTTCAGCTCTGATAAAACTTTCTCTCTATTGTCTGAGTTTTGTTTGTTTTCTGCCAAACCCCAGCACAGCCTCTGCTTTCTGTGCAGGCAAACATTTCCCAAGCTTGTGCAGGGAGGCCAACCAAAGTCTTTGGAGGCTTCTCAGTAGTATTGCCTGAAGCAAATACTACAGCTCAATAGCAATTTAATGCTGTAATCAGGGAGAAAACTGTGCAGTTTTGGCACATTGTGATAATTATTAACTACATGTATTAGCGTTGCGATCCTCATAACTAATATTTACAGAAGGTTCCCTGTGTGGGGAAGACCTTGACTAGACATGAGTAGTTGAGCTATTCCTGAGTGATTGTCAGTGGGCCTTTAGGACTCTGCTCATGTTCACTGTTTAAAGATAAAACATCAATACTTAGAAATTGTACTTCAAAAGACCTATTTCATGAATAATAAATTCTCAGGGTGTAAAACCATACCAAGTGCCAGAACATTTTGTGAATTTATGGGGAAGTTTTGCTGTGGAAAAAAAATTCTAGAAGATAAGATTAAAAAAGCACATCTCAAATTCCCTAACATAATATAAAGGAAATTGGATTTAAACATTAAATCATTCTGCTCTTTGGACTTTTGTTTCATGCCATGATGTGTCTCTTTCTCCTGCTTTCCCATTGCTATTAGAAGTAATGACCTTATGAACTCCAGTTCAGAACTGACAGCAAGGCCAGAGATAAGTAACAGCAAAATGTTCTCTAAACTCAAAATCTGTAATTGTCAAATTAAATTTCTGCATGCAATTATCATGCCCAGGCTGACTCAAGGTTAAAGAAAAGTTGCATTTAGCTTTGTGTCTTGTTCAGCTCTTGTTGGTCTAGTAGGTCTTCACCCAGCAGAGCGTGCTGGTAAGGAGTGAAGATGGTTGGGTGAACACATTAGCATCCAAAAAAGATGACTCATACAGTATTCTTTACTAATTTTGAACATGGTAGCATTCCGAGTCAGAGTACATAACTGTGTGTGGAAACAGAAGCACATACATTTTTGACAGTGAATCTCTTCTAGTCTGCGAGTTGTACCACATCACTGATGTGAATATATGCACAAGAAAAAAAAAACACATTTATTTTCTATATAGCATCGTAGTTGGGAGAAAGATTTTCTCATGCAACTTAAACCCTGTGTAGTTTCTTCCCTTCAAGCTCACCCATACTTCACACAATTTTTCTGGCAGTATTCAAAGTGGCCTTTAAATTATGTATGATTTTGGCTAGTATGCCAGACTTGTAGTCTAAGAGACTAGACTTCCCTACAAAGAAGTAATGATTTGACACTGTTTATTTTGCTGCATAATCACATTAGATAGGGTAATGTCATAAAGATGACATGAAACAACTGCATGTAAACAATATATTGCCATTCCTTTACCAATTGTTTAAACAAATTAGCAAGTAAAATATCCTCTTAGCTGCAGATAGTTCCTACGTCACAGCAGCCAGACACTAACATGTATTTTTTAGAATTCAGATCGGTACTGAGGGTTGTATTAATGTGGAAGACAAAGATGGTTCTTTCCATGTGTTTGCAATACACTTTCCAGACGGGAGATGACTGATGGACGCTGGCAGGGAGTAAAAGTAGTGTTGGATAACATGGTCAGTAGTGATTGCAAAGCACTAGGACATACCAAAAAAGAAATTACAGAGGCAGGAGGAAAGGCAGAAAGACACAAAGGAAAATAAGATTTCCAGAAGAAGTTAGGGGAATGATATCTGAAGCTGTTCACAGGTTAAGGGGGGCAGAGCTGGCTGTGAGGAGGTCAATGAAGACTTCACCTGACTGCAAGGCACTAGAGGCAGATTGAAGAAAGTTTTCTGGGGAGTGGAGGAGGAAAAAAACTGGAGAATGACGTGTCTGATATGTGTAGGAACAGGGTAGTAGCTGTAGTGGCAATAGGGGTCAGTTATTCAAGTTTATGAAATACATAATATTAGTATTCGTGTATATAGAGTGTGAAAAGATCTTGGTAATGTTTGCCATGCAAGTTTTGACCATATCAAAGGTCAATGTAATTTAAAAAATTCTACTCAAGAAGCAGTAAAATGGCAAGATTTACATTTATTTTTATATTTTACAGAATATAAACATCAATAAAATATGTTTATAGATAATCAGCTAGTGTGTGCCTTTATATTTATAAACACAACTCATCCAAGTTTCAACTATAAACCACAATATTCATATATATTGCTTCCCAATTTACAATTTCATCTGTTTCAGCCAGAATAGATATTCCAAGATTAATAAATCATTCACTTTAAATTCCGTTATTCTCACATGTTACTGCTTGGGCACGAAGGTGTAATATTAGTTTTTATAAACTCCTTTAATTAAAGCAATTATGTCAATGATAAGATATGGTAAGCATATTAATATTTTAAGTAAACATTTGTGCTTATTTTCGGAATTAGTAGAAACAGGAATTTATCTACAGTTAGGGTTCTTCACTTGTTCCGAGTGCTATAATAAAGGAGGAGAAAGGTAAGTGTATGCCTACCTTTAAGTATGTTCTTAGCCTTTCTAACCTGCTGTGAAAGCAGCAAGTTAAGGGGACTAAGAACATACCTAAAGGAAAGCACGTGCTAGACTGCCTTGCTGATCTGAGCCCAGAGACAGGAGAATGATGAGGCTTCTGAAAAGGCTGTAGCCACACTCACCACATCAGCTCAGGGATAACAAATAACTTTTTCACGAGCAACTGAAGGGACCAAAGGTTCAGTTATGCAACAAATTGGCTTTGGCAGAAAAATCAGTTAAAACTTCCTTTTTCTGTCAAGAGGAGACTTAATTTTAGCAAACCAGTTCAAAGAATGGCAGTGGTACCATCGTGATTGCAGAGATGACAAATTCTGGCCCAAGAACAAATGTGTAAGAAGTTATTAAATCATGGTTATGGTCAAAGCTGTGGAGTTGTATCCTGCACCCTTTTAAAATGTATTTTGGGGTTAGATGCAAAAGAAATATCAGGTACCTGATACTGACCTTACTCTACCTGCAGATGCCCAGCTCTGGACTTGTGATCCTAAAATTCCTGGATATGTCTGGACGTGCTGAAGATGTTGATATTGACATGCACTTTATAGTGGATTTCTGAAGTTCAGGTTCCCTCTATGGCCAGAAAGACCTTTATCAACCTTGGCAGTGTTTGGCTTCTGTCACAGTCAGTCTGGTCTGGAGTTTTCTCAGTCTCCAGGTGGAATATTGCTGGTGGTACCTGCGATGAAGATCGCAGGGGAAGGGGAGGGAAAGTGGGAAGGGGAAGAAAAGGGAAGGGGAAGAAGAAGGGAAAAAGG
>JAWMRA010000078.1:104909346-104930623 GCA_035584735.1 Pseudotriccus pelzelni | reverse complement strand
AAGGGGAAGAGGAAGGGGAAGGGAAAGGGCAGGGGAAGGGGAAGGGAAGGGGAAGGGGAAGGGGAAGGGGAAGGGAAGGGGAAGGGGAAGGGGAAGGGGAAGGGGAAGGGGAGAGGGAGATTATCTATACTGTCCTTTCATCTAATAGTTTAGTGATTAAAAACCTCACACAGTATATGACAGAATTTGAGTAAAGTACTGAACAGTTAGCATCAGATGTTACCATTACCTCCTTTGTACGTATTGTAGTTTGATATTCTATGATACAAAACAAATGGTCTAAATTCCACGTTATATCATACCGAGCTACATAATGAGGTAAAACCCAAACGAATAAACAAAACCCCACATTATAACATGGGAACCTTCAGGAGATCATTAGAATATTGAAATGTTGTAAGGTTCTTGAAATCTTGAACATTTACCAGAGGAAGTCCCCAAATCTCCCCATTTCTCCATAAATGTTGAGAAAGATAATCTGAATATTCTTGCCTCTCATAAGAATTTAGTCACCCCAGGCAAATAGATGACTAGGGCTTTGCAAAGCTGGGATGCACTCTGTTGTTATGAAACTGTATATATACAAAAGACAGCCTGCCTATTAATATTTATAGCTTAGAACAGTTAAAGGAAACACTAAAGCTCCATAACTTTTTATGATAAAATATCAAGCTTCCTAAATATGCATATACATACATAAATAGATTGTATTTTCGGCTGGGGGAAGGGTCAGAGGTAGTGTCTCTGAATAAACAGCTCTCAGACCAGTCCCCCCCGTCTCTTCCATGGCTGCTGCCTCTGGCTCTGTTTTATTTTTTTTTTTGCCTGCTAAGGCCAGCTGCTTCCTCTGCCATGGCCTGGGCTGCCTCAGGGATGTTGAAGGACCACCTCCACCGGGGCCAGCCAGGCTCTCTTGGCTGCATGCATGCATGTCGTTTATCTGCCTGATGGGCCCAGGCAGCAAGGCAGAGCTGCTCTTCTCTTCTCACTTTCTTATCTTTCCCTCACTACCCCGGCAACAGTGACCTGTATCACCTTGCCTGAATGCATCAGCTTTGCTACCGCCGGGACCTGGCGCAGGCAGTTGTAATCAGGCATTCTTCCCAGCTCCTGATGCTTTTGAGTTTATCAGTGCTTACCCTCCCGGTCTTTCCCATGACTGTCAATAGCACAACATCCAGAGGCGAGGCACTGTGCCTCCTCACATCTGGGCTTTCACGGGGTTATGCCTGAACAATGGCTAAGTCCAACTCTTCAAGTAGTGTGCAAGGTAAGGGGGCATATACAGCACACAGAAGCCTTGAAATCATAGGATCGTTTAGGCTGGAAAAGACCTCTAAGACTGACTCCAACCATTAACCCATCACTGCCAAGTCCACCACTAAATCATATCCCTAAGTGCCACAGCTACACATCTTTCAAACACCTTCAGGGATGGTGACTCAATTGCTTCCCTGGGTACGACTGTTCCAGTGCTTGACAACCCTTTTGTAGAAGAATTTTTTGCAAATATCCAATCTGAAGTTTCCCTGGCACAACTTGAGGCCATTTCCTCTTGTCCTATTGCTTATTTCTCAGGAGAAGAGACAGACACCCACCTGGCTACAACCTCCTTTCAGGTAGTCATAGAGATCAATATAGTCCCACCTGAGCCTTCTTTTCTCCAGGCTAAACAATCCCATTTCCCTCAGTCACTCCCCATATGACTTGTTCTCTTTACCCACTAATACTTCAAACTCACCAGTCAAGGGTCAAAGTCAGTGCCTTGTGTTTTTCATGGGGTTCCTATGAGGCTGCCTAACCCTTTGCTATTTTTCCCTGAGCTCACCTATCCCAAAGAACAGATTTTGCAAACGCTGTTTGTTGGTTGAGGGACTTCTAGTCACACCTCCCCACTAAGAGAACAAGGACTTTATTTAGCATGTGATTGATCTGAGAAACATTTCACAGATCTCAATGAACATCTGAGTGACACAAGGATCATAGAAAATGGTGGGAAACAGACAGTTTGGGAAATTCTAGGAAGCATCCTGTAGTAAACCAGAAAGAACATATTTGGGCTGGTCCCAGGTCTCCTGAGCCTTAAATTGTGGAACTCCTGTCTGCCATGTGTAACTCAGAGATCCAGTTTGTACATAAGCAACCAGCACTCAGAAGAAATGTTAAACATTTTCTCCCTGCTCTGAAAAATGTGAAAATCAGAAACTGTTAAAATCAGAAGTGTTCACAAAGCAAGAACTTTACTGAATTATTGTTATGCAAAGTGTTTTTGGAAAGAAAGTGTAATGAAGGTCAAACCATTCTGCTTAATTGAAGTGCCAGTAAATTAGGACTCCTGAAGTTTAGTGAAAACTGAGTAAAATTACATTTCTTAAAAACAGTCTGACTACAATTCTCAGCTTTGTCCATATGGGGTTGTTCTTGGAATAGCAATTCATGAAAAATTTCTAAGATCTGAGTATATGTCAAGAAAATATCTCAAAATCTCTGGTCTTGAAACAGTAGCAAGTCTGTGTTCTGAATAGTCATAAAGGTGACACAGGAACATCACAACACACTCTCCATAATTCCACTCAGTTTTAAAGGTTTCTTTAAGCAAAGTTTTTCAAACAAAATATTGCCAGAATTAACATAAGGAAAACTGTAGTATCCTTTCCAGCCTCTCAGAGCAACAACAAAATCATGTTGAACAGGCAAGGCTTACAAATTGTGCCTTGCATTTACAAGAACTGTATTCCCTTACAAAATCCTTGTAGTGGGTCTAGTGTGGTGCAGATGAAACAATCCTTGGCATGTGTAGAAACCCCCTTAAAACTACAAAGCTGGGGCTGGGGGTGTTAATATTGCCTCTGATGATTTCTGAGTCTGAACTCAGCCTGATGCAAGGCCAGATCTAGCAAGTAATATCTTGGCTGCTTCCTTGCTTCTCCTGGTGGGAAGCTTCCCTTCCTTGGTATGTTGGAGGACTTGCAAGGCCAGTTCAGTGCTCACAGCAGCATAGTGCATTTTGTCTCTTTGAGATCCAGTAGGTGATGGAGCTAGAAAGACTGCTTGACATCTCTCAGCATGCATTTCCAGTGCCCAGAACTTTAGTATTAAAGAAGAATGCCTTTTTTCCCCCTTATATCAAGATTTTGCACACTTTTACCAACAACATATTGGAAAAAAGCCCACTTTGTGAACTCGGGTCATTTTACAGCAATGCTCCAGACCTGTGTCAACAGATTCTGACACTAATTCAGGAAAGGCACTAGTTAATTTTGATTTCTCAGCGCTCTCTTCAGTTCTGTTGTCATAATTAGAAAGTCAACATTTACCCACATCTATCATGAGACCTAGGAAAACTATTAGTTGCAAACAGCTGATTTGTTGAATTTAGCTCTCTTTCCTAACTGTGGTTGATCAACGATCACATTTTAATTTCTATTAATTTTATTCTCTGTATAAATTCTTCTGTGACTTGTTAATCTGAATATATTTCAGCCTATGTATTGCTTACAGACTGGATGGTGTATCAGAGTTCTTGTGAGTTGTAATTCACTATTCAGTTTGTACGTGAAGGATCATTTGAATCCCAATCTATTGTTTCTGGTCTAGAGGTGAATAGTCTTCAAAAATGTAAAGTGATTTCCAGATGACTTCTGCAGACAGTTTCGAAACTTTAGAAGCAAATTTCACAGGAGTACTTGTTTCACTGTCTTTTTTAATATAAATTTATGAACAAACATTTCTTCTATCTGTGTGTATGCAAAAAGACCTGATGAACTGCTATTGAAAACAACAGAAATGCTCTGACTCAAATCAAAAAGGATTCTGTAAAGTTCACTGTGGATAAAAGGGAAGAAATTGTTGTCCAATTAAATGAGGGAATTTAGTTAATTTTTGTCTTCCTTGGGTTCTTAAAACTGCAGAATCCCAGAAAGACTGTCCTCCTTTTCTATCTTCTACCACTATTGCTCTACCTGTTGGCAACTCAGAGACACCTCAAAAATTTTTTGTATTCCCTGACAGCCTGGGGGAAGGCTGAGCTTTTTTTGATAGAAACACAATATGGCAATGAGACTAGAGAAGTGCAAAAAGAACACAAAAAGAAGCTGCATGTCTTTTCCTGAAGCATTCAAAAGCCCATCGAAAAGAGGGAGGGATCACACGAGGTAAAGCTTGCCAGACACTCAACAGTGCTTGTGTGCAGAGAGGACACAACTGACATCCATCAGCCCGAGACGACTGACTGAGAGAGCTGTGCCAGGCTTGCCTGCACTGGCATCAGTGACTTTTGATGTCAAATTCTGTGCATTTCTTTTAGAGGGACTGGCTGTCGATGTTGAGTGTGTTCATACTGAGCTGCGTTATGGTTCCCTTGCTGGCTGCCAAGGCCTTCAGGGAAAGAAATCCTCTCCCCCAGGCGCCTTGATGATGTCCAGACATTTCTGTGCTCTGGGAAACTTGGAAACATTACCAGAAATGTTAGTTTGAAAATGGGTTATTTATATGTGTGTATCACAGGATCACAGAACGGATTGGGTCGGAAGGGACCACAGTGGGTCATTTGGTCCAACCTCCCTGCCCAAGCAGGATCATCCAAGAGCACATGGGACAGGATTACATACAAACAGTTCTGGGATATCTTCAGTAAGGGAGAATCCACAACTTCTCTGGGAAATCTGTTTCAATGCACGATCACCTGCACAGTAAAAAAGTTCTTCCTCATATTCAGGTGGAACTTCCTGTGCATCAGTTTCTTTCTGTTGCCTCGTGTCCTAGTGGTTGGCACCACTGAGAAGAGCCTGGTTCCATCCTCTTGGCATCCCCCGCTTTAGATATTTATACACATTAATGAGGTCCCCTCTCAGTTGTCTCTTCTTGAGAGACGACTTGAATCGACTTGAATAGGGCCAGCTCCCTCAGCCTGTCCTTGTAACAGAGGTGCTCCAGTCCCTTAATCATCTTTGTTGCCCTCTGCCAGACCCCCTCCAGGACTTCCGTGCCTCTCTTGCACTGAGGAGCCCAGACCCGGACACAGCACTCCAGACATGGCCTCACCAGGGCTGAGCAGAGGGGCAGGATCAGCTTCCTCGACCTTCTGGCGGTGTTCTTCCTAATGCATCCCAGGATTCTATTGGCCTTCTTGGCCACAAGGGCACACTGCCGGCTCACGGACAGCTTGTTGTCCATCAGGGCCCCCCAGGTCGTTCTCCGCAGGTACATATAGACAGAGCTGAAGGAGGCAGGGCTGGGCGTGGGAGTGGTAACCCGGCGGACCTGTAACAGCAGCACCTGCCGGTCCCGCGGGACACAAACACGCGGGGCCATTGAGAGCATCCGCACACACGGTGACTCCACCGCGCCCCGCACCCCGTCGCGATGGGGCCCCGAGGCTGTGCCGGGGCTGTTTCGGTGCTGTTGCGGCGGGAGCAGCACCGATGCCGGAGCCGATGCCGGGGCCGGGGCCGAGGCCGCGGGGCGGCCCCACGCCGGGAGCCGGAGCCGTTGCCATGGCGACGCCGGCAGAGCCGAGCCACGGTGTGGGAGCGCGGCCCTGCGAGCGATCGTATCGATTAAACGAGCTTTTCATATTTTTAAACTATTTTGTATTTAGTTATTTTTAATTTTTTTTTTTTTTTTTTTTTTAATCAGGGCGGAGGGATAGCGGGGCGGGCACGGGTAAGGCGGCACCGAGCGGAGCTGGTGCCGAGGGCGGCCGCCACATCCCGTGGCTGCCCCCGGCAGAGGGTGACCATCAGGCGTGTGCGGTTGCTCCGCAGGGCGAGTCCTCCCTCCGCACCACACACCGCAGACAAAGCACAGCCTCGGGTGCCGAGCCCCCGCCGCGTTGCCGTCCTGACGGCGGGCTGCGAGCAGCGCCGGGAGGCAAAGCTGGCTTGGGTTTGTGATGTTTAGGGGCAGCACTCGCCAGCGGGGCAGCACTCGAACCCCGCTTGCCACGTCTCCTAAAGTCGCTGTCAGTCTGTGGACACCTCAGGTCGTCCCGCGGGGATTCCTTCGGATGGCGGGTAAGGACCTGCCTGCTGGAGGAACGTCTCCTGTAATATTCATTATTGCCAGCCTGACCTCAGCGTGAGGATGTAGTGACCCCCTCGTAATAACAGGACACCCCTCAATCCCAAGCCTGATGACCTGCGTGGGTGCGTGTTGCCTGTGTGGCCCTTTTGCCTCCCCCATCTCGGGAAAGTGGCACAATACGGTGCGGCAGTCTGCCGGCGGATCTGTTACTAAAGGAATTCATGCATCTTGCATCTTGGAGATGCATTATTAATGCCTGGACAAATCACATCAGGTGGAGCTCAGCAAGTCCCTGGCACTGCAAAAAGGAACAAAGGCTGGTTCTACAAGAGAGAGAAGGATGAGACAAATTATAACAGCTGGGAGTTTCTTGTCAGTGAGATGGCATAAAAACAGAAATGTTAAAATTGTTTGCACATAAGGCGAGTTTATATTTTTATTGGGAAGGAAATTACACATTGCACTGTGAAGAAGACGCTTTATTTGTATCCTAATAAACATCACATTGTTGGGCATATTTAAAATCCATGGCACACTGGGCCAGCTTGCTGGCATCCAAATTACTTCCAAGCACAGTTTTATTTAGTATCTGGAAAGGACTATAAAGACTGGATTTGCATGTAGAGGGCCCAGTTTGCTTCTCATCTCCTTGAAGTCAATGGCAAAACTCCCATTCACTTCAGCAGTAACAGGATCAGGCCAGAGTTTGTAGCAGTCTTCCAAAGGGAAGAAGGCAATGCTGCCTGCAACAGCACATGGGAAGGCACAGACCCCAGCCTCCTGGGCAGAAAGCAGTAGTTCTTCGTCTCTCTAACTCTTGATAAGAAGATCTAATTTGTGCAGCACAGGCTTTGATGCCAGCTAGTATTTTTGTCCCCATGGTGTTAGTAGTTATCCAAAATCTGGGCCTTGCTGCCTTTATTGCATTAGGAGTGGAAGAGGATAATAAGAACCCAGGATTTCTTTGGGAAGGGCCCTGTTTATTTTCAGAGGATGCTATTACAGCAAAGTGCTATTACAGCAAGGAAGGAGCAAGTAAAGTAGCTTCTTATTTGGAAGTGTAAGTCTCTTTTTTAGGGAGCACTCAGCCAGGAAGAAATGTATTTTTGTTTCACCCCCTGACAATGAACCGTTGCACTCCGGTGGGTGGCTTTCCCAATGTCTTCTCTTTTCTCATTATTTTTCAGTCCCTCACACATCCACCTACAACATGCAAACCCCCAGCTGTTTCACTCGTAGTCTTCACCCAGGAGAACTGCTGGGTCTGCTCTCTGCTCCTGCCCTTTTTGCTCTTGTCTTGTCAAGCTGAGCCATGCTCTCGGCGGTGACTTATATTGTTTTTGTTGCCAGTAAATTAAAGTACGCTTAATTGTTCTTTCATTTAGTCTTAAAAAAAATTCATTAAAATAAACTTCTGACTTTCACCTCCTTATGTTTTGTGATTGCCATTTCAGCACATTAGTACTTTATTTTTGATGTCAGGCTGACCAACTGGAACGCTGTATTTTCTTTCATAAAAGCCTCTAAAGGCACAATGGAACTCATGTTTAGCTGACAAAAAGCCTCAAAACTCTTTTAGACATCTACCAAGTTGCTATTTTTTTTCCCCCAGTATACGATTCTATAGGATTTCTATCGAAACTGTTTATCTAAATAAAAAAAAAAAAGTTACCAAGGTGTTTAAAAAGCATTTGAAGTCATTATTTTATCACTATAACAGTATGAAATGCATTTCCACTAAATCACTGAAAACATATCTAGCCTTTGGTATGAAGTGGAGAGAGGAGAGTATTTGTTAGGGATCCACATGAGATGGTAGGAGATTATTGAGATATCTCTAGCCATCACTACAGTGATAATCACTTTCTCAGTGCAAAAAATAGGACCCAGTGAGGAGTGGCAAAAAAAGAGAAAGAACAAACTAGGCAATTTTCACTATAGCAAAAGGTAAAAAATGTGTCTCTCTAATTCTTTAATGTACTGGCAAGCTAACAGTTGTAACCTTGTTTTGCCAGAATCAGTTGAGTGAATGAAGACCATGACAGAGGGGCATTGGTGTGAGGATTATGTACAGGCAGGCATGCACTGAGGGTACTGTGGAGTTATGGATTACCTACACCCAGCCAGAAGATGGATCTGGGAATAGTAAGAGCAGCTGCTCAGTGCTCACAGACAACCAGAAATGTAATGTTAGTACACGAAAGTAAAGGACTCAAGAATAGCACTTCAAATATTTAGGATACTTTCATGTAAGAGGGTGAAACATCATGGCATATGGCACACAGTGTTCAGGATTAATCAAGGGCTGTTGAGAAAAGCTAGTTATCAAGAAACAGAGATCAGGACCAGCACATCAAAAAACACTGAAAGCACTGAGAGGCTTCATGCAAAGAGAACCTGCAAAGATGATGTTGTTGAGATATGACAACTCTTAAGAAAGAAGTCTTTAGTCAACATTCCTTGGGACTGAGGAATGTCAGGCACTTACTGAGGTTAAAGAGAGACGTCTTCACCTCAAGACCGTGCACAAAAACATGTGGTATCTGCTCTGGTCCTTAAGGCCCAGGCATAGTTAAATCACTCACATCAATACCCCTTGTTTCCTCCAGTAAAACTCTGGTTTGATTAGACCCAAAGTGCATCTTCTGCTCACTGACTAAACTCTGAAAAGAGGATTTTATTTTATTAAATTGCAGACTAATGATTTCAAGCACATTAAAAAGGGGCATTTTTCCAAAGCTCCTTCTGTGTAATCTGTCTGTTAAATACAGAGTCTTCCTGACATCCTAAAGGAAATGACATTCTATTTAAACATTGTACCTGCTGATCTACTAGAGAAGCAGGCCAAAAGTTTTTTGCGTTTGGTTTGTGCTTGCATGTGTGTGTGGTTGTTTCATGGCTCCTGGGTAATGTTATCCATATTTTTCTGTTTGGAGAATCACTTTTCCCTATGCACTCACCAACCAACATGAAACCACCTAATTATATTTTCATAATCATGATTAAAAACCATCTAAATTATCCTGCTTGATGTACTCAAAGAGTTTGTTGATTGCTTTTTGATGTGTATTAGAGCTTTTTGCAGAGCCACATCAAATGGTTTGCTCTACAATGAAATAAAAAAATCTTGTAATATACATATGCACATCTTTAAAAAAACATATATAATTTATATTCTGCTAATTAAGCTACATCAAAACCAAGTCTATCACCATGAAATAATTGTGTAAAAGCTACTCACCTATTACAAGAACATTAATTTCCACTTTTCTTTTTTTTTTCAAAATATCGATTTTATCTTATACAAGGCAATTCAGCATTTCAAAGCCTCAGAGTCTCAGAGTGTTTTTCCACCTCCATGGAGACCTTAAATCTTGAATACAAAATCAAGTTTTAGAATAGAAAACTCAAGTAAATAATATTTTCATGCAGAATAGGCGCCTTCTGCATAATGGATCACAAACACTTTAATTTTTTTCCTGTGTTGTTTTTACATCTTAAATATGCCACACCAAATCTTGACAAAAGTTATGTCTGCTGCAGCCAAAGGGTTGAGAAGAGGAGGGGAGAAGGTAGAAGGGAATTTTCAGAAATTAATCCCTGATTCTGGGTTTGAGACTGATCCATGGTCTGTTTTACTAGGACACCATCTCAATGTTCAGCACAATGTTGGGTGCTGGTCTGGTTAATCTTGAAGACTGTGTTGAGAAAACTTAATGCATCAGAATTTAATAGAGGCTGGAAATCCTCAAAACCCCAAAGGCCAGCCAAGACCAAGCTGGATGGGACTTTGAGCAATCTGGTCTAGTGTAAGGTGTCCCTGCCAAAGACAGGGTGGTTGGAACTAGATGATCTTCAAGGTCCCTTCCAACCCAAACCATTCTAGGATTCTGTGACTTCCATTAAGTCAGTCCATGAGCACACTAAAATTGAGGCTTTCTTCGTGGTTGCCCAGCTCCAATCACAAAGTCATCATTCATTAAGTAATAAAAATAAAATACTCTAGGAAAACAATTAAATAATTCAAACTCTGCCTACTTGATATCAAATCTGTTGTCATATTAAATATTCATGTGAAATAAATCTGTAGGTGTGTCTGTATGAATGGAGTGCAAGGGCAAATATTGATGCTTTGCTACAACTTGACATCCAGTGCAAGAGCACAGAGGATGATCACCCATGCAAAAGTGTCCTCCTCCACTGTCACCTTCCTTAACTGTGTGGATGTGTGTGTGTGTAAGCTGTCTCTCCTCTCCTGGAAACCTGAAACATGCTGTCACTTAATCTGTGGTATCAGTGGCAGCTATGGGGTATTCAAGTACAGCTCCATTCATCCATGTGTTTCCAGTTTGACTTTCAGTAAATGTTTAATGATTCTATTCAATTACTGGACCAAACTGTATTTGACAAGAATGCACCTTGTCTAATACTAGCACTTAGACAGGAGTGCATTTTTTAGATAGCACTTAGCGTCCACAATGTTGTCATGATATTTGTGAATGTACTCTCAGGTTGATCTTAATGACCCCATTACAAAAAGAACCGTCAGAGTTCACCTGGGAACACTCTTACACTCAGTGTCCTGGGTTTAAGCCCTAAAAGAACGTTGACTTTGCTGGCATGGCTGTAACCACCACTGGAGAAGTAGGTTCCATGTAAGAGATCATTTGACTGATCTTCTGGCTTCTCTGGCTGCATCTGATCTCACCTCTGGCCCATGTGTACAGTGCATCCCTCTCCTGTGTCTCCTGTGCCCCCAGCTTCCACAGAACAGAATGATTTCAAGAATGGTGTGGTCTCACTCTGGCCACTGTTGCTGGGCTGGATGTCCAAGGAGCCAGGGCATGTAGCAGGAGAGCCTGTGTCCTATGGGGAAGGCGTGAGCCCAGACGTCAGGACGCAGCCCATACAGATGACACACAGATACATAAAATAAGACAGATGAAGGAATATTGCTGTTAAAATGATTTGGCCAAATGTTTAGCAAGTAGGCTATTAAATAAGATACTGTGGGATATATCTGTAGAGCTGTGACTGCCCCTTTTCCTGACATCCAAAGGTACTTTCTGTAGTTTTGAAGACAATTCCCTCTCTATTGTTATGCTCGTATCCTCTTCCTCTGAACCACCATTCCTTCAGCCCATCAGGGTATGAAAACAGATCATCTCCCCAACCCCTTCTTCTGCAGTAGTGAACAAACAATGGGATATGTCAGCCCCTTGACAGGTTCTGGAGATGCTCTCAGAGCACGCCCAGCATAGCCTGGCCAGACCAAGTTCCTTGTAAAACTCTCTGAAGCCTTCACCATCTTTTAAAAACTTCTGGAAAACCAACAACCGCCATTTCTATCTTGCATCAGCCTAGGGGCTAGAAAGTAGGAAACTCACATTCAGTTCCTATCCTCTTTGGAATGAATTCAAACACACTTCTAGTCATTAGACTATAGGTTTTTCTGGGAACACTTTACCACCTCTCATGAATCTGCACCACTGTGCAGAAGAATGGTTTGAATTCACCGAGAGAAGGAGACAAGGTGAGTGAAAGCATGACTCCCCAGGCTAATGATTAGGCAGCTTTTTTGGAAGTAGGAGGAGGTAGGCTCCAGTCATTCCTCCTGTTTTGTACTTTTGCTCATGCCTGTTTCATACCATGTCCTTATTCTTTCAGTTAAACTGGTGCATTTTGGTATTTTGAACAAGAAATTATAGTCTGGTACCTACCTACTGTGCATGGTCATGGTGTACTGCCTATGCAGTGATTTTATTCTACATATGTCAATGAAGGAAGCTGAGGTTTCTCATCTATTTCCATTTATGTGGATGGGATCTGTAAGGCTGATCCAAGCACAGGGAAAACTTCTTTCTGTCAAGTTTTCCCCCTCCCCAGCCTTTTTCATGGTGTCATCTTTTATTAAGATCAAATCAGCGTTTCTGGAACAGCCATATTTTATCAGGATCTCTCAAAAGAAGAGTCAGACCATCTGATTTTATTTTGTTAAGTTCATTTTTTATTTGCTGAGCTTAGTTCAGATATGAACACATCTTGTCCAATTTATCTTTAATATAATACAGATGCTGGCACAGGCGCTGGTCTTGGTTACACTAGTGTAAATATGGGGACATGCCAATGGAGCGCTGCCAAGGCCATATTAAAATTTCACTTTCAGCATGACTAGAACTGCTAGCTTCTCAAGAAGCAGGCTGCCGTGGTGGGACGAGCCAATGTACCACTTCTCAATAGCTCTGCAATCCTCTCTTGGTTGGAGAATATCCCAGGTAACACAATACAACCAAAGTCAGATGGGGCCAAAAGGCTGCTTTACATCGCCTGAGGCTGACTGGATCACTCGTTCACATAAGCCTTGACTGACGGGGATAAGCTGGTGGGATTTAATCAGTAAAGAGGGAAAAATTAAATAAACTTTGTACAGATGGCAAGAACCATGACCAGTCAATATATTTATCACCTGGCTATTTCCCAGGGTCATACACCAAAACAAAGAAGAAATTAACAGTATCCAACCTGTCCAAACTGTATTTGCTCAGAATTAGTACACACTGCAAAGCCTGTACGGGAAAAAGGCAACTGGATGCTGTCACAGATTTTCCCAGAAAACTGGAGTTCTGTGCAATTCCCCCCAGTTTCTTTTTACTGCAGAGAATGTATGCTCCACATTCTGCAGTAAATGTTAAAAATGTAAATGACTTATTGATTTATCCAGCCAGCTAAGTACTTTCGTGTATCAGTATTCTGATGAATTTTCAGATTTTGACCCATGCAATGTAACTTCAGAAAACCTAGATGATAGTAGCTTAGTTTCCTTGGATAATTTGGACTCTATATCCAGTGACTTTTTTTTTTTTTTTTTTAATAGGTGTCGAGGCTGCTTGACATCTCTCACTTAAGTGAATCTAGAGCCCATGGTACAAAATCGTTTTAATATGTACTTCATGCTAAATTAGTGATAAGCATGGGGTAAAATTGGCCCTGCTTCTCCAGAATGAGTTCTAACAAACTGGGGTTGGCAGGAATGGCAGCCGGCTGTGAACATCAATACATCTGTAATTACTGTTTTCTGGAACTCTGCTGTCTTTAACCAGTTGTCTTTCTACTCTTTGCATGTTTATTTGGTTGTTTATTATTGCCTATGCTCTAACTTGTGAGCTCTGTGGGTGCTACTTTGTAGTGGCATGTAGGAGTCCTTGGAAATCTCTGAAAAGAAAATCAGTAAGGTATGGGGTTTCAGTCTTTTTGGTACTTAAATGCCTTTTGACATCCGTGCATTGAATATATGCAGTGCTTTTGCAATATTATCCTGATTATTTGAATCAAGGTTTGATTTGTCAAATATTTTACAAATATTTAATCCTTTCAACAAGTAAAACCCACCTTTAAAACACAAAACAGGCTTCACTGCCAAGAGTAGTAGTCTGGTATGAAGCCAACACTATGGATGAACGGGTTCTGCCAGGCCTCTAGGCTTTATGTGGATCTTTTGAGACTGCCTTCCTGAAAGTCCCAGGTGTGGAGTTCTTGCAAGGCAAGCTCCACAGCTCTGGAGCACGGAAACTGAACCTCTGGCTTCTCTCTCTTCCCAAATGGAAGACCCAAATTCAGGTTTATGCTTCACAACTGCCATAGTAAAACTGGCAAGACAAGGATTTTAAAAAGACTGTAGGGCAACTTGAAAGCCCTGGATATAAGCAGACATCTGCCTGAAGTTCTCAGTGGACCTGGGACACTGAAGGGTGGGTGAACATTGATCAGTGGTGGGGAAGAGGTTATGCTTTACTTTTCTGAGTAGGGACCATGGTGGATACACTAAGCCCTCAGATTGTGACACTTAGGGTAAGTTTGTCAGCAGAAGACTTTGGGCTGGCACAGCTGAATTGCTACCAGCACCCAATTTCATGGGTTTAAGTGTCTTTGAACTGTCCTATTATGCTTTAGGATTGTGTTGTCCTGAGAGAAATCACACCTCCAGGGTTCTTGTCAGCTGTGAGTTATCAAGAAGTTAGTTGGAGATTTGGTCTTCTTTCTCTTGCTGTGTGACCCCTGCCTGGCATGATGTCTGGCCCATATTACTTGGCTGAGCTGCATCTGTGAGGAGATGGCCATGTCTCCGCATGTGATGTCTGCACAGAAAGAGGGGTCTGTGCCTTTCCTGTAGCTCCCTTCTGTCCTTAAAAGACACAGCAAAACCACAGCTTCTGTATCTTACCAAAATAGATGGTAATGTTGTCTTCAGCTGTTACTGCTTGCACTGGATACTGCAGGAGTCAGAAGAGATTTGGGGCTGGATGCCAAGGGCCTGGGGGCTGCAATGGTTTTCCACTCACTTCCACTCACTGATTTTGTACCAACTACTGGGACCCCCAGGCAGATTGAGAGTCACGGGTAGAGCCCACAGATGGGTCCCCCAAAATTCTACTGTCGCACATTCTGGCTGCAAATTTCTTCCTACGAGAATGAAAAAGATTTTATCTTGTATGCAGCACAGGTATTCTCATTTAACAATGACAGACCAGTGTGGCCAGGGGCTGATGACCCTGTGATGGTGCTGGGTAATTGACTTGTGCAGCTCTGATCCCTGGTGGTGAGACGACAGGGTAATTTTGACTCTGGGGACATGGTCCCTTGCATCTCTCAAACTGCTCTTGGTGAATTGTATGATTGGAACACCATTTCCAAGTTACATGGACCTTACACCTGGATGAGGGCATTTCCTAGGCAGGTAGTCAAGAATATTTCTAAAGCTAGCTGAATGTTCTGAAATAGAAGAAAGATAACATTTCCTTTCTCATCCTCTGTGGTCTGTGGGGAGGGAATAGAGACAGCCACCACTCATTTAGCAAGAGCAATTCAATTTTTAAGAAATGGGAAGAGACACTAAAAACCACTCTGTGACTTCAGGTCATTTAAGCAGATAGTACTGAAGCAAAACCTATGATTAGGAGCAACAGATATTTTTATATACATTATTACATATTATGCAAAATCATTGCAACTGGAAAATAATGCATCTATTGCATTCATTTTTTATTAATTTTCTTTTAAATAAGCCCTACAGATGTTCTAAAGAGTTTGAAACATAACTGCTGGCATAACTACCCTATCTGCAGCCAAGTAAGCTTTTTTTTTATTAGACCTCATTTTATAAGTGGAATGTGGCTTGAAAGTTTGAATTCAATCCTTCTCTGCTCAGCACTAAGCCATACATTGGAGAGGTACAGCATTTAAATGTTGCCAAGATACCTTTGCAATCAGAAGGGCAAGAGAAAGTTCAGTTCTGTAAAGCGAAGGCTTAGGTTCTGGAGAGCAGAGCCAAATCTGTGGAGAAAATCCTAAAACTGCAAATACTGTGGATTTAGATTGATCCTAAAAATGCATTTTATTATTTAGACGTAATATAAATTCAAATGATGTGAAAAACAGTAAAACCTCTAGTTTAGTTAGAGGGATTGAAGTGTTTTTAGACTATGCTATGTGAATACCAATAGAGACAATAGATTTTTGATAGCTACTCATCTAACATTTGCAGAAAGACATTAACAATATATGACCCTTCACTGTCAGCTGCAAGCACATAATATAATTTACAAATTACGTATTTAGGTTTTGGGAACATGAAATGTTTTTTGTAATGCTAATACTAAGTCCTTGTGTCCAGAGATATCTAACAGAGAGTCTGTGGTTCAATCCTGATCTCTTTGATAATTCTATTGATATGAAAAGTGAGAGCCATATGCAAAGGATTTAACACTGCCATCTGCAGATTGCTATCAGATTTGCTGGGTTTTCCCACTGTTAAAGGACTGACTTTTCACTTAGTAAATCACAACAGTTAATTTGCTGCCCTTTCCATTCACTGCTGGTTGCCCAAAAGCCTGCTGGACATCCTCTGACCGAGTGTTTCTGGGAATGCTACCCCAGGCTTTAAACACTAGTTCAGTTTTTTCAAAATATCCTTTTTTGTCATTGTGCCTCATTATTGACCTTTCCACCCACAAGGGGACTCTGAGCAGCCAATCTGAGTCAAATAAGCATGAGGCTATTGAAGATGATGTGCACGTCCTGTTCTAGGACTACTTACAAGCAGTGAAACTCAGAGGTGATATCTTCCTGTCACTTAATAAAACTGGCAGAAGGGAAATACCTTTACTGTTAGAATGACCATGTGAAAGGATGAATTAGGATTAATAGATGTTTATAATATGCTGTCTAAATTGGTTATAATAGAAAAAGCATTTACAGCATGCTTGTGTCCCCAGAATGCCACCCCAGCATCGGAAAAAATTAAAAAGAGCAAAAATTGGACAAAAAATGATTTTATGTAGATGGGTAGTTTGAACAAGAGAGGGAACAAACTAGAAGAATCTGAGAATGACTGCATGGAAGAGCTAATTCCAAAGGTGACATCCATGGGATGCCTTAATAAGAATGAGATTTGTCTACACCAAGACCCAGAACCTGCTGCAGGGATTCATGAGCTATCAAAAGTCTGAATAAGCAAATCCATGTGGCACAGTGTAAAGCTGTAGGGAGTTAACCAGTTTGAGCTTCAATCTGAGATATCCTGCATTGATACTGCTCTGAACCTGAGGCATATAAAGATCTGCCTTGCACACAGTCAGCTTTGGAGTCTGATCACGCCTCTCCACCTGCTACAGTCCTTCTACTGCTATTGTGGACAATATCTGCTGGAGAGATACAGGCCTAGGCAGTTTCCATTCTGTTGCAAGCTCCAGTGACTACCCTACAGTGTGACATTTAACAAAAATTGTTGCAGTTCTTTGTCTTCATATCTAAAATAAGGATAAAAGAATAATCATATCCCTTTGTAAAATGTATCTGAAGTTTTTTAAAAAACCCTATATGAACTGATATTTTAATCACTCCTTGTTTAGTAATTTATTCTTGATAAACATTCTGAGTAAGAATTATAATTAGTGAAAGAATAAGTAAATAGTGAGGGTTGAAATAAATCAGTGTTTGCAAGTTCCATAATCTGTCCATTCTGATATTTAACTGGGTACTTGCCTACTTCAGAGAGAGTGGTATAACTTCAGAGGAGAATTTACTTTTGTGAGGGAAAAGAAAACCCTATAAATGAGATATTAGTATTTTCTTCATTACAGCAAGGTCACATGCAACTGCATTTTCCAAACTCAGGTGTTCTGCACCTTAGGCAGTAGGTGCTCAAACAGATCTCTGCGTGCTGCTCTGTCCAGGAGTTTTCAACAGTTATCTTTAATGCTGATCTCCTCTAAAAATATGACCATATAATTACATGCTCAGATACTAAGAATTGTGATGATGGTGACTGGAGGCATGTGTACTGGTTCCCTGCTGGACACTTGGAAATTAGCAGTCCTTGCCTTTACTTCTCAACGGGATCGCTGCAAACATTGGACTGTCATTACAGATGGCTTCCTTATTCTTTGCCTAGCAGCAACAGAAAAATGATGCACCCAATTACTAGTGCCACTTATAAAAAAAGTGCACAGTTCATTAGCTTGAATGGGTGTGCAGTTCTGACCTAGTGTGTAATTTACATATTATAATGAGTCATTAGCATATGCTAATCACAACCCTGAGCCTTGCCCTGGCACTTCTGGAAGATGCTGGATGATACTCCGTAGATGCTGACTATCGTTGGCTGTGCTCTGAGTGCCGGCTCCAGTTTCAAGCAGTAGACCGGGCTGGTTGGCTCCAAACATGGTACCAGGAGAATTCCACATCTCTCTCTGAGGGAAGGACTGCTGAATCAGGTTCAATTGCAAGTAGAGGCTTTTTGCAGAAAAGCATGTTGTATGAGGGCAAAGCAGTTATCTGAGGACAAGTCGTAACTGGCAACCCACTGTGATCTGCAGGAGAAAACAGTCAAAAAGGGGTGGAGACCCACAGACGTGATATCAGTGTCTAGGCCATTCATCAGGAAGAGGCTATCAGAAAAAAGGCAAAGTGCCAAACCCCTGGAATAGTAGTTGAAGTTCTGTATTTCATCCTTCTAGGACTGAGTCTCTCACAGCCCCTTGATTGTCTTGTTTTCCGCTGAGATTTCAGACTGTCCCAGTTGGTTCTAATTAGTGGTGTTCCTGAGATAATTTACCTCTTGCGTTTGGCCAGAGCCGCTCATCTTTCCTCCCTGAGGTACATCTGCCTTACCATATAGCATCTTTCCTATCAGGAAATATGGTTTAGCAAACATGAGCGCTAAGCACGGGAACTGGAGTTCAGGACAGATGATCCCCTTTCCTCAGAAACATTGCTGATGTTTCTCTTTCCTTACATTGGCCAGGGGAGTGAAGTGTTGCCTGCTGTTCTCATGCCTTTGGGGGAAATGTTCCTTTCCTCTGCAGGCTCTGGGTGCAACAGCGCATTTCTTCTGCTTCTTGCTTATAGTTTTGATCCATTGATGGCCTCTCCTATCATTACGGCTATCTGGGCAAGAAGGGTGGAAGGTGAAGCTTGGCGGGTGCCTGGTTGCATACACGAATCCAGAGCAAACAGTCCTTTGAGCCACACTTCCTGCTCCTGTGTAACAGGTGGGGAGTTGACTGGAAGGTGTGCTCACTGTGGGCCCAGTGCTACAGCTGCCAGATATCACCTTCCCAGCTCCTGGTGCTCCTGCCCACCATCCCTTTCTCCAGGAGAGGGGAGTCACACTCGGTACTCAGAAATTACATGTCGAACACTTATTAATCATGGGATTAGCATTAAAATCACAGAATATTAAAACGAGTATATTCTTTGTACCTTATGGTTCTGGATCCACCAGGGGCCAGAGTATCCAGGGCTTTTCCTGATAGCAGTACAGGTTGCTGGAGGGGAGGAAGGGAGAGACGAAGGGAGTACTCTCACACAAGTCTTTTGACTTTGTGGACTGAGGTGCAAGAAAACAGACAACAAATGTTGTGGAATTGATTATAAAATTTGGCAGTGTTGCACGTGTTTTTGTCTGTGGGCAGAATAAAACACGCAAACAAGGGCTAAGCTTAGCTGAAGCTTTGATTTCTTTCTGCTGGATAGTTTTCTTTTAATTCCTTCTGATCCAAATCTCCATTCTTTTACACCCAGACACCCAGAAATACACAATTCCTGGCGTTTTCATCTTCAGCTCCTGATTTGCTCATCCTGAGATTTCCCTGCCCACTACCAGAGGTGATAGCTGTTAATACGTGACTCTTCGTACAGGTTTTACTGCAGCCAAAGTATCCTGTTTTTCAAACAAACTTCTATCAAGTAGAAGTGATTAGCCAAATTAATGTGAAGTTAATGTCCCAAAGCAGCACAATTTGTTCTCAGAACTTCACGCGACATTTAACTAACAGCTCAAAGAACGGGTTCCATTTGATGAAGCGATCAGAAGAGTCACAGCAATGGGCTCGGATATGCAGGCCTTGGTATAGCTTTTTCAGTACCATAAATTAAAGAATAAGTATCGAATAATGTATTTAGCCAAGGAAGCATATTTAAAAAAAAAAAAGCAATTTGGAAGTTTCTTGCTGTTTCCATGGTGCATCCTGGGAACAGTAGCTCTGAGGGCTGCCAGCAGAGAACACAGCTGGGGAAGGAGGGAAAGGTTAGGCTTAGGAAGGCCAAAATGCCGAACTTGAGGTGAGAGTCTAGGTCCTTCAGACCCTGACACGTTAACGTCAACAGGCCTTTAATAATACAGCTCACTGCTCATTCTTATACAACAGCCTTTCACTAATGGAAACCTATGTCCAAATCATATTTGGAGCAATAAAAGTCTGTTGTAGGACCATGGATGTCATCTGTTTCCGAAAAATCTCTCAGAAGCCCCTACCTTAAAGGATGCCAAACACTTGATATCAATCTTTCTCACAGAATACATCCAAAGAGAGACAAGATCAGGATGGCAGTCCTTTAGAAGGTCCACTGCCTGAGCTGCCTGGGGAAGAAAACACACACCACCTGCTCAGGCACTACCTGACTGGAGTTGAACCGCTGCAATTAGTCCCTCATTTTAATGAGCACCAGACTCAGTCACATCTTTTTCAAATCACTCCCTTGTGATTTTATCCTTTGAAGTGCTGTTAATCCTCCACTACCAACAAGATCAGTGAGGAAACGGCTCACAGCACCACTCAGGTGTGCTGGGCACCTTGCAAGACCAAGACAGGTCCATATGGTTTCTTGTTTATAGTTTTCAGGGTCTACTTTAGCCCTTCTTGGAGGGAGCATCCCTGGTTGACTGATGACTGTTTGACCTAGGATGGCCCGAAACGGCCACATGGTCATTCCAGATGGATGGCTTTAGATTAACTCATAGAAATCTCCTCCTAATTTAAGCATGTGTCTTTTCTGCACGGACAACTACACGTTCCTTAAATCCAGGCTTCACATCTGTCCCACGTTCCTAGGACTCATCACATAACTGTGAACTGTGCTACACAGTCACCTCAGCTAGTGCAGACAAAATATGAAAAGACTCTGTCTAGTAAGCATTTGGAGGATGAATGTCTGTCTGTCAAGCAGAGCTATTCTGCTATACTTCAGTATTAAAGAAATCCTGCAAATTAGCATTCCATCAGCTACAAATCCAACTTTGTGGGGAGCTTTTAAGAACATATTCCATGGTCAGTTGATGTATATTGGGCTAGAACCAAAAGTGATTAAACATTGAAATTAGAAGCCTATGAAATAAGCTGGGAATCCCTAGAAAATCAGTGCACAGCTTATTGTAAATTTGATTATGAATTTTTTAGGCACTAAGTAGACAAAATTACTGTTAATCACATGTAAATTGAGATACTGGAACTAATCCACTGAAATTAGTGGGATTTTTGCCATTGATTTCCACAAGAGCAGGATTGGGCCTGTTCTGAGCAAAGAAGGGGAGGAGGAAAATTAATGTCTTGAAGAAGGAAAACTTAGGCCAGGTCTCACTATCAAAATGATGGATGGCTCAGTAAATACCCAAACTTATATTCTCTCTTTTTCACCCAAAATGCATCATTAGCTGAAAATCTGTGCCAAGCTCAACTGCCACTTCTCTTAAAAAAAAAAATAAAAGGGAAAAGAGAAGATTTTGTTAGCATGATGTATTAATATTGAAAATCAAAACCAGAAGCTGAATGCATGATGATTAAGTATTTGGTAACTGGCTCAAGGAGTAGAAATGCTACATGACACCCCAGTCTATAATGGGGTGTCAGTAGAAGGGTTGTGTCTGCTGGAAGTGCTGCTGTGGGATGCTCTGGTCTTTTCTGCCTGCCATGGTTCA
>JAWMRA010000078.1:104781403-104909246 GCA_035584735.1 Pseudotriccus pelzelni | reverse complement strand
TCTGCATAAACTTCTCTCACCTTAGAGCAATTTGTGGGGGGTGTAGTAAAAATTGTCCCCTAGGCAAACCCATGACAACAAGGAGCCCCAGTGGCGCCAACCCCACAGCTTTAGCTCCCTGTTGCAATTTAAGCTGTGAAAGTCACCAAGCAGAATACAGAAAGCGGCAAGTAAATCAGATAAACTGCTGCTCCAGTATGCTCCTGACCACTGCCCAAAGACCACTGTGAACAACCAAAAAACTCAACCAAACCCCTCTTGCCAAGCCCCTCGTAAGAGAAAAATACCGTGGATAAAATCAAGCTCCTCTGCTTCAACACACATGTAAGAGAATAGGTCAGGGATTCCTGTAATGCTTTGTTTAGAAGAATCTCATATTTCTAAATTTTTTGTACTCAAAGTATACACACAAGATGCCTCAAATATAAATTGGACAGAGGCTTTACCTTCCTCTGTCCTTGTATCTAAAACAACAAATGTCCACAGCTGCTTTCTAAGCGGGCAGAGATTTGCATCCATCCTCTGAAGACCTCCATGCTGCCTAGTGACAAATCAACCTTAGTGCCACCAGTTTTGCTTTTTGTAGCATAAACTTACTCAGAATAGAGTCAAAGAGCTCAAAGGCGCCTCTTAGGAATGTCCATCCCAACCTACCTGTGCAAGGGCCTTTCCCTACGAGGACAGGGCTGCAGCGCAGCCCAGCAGGCACAAAGCCACCATCCACAACCACCGCACATAAAGAGACCCGGCTCGGCCCCCCCGCCCGCCTTAGCCCCGCTCACACACCTGCAGCACAGGGCTGTTGTCGAAGTTGTAGGCACTGGGACGCCCCTCCAGCGTTGAGAAGGCCACGTTGCCGCCGGTGAGGGGGGAGATGTCGCTGAACTCGTCGGTGCAGAGCGCCTGCTGCTCGTCCTCCCCGGTGCGGATGAAGCCGCGGTTGACTTTGCGGTAGGTGCTCTCGCAGGAGCCGCTGTAGTACTGGTAGGGCACCCACGGGCCGTCCTCCCGCGTGCGCTTGTAGATGGCGAAGCTCTCCGGCCGGCTCGTGTGGAACTTGAGGCGCACGTACGTGATGTCGAAGGCCTTCCCTGCGGGCGAGAGGACGCGGGCGTGAGAAAGACTCGGGCTTGGAAAGAACGGGAAGAGCTTGCGCTGCAGTTCTCTCTTTGGAGTAACACCTCCTGGCGCTGTCCAGAACACCAGGAGTACCTCCTCCAGTCCTGTACTGAACCGCCCAGAAGAGACAAGATGAAGGAAGAGAGGGCAGAAGTTGAGGGCAGATTGAACAGAGAAACAAACAGACCTACGGACTCCTGTGCACCCAAACACACGTGTTACAAGGTGCAGTTCTCTCCTGCAGACACCCCCCAGCAGTGTCCTTACCCCAACAGATGACAGACTGCATCAAACCCACCAACAGTTTGTGGGTATCTAAGGCCAGGCCCCAAGTTAACATTTGATGGTATTTCTTCCAAATACATGTATGAAAGAAACAGTATTAACCAGAGAGGTAGAAGTCTGGCTTGTACCTGTGCTTCCTCCCTAAACAGGCAGTATCTCAAACTCCTGTTATTCACAAAGCCTTTCTTCCAGCACTGATTTACTGAGTACACACCTTTTCTACTCGGTGGAAAGTCAAAACAAAGTTTAAGTTTCCCAGACTGTATATTTGAAGTCACCAAGAGACATATTTGATCAGAGTGCAATGATTTACAACCTAGCCACGTTCTCTGCTTGCTAGGAGGATAAATGAAAACCTACCTCCCTGCCCTCTATTCTCCTCCTAACAGGTTTGTGGAAGTCAGCACATTGTCCCCAGTCACGGATTCTTCTCCAGCAACCTGAGCATCCACCCCCGTGCACACAAACCAACTGCTCAGGGGACTCACACCCCTGAGAAAACCCATTAGGAGATGAGAGCCAGAGCACACTTCAGCCACCTTCCTCCACCATTCCCGCTGGAGGAGGGTCACGTTCCCAGGAGGAGGAGTACAGCTGCGTGCCAGCTGTTCTTGCTCCACCTCGGCAAACAGGCTGTGTACGATCAGGACACCCCAGAGCACGTAGGGAGCTTGCTAAAACAACGTGAGGTTTGTTTGGAATAAAACCTCGGGTGTTTAGTCCCCGCCACGCTCTTTTATGCTCCCACCACTTCCAAGAAAAACACTGCTCTAAGCAGAACTTGAAGCCACCACTGGTTAAAAAAAAAACAACAAAACAATCTACTAGAAGAGTTTCAGCTGATTGAGAAACAGGTTTTTTTCAGCTTGTAGGAGCCACAAGGATTTAACCTCGACTCGTAAAATGAATGGACTCCACCGCGTTAAATTTTAACGCGGGGCTTTGCACCTGCCGAAGCGTTCGGGAGAGCAGACCCGAGGGCCCTGGGCCGCGAGAACAGCGTGCCCCTCTCACAGCACACACTCACGGCCCGCGGGCACTGAGCCAGGTCCCGCACCAGGGGCGCTGCCTGTCGGGCCTCCCCCTGGTTAGACTGGGAGCAGGCACGTCACCCCCAGCGCCTGGCTGCCCCCAGGAACCAGAGCAGCAGGGGAAGCACGCCAAAGGGCCCAGAAATCAGCGTGCCAGGAAAAAAAAAAATAAAGCAAAGATCAAGACATACAGCACCTGAAAAGCTACACGTCCCAAGGACAGGAAAAGACCAACCCTGTGTTTAGAGCCACCCACCAAGAAGTACTGTCTGTGCGTGACACGCAGGACAGCTGGGGTACTGGACAGATACAAACACTGTAATATCTCCCACAAAATACCCTTTCCCTATTTATATCATGTGCGTGGCTACAGATGACCTAAGCACAAGATTGGAAGCCAGACCATTCACAATCTGTGGCTCTTCCTCACTACTTGCTCACTGTTGGTTTGGGGTTGATTATTTAATGAGATCTTCTTACACATAGATGACAAACAAAAAGCAATCACAGCATTAATGCCAAACTGGCACTTTCCACAAGGGCTCGAAACGCCAGTGGATCAACACTCAGCACTAATGTAGCCTAGGCAATATCCTCCCTTTGCTGCCCAGTGCAAGGGATTAATCCTATTCCATGGATTTGGAAGTCTTTTTCTTACGAATCTCAGTGCAAGGTAAGAAGCGGGCATCATGTGTTTCCTCCCAGGTCTCCCATTCCTCCGGCTACATGGTCTCTTCTAAAAAAGAGAGCTGCTCACTGAAGGCAAAATACGCTTCAGAGGAGAAGAACGTGCAGACACAGAAAATCAAAACTGACAGAAGCAAAGAGGCTGGACATGCACAAACATCTTCTTAAGGTCCACGAAAAAGAAATCCCAAATAAATCCATGATTTACTCCCCATTTTTTCCAGGTAAAGGCAAGGAGCCCTAGAAGCAAATGCCTCCTCATTCTTCTGCAGGGAAACCACAGGGTACCTGCTGACCTGCAACTTTGCCAGCCTATCCCAGAACTTCACCAACACCTTGTACAGGCAGCAACTAAAAGCCAGACCTGCTATCACGGTTTTATCAACAGGAAAACTGTCAACAGCTTAATGAGAAAGTTTTCTTTGAACTCACATGCTAAAAATATAAGGCAAGCAAAATATAAGGCTGAAAGTCTGCCCTGGTGGGATTACTCTGGGCAACTTTCACAACCAGTGAAAACAGTAAAGACATCAGGCAAGAGCAGCCATTCCATGAGTCAAGAGGGGGGGAAAAAAATGAGCCCAGAGTCAACAGAATGAAGAACACTCTATTAAGCTGTGTCAGCTGAACTGTCCTTTGACTTAGACTGGTTAGTTTTCCTCCACTAGTACTGCATTCCTTTGATGTGAAGCAAAACCCCCATGTTTAGGCTTCATCAGGATGGTTTTGGGGAGGAAATGTTTCAAAAGAATCCTGGGAATGAAGAGGGGGCCGGGCGCGTGCTCTCACTCACACCGAGCTTTCAGCTCTAGCTGACAGGCCGGGTCACAGCCTGCATGTCCCGGAAAACAGCTCTTTTTCCTGCGCCACTATAACTGGATTACGATCCCTGGTCCCGGACAAGGCCTCCCACAGCTCCTTGCAAAAATCCCAGCTCAGCTAAAGGCCCAACACATGCCAACAGCACTCTGGGTAGCATGAGAACACGTTCCACAGAAACCCCTTGTGCTAAACAGTGAAGGACCCTCCCTTTTTCACCTCCAGTTTTACCCGGCAGGCCAAGGCAAACATGTTCAAACCCCCCCCCACCCCACCCCGACCGAGCAACCCAGGTGAAAAAGACATTTCTGGCAGCTGGGAAGTAACTCCTTGGGAAGTGCAGTTAATGGCATTACAGAGGAATGCAGCCAATGCACAGACAGCGGCTGTGTGCTGGGCTGGAGCAGCTCGCCCTGGGTGAATACTGCTGGCACAATGGAGTTTACCCAAGACCAGCTGACACACTGTGGAAATAAACGTGTTTCCCCACTGTTCACGCTGAATGCAAAGCCTGTGCTGAGCAGCCTGGCAGCTCTTCGAGGTTCCAGAGCCTTTTTCTAGCAAAGATAAGCAGCCCAGGTTGCTTTCAAGTCTTGCAGAGCTGAATAAACATATGCAGCTATTAGGCTGAGAAATGGTGACAGCAATAACCAGGTGAAAGGCACTTTTAAACATTTCATTTAGTAGACAAAAAGTCATTGTTCTCCTGTTCCTAGAAGCTGGTAATTATTTTGATCTCGGTTTGGCTCAGAAGTGTCTGATAGCGTCAAATGTCAGATAATATTTCCCTCTGTGTACTGAGAAGTGGCAGGTCTGTTTTGCAGGGAGAACTCCACATGCTGGAATCAGTGACCACGAGCACAACCTGACTTGTCTTTAAAGCACCCAGAGCTCAAAGTCATGAGCTACGCCATTTAAAACTGCGTCTTTTCCAAGGCATGAAGCTGCTCACCAGCAAGTGAAAAGTGACAAGATAACCAGTCTCTTCTGACAATTCAGGCTGATGCAGAAAACCTTTACAGTCTTTCTCTACAATAAGCAAGCACATCTATAAGCCTTCCAGACAGTATTGCAATTAGGGATTCAACAGAGCAAGTCCTGGCTGCCTGGAGAGGCAGCAGCAGTGGCTTTGAAAACATTCAGTTGTTTGATTCAGGGGATGCTTCCCCCAACAACCTGCTCACATCGTGGGGCTTGACCAGATGCTGCCACCAGCAATTACAGCCCTTCCTCAGCAGGGTTATCACCCAATTGTGTATCCCAAGGTCCACCAGGAAATGCGCCATGCTGAAAACCGTAAAGATAGAGTGGAAAAAATGTAAGCAAATGCCATTTAGATCTTTACAAACTCCTCCCTTTTCCCCCAAGTTAGGAATTCATCCCTACACACAAAAGGTCTCCTTGTATTCAGGCCCCTCAGAACGGATGGATAATTTACATCAGGAAAACTGTCCTGCCAGCTGGCACAATGACTACAAGTGTTGAATTGTGAGCAGATGCCTGGGTGAGATAAGCCCAGACAACACTTGCCTCCTTCCTTGTCGGTCCACTCAATTCCCTGCATGCTGGAAGAATCCACACTACCTCTCCTGCATTCCCTGCAGCCCCTCCATGCATCCTCCCAGCAGTGAGCTTGAAAATATGGCCACTGAGTTCTGCTGCCCAGGGAAAAACTAATCCACCTGCGGAGACTGTACTGGGCAACAAACCAAGCCTTTTCAGACTTGTTTTCAGCAAAATCCACTGAGAAGTAATGAAATGGTTTCCCTTCTGGCTGGCTGCTGTTTCAGGGCAGTTTTTTCATGCAGGTACCTACCGACAACCCATGTCTTAGCAAAGGTTCAAAGAACTGAAACAAAACCAGTAACAAATGATGCCTACTTAGTGCTTTTTGACTGGACTTCATTTCCTTTTTGCAGTGACAGGTCAGAGAGCAATCAAACACCACTGGCATCTCGTTTTGCTCATCAGACCTGTTTCCCTGTCACTCCCAGGAGATGTCACCTTTCCCAGACTGAAACGTGCCTGTGTCATTTCCCCTTACCCATTTCAGCTCTACCCTTCCTGAACCATCACCTCTCCCGCCACACAACTATAAGCAGACTGATGCTTCAAGACACTCATCTATTCCTTTCTGACAAATAATGAGCCCCTGGCCATAGCAGGAGGCAGCATCATCCACCACGAGCTACGTGTAGCACAGATACCAGAACCTCCACACGAGCAGCGTGTGCCTTGCAAGGGACAGAAACTTCGATCTCAGTCGACAGAAGCCAGCAAGTTCACAGGATCTCGTTCAAGAGCAGTCACTTCTTGAGCCAACCAACCATTCCAAGCTCTCAGCTTCCCATGCTAGGAACACTCCTGGAGCCTTCCCTCCTGAATCCCAGGGGCTGCAGAAGAGAGAAGAATTTTTAAGGCGAATGAGTTATCCTGTTCCACGGAACGGGACAGGATTTTCCAGCATGCAGATGGGCAACGAGAGCAGGACAGAGTTTATAAGGAGTGAAGGAGAGTGAGAAACACCCTAAGAAACTTGCTCTTTTGGAAAAAAGTAGTTTCATTAAACAACAACAGCCCAACACCTGCAAGACACGTAAGCGCGAAGTTATGTCGCTTGCATCACATGTGCACGAAAAAGCCAAACTTATGACTGAAAGCAGGACATTTCTCTGCTTCTGGAGCAAATGTCCTTTACAACTACTCCCCAGCTTTTCTGAGAACATTTGTGGAGGAGGAGGAAGAAGATCAGAGCGCTGGTATTGCACAAGCAAATGGACTATCCAGCATCTGAAGAAAGAAAAGGAAGGATTTTGACTTTCTGATGAACTCCACTGGGGAAATAACTCCACACAGGAGCACGGATGACAGCTCTCAAGTGCTGAGTTGTGGCCCTCGGAGGAACACAAACTAAGAATAATAAAGCTTAGGTTTATTTTCTTGTTCTCACACGAAGAGCCTGAAGATTTATGCGCATACATAACGAACGAGAAAGGCCTGAAGGATTTCAACAGTCTTCTCTTAAACCATGCTCCACCAAAACAAAGATTCTGGCTCGGGGAGCTCCACCACAGACGGGTCACTGGGTTTTAAAAGTGCCTGTCAGAGATGCAAACACGGATTGCTTTTTCTGGGAGCCCTACGTACTAAGACGGGGACAGAGGAAGGAAACGCGTTTGGGACACTGGGGGAATGAGCACAGCTTTGAGTGTGCTGGAACGAAGGTGAACTCCCACCACCCCATTAGATCATGCATTCTTCCAAACAAAGGCACCATTGACTCCTGTACGTGGGCGGCTCTGGACAGCAAAAGGCTGCCCAGTAAATTATTGCATGATAATCCAACATTGATAAGTCATCGAGGCTGCTTGCTTTAGTCATGTTTCCAAAGGGGGGAGGAGGAGAAGCTTATTTCCCCCTGCACGGGCTGAAGGGAGCCTCGTAAAAAATGCATTTTTTTTTCCACTGGATCACTTTTAAGACAGTGTAAAAGTCAGAAAACCTTATCCAATAAGTCGGTACAGCCCGCTGCCTTATTTGTACAGCTTTGATGCAAAGATGTTAAGTCCGTTTCCCAAAAACAGCCAGCTGTGTTTATTCACTGGGGACTAGAAAGATCCCGTGTCCAGCACAAAAGTCCTATCTGAACAGGAAGCCTCAAAGTCCTTTTTCAGCACAAACGATAAAAGCTCTTTTTAAAAAGGCACTTTTACACTTGGCAAGCGCAGCCAGATCTTGGATGACCAAGGACACCACGGGCCATTTTGGGGAGGGCTCCATTCACATTTCTGGACTGCAAAGCTACCTCCTGCCAATGCTGGCACCAAGACAAGCTGGACTGGGGTTACAGTGGGTTGGGATCCTTGGAAAATTCATCTGCTTGTATCAAAGGGCCTGAAGTTGCTGCATACCCTACACGACAGGTATGGGTGAAACCACGTCACTCCCCCAACTGAAGGAGCACATGAAAGTGGAGGTTTACTTTCCCAAAAATAGAGCTTTTACCTGAGAGGCAAACAAAAAACAAAACAAAAAAATTGATCAAAATAGTTTACTTATGCAGAAAAGACAAAAAGATTGTCTTTTGCCCTTTGTTCTCAGCAGAAGAATGCGCAGCAATTACCAAGAAATCATCCTTTCATCACCAACAGCCCATAATGACACCATCAACAGTAATAACAGCCTTTAAAAGCGACCGTTCCCACCCATTCCAAGTCACTGCAGGACCTTGGTGTCCGAGGTTTCCCAAGAGTTATCCTCATGTTGGAGGTACAACTACCATCCAGTAAAAACCGAAGCAAGCAACCACCACCACGCAGCCCCCAGGAGATCAGAGCTGGGGGCAGCTGGAGGCCGAAGGAGATTCACCAAAAAGCTTTCCACCAAAATGGACATTTCCCAACCGTGGCAACATGGAAAGGCATCCCTCATGAACATTTCTTGTGTAAGACCACATATCCACAGGAATCACGTGAAAGTAACAAATCTCACCCACCTTCCAGTCATTCTCACAGTATTCAGCTGAAACAGTGAATCCCATTTGGATCATTTCCCCTCGGAAATTTTAATTTGACAGTAGGAGGGACTGTTCCTGATGTTCACCTCCGACTGTACCTTTTCAGAGGCGATGTGGCGATGGAAGAATGAGTGGGAAAAGAGACTAAAAATGACTTTCAAACTCCAAAAGTTTAAATAGCAAAACAAGAAATAAGTCGCAGCTTCTTTAAACGTGGTCTCTGTCCAGCTGGCAAACACATGACTTCTTGTAAAAAGAAAATAAGTTTACTGGACTATAGTGCTGTACCTTGCAAACAAATTTAACATCAGATAATCTGGTGAGAATTACAAAACCGTTTCTTTAAAGGACAACTAGGATTTTACTTACTTGGGGCGGGTGGGGGAAATCAAACAAAACGCATTTTGTGAATGTTGTCAGTGCAGGAATGTTAACAGGTTTTCCTGAGGTCTGTCCTCCTTCTGCATTCCCTCCCAGGAGCCTCACCCTCCAGCAGGTCGATGCCCTCCCCTCGCCCTCAGCAGGCACGCTTTTACCCAGCACCCCGAAAGGCAAAGCATAGGCAAGACTTCAGTTTAACCAGTTCAGCAAGCCCGGCTGAGCAGAGTAAAAACGCTCTGGCCAAAGACAGGAGGGAAGTTACTCTGCATGGCCTCCCTGTGTGTGGGTCAGATGGTCCTCGCTCCAGCCCAGCCACTCCCAAAGGGGGGACAACCAGCTCCCACTGGAATGCTGTCACTCGACCCAGTCCCACAGCTCCCCGCTAACTTCTATCACGTAACATTTTGAAGACTTTTCCCCTGTTGAAAGGCAGCACCTTCCCCACTCACCCCCCACACACGGGCTCGTACCCTGCAAGAGCTCCAACACCTGGCTTTGCTCCTATCTGAGTTAGATATCGAAAACATACAGCTCAAATTGTGGAGCCTAATTAAGGACAAATTAAGTGACAGGTCTATATACAACGAGTGCCCTGAGCAGCAGCAAGTTCAGCAGCTCTGGGAGCAAGACGACCTTCCAGACCAGCTCCAACACTGCTGGCTGTACAGCCACGGAGAGGCCAGAAATGTTCTCTGCACAAAACACTGAGAGCTCTGGAATTTTGATGGTTTAATCTCCTTCCAGCCCTTCCACATCCCACTCACCAGTCCCAGATTTTTTTCAGTCATAGGCCATAATTAACACCACTGCTATTTGGGAATAATACTGTTGCCTGGCCCACTGCAGACTCGACAGCTTTCTTTTCTCAAGTCTTTAAGTTTTGCCTTCTTCAGTAAACATTTAGGAACACTAACTTTGAGCCCAGTTGAAGCACAGTGTTTAACGCTGCGCAGTTTGCATGTCTCCCTTCTGCCCATCTCCCCCTCCTCCCAAAGAGGCTCCAGTGATGGATTTTAAGTAGCAGCTGACAAGCCCTCGTACTATCTCTTAATGCATTTTCAGTCAATTACAGGCTTACGCACAAGCTACCACTATTTATGAAACATAAATTGCAGCAATATCCATACGGCCCATTTTCAACCACCCACCCACACAACAGTTTTACTTTCTCAGTCTATTAAGCCAGGGAAGGAACTGGGATAAACAGCACTCAACAAAACCATTGCTGGAGCCAGGCCATTTCCAAAACAAAGCTTGCCACTGAGTTATGTTTCAAATATGTTTTGGAAACTCAGAAGCAAAGCTCTTCCAAATTTTTACTGAACCAGAGAAGGAACTGCACTCCAGTTCCTGACTCACAAGTAACAGCCAGCATGTGCCTTCAACTTCACCCCTGGAGAATAATCCACACAAACTGCCAACGCTCGTGGAAGTCACAAAGGTATATTAAACACACAGTGGTGTGAGTTCATGTTCATCCACACGTCCTGTCTGGACATACATGAAGGGCAAAGCACTGTTACATGCAGTAACTATTTCTAAGTAAAGAGTTCAGCAGAAAACTACACATACTTGAGAAGGCAGCATGGCTTAGCATGGAGCAACAGAAGCGACTCCCTAAGATTATTCGGGAACACCACGAACAAAGAAAATTAAATTGCATGCTCCCCACTGACCCTTCAAAGGTAATACTAATTCCAGGCTTCTTAATACTTCCAGCTGCAAAATCTGAAGCTCTTGGTTTAACTGACAGATTAGAACAGAGCCAAGTCTGCTTCACATCAGGCTCCGAAACACCTCAGTGTATCCACACCAAACCTACAGCTGGAAAGTTACCTGCAGATCAAAACTCCTTCCACCCAGGAAGGGTGCCCTTCAGGAACAGAGAAACTGTGAAAAAGTGAAAAAAAAAAATAGGTACCTGTACAGATATTCCACACAATTTTGTATAAGAGGGAGGTGTCCAGACTGAGACAGAATTACTGTGCTGCTCCTGTGTAAAGGAAGGATTGAGAAGAAGGTACCAACAGAGTCGCTGTCCCACTTCAGTGGGACCAAACACCACCTGGGGTACTGCTGAGACAGCGTGACATCAAATGAGTTTCCTGCAAAACATGGTTTCCTACAACAGCCCCAGCAGATACAAAAAAAAAATTTATATCAATGCATTTAAAAGACCTTCCACAGAAGTTTCTAACCTGTTGAGCTTACGTGCTGCTCTTGAAACACGGGCCATCCAGCGTGGTACGAAGCTGAATGTCAGTGCCTGGTTCCCAGCAGCAGGAACACAACTGAACCCTGGTAATTCCAGATGTGCAATTAATTCACCTTGTTAGCAGCAGAGCAGTGAGGCGGCTGCGCTGTGAAGAACAGGCTCAGCAGCCTGCTGGAAGCTGCGCAGATAAATACATTTCATCCCCAGATGGCTCAGAGCCTCCCAGCAAGAGCCCAAGAAGCATCATGCACATGGGAAGACAAACCTCCCGTCCCCAAGTGCCGCGTTGGGAGGCACGTGCCACGGGCTGTCAGATCACACCACACCCTGCCCAGCCACCAGGGCAGCTCGGCATTTCCTCAGCGCTGCCTCAAAAGAGGGTGACTGCACAAAAAGCAAGTTTAATCATCTGCACTGAGCGCCAGACGGTGAGATCTTCTTCACGCACACTGCACTCCACAAGAAAGCAGATATTTTTCTCAGGAGAGAAACTCAGAGCTGCTAGAGATTAAAAGCTACATAGGACTCAAACACAAGGCAGCAGATGGACACACGCAGAAGAACAACTAAGGGCTGCCAAGATCCACGTGGGCAAAGCGAGGCATTTGCAGCCACTTCCCCCCAGGTGACACACAATTCCTGGTAATGCTGAAAAACGAGGGGTGGGTCAGAAGGAGCCCTGGGAGCAGAGGAATTAATAACATATGGCTTCCTACGTGCCAGCCTCTTAGAAGGGAAGCCTTGCATCTTCTCAGCTCCACAACACAAAGTCACATCCGACCGCAGAAGCCAAAAGCTGTGAGAGATGAAGGTGCACGTTTTAATCCCAGATCCCTCATTTGCCACAGCACTAAAGAGAACTGTCATTATTGTGGAGAGCTTCTTCCTTCTACCCACCCAAGCAGAAGAGCAAAGGGTTCAGAAACTATGTAGGACATGACAGGGCACGGACCAGATTCTTAGGTGAGTGTTGCTTCCATAGGGCAGTGCATTCCAGCAAGAGAAACACAACTGCCTCTTGTTTGCAAAGAGTCAATGAGCAGCCAAAAAAACTCCATGAGCCTCTCAGGGCACTGTCAGGAAAAAAGCTTGAACATACAAAGTTATGCGGCAATATCAGATATAACAACCTCCCTCTGGATGAGTAAAGGGACAGGGATAACCCTCTTGGATGTCTCGCTCCTCCAAAGATTTGGAGAGCAGGTTAAGGCAATGGCTTCTCCTCTCAAAAAAAGAGTAATACTTGAATTGCTTCAAACACATAGACCAGTTGCATATACGTTCAGACTTTCTTTCACTGAGGTTTGATGACTCTAAATTTTTCTGTAGATTATTTGCATTATTACAGAAATCTTACTTTTTCTTTAGGGAAAAAAAAACCACAACTTTAAAAAAATATATATATTGTATTTCCTTTTAAAAGTCAGGGAAAAAAGTAATTATTAAGCTCATTCAACATTTTCACTACCAGCATATTAACTCAGGCAGTTGTTGAATTTTCTTAACACACAAAAAAAAGTTCAAGCATACACAGTATAGTTTCATTTCAAGCCTATACAAGCCAGTGAAAAGAAAGTCCCTGCTATAAAAAAAGAAGCTATGGGCCCATGATTAGATACACTAGATTTCACAGAGATGACAAGAAGCCTTAAATCAATACCAGCAATAATGTAATCACTTCCAGATCATGCTGGGACACTTCTGCAAAAAGTTATTTGAACTTTTATCTTAATTACTTTTTGCCAAGCTAAGGATGGGGAGAAAAAAGCTGATTTTCCGTCCATCAAAACCCAGCAATCTACATTTCTTTTAAGAAGTGTTTAAAGAAATCTACATTTCTGAAGGACAGTGATGATGATGCTGGAGATGAGGTACAATCCTGGACAAGAAGTTGATAGTGTTGGCAACTTAGGGGGGAGGATTTTCCTGGAATGGCTGATTTTGCTGAGGGTGAGGGAGCAGCTTTCCCTGTCCTTCACAAGGTGGTATCGCTGTGGCAAAATACTGCGGGAGTAGGCAGAGTTTACTTCGGATGAGACCTGGGAAGGGATCTTCAGGGAGTTTTAGGATGCATTCATGCTTACCCTCCTACCTCTCACTTCAGCTGCACGAGAGTAATTTCCTTCCTCCTCCCAGTCATCTTTTATCTAACCCCTAAGTACTGAAAGAGAGTAAATGTGAGCAGGGAGGAAAAAAAACACCACAAAATAATTTGAAAAAAAAATTAAAAACCACAAAAAAAGAAAGTTGGAGAGAGTACAGCTAAAAAGTACTTTTTAGTCAGATAAAGGTCACTGATAGAGAAACAGTCACTATGCTGATCACAAACTGCTTCATTTCCTCTGGTATTACTGAGGTGGTCACCTAACCAGGTCTGGTTACTTTTAATTTTTATCCTTGCTGTAGAAAGCCAGGGCAGTTGGACAGATTGGCTTTTTAAGGGCATTTCAACCTCCTAGGAACATTAAGGACACAAATTATTCCCCGCTTCATTAACCAAGTGAGCAGATAGTAATAGCTTGCAAATTTAAACCACATTGCCTAACATGAGCATATCCTCCCCCAGACTCGCTGGTTGAAGAGTAATCTATGTTCCCCCAGCTCAGTCTCCCACAGCTCATGGGAAAACAAAGCCAGGCTGTTCCCAGCCTTTTCATGGACATACCAGTAAGCTTTGGAAATAAGATGAACTTCAGTGGGTAAATCTGTGAACATGGAGATGCAGAGGAAAATCATTGTGTTGTCTGGTTGAAGTCATATATTACACTGCAATTCAGAAAGTCATCTTTTTTTTTAATCAAGTCTTCTCAAGACTCAACTCCTTCCCTCCAAAAACTGAGCTTTCAAAGCCCCCCTGATACAGACATTTTTACAGATGAAAAAGGGGGATTTAGTCAAGTATTTGCTAAGCAAAGTTTCCCTAAATATTTGTATCTCTATAGCAAACCAGCATGGAGCTGTGCCAAGTCCATTTGTACAGGACAGTCCCCATATAGTGTGTTTAAATGAGCATTAAAATGAAAAAAAAAAAAAATTACAGTAAGTCCTGCTTATGAGACCTTTGAGCTTGTTCTCCAGGCCTGGGTGGACACTGAGTGCCAGTACACAGAAAATTCACAGCTCTCCTTTTTCCCACACTGCTCTTAAATCCCTTTAAAAGCAACTAATTCACCCAGTTCCTACTTCCGAGTCTAACAATGCAGTGCTCCAACAGCTCCCCCGGATAATCTCTCAAGCCTAATACCCACCACTAACCACGGATCTTAGAGTGTTCTCAAACAAAACATCACTGGGCGTGGGGGGGAAGTACCTCCAAAGCTGTGTAAAAGGAAAGTATAAAAGAGTGAAAGCTTGGTAACCAACTTGTAGGCAAAGGGCTGGTTTAATCTTGGGTCTGCTCGGACAAACCACCACCACTCCTCGACACAGTCACCATCCTCACCACGGGAAACCATGAAGGAATTAAGGAGAAATTAATACCATTCAGGTTTACAGGGTGGTTTAAGGCAGAACCACAATGTCCTGCATCCAGCTGAGCATGCACGGCCAGGGAAGGGCTGCGCTCCAGGACGAGGGGCTGCCAAGTCCACCCAGACACACCGCATCTGCTCCCTTTTGATCACTGGCAGTCTGGACAGCCCAACCCAGCACAAGCTGTACTAATACTCTTGTTTTTCCTCCTGTTTATCCCTTAAACTTGCAGCTGCAGCGGGAAGCCTCTCCTCCTCATCACAGAAGCCCCACCGGGCCGAGAGTTGGGGAACAGCACGTAGAGCAAATCCAGCTCCTCGGCTCCCATGGGTGAGACAGCCATGCAGAGGAGCTCCACATCCACAGTCCACCCCACCTCACTGAGCATAAGGTCCAAAGCTTCCCACCCAAGAGTCCAGGACCCATCCTGACAGCAGCACCACATTTCACAGGGCAGCTGCCAAGTGCAGACAAATCACTCCTGCTTCAAATTTGGGGATTAAATGAAACAGATGTCAGCATGAAGGACGTGTCCCATCCCTCTCCTGCACACGAGAAGTATCTCCTTCTTCCCGTCTCCTCTTGCGGGTCCTTCCCAACCACGCAGGGAGCTGCAGCCCTTTCAGGCTATGGATCAGGGGCAGGAAAACAGCCAGTTCTGTATCCAGAGTGTGCTCCAGGCTCACACATTCCTGAGATGAGTGGCAGGACAGCCTTCTGTCCTTGCCCTCATGGCAACTGCTTTGAGGGTAAGCCTTTGTAGGGGGTAGTGGTGTTGTCCTTCCTCCTCCGCCCAAAAAGCACCAATGGAAGATCTTTGTATCCACTCAAGCACTTTATATTTAACATTTATTAGGGCATTAGCCAGCAGTAAATTAAGAGCGTTGTGATGCTGGATTAATACACGGAGCTCTTCAGTGATTTAAGATGTTTTGGTCCTTTCAGTGGGTTACCATCCACTCCATTCCAATTTGAGAAAAAGGTAGAAAGGAGTTTTGAGACTGCATAGGCACATATTCTCTCAAAAAAAAAACAAAACAAAAACAAAAACAAAAAAAACCAATCCAAAGAGCTTTATCTGATCTTCAGCATAAAGTCAGCAGACTTTAAATGATTTCCAGCAGCTCACAATGAATGAGTGTTCACAATGAATTCTGTACCAGGTGCTCCTATTAAATGCTACCAGACCCCAGTAACCCCAGCAGTGGGGCTGCAGTGATATCCAACCTCACTGTGATATTCCCAAAAACATCCTACAGGGGTGGATGTCACTTCCTACACCAACTTTTCCATCTCAGGTCTTCCCACCTCTCTAATTTTAACTCCTCTTCTTCAACTTTGCCAAGTTTAAACCTTCCCTTTTCCAAAAACCTTCTTCAACTCAATCACCAATTCCAACCAGCATAGAGATCTCCAGAGTTACAGATTTCATACAAGACTTGTGGAGCAGTCACAGGAGACACTGGGCATTCCCATTCTCACTTGGAATGTACTAAAACGAGAGCTTTGATACTGTTAATCCCACCTGCCAATGGAGATACACCAAATAATGCACGGTATTTCTCCCAGAGTTAATTCAGATCTCATCAACACAAGTGAATAGCTCCAACATTTCCCTTCTAACATGCCACACAAAACACATCCATGGGGTGTTTTATCTGCTCAGGTGCTACTGAATAACCTGATCTTGCTGCAGCCTTTTGTGTTCCTCTGAAACCACGTAACCAACTTCCTTAGCAGTAACTCCAGCAGCTGTGTCATTGAAGATATTACCTCTTCACTTCCTACGGAGATTGAAAACCACAGACGCCAACAGAGGTTCCCGAGAAACCTGTTTCTAACCTCTGATGAAGAGTGACTGCACTTGTTTTTCCCTCCTCACCACAAGCAAATCCTGGAGTGTAAAAGCTTTCCAAGCCTACCCCACGCTGTACCAAGTGCTCTTGTGAATTTTTTTTTCAGTTCCAGAACACACCTTAGACAACTTCTGTTTCTTTCAGTGAAGAGGGGCAAGTTTAAGAGCACAACTGCACCAGCCATGAGCCTCTTCTCTCTCTCTCTCTCCCCCCAGAAAACTTGCTGATCACCAGAACACCCTCTTGGCTGCAGATGAGGATTAGGAACGGGTTTTTTTTTTTTAATCTTCCATTTTAAAAGATCTTAAGACCACTGGAAAAACAACTTCAGAGCTTGAAGCATTTATTAATAGCTCAACCACCTCATGGCTAAGCTCCTGTATGAGGAGATGCTGCTGCTGTCCGAGAATGGAGAACTCCACCCAAACACTGTTAGGACAAGCAGTGAGTGCCCTCCCTTGGTAACACTGGCACCTGGCAAAATCTGCCACCTGAAGCTCAGCAACGAAGAGCAGAAAAATGCTTTTGTGTTACTGGCTTTACCAAGTCAAACCTCCAACTCGGCGGTCATCAAAGCGACCCAAGATTGTGCCTGGTGGGGCTCCTCCCAACACTTACAGTGCTGAGTGGCAGAAACCCACTGAACTGATGACATCCACCCTTCAGGAGCTCAGCATCACCAGCTATAAATAAAGTATCAGTAAAAACAAGGATGGTGCTCTGGAATGGGGGACTAGCACATGGTGATCCCTCCTAGAGGTGGCAGAAGATGAAGCCGCGACCAAGGTGCATTCCCACCCCAACACAGCAGCTCATTTTGTTCCAAGCTCCAAGAAGGCAGATGGGCTTCAAGCCCCCCAGCCCAGCTGAAATGGCCAAGGTGACCCTGCCCTGGGTAGCAAGCTCAGGGCGCTGCTGCAGAGCAGCCGGACTCCTGTGGAGATAAGTGACCCACACCTGAGCTCCTTCTCCCACTCTTCCTCCTTTGCCCAGAGGCTGGGAGCAAGTTTTGTAAACCACTGCTCCCAGACACGCAAACCAGAGCAGACCACGCAGATGTTTATATGTATTTACACATTCTGTTTACAGAAGTCTCTGGAATTAATAAGATAAATCATCCCATGTGTCCGCAGGGGGCGGAGGCAGAGGAGAAAACACTGCAAATTCAGGAATAGGCACCATCTGTCTGTCCCTCCTGGCCCTCCTTCCCAGCTCAGATGCGCTCTCTGAACCAGGTTTCAGCAACGCGGAGAGCTGCCATCTGCATCACCCTCACCTTCACACACACTCTCTTTCAAGGAGCAAACACCAAACCAATTACAAAGCCGCGGTTTAAGAAACGAGAAGTGTTCCCCTCTTTAGGTGCTTCCCAAAGCTCAGCTCCTTGAAATTCTGCAGAAAATATAAATTAACAAGAAAAACTACAGGAAAAGGAGCATCAAGTGCACATACCTTCAGTGCAAGCACGTGCCACCAAGGGGACCCAGCAGGGGAAACAAGCCATCCCTTGATCCCACCCAGCACATGCTTTGTATGACCACTGAATGAGATGTTCCCAAGTTGTCAGCCACAGAAACAAGTGACCCAGCAGAGAGTTCACCAATTCAGCTTCTCCTTTTTCTTCTTTCCAGTCACTTAGTGTGTTTGCGTTTTTTACAAAGCAGTATCTTCATGTTAAATGGATGTGAGGACCCAAAACAGTCAATTCTGAAAAGTCATCTTAAAACTGATGGTTAACAAGCAGGGGCTCAGCAGTCGGCTTTGTCATTGCTACCTGGAAAACCACGGTTGTCATGAGCAAGAAATCGTGCAAATCCCAACAGGCACAACTGCACGGGGAGACACCCTGGATATCAGCACCAAAGCAGTGAGTTACTGTATCACTGCACCAGGAAACATCGTGAAGCAGACTTCTGGGTAACCCGGTCTGAATCCAACATCAATCCTGCTCCAACCATCCTGCTCTGTACCAATCCCACAGGACAGGCAGCACACAGCACCCTAATTCTGCCTGAAGGAGTTCAACGAATCCATAGTAATTAACATATTTGGTGACAAGAGAAGTACCCAGCAGCCATACGTGACACTGTTGGCACCCAGTAATGGCAAGGCAACTCAGCACTGAGTGTATTTAAAGGCTGTATTAATAGAGCCAAGGGGAAGACACTTCTGTTTCATAGCAACCTCCAAGGTTTGGAAGTTTGTTTCTGTTCTTTTTTTGGGACAGAAACAAAATGTCCCTGACGTTTTTCAGGAACGAAACTGTAATTAGTTATGAGAGCTGGAGATCAGCACCTCGCTCCTTCCAGGGGTGTCATCCCATGAGTAGGCTGGGTAGAGGTACAAAACATTTCTCACTCGAGAAGGATAATTTTGCATCCTCCCTACCAGTTCACTTCAGATCAAGAACTTGGAACACTGTTTCTGCAATCCAGGCTTGTGCTTTAAAACCATAAATACAAGAAAATGTTATCAAGCTACAGTGTCCAGACCATCTTCTCTTCCTAAAGCTTTAGAGCCAGATGCAGTTCCTGGTGATGTACTGCCCTAAGTAAGAATGCTTATTTTGGCAAAACTTCATTTAGCTGAGAGTCCTCTGCTCAAGAGGTTAGGAAGGGAGCATCTAGCTGAGAGCCCCCAGCTGAAAAAAGAATTCCACCTCAGAGCAAAGAGCACTGCAGAGACAGCTGCACACACCACCTTCAGAGGAACACACATCTTCACCCCAGGCCCGGGTCACCACAGCAGGCAGGACCACCAAAGCCCCCCCGAGGCAGCTCCTCCTGCCACAGACCCGCGTGGAACGGGCACAAGCACTTTGCTCTGTGGCAGCTTCACAGCGAGTTCCCAAAAAATGGATTTGGGCTTTTCTTTCCCGAAGCAGAGCTGCCTGCCACCCCCCAGCTCGCAAGACACCACAACCTTCTCCTTGCCCACGCAGACCGAGTGGAACAGAGGGGTAAAGACCATTCTGATGGTCTTTACAGACAGCCCTCAAGGCATCCCATGCCCACCTCTCCTGCTAAAACCCACACCTGGAGCAATGGAAGAATTCCCCCCTCCCACCTCCAAAGGTTCACACGTGCACAGGGGTGTTTCCAGGTTTCAGGCAGACCCACGGAAGGCAGAAAGGAGAAGGGTGCTATGGAGTCCGGGATGCTGTGTGAAAGAACCAGTCCAGGAACTGCCACCTCAGCTTCTCCCAACTCCCAGCGGGATTCCTGGCTCCTCAGGTCACAACAAACACCACTGTATCCCCAAAGGCAGCAGCACAGCTGTGCTGCCAAGCACAGGCCTCACACAGTGTCTCCTGTCTCTGCTTCCCGTTTTTTTGCAGGGCAGATAATTCCAGGTGACAATGTGGGTTGGATCTCTGCCTCCACACCATGCCCAACACATCTGTCCCTCTACTGTTCTACTTCTCCATCAGCCATTAAACTTCTTCACAGCACAACAGGCAATGACACCACAGGCCAATTCCCAAAATATACATATAGAAGACTTTATAATTTTATAATCATGTGATTTTTGAAATCTTTTAATTCACCTCAAAGGCAGCAAGTCTCCATCGGAGAAGCACAGCAACAATCAGCAGCTGGCAATTTCCTCCTCTGCAAACCCTCATTTCAAGAGACTGTGCTGCACTTAGGACATAGACAGAAAAAGAGGAGAAGGAACTAAATACTGGTTTTGGTTGCACTGTAGTTCTAAGGAGTAGGATAAATATTTGAAAGCCAGGCTGAGTAAACAGGAAAGCTGCAGACCCCAGAAACAATAGGATCAGCCAGGTTCCTTTTCTGGGTTTTACCACTAATTGTTTCCCTGCGCTCTTGGCGAGAATTTTAATGCCTATGTGCTTAAGAAATCCTCTGGAAAAGCGTATTAGCTTCCAACAGTGTGCTGGAGTATCCCAGGGCAGCTGGGCTGGACCCTTGGAACACCTACCCTGCAAGCTTCTGAGGGCCACCATGAACCCGGGAAGGGCTATTCCAGCTTGCAGGGCCAGCACTTTTGATGTCACTATGGATGAAGTGGGGGTTCGCTCTTTGTTCAGGTGCACATCCCAGTGCCGGCAGCAGCCGAAAGGTGACACCTTGGGAAAGCCCAGGAACAGGTGAAGCATATCAGGGAATTCTTGCAGCACACTTGAGCTCCCAGCACGGTCCAGTTCAGGCACCACAACAGAGATGATGGTTTTCCATCATCCACTCAGAGCATGGACTTGCCTTGAGGTTTTCATGCTGGTTTGGTACCATTTCTACTCTTCTCACCTAACTACCCTTGAAAAGATCTCATGCTCGAGCATCCCAGGTCACTTGTGGACGGACCACGTGTCACCTCCGACATGTCCCAGCTGGAAGCCGGTCACGGGCGATCGGCACCGCCTCTGCCTGAAGGGCAGATAATCTACAGACCTAGTGGGACACATACTTTGTTGTGTTCAACGTTCCCTCTAGCCAGAAGCACGGGGGGGGCAGGGGGGGGAATAATTAAAAAGTAGCGTTATTTGTTGGGTTTTTAAATGCAAAATGATTATGTGCAAAACGCTGGAAAGCAACACGGAAACCCCCTGGATCTCCTTCACAGATTTCCATCGCTTTCTACACTTCCACACCCCGCACAGTTGTGCTTCTACCACACACCGGAGTAAAGAACAATTATGTGGAGATTCCCAAGCTGGTACAAAGCCACAGGCAGGAAGCAGCTCTGCCACACAGGGCTTTGGCAAAACACGATGAGAAGCCACGAAGAGGAAAAGGAGCCTCGCACACGAGAGGCAAGACAAACACAACAATGAAAACCAAGTGGCTGCGACAGCTCAACCGCTTCCAGCCTCCATTTCTTCTGTGACAGCGGGAAAGTCGGGGAACGCAAACTCAGTGGAAGCAATGAAGAACAAAAAAAATAAAAACGGAAAAAAGAATGAACCCAAGAACCTCTTTCTCCCAACAGCTAAGGAGCTAAAGCTTTCTGTACCAACCTGACAAGAAAGTTCCCAGGGAAAAAGCAAGCTGCCAACTATATTCCCAAATTTAGCACAGAAATACTGTGACCTATGACAGCGAATATTTCATAACTTACAACCGCAAGGATAAATAGAAGCTTTAAAAAAAGGCTTACAGAAGCACATGGCTCATCTGAACTCCAAAGAAGCCTCAGAACATAACAGCATTTTCTCGTTAAAAAAAATTCTATACTCTCCATTATTTTCTTTAAAGCTGAAAGCTACCACTGTTCTTCAACTAAACCCCTCCAGATATATTAAAATCATCTTACAATTAATTTCTGAAGAGGGAAAGCACAGGTGTGCACTTGCTCTGACCAGATTTAGCTGTGCTCCACGTGAAGTCAGGGAGCAGCGATTCCCAGCAGCTCCAGCCCCAGCACCGCCACGTACCAACCCACAGCCAGGAGAGGAATAAACTTTTGCACGTTTGGAACAGAGGCACAACCAGTAAGTGACGTCAAGTAACCCAGTTCTCTTTACGAAGCTTTTTAACGTGCATTTTTTAAGGTGGCTTCATATTACCAGGAGCACCCGCTGCACAAGTCACAGAGCTGCGTGGAAAGGAGCGTCCTCCCGATGACGTAGGGTCTGGGTTTGGGATCATTCCGAGCCTGGGTGGGGAAGCACCATTAATTGCTCCTTATCAAAATACACATTCCCCTGCTGAGCTGGGACTTGGAAGATAAGATGATCCTCCTCAAACAGGGGGAATCCTCATCACATGAGGAGGCAGAAAAGAAATCTGTGCAGTGCAGCGGAAGGAAGGAGAGAATAATCACTGCCTTGTGAAAACTTGAACTTCAGAAAACCTCCCTTTACCCTTACCATTTTAGGAAAGCTAAAAAAAAAAAAAAAAAAAAGGGAAAAAAGAAGATTTTGTTAGCATGATGTATTAATATTGAAAATCAAAACCAGAAGCTGAATGCATGATGATTAAATGTTTGGTAACTGGCTCAAGGAGTAGGAGTGCTACATGACACCCCAGTCTATAATAGGGTGTCAGTAGAAGGGTTGTGTCTGCTGGAAGTGCTGCTGTGGGATGCTCTGGTCTTTTCTGCCTGCCATGGTTCAGATGGCATGGATAATCTTCAGAGACAATGCAGCTTGAAGTCAGGTAAGCATCCTTGCTGGGGCAGTATGTTTCTTAAGAATAGCTAATATGTTCAGGTAATACAAGGACAGAACCTCAGAATTAAAAATAAAAATCAGCTGCATTTTAGAGTGAATGACTGCAACCAAAAGAAGGAATTTTTTACTATCCAGAGTTCAGCTTCAGTATGTATTTATTTACTGTAGCATTTGGGAATAAGTAGGCATAGTTTATGAATCAATTATTGATGGTGGTGTAGCCTCCTCCATGGCAGGCCAGAATGCACAAATGGCCTTTGCACTTTTAAGGTACAACCATCCAGTATTGATCACCATTCCTGTCTTGTTTAACCTCGTAGACAAATCATTATCAGCTCACGTGTATGGAAGCAGAGATTCCCTAATTCTCCTTTCCCCCTTTTCTCGACTCAGCACAACAATCAAGGGCAGAATAAGGAGAATAGTTAATAATCACTTTAAGCTGCTTCTGCACCATATTCTTAGGCTACTGGAGATCCTTGGCAAAAATTCATCTTGAGACTGGCTCCGCACTACTCTAGTTGAGTCCTCGTTCCTGAGGACTCATTTGAACAACAACAGCCGTCGGCCAAGGCTTACCAGTCACGCTGTTCCGTCTGTTTTCTCCTGTTGCCTATGCCAAAGCCTAGTCGAAGTGTCTTTACTCAGCCTGAGAAATCCCTTACATAAGGTAAATTCTCCAGAGGACCTTTATGCATGATTTACAGCATCATTATGCTATCATGCAGCCATAAAACCCATAAAGTCCCAAGCACTGAAGGCAAGACTGACACAGACACATGCTTTCCTTTAACTGCTCCTGTGCCTCCAGAATACATGCGGCACAAACTGCTTCTCCCTGCCTCCATGACCCAACACCAGGCCCTGGCAGGTCACAGTGGGTTGCCAACCAGTTGCATGTTGTATGTGATGCCCCTGAGGGAAAAGAAGACTGAGAAGCTCCTGAAAGATACGGATGTACCTGAGACATGGCAAGGTGACAGAGGTTGCATCCAAGTGTCATGGCTCTTCCCACATCATTTGATGCTAGAAAGTTTTCTCCTGTCAGCAGATAAACCACTGCACAGTCTCAGCTGTCAAAAAAAAGAAGCCTGAGAGCCTTGGCAAATGTGAATTTAACTCGACTGCTCGGGTAGCGTGGTATGACAAGCATATTTCCATCAATTATTTTCAGCTACTCAACAAGAAATCATTTCAGTACCACTGGCTAAGTCTATATACTCACTCATTTGAATATAATGTCTTCGTTTTCATATGAAGACTTAAAATTCCTCTGGGCAAATTGGATATATTTTTTTAAATCTTTGTGAATTGAAAAATTTAGTAGCCATGGTTGATTTCCCATTTTGATGGGTACATTGCTTTCTTAGCTATCTCTCAGGCAGAGTATATCACCTGAAGTGTGAAGTTCCATAAGCACAAATTATGCCTGATTCTGAAATGCTTTCTTTTTCTTCTCCTAATTAGTAAAGTTAATTTGATTTAAATGGCAGTTCTGCTGAGGTACTGGTATTTATTCCATTTTCAATGCACAAACATTCTGAAAATGTTTCCAAAATATTAAATGAAGCTATAAGTTTCCTGTGGTCAAGCAAAAAAAAAAAAAAACCCCTACGAATTATTACTTGAGCATGTTATCCCCAAACATTTCTGAGAGGGCTTGCTTTGGTTTATTTACACACTTTGATTTTTCTAGAACTAATGACTTCTCTCATGTGGCAGAAAATTGCAAGTCTCAGCTATGAAGACCCAAGAAAAACATAAGCCTCTTTATGAGAAACATGTTATCCTAAGACAGTCTTTTTCAGTCTGGTGTGTTTGCAGACTCCTGGGGGTTCCAGCACTCCTACTATGGGGACCACGAAGGGTAAGCAAAGCCAGCGTGCCCACTGCCAGTAGGTTTTCATTTGCTGCGCAGAGATCCACATCTCCAGCGATAAATCCTTGCGGGTCCACAAATTGAAAAATGTTGAAAATCACTGCCCTAGGAATTGTGCTCGTACCTTGGAGCTATCTTTGCTAATTGGGCAGAGCTGACAAGCAGGTCCAATATGGTGAAAAGAGATCCCCAGATTATTAACAACATGATGGCATCTGGAAGTTCTGTAGAGCAATAGAGGCACAGCTCTAATCAAGGACTTTTTCATCCTCTTGTATAGCCCATCTGTTACAGATTTAGCATATTATATATAATGCCCTCAGCAACTGACTTTGATGTATGTTCAACTGTGAAACTTCTTTTGTAAGTAACAAAAAGAAATTATTGTTTATTATCTGCTAGGTCTTTAGAATGGAATCTCTGCAAAAGTCAACAAAATAAATGATCTATGTTTTCAATATCTATGAAATATTGATATCAGATGGAATTATTCTGCTATCCAAAAATCACTAAGACATGGAGATTTTTTTCTGGATTTCACTAGAATTCTAATCTTGGTCAAACTCTGCATAAGACAAAGGAGACGTGTTAAATTTAGGGTACTCAGATTTTAGATGAAAAATAGGAAGCAATGTGGTGCAAACATAATTATGTTTCTATATGATATGAAATGATTTATTATAAGTATTAGAATACAGTTTATTGCAAAGTACTGAGGCAGCTTGGTCATTTTTTTTCTTCTCTTTTACTTGGTGCAGCACAAGAAAAGGCTAAGGGATGTGTCCTGAATGAACTCCAGTTTGGGATATTACATTTTGCCTGATCCTAAATTCACCTGACAGTGTCAAAAAAAGAAGAAAAAAAAGTATCCATTCCTAAATCATTCTCTGTTGCTGTAATCAGTAGCTACATCTGATGGCTTCCTTTATTTTTTTTGAAAAACAGATCTTCATTTGGAGTGCTCTTTATTAAGTTATAAAGCTTTCATTCATTAACATGAAAAATATACTATAAACACAAAATAAGGCTTTATTTGTTCCAAGCTAGTCTACACCTTCAGTACTCGATATTAGTGTAATATAACTTTCTCTTCAAATTTGTTTTCAATGTGTAAGTTAGGAAAGAGTTCGTTCCCTTGTTCTTCGTCAACCAAAATTTTCATTTAATTCACAGAGGGCTTGTCTGGGTTAAGAGCGCCGCAAATTGGTCAGGATTTCAGCATTTGGCCCTTATGGCTGCCATGGCTTGCCAGCATCAGCTCCTCAAGGACAGCGGTCAGAGCAGCTGCCAGGATGCCGCCATGCAAAGGTTAGGAGACTACCTCCAGGTTCTTGGCAGTGGCCTGCAGAACCTAGCAGAGGATTTTGCTGGTCCAGAGGCTGCTTAAGCCTGTTATGTGCTGAGCTCCGTGGGTTGGGAATGCCTTTTTAGGGTAACGTTTCAGCAAGTGGCTTTCTTTCTGTGGCTGGGTCAGTAAACTTTTCCCTTAAGCTTTTGGCAGGAGGGCTGAACTGTTGTGATCTCTCTTGCTGTTCTCTACGATGCTGTGAGCAGGTGATGAAGGGGCGTGAGGAGTACATGCTACATGGTATCAAGACCCCAGCCAAGCCACCAGACCATGGACACATGCTGTGGGGAAGTGGAGGTGTCAGAGAGGAGCACACAGCCCCAGTGCCACACTGGGCACTCGCCAGGAGGCTTTCGGCAGTTCTCAGGAATTCTGTCTTCTTAATGCCAGTGGTTGTCAGATGGAAATGAAAATGAACTGTGGCTCATATTCCTGCAGAATGAGGGCTAGTGAGTCTCAGGACTAGAGTGCCCTTCCCAGCCTGCTTTAAATCCAGCTTTAAAATCCCTGAAGATACATTAAGATATCTCTGTGCTTCTTCCTTTGTTGTGCAATCCAACAACTTTCTTGAAATTTAAAAATAAGTGATACACTCACCGCTTAGTTTTTGTGTTTGTTTTTATAGTTAACAGTTAGAGCAGGGCAGATCTGCACTGGAAGAAGTCACCAAGGTTCTGTCAGTTTTAAGGTGGACTATGCTGAGTACTTTCATTTGGAGATAACAGAGTTTAAAATTGCCCAGTTTTGATTTACAGACATAAGTTAGTAATAAAAATCTCTAATGACTTTAAACATTTTGTGTTGATAATTAAATTGTAAAGTGGTCTATAAATGGTTGGGAAGAAGAGAATATGTTCCTGTTAATATTTATTATACACATTACAGGCTTGACTTAAATGTTTGATGTAGAGTGGAGACCCATTTCACTGGGCAAGGAATAACACCACACTGAATGACAGACGCTGCTCTGAAGAATCTACTTTTTTTTGAGAAAGGAACAAAACTTGCAAAGACATTCAGTGATTTGCCTGGCATAACACTGTTAGTTCTCACCAAGGACGCTGCTTCCAGGTCCCTGACCCTGTCCACTGCACAGCAGTCACTGCACAGACATAAAGGGCAAGAATTATAAGTTAACAAGTTCCCACAATACTAAACAGAGAAATAGTTGTGTTCACAACAGGTTTATTGTACTAAAAAAAGTTCTTTTTCCCACCTCAATAATATATGAGAGGTCACCTACTTCTGCCATAAAATGTTGTACATTCCAGAAAAATGCAAAGACAAAATTGACAAAATCAGGATCTTCTAACAGGATCATGTAGCTATACTTTTATTTTCAGTAGAAAATGGAAGTTGCCTACCTGAGTGTTCAGAAACCATCAAAAAGATCTCTCTCAAGACATAAAATTGATCTTAAAATCAGAAACTATATAAATCATACAATAATAATTGTCACAAAGGTCTGATGCTCGTAAGTATTTAATGTAAAACTTATAAAAAGTGTGGTATGTACATCAAGGCTTACTCTGTATCTGCAAGTTAAACTTTCTCTTCAATGAAAACTGAGACATTACTGTAATCACTTGGGCCTGACACGGATGGCTTTCAGAAAATACTATGTATTGCAAGGCTCACTATGAAAAGTGAGAACCAATAATTGTTATACAGTCTGTTAAAGAACATTTCAGTCTTTACTGGGTGTCTTCAATCCCTGTAATGCAAGTTTGCTCACCTCAAAGTAGTATTTTTTGTTATGCAATTACTCGCAACTTAAAATGTACTTCTCATTTCTGCATTGATTTTTTTTAAAATAGTGTTATCTTCCAGCAGTCGTATCTCCTTACACATTCTTCTTCTGGCATTAGTTATCTCCCTATAAAAGTTTTTTAATACAGACGCTAACAAGGTTTTTTTCTTCCATAAAGAAACTGTATGCACCCCCCATTTAAGCTATGCTAATATTTAAAACATCTAATAATACGTACTCCATTCGTTCCTTATCATACTTTTTTGGTTTCTGAAGAGAGTAAACAAGGGCTTTTGCTAAATAGGAAAAAAAACCCCAAACGAACAACAAAAAACAATGTAGATTTGTTTTAAAATGTCCTGGACTCGATGACAAAGTAGGATTGTTTACCAGCCAAGAAATATTTCAGATATTAACTTACAGATTTATAAAAAAGTGAACAAAAAAAAATAATTGTATAGTCTTGTCTGGCATTTCCTGATGCTGGAAGTATATAAATTAATATAAACCCCAAAGTTCAAGAAAACTGCAATAGAGATGTATTCAGGCTGCTGACAGTTTCTGAGAGAAACTTGCAAAGATCAGTATCGAAGATTTTGATCTGGGGAAGAGATGATATTGACTTTTATACATCCTCTCCATGGGCAGGGGCAAAAAAGAAGAGAAATCGCTTATGACATGCCTTAAAGCTCAGCAAGTTTTTGAAGAGATCTGTTCATCTGAAACAAAGCAAAAAAACCACTGAGTGATTGATTTTTACCCCAGCATAAAACCATTTTTTTTTTTACCAGGTGCTATTCAGTGGTTGAGTACTAAACAAACAAAGATAAATTAAGTCATTCACTCTCAGAAACTTCAGAAGTGAAGTGGTACAGTGTTGGTGATAACCAGCTAGTCTTACCAGCTAGTACTTTTGCTTGCTTTCATAAGAAGATCACAAAAGAGACAATTTCATCCATTTCACTAATTAAATTAACAATCAAGCATACATTAATAAAATATAATTCAGATGCTTTTCACTTCCATCATAAATAAATTTTATGAGTTTTTAAGTATTTATTAGGGTGTTGTCTCAACATGAAACATGGCTTCTAGGACCCAGTGTCAGATTTAGGGCTCTGATTTTCCACACAGCATTTTTCCAGTTCTAACTGATTCCCACAGATGCTATTAGTTAAACAACAGGGTGTATGATATCCCATAGTAAAGTGGTAGATTGCTGGAATTCTCTCCAGTGTTCAAATGTGTATCAATATTTGAATTCTCTTTATATTGCTGCATCTACCAGAATACTGTATGAGTACATCCTGACCAGCTCAAACTGAATGTCTGTCTAGTCCAGTAGCCTATGGTTGACAAAACCAAATAAGGGATGCTTAGGGAAACAGTACAAGAAAGTGGGAAGGAATCAAATGGTGTGGGACATACTCTCAAACTGTGGTGTGGTGGTCTGTGTTGCTTGGTTGCTTATTGTCCGGATGGCTTCCTACAAAGCCAGCAGAAAGAGCACCATATGGGCTGAGGTTGCATCTTACTGGTGTTTTGGTTGAAAGTAATAATCAGTTTTTTGCAGAATTTCCAGTTGTCTCCTTTTACCGTCTACTGGTTTGATTCACAGTGGGGCTTTGGATTTCTTTGAGAGCAAATTAAATAAGAAACTTTCTTCCTGTTTTGTATTAAAGTGCACTCAAAATCCAGATGGAGTCACAAGTCTACAAATAACTGACTGGTGCTTTGAATGGCTTTGAGACACAGGCATGTGAAGAAAGTTTAACCCAGAGGACCAGGCTGAATCTAGCCTGAAATAAAATCCTGTAATTGTATATAGTGTAAATGCAGAGACTTCAATACTGAGCTCTCAGGCTATGTCTGAGAGGGCAAAGCTGCAATTCTTTCTTGAACTACTGAGCTGCAAACCAGGCTCTTTCCACTGTCTTTGTTGAAAGAGACTTTAGCATAAGGAACTCCATAAAAACTTGTACTGATGGGAATTCATGAACCCATGTAGCAGCAGTTAATATTAAACAATATTACCTGCATATCCATCTCTCAGACATAATTTTAGAAGGTGCCATCTTCTTGTTCACTGAAATGAAAATTTAGCTAAGAAGTATAAAGCAACAAAATGAAAAGCGAGAAAGCTCTCTTTTTCGTCTCAAATTGCTCTACACATCTCACCCATTCGTTCTTTTGACATTGAATTCATTGGAATTCTGTGTATATTTTCAGTGATAATAATGAGTCAGCTGACAAAATAAGATCAAGTAGTATTTATACAGCAGGGCAGTGGCTTTTGTGTACTGGTTATTACCTAATAACCTGGTTCAGAGAGAAGGAAATAAAACCAGAGCAAAAAGCGACTGCTCAGTTACAGAGTGGCTGCGGCGACCCCTTTCCGTGCTGCGCAGTCACATCCCGGACTTTCCTGTCAGAATTCCCCTGCGTGGCATCTGGCACGTGTGGGAGGGTGTATGCACAGCCGCACTGGCACGTTACCATCTAGAAACTAGCTGATAATGCAGGATGCATTGTAAGCTACTCTTGCTCTGAGCAGCAATAACTAGCTGCCTGGCTTAGGGAATTGTAGGGCACCAATCACTGTAGAATCTAAGTGCCAATAATGCTTAACATTTATTTTACACTTTACAGAGTTAAAGTGCTGTAGGAACATTAGCTAATTAATTATTGCATCTCCCTTGTGAGGTGGGTCGGTTGGCAAGTATTAGTCCCATGTTACAGATAGGAAAACTGAGATGCAGTGTTTTCCCCTTTTATTTTTCTACTGCATTCTGCAAGGCTCCAGACACTTTCTAGAGGAGTTTGCTGCAAGTTGCTTGCCCAAAGTCACTACTCAAGTTGGGGTCCTAAGCAGTAGTGTAAAATTTGACTTCAGGTTTCCTCTCTCTTTCTCAGTCCTTCACACAATACACAGTCTGTTTCTGGATGGTAAGGAGATTGTTATGTTACACACTCACACACAAAAGCAAACAAATCAGAGCTAAAGCAACAAGTCCAGTGCTTTGCTTGGTCCAAAACTTCAAGAAACTAATCTGGGTACTTTGCTACCTCTACTACAGGTTTCCCATACAGCACCAAAAACAGGGTAGATATGCAATGGCTTTTGAACAGGTATCCAGAGGCAACTAGAAAACCTCACAAGAAATGTGGGGTGTGCTTCTAAGTGAACCTGCTGCTTGGGAAGCCCAGAGCAGTGAAAGGATTGGGATACCTGAAAACTTAATAATGTTTGTTAAATCTTTCCATACCATTCAGCATTCAAATTCCTGGAAGTGGCCCTAAAGTCAAGACACTGACTTTTGTTGCTTGAATCCATGTTCTAGCAGAAATCAGATTTCTATTGGGCTTGGGGTTTTTTGGGGAACAGCTTTCAGGGTCTTGCTAGCACTTGGAAATATTACCCTTTGATTTACCCTCTGGTTGCACTAGTAAGCCAAGAACATTCATAGGTATTTTAAAATATAGTGTTGGACTAGATGACCCTTGTGGGTCCCTTCCAACTCAGGATATTCTATGATTCTATGACTACATCCCTGACTTAAGTCAGAAAGTTTTGGAGTTTCCAAAACCACCAAAATATCTTCAGTAACAAACTTTATGGTTTTCAGAAGCCATTGGCTTCTGCTTTCAGTCTGCTAGTGCATTGAATTTAATCCTCCTTTGAGTTCATAAACTTTGTTTATGAAGTAAAAGCCTTCAATCTGAACCCTCAAAGATGGACAGGGGTGTTTTCTACATGTTGTTGCGATTTCAGCCCAGAATAAAAAGGCAACACTGACGCACTGAGAATGCACTAAATTATTGCATTTTCTGATAATGAAAGAGTTCTGAAATGTGGGAGCAGTGAGATAGCTATAGGTGGAACATTCCTAACATTGGTCTTAGAAGAGAACATTGCATACTTAAGTGTTTTAATGAAAATGTGCCCAGAATATTCAGTGAAAAAATACATGCTTAAAGAGAAAGAGATTTGGAACTACTTGAAACTGTGAAGGATGCTTCTGTGAATGTTTTCTTACTTGTAGGGCTCTCGGAAAGGATCAGTCCCAAGAACTTAGCAATCATAAGTCAGGTTTTCAAGTAATCTGATGAATACTAGGTTATTATTTTGTAGTCACCTTTTGGTAAATCCAGATAGTAGTTTCATTCTCACCTCACAGTGATTGGCGCTGAAAACACAATTTAGTGTTTTTCATTCTTAACTATGAGTCTGATCTAATCATACGCTATTCTAACAGATGATGTTTTAAGAAACCCCCAGGATTCACAAGACCCGGCAATTTCAAAATGCAATTCATAAAGCTAATTGCAATTCTTCATGTAAGTAGAACTAATTATGTCTATGTACTTGACCTTTAAACACCAGTTCTGTTTTCTCTCTGAGACTTTTGTGGTTTTAATTTCTTCACCTCTCTGTTTATTGTTCTTAATCAAATTGTGCCCTCAAGTGATTAAGAACTCGAATTAAGGTTTATACTTTTCTTTAAGTGGGTGATGGAGGGGGAAGAAGAGGGTTAACACAAACACTTCCATGGTAATATTTGAAATATTTAAATTATTAGTTTGGCTGTTTTTAATACTTCTTCAAAGTGCTAATAAAACAAATATTGTATTGTGCTAGTAGACAAGATTGAGTGAGGAGAGTTTTCCTATAAAATTATTATAGATAATGTAATAGCAAGGTGTCTTCCCTAATTAAGGGAGGTGTAAATCAAAAATACATATTGAAGAGTGTACTTGATTTAAAAAATCACTTTAAATAAGGTAATGTCTAATCAGTAGCATAAGCAAGATCATAAAAAAATCATTTAACATTTTGTACTGGCAGCAGCCTTTGAAAAACCATTTCTGGTAGTCTTCCCGGGCATACACTAAGTATTGGCAGCCTTGGCAAACTGGCAGGAAAGAAGATGCAGAAATTATCTAATTTAAACATCTGAATCATAGTGTGCTGGTTCCGCCAATCTTTGCGTCTTACCCTTGGGTTCTCCTGCACCGTCCATCACTGCTGTACTGGGGATTGGGCTGGTGCCTGCAGCTAATGAATACTGCATTTCCTCCTCTCATTTCATCTCACCTATCAAGATGGAAATGTGAAATACTGTACATGCATCTCATCCTGCCTCTTACCATCAGCATAACCGTGAAGCAGTGTCAAAGAAAGGGAGGCTTGGATGGATGGATGGGTTTGGGCTGCTCTCCCTCCTGACCTGGTGCCTCTGCCGGAAAGCTGACACCACTTGCTGTGGGCAAGTTGTAATATGGTTTGTTTAATAGGGTAAATCATGCTTTTATCACTGGAAATAAGATGTGGTGGAGACACGTTGTCATGGTTACTTAGCCATTTCCCCAGAGTCACAACACCAGTGTCCCGGAGGGGACATAATTCTATTTCATGCATATGCATGAGGCTAGCAGGTGCTTTGGCACTTTAATTATATATTTTTTAAATGACTAACTGTAAAATTGTGACAGAAACACAGGGTAAAAGGATAAGGAATGGACTTGGAAAGCAAGCAATAAGATTGTTAAGAAAAGGAAAAAAAAAGTCCAGGTTTCTGAAGGCCAATGCCAGAATTTAAAATAAATAAATAAATGTTTCCTAATTATATAGAAAATTCAAGGAGATACTGAAAATTAAAATCTCCAGGTAGGAGGGTATGTGAAAGAAACTTTACGAAATTGATTTCTTCTATGAAATTTTTCTATAGGATAGGTACTCAGCTCATGGAAATGGCAACAAGAGTGGGAGTAAGAGAAACAATATTTAATAAAATATTAATAACTCTCAAATAATTCAAAAAAGCCCCCCCAAACAACAATAAAATATGAAACTACAAAGACTATTGGCAAATGATTGGTATCATCAGACAATTGTTTTCATGTGTGTTCAAGAGGTTCTGTAAGTTGCTGCACTTCATTTAACTACTGTCTCCCCACCCCACATTACCAATGATCTACCAGCGTTTGCTGTCCCAGGTGTTAATTACTGTCCCTTAGTTTTTTTAAACTCAGTGCAATAGAAAGTAAACCATCTTTAAATAAAAATAACCTATAAAGACAAAGTTTTCCCAAAATATCTTCAGATATATTAGCTGGTGTGTAATTACTGCATATTCTAATATTGCACAGGGTTGTGCATATTTTTTACAGGTAACTGGTGTTTACACATTGATTGGGTAATATGTTCAACAGTAGGATGAAGTCACAAAATCTGGAAAACCTCTGAATACTGACACCTGTTGGACATAAAAGATCCATGCTGAAGGAACAATCCTTAACAATTAGTTCACCTTATGTGCCTCCTACCACTGAAACATAAAATTCACTTTGAAACTGATCATGCTAGGGATGTTTTGGGCTTAATCAAAGATTTCTGGAGTTAACAGCAATAAACCTATTCAGCGAAAGTGAATAAGCCATGAAGAATTTTCCATCAGTAGTGTCCCACATCTTTTTACGGTACCTCTTAGAAAGGGTTGCAAAACCTTTACTTAATGCAAAATGTCAAAACTGCATTCCAGTGAATTATTTTTCAGATCTTTTAACTCAGTCTGGTTCTCCAGCATTTTTTTTTTTATGAGAATCATATCAGGCTCTGCTTTCCTGGGCATTTGGCTCAGCCACATTTGTCTGAGAATTGTAGGATTGTTTTTAACTGAGGTCACCTCACAGGACCTGCAAACAGATTCAGTAAAGGGGGAGGAACAAGCAGAGTAAGGAAGAAGCATGAGTTGCTTGTATCAAGAATAATGCTTGTAGATAATACTGTGTATTACTGTATATAATAACTGCAGATTTTGATAGAGCAATGATGACATGGTCTCTGAAACACTGTTTCTGAAGCAGAGTTGACTATATCCAGGTCCCTCTTTCTCCAATAACTTCTATTCCAGAGTGACTTCAGGAGGCACAGATGCTAAATAAGTCATACTTATATGCAAGGTGAGAAACATCTGCAGTCAATTGAAGTGTGGACAATGTTAAGAAGCACTATTTTTCCCTGTCGTAAGTTTGCCTGAATGTTTATGTTCTCCTGGAAATGTCTCACAACACAGGATTATGGTCACATAGGTTTTGATACAGTGTTCATTACAAGAGTTCTTCTCCAAAAAGAAAATTTCTGAAAATGTCTCAAGAAATATTTGTTACACATACTGTAAAATGTATGTGTTCAATGCAGCTAGAAGAGCAAAGAACACTCTGAGATACAGTACAGTGTTTTTCAGATAGAGCAGAAAATTCCTAAGAGGCTCTGCTATGGAACATACACATGTTTAGCCAATACCTTTGGAGAGAGGTGTATTAATATTTCTCTCATGGTAGTGCCAAATCTTAAAGAGAGTTGCATACTGCTCAGTTTTAGCAGAGATTTCCACAAAGAAATACTCAAAAAAGAGTCAGTTTCAGTTGCTAAGATAACCGTTCACCAAAGGTGTTCAGGCAAACCTGTGTGGCTGTGGCCACATTTCCTTCTGATTACTGGGCACTGCCCAATCCTTGCTTCAACCTATGCCGCACTGTTGTCTGGAAGTTAATGTCCCCTGGACTTTAGCAGCAGGGCTGCTCCTGCAACTCCTCCCTGGCTTGTGTGGGTCCAAATGAGCCATGTTAACTAACTGAAATAGGTCTCTCCTAGCACAGCTGGGTATTAGTGAGTTAGGTTAGGGAGAGCTCCTACCCCCTTACTGAAAGGACGGCAGGAGCACTGTCCTCCAGCAGAGGCAAGGACTGGGCAGCTGGAGTGCTCTAAGGGCAGGAATCCACTCAGCTGGCAAAGACCTGGGGACAAGGATAGTATAATTCCTCCAGAAAAATTGTCATGATTCAGTGGAACACTGAAGCATGTATTTGCATATCCCTGAAATGAATGGGATGGAAGCTGAGAGAGCCCAGGGTGAAACTGCTGTTGATTTCAACACCACAGGATTTCATCCCTTGTATATAAATACTTTGCAGAATGGGCTCTGAGACCCTCCAGACGCTCAAAGCCAAGTAAGAGTAAGCACTTTTGGCTAATCAAAGAATGAATCCCTTTTGCAATGAGAATTGTGGGTCTCTGTGACACCACTGCATCCCTTCCTTCTCCTACATGGGCCAAGTGGTCAATATGCCAACTACAAAACTTAAAAGGAATGGAAATCAAAACTGCCCTCTTGCATCTGCACCAGCAAATCCACCTCAGGGACCTATAGCACCCCTGTTATTTAGGCACCTCATGTATTTTTCCTCAGAACTACTCCATGGGGTGAGGCAGTGCTGCTAATCCTGTAGTACTGGCAGCTCAGCAGGGACAAATGGCTGCACAGTGCCACACAAGTAATTCACCATCAGGCCTTTCTATCCCATGGCTCAGTCTAATGGTCCCATGCTCACAACCATGTCCTCTCTCACCATGTTTTAAAAAAAGTGCATTGCCTTGTGTGTGTTGTATTTTAGCTGCATGAAAAGAGATCTGACTACCATATTCAAACCAGCCCCAGAAATATCCACTCTCGCCAAAAATCACTCCATGGAGTTTTTATGAAGCTATTCTTAAGAGAGAGACAAAAGATTTCTATGATAGATAAAAGAATTGCAGTGTAGGAAGCCAAACTTTGACAATGATAAGGGATTGCGCTCAAGAAAGGGCTAGGAGGGCTCTTTTGCAGCTCCTGAGTGAAAGGAAGTGGTGGCTGTTGCAAATGTTGCTAGAATGGGCTCTTAGATTTGCACAGCACCTAACACAGACACTGTCTGACCATGGTCCATGCCCGAGCTGCTCAGGTGTTACCTCTCTGCAAATACAACTGCCTTTAACATTAAACTCTACCCCACAAAGTCATTTAAAATCTGAGGTACAGGTGAAGAGTTTTGGAAAAACAAAAGTGAAGCTAACTGGAACATTTTGCTCTCCTGTAGTTGAAAACTTGCAATAAGTAAAACCATTAAAAAAAAAGTCAGAAGAAGATCTTAGGCAGTTTCCATTCTACTCCGCTGTAACTCTATGGCACCTTGCCCTGTTTATGCCACCTCTGACAAGGGTTCAAGGATGTCTACGGAAAGAAATACTGCAATTTCAACAAACAATTTCTCCCATTTCATTACAGTCTTGGTTAGAAAGGATTCCTAAAATCAAGATGGTTTTTGTTATTCAGCTTGTTCACCATGGGTGTGGCAGACTATTCCTGTGTCCTGTAACGATCTTTTACATATTTGAGGACTGGTGTTAAATTCATTCTCAGCCTTTTCTTCTTTAAATTAAACAAGCCTAGAATTTAAAACCTGCTTTCCAAAGTCACCTTTTGCTCACCCTTTTCCTCTTCTGTGTTGGTTTCTTTTTGTTTGTTTGTTCATTGGGGTTGTTTGGTTGGTTGGTTTTGATTTTTTTTCCTACCCAAGCCTATACACAGCTTTTCAACTGAGGCGTATCAGTTCTGAGAAGAGATATAATAATACTTTTTGGAGTTAAAAACAGGATTTTGGTTAAAATTGCACCACAGACTTACTTGTAACTTGCTATGTCATCCACTGTACTGCACTGAGGCAGACCTTTGCAGTATATTGTGATAAATACTTTTATTTTTATCATAAACCACTGCAATTGCAACTCAAAATATTATCTATTTGCCTTATAATCTCTTGTATCAGGTAGAATAGAGTCAAAAACTTGGTAAACTCAAGGTACATATCATATACTTGATTCCCATTGCCCACAAGGCCCATTACAGTCAGAAAAGAAAATAAAGTTGATTTGACATAGTAGGATATATAAATATTGATTTCCAGATGCTTTACTTCTTACAGAATTTTTTCCAAGGATTGAAGTTAATTTGACTTCTTAAGTAGCTCCTCAATTCCCCCTTTTGCTTAAAAAAAAAAAAAAAGCACAATAATGTGGTGCTTCTCTAGTTATCAGTTCTTCTTTCCCTCTCCACAGGTTCCCAGAAACACTACTAATGACTGAGAGAGCTTCAGACAGTCCTCTAAGTATCCTATACAAAATTCATCAGACTCAAAGGATTTTTTAAAAAATGAAGTTAGATGAATACCCTTTACCCATTCTTGCCCTTTTCTAGAGAAAAATCTTGGTTTTATTTCTGATTTTAGTCTTGCCAGTCTCATGCTCCCAACTGACTTCTAATTGATGAGGATGCAGGAGCCCCACTTCACATACAGGCCTTCTCTGCATCCTTTTTACAACTTTTTTGCCTTGTGATCATTCAGTTGACACTGTGCTTGGCTTACCTCTTACTCCTAATGCACATGCAGAATGATTTCTTCTTCCCCTTGGTGCTGCTGCCTAATGGTGTTTCAGTCCATGTTCCAGCTTTTCTTGTTCTGTCCTTACATACTCCTGGTAATCCATGGTATCTGAACATGGCTTCTCTCTTCTGTGCATCCCATGCACAAGCTGGTCACGCTGTCTCCCACTGCAGGGACTTTCCATTTCCAGCACTGTCAAAGCCCCCTTGCTACCCTGAAAGCCTCTCTGGCTTGATCAGTTCTGTGGCCAGCTGCCCTGGCCCTCCCACCATGTAGGTACCTGATTTCTTTTCCCTATAATTTTTACCTGTAAGATTTTCAGGTGGTTTTAGTGTTCTCTATATGCCCAGGCTTCCAGTGAGTAAATGAATCCGAACAGAGGCAACACTCCTCCTGTTTTCCCCCTGCCTGCTCTTCCTTTCATATTACTATTCAAGTCATGCAAATTATCCCACCAAGACTCTGTTATGCCAATTAAGTCATAATTTTGATCTTGTATTAAGACTTCCAGCTCCACCTGTTTATCCCAAATATTACTTCCATTAGTATACAGACATCTAAAGTACTCAGTGGATTGATTCGCTACTCTCCATGTCTCTCCTGTGACCCTATTTTGAATATCAACACCTCTGAAATTTTAGGTCCCTATGTGGCTGCTCTTGTTTATGCTAACATTTTTTTTTTTCCTGGTCAACCCCTCCCTCGATCCTGCATTAAAGCCCTTCTAACTAGGTTAGCAGTTTGCTGGATCACCAGCATGGAGCCAGTGCAGCAGAAAATCCTAAACAGTAGCATCTCAGGCTATGGTAGGCATTTCCTCCTCGCACCTCCTTCCCCTAAATAGCAGATCCAGCAAGCAGCAAACCTCCTCTCTTCCCATTAGAAAAGGGTCATTAACTTTCTCAGTTTTGGGGTTTTTTTTAAATTTTGGGGCAGGGCTGGCTACAAATCTCCTATCTGGGGTCTGGCGTGTGGTTTTTCCTGAGCACTGGGATTTAAATATTGCCTGCTCCCTGGATAACGTGCCTGTTGTTCATCTCCACATCTGCCTCAGGAGATCGCCAACCTGCGGGGAAGCTGTTTCCCTCTCCACTGATGGTGCGCTGCTTGCTGCTCTAGCTAGACAGTCTCTTTGTGCTTAGAGGTGCATCCCCAGGCCCTCCTGATTCCTTTCCCTGAAATTCCCTGAATTGCCACCAAAAACACTCAGGGGTAACAGGCACTTTTCCATCTACTTGTCTTCCCTTCCCCACTGGAAGGGAGAGATAAGCCACATTCCTTGAAAATCCAACCCAACACAGGTCTGAGTCATCCAGGATCAGCATTCCCCACTGGAGATGCACGTCTCTGGTGCAGACCAGAGTCAAAGTTTGTCTTAATGTTTGGGTACAGCCAGACTGGTCCCACTGCACCCTTTAACTGCGAGTTGGAGAGCTGATCTCTGGGAACGGACAAGATGCTTCAGGGTGTAACTTCTGTTCATGGCCATCAGTACAACAGCCTGGGCACAAACCCACGATGAGATAGTTTCAGCCAGTCCTTTAAATATCCTCTACAAAATTCATCACTCAGAGGACTTGAAAACACAGGAGAAGGAAGCCTTACAGATTTCCCATCACAGCTACCTCATCAAGCTGACCTGCTTGGAGTCCAGGCAATGTGAGTGCATGTCCCACTGCTTCTCTTCATGCAGGCGTGTTTAAAAAATACTCTTCAGCCTCATTTTGGGAAATGTACAAGATCCCACCACCACAGCCAGTCTTGTGATTATTTTCCCTCCAACTATGTTACGTTCTGATGAAAGAATATTTTGTTTAGCATGTGAAATGGTAAATATCTTGAATCATAGGAAAACATACAATAGTTGCATTTTGCTATAAACAATGAGTACCCACTAGGAAAACAGTAGAAGAATGAAACCCTCTTCCTTTTCCTGTTGACTGTGTGTGCTATGCTTTCAGGCAAAACGGCATTTCCCTCCAAGACGTGATTCTCCATTCTTTTCCAGCACTTGCTATCGACATAACTTCCTAAGTTATTATTATTCCTTGCATTGATTATTATGGCCAATACATGAAAAGTTTATACCCGCATCCAGCTCCTCCAAAGGCAGTACAAACATCCTCACAAGAAATCTGACTGCACACTCACAGAGGTAGGGGAAGGCGTGAAGGACCAGCATTAAGAAACATCAGTTGTATGAGAACTACTGTAGTCTATGCGCCTGTGTACCTGAATATGTTATTTTATGCAGAATGAGGAAATTCTAACATTGTAGTTACTGATGGAACTGAGTTGGACAGATAAAAGTGATAATTACCATGTTCTAGAAATCCTTATTTTTTGATGGTGAGGTTTTTTAAGCCTATAACAACACACAGCTCCAATTGCAAAAGCTTAAAATTGCCTCTTCAGAAGAAGCAGGGCTTTGATTTCATCTAATTTGACCCTTCCACCGCACTTATAAGTGCACTCCAGTGTGGCTAGAGATAAAAACTTTGAAATTTAAATGTGCAACTTGCAGCTGAGGTTGAATTTGTGAGCTAGGACACAGAGTACCTTTTGATGAGCAGCAGTTTTCATTACAGCTGTCAGAAAATACCTCCCCATTAGGAAGCGATGAGTACATTTAATTCAAGTCCAACCTTTCCAACATCATCACTTACAGACACTCTTCTGCTCTGTGAGTGAGGTTCTAATAATACACTGAGCCATGTGGGACACACCAGGGTGATTAATGCTTGGATGTGAACATGCACTGCAGAGAGTATATATTTCCCCCTTAAATGAATATATCTGGTTTTCATTGATATTGAGGTAGATTTGCTCTGTACTTGCTCACATGAGGAAGTCTAGAACTGTGGGATCTATCATTCAGTAATAGCTCCTGATAACACTAACACTTGGAACATGGCAAAGTAAAAAATGTGAATTCATATTCACTTTTAATAAACTGAGGTAATTAGTCAGTTGAAATGCAATAGAAAGTGACAGCCTGTGACACATAAAAGACTGCCGACTGACAAAGACAGAGCTATTCTTCATTGCACTAACATCCGTTTCTTCATCAACATTGAATTTTTTCAGTCTCTTGGCATTTCAATTACATTATAAAATGAAGGGCTAAAATCCTGTCTCTGCATTTTTTCCTCTCCTCTTTGAAACCAAAGAAAAGAGGAAAACCCTCTCCTCAATTTGCTTCTGTATCCCCTGAAATTATGTCAGTGGGCATCCATAGTACCTGTGGTGCACTCAGGAGAAGGTGTTCAAGCCTTGATTTCATCGAGGTGCTTCTGGGACTGTGAAATCCCACCAAAGGAAACTGCCTGGAAGAGAGTGAAAATGGGGCGAAATAGGTAAAAAACTCAACAAATTGTTTATGACTAAACCAAATGTAGCCTTTAAACTCAAGGTGCTCCAAATACTTAATTGGCCTTTTCTGGCATCATCGGTACTTCCCTCTGCGTCCCCAGTGCCCAGCACTTGAGAGGTGTCTAATGGAACAGTTGGATAACTAATTTCTGATACAAAAGGATGTCACATTTTCACCTCACCTGCTCCCCCTTTCTCTAGTGCTTCCATCCTTTGTTGAGCTGTACTTTGGAGAGCTGGGAGCCAGGGATAGCAGCACAGTCCGTAGGGCAGTGACTTCACCCACTAGGGGTGCACTGTCATGGTACTCCAGCAGAGTCGGTGTGGTGATGGTACCAGAGTCAACCCCAGCCCAGGTCACCAGGGTGTAAATGCAACTCCTAGACCAAGGTGGGAGCCCAGCAGAGTGTCCTCCCCATTTATCTCACTCATGGCACACCCAGAGCCTGGATATCCCTTACCTTTTGTTAGCTCTGGAGCTTGCTGGACCCCTCTGTGAGGTCACATAACTTGCTAGGTCAGCATAAAACTAATTCTTCCCCGCAAAAATGATGGTTTCCTCCTTGGTTAGCAAATTGAAACAAACCTCTGAAGGATCTGACCATTTCCAGAGCCTGTGGAAGAAGAAGAGAATCATGACATTGAGAGCAAGAGAGGAGGGAAGAACAGTGGGTACAAGGAGGAAGAAAGGATGATGAGGAGATGGATATGAGAGCTCACCTTTCAGGTCACCTTTCAGGAGCAGCAACAAGTCAGATGGCTCTGCCCAAGATATTTCTGGTCCTTAGTTTCTCTATTTTCGTAATGATTTTTGGTAAGGTTCTCATTTGAAGACATAAATGGTGTTATCTTATAACTGCATATGACGAGGAGCTACAGTTGTGTCATTTCAGCATTTGGTTAAGTCTTTATAGAGAGAAGTGATACCTTTTATTTAGATCATATGGGACAATGGTCAGAAACAGACAAGATTTTAGACACAAGAGTCCTTCTTCGGGTCTGAAACAGCCTCACTCACCACCTTAGAAGAGCCTGGTGACCAGAGCACTGCTACTCTTCCCACTGTTCAGGTCTTCTGAAAACCTTACCATAGGCCTCCAGCAGAGGAAGAGAAATTAGAAGAAAGTTTTTAAACAAAGAACAAGTGACATTTAAATCCTCTTTTTCAATGACATATGGACATTTTGCTGTGCAAAGCCTCAGCTTGTTGACTGGTGAAAGATCAATGACTTACCTCCCAGGTGTGCTATTTTGTTAATTTTTGTATGTTGTTTTGAGAGCCTCAGATGGAAGGCACCAAGGCTGAGCTGTATAATTTTCTCAGAAGCCTCATGGTCTCATTTGGTTCAGTCATATGTCAAAGCAGCTTTTAATTTCTCAGTTGTGGGACTCAAGTCTTAAAATACACCAGCAGTCAGAAGCTCCCCTCTAAGTACTTGAATGAAAGGGTCAGGTTTTCAAGTCTTTCTAATCTCCTGCAGTCCTTATTGTTTTAATAGAGATGTGTCGTTCAAAAAACGTAGCTCCCAGCTGTAGGCATGAGCACGTCTACTGCTGTGACCTAATACTTCACAGCACAGTCACTACTTCTATCACCTCAGTGAAAAATGAATCTGGAGGGGATCTGTAGTCTAACTAGCATCCCTGGAAAATGGTGATGATCTGAACTACCTCCACTGCCTACCTTTGAGTCTTATTTTCAGTGAAAAGTAATTTTTGCAGAAGCGAAATAAGCAACCATATATTTTGAATAGATCTTACAAGTGTCAGAGAGGGTAAAAGGCAGAAAATATGTTAGCAGCACTGTTAGAATTATTCATTTGTGAACGATTTTTGTGGAAAAGTATAGCCCTGAGGTGTGCCTCTCAGTCCTTCCATCTGTCCCTGAAGTGCTTTGCAGAAGGTGTAACCTGAGCACTGTGAGAGGTTGCTGAAGGCACCTCCTATCTTTTCAGTTCTCTAACTGGACTTCTTTTGTCTGACATCTTCCTCCTATTGACAGCAAAGTGTCTTTTGATAACTGGGTAAACCAAAATTCCGAATTTTAAGTAGTCAGGAATATGAGCTTTAACTTATGCTTACAAATTTGAAATTCATTGCTTATAAATATTTTTGAGTAAAATTTAGGCTTATATGAATTCATCTTTCAAAAGAGTCAAAAACAGATTAGATTTGAAGTGCAGGTCAATGCCTCAAGTGGCATTAAGTATTGACTCGGGTATCAATAGTGGTGAAACTAAACCATTTTGCACCAGCTGAGGGCTCTGCATCTGTTTTTTTAAAACTCAGGGAACTTTTCATAGATAGGGCTTTATTCTTGCCCTGTTCAGCCAGCAATATTTGTGATCAGAAATAGAGTGTTCCTCTGCCAGGTCACTACAGAAGTGAGATAAATGTGCAGATGATGATGAAGTCGTAATCATAGCTTACTTTTAACCCTTAGATTTTGTTCATTGCCTTTTGAGTTACTCCCTTTAACAAATCACCTTGGTTCTGGCAGAAAATACAGAGGAAATAAACTGGAGCCTCTTTTCACCTTAAGCGGCCAAGTGGTTAAAGGACTAGCATGTAAACAGCTCCACTGCACCTATGCTGCATTATGAAGTCCAGTGGGATTCTGCTTTAATCTTGAGAGGGAGTGTGAGGGGTTTGTTTTTCACAGGGGCTTTAGCCTACAGTTAAGTGCAAACACCTGCTGAAGTACTGGTAATTAGTAGGTAATTAGTAGCTAATGTTCTTAGAATTTAAAAAGAAAAGCTTACATAAGTAATTACTTACTATTTCTTATAATGTGCTGCTTTTCCTGAGATTTCATATCCCCAGAACATTTGCCAAGTTCTTAGGTTCCTTAACATACTAAATTGTTTATTAATTACACACGTATATTGCTTGTAGAAAAAATAAAATGCATTAAAACGCTGGAAACAAGAATGAGTTATCTTTTAAATTACAGCACAAGACTCATTGGAAATGACAGAAATCACAAAGGATAACAGCTTTAGGAGGGGCATTAATTTGGGGCTGGGGGAGGAGCAGGAGGATGGTGGCTGGAGCAGTGAAAGTGACAGTGGGGTAGCCCTGATTGAGTTCCTTTTGCTTGGATAGGGGATAGAGAGACATGAGGTGAGAAGCAGCCTTTGCAGTGGGTGCTTTGCTCAGGCTGGTAAATGTATAGCACAACTGTGGACCCCCAACTGGATTCACACTGTGCCAGCTCTATTCACACATTTCAGGTGGGCTAAGAGTTGGGGCTGCTTGGCTCCACAGTGAAGCAGTTTGAGTTGTATTGCACCTCTTGTAGAAAGATCTTTTCTGGATCAGTGGAAGAGCTAAAACATCTGCCTTGTCGAACTCTTTCTGCAGTCAGCACTGAGCATTTTCACATGTGAGAACTCTTTAGGCAAAGTCATGCTTTTCTACATGCTTCAGATGAAGACTAAGAGATGATGCAGCTATTGAGACTCTGGTTGCACTTGCCAGCTGCCAGCCCTGCTCTCGCAGCACGTGGGACATGCTTTATACAGAGGCAAAAGAGTGGAATGCCTGCTGAGGTCCATCCATGACTGGCTGGTCCTCATTATATGTCGTTGTGTAGAACCCCCCTTGCCGTTTAGCGTGAACCCCTTCATCTATGGCAGTGGGGTACACATACCTAGTCCTCTCAGAGGATTACTCTGCTTCAAGGCCCAGCACAGATGAAAGCAGGTTTAGTAATAGCAAGGACCCAGTAGACGTGAATTGTAGCTCTGTAAAGAAGTCCTTTTGGAGAAGAAGTTGAATGTTACCCTCGGAGCTTCTGCACTGTAGGGACCCAAAAGGTTTGAGCTCTGACAGTTTCCCTGAACTCCTGCTATTCAGCAGGGCCCTGGGAGATAGAGAGCGGAGCTCTCTAAGGATCTTCTCATGTAGGGCAGGGCTTCTGGAAGAGCTGAGATGAGAAAACCTCCCTGCCTTGCAAGGAAGTTCAGAAGTATGAAGGAGCAGCCTTCCAGTCCATGGCCCCGGTGATGGTGGGGAACGGTCCTGGTGATAACTTCCTTTATCCTTTTTTGCTCCATGTCACTTAGGACTCTCTAAACTAAGAGCTTGTTGGCAGCCTGGCCACGGCTGTGATGCTTTTAACAGAAAGGTGATTCAATTGAAGATGGAGCCACTCTTTAAAGATAAACCATGAGCTGAAGTCTTTCTTTTATTGTTACTATTCAGAGTTGTTTTGTTTTTTTAGCTTGGCAGTGAATAAGAAAAAACAAACAAACATTTCACAAATTGGACTAATTGAGATTAAAGCTGCTGGTAGGCACCAACTTAGCATACAGCTTGGGCTTCCTCAGGGTTTTAGGTCCTCCAGCATTCTTATTATTCCTTTCCAATCAATTAAGCTGAACGCAAATGACAAAAAGTGAAATTAAAAGAAAAAAATGAAACAAATGGGAAAATGACTTTAAAAAAAACCTAAACAAAAATCAAAACCACCCCAAGGCTGGAGGAGAGTTGACTGTTTCAATCATACGTAGCTCTTAAGAAAACACCCACCTTTTCATGCAGAGTTTTAATACTAGATGACTAACCTCTTTGAAGTGTTCACCTTGGAAGGTTCCAAACCCAGCTGTATCTTAATAACAACTAATATCAACTCATCTCACACAGAGGCAGCAACTCTCTGAGAAGGTGCACAAGTGCTAGGGCAGCATTTGTTTCCTGAACAACGGGTCTCCTTTCTCCTGGTGAAGACAAACCAAGTAGAATCATAGAATAATTTAGTTTGGAAAAAACCTCTAAGACCATTGAGTCCAGCTATTAACCCAGCATTGCCGAGTCCACCACTAAACCATGTCCCTAATTTGCTTTGGATTCCTATGCCATTTCCCACAACTCAGGATTTCCTGACCTGCAAATGGCATTGCCTGTCAGGACAAATAAAAACCCCTGAATGAAGGCATCCTAGGTGATGAAGGTATTTGTCCTTGCAAAGGCCTTATGAAAGAGTGGCTTTGTGTCTTTCACAATGTTTCTTTCAGTGAAATAGTGCTAGCTTCATTTTTTAATTAAAAATAGTGCGTGCTTCATACTTACATGGTAATGATTTGTAAAAGTATTTATGTTTCCTAAATAAGCAGTAATTAAAAAAATTAAACAGCAAATCTGTAGCCCTTTAGGAGCTATTTCCTGCCACTGTGTTATGCACCAGGGATGCGTGAGGCTTCCTAATCATAGCTGGGGACCAAAGCAGATTATTTGTGCTTCAAAGGCATCGCTCTGTACATCCAAACTATAAAACACCATCCTTATGCTTTAGTACCGTTACTGGTGTAAGGCTGAGAAACGAGTTGTAATGCACTTTAAAAGGAAAAACTGTACCCCTCAGCCTGTCTATTTTAAAATCCTCACTCTCATAGCATGTTTTGCTCAGAAGGAGAAGGTAAGTTACTATGGAAGGAGGTATGGTAAGAATATTGACATGGAAAAATAGTCTCATATTCCTCCTGCTTGAAAGACCACAGAAATAGCACACAGCAGTTTAAGAAAGGAAGAGCAATTAATTCAGATAATTTTGAACACAAATTGGCATTAAAGTAGAAAAACAATTTGGCCAGGACATTGGATTAATGGATCTTGCCAAAGGGTTTATGGCATTAAAACATCTAATCTAGCTATGCTTTCAGACCTGAACAAAAGACCAATTCTATAACTCGACCTCTTCTGTGAGCCCACTCCATATGCCCTGAGGTTCCTAATGTAGTCTTATTTTTTCCATAAAAAACAACCTTTAATAGGCATAATATTTTTACTGTTTCTCCGGCACACTACTTAAGTTATGTCTCACCATGAGGACTCAATTCAGTTGCCTAAGCAGAAGTTTCAAATGCTGGTTGTGATGCCCCATGGTGTCCAAGACATTTGTGAAGGCTGGCAGATGTAACACATCCCCAAAGGAAGGCTCATGGCTGTCTGGACCAGGAACTATGTTCCATGTCCCGTGTCTCTTGAAAATATGAGGCTAGTGTTGTAACAATCCAAGCTGGTATTGTAATGAAGTGATAGTACATTCAAATTCCATTGTGATAGTCAGTTTTATTATTATCAAGCAGTACATTCTTACTATACTCAGAATGTCGTTTGTTTTGATTCTCTGTGAAAATTTAAAACCAGATGGAAACCAGTTTTTCTGAGTCTGCTACATCTTCCTGGAGAGTTACTAGAGAGATGAGCTGGATAATGACATTTTGCAGCTTGATTCCTGAAAACTGGTTTGATTTCAGGTCAGTCATTTTACTTTTGATGCAAACTGATGGCAGTTAGCAGAGGAAATATACACATGTTCTTCTCTTTCTGTCCGAGTCTCAACTGATGCATCATTTACCCAGCTGATGTATCAATTTGCACATGAAAAGCTGTGTGCAAATAACACAGGATAACACTTATGAATTGTAGGCTAATTTTGCTCTCAGTTACACCCATTCCGCTCCGCTCCTTTCACTGGGGTTGACAGGTGTAAATGAGAACAGCTGATTTTTCACTCTGTGACCTTATAATGAAATGAATGAGACTCTTCAGGACTTGGTTGCCTCTAAATTCATAATAATAAAGTAACTGCACTGATTATATACGGCTTCACTGCTGCCTTGAGGGACTATCTCAACTCTCTTAACTGGCAACTGGGTGATGATCCATTCTGGTCAAGCTTGGTCTGGGTTAAACCTGGGATAGAGGTGGGTAAAAGCTGCAATGATACAATGGCTCTTCAGTGGTGCTTGGTATATGAGTGTTACATTCATAGGGAACAGAAATATCTCTTCAGTTTATTGCAAGCATGTGTCCGTATCTGAAATCACAAAAGATAAGTACAGCTCATTAGAATCCCATTCCTGTCTAAACAGCAAGGATCTGAACTTGAATGGGCTGAACCCTTCCATTTCCCCCATGTCCAGGCTGAGGCAGATGAATGAACCCATGTAGGGGAGCAGCAATCCCAGGTTGCACTCAGGAATCTTCCACCAGGGCTCTTGAAAAGCCTTTCTGAACTTTACAGTAAACCTACACACAACAAACTGGACAATATACAGAAAAGAACAGGCCAAAGAAAGAGCAAATGTTGTATACATCTTAACATTTAGTTCTTGTCTAATATTTAGTGAAGATTTCTACTCAGTTTAAACATGTTATTTGGAAGCATCTCTTGATAAAGATTTGTTTTTATGAAGATTTATGGCTGCAGACACATATTCTTGCCTATTAGAAATTTTAACATGTTTACATAAATAAAAAAAAGCTCACAGCCTGTGATCTTTCAAGAGCTGAATGAGAAAATGGATAGCACATTAAGAAAAACCACACTACAAAGCACTATGAAATAAAAAATATCTTCTTTTCTTCTCCTCCCTAACTAATGCCTTTGCATCATCTTTATCTTTATATACATGAATTCTGAACTTACCATGTATGTATTTTGGTACAATGTGTAGATGTCACTGAAACACTCCGTAATAGCAGATTATAATGAAGGTAGGAAGAGGAAATGAAACACAAACCAATGGAACACTTGAGCAAGACTCTGTATATCAAAAACCAGGTAAAAAACTTCATCTGTGCTCTTTGGTTTACATTAGGTTTACATTTTTATCTGGAGGTGGCACCTGTACAGGCCATACTGATGTCATAATTGTAATTCCTAAACCTCTGAATGCCAAGCATTTACAACAGAGAATGTGTGCTCCTTACAGAGGCTGTGTCAGCATCTAGTTTTGTTTTGTTTGGTGTTTTTTGTTAATTAAGACCATATCTTAGGGCCAGGCTTGGTTTTATCACTTAGATAAGTGAAAAGCTGTAAGAGGGATATGAACATTGTTTGACACCAGCTCAGCAAGTCTTTCAGGCCCAAAGAATTAGCATGGTGGCAAAGAGGCATGAAGAAGTGAAATTAACTGCAATCACACAACAGATCAGTTTTGAACCCTGGTTTCTTAAATCCAAGCAAAACTTCCTCACTGGTCTTCCTTCATGACAGGAATAAGGCAGATGGGAGTTTTGACTTCGGCAATGATTGCCACAACAAGTTCAGATAATGTGCTAGTGCTCTAAACATCTAGCTGTAAAATAACATGAATCCTAGCCTGCACCAAGGTTTCCCTGTCAGTACAGTATGCTGCATTCTTGGATGCTCATTAGAAGCCTACAAATGCCTGTCAGAATTCATCACCCGCTTTTTTTTTCTCCACCTCACTTAGTTTCACAGGTCTTGCCTCTTTAACCACATAATTCAATTACTGAGCATGAAAATATTTTCCCCAGTATTCTGATTGTTCAGTGGCTGATGATGGTGTGAGGTGCCATGGTGGAGTGCACTCAAGGACCTCTTAGATGAGCATATATATTTGCATTGCTAATTTAGTGCCTTGAGAGGGAAAGCAGTGGTTGACTTTGTTCCTTGTTTGATTCATAGGTGTCTCATTTTACTAGGGATTGATTTGTGTGTAGGCAGGGAGGGGGGCTGGATGTACTGTTTGAATTGTTACCACTTGTGCACAAGTGAAGTACTGCTTGTTTGCAAGCAGATATTGAAAAATGGGAAGACAATTGCATTACTAAAGACCTGTTAAGGTGTCTGTGAGGAAGCTCTGTGTCTAAACACCTACGCAAAGAGATGCTTTTGGTCCATGTGGACCAAAAAAGGGAGATGATCCAAAGAGAACATAAAATGGATAGGTGCAAGCAAATGGAAATCATTGATAACATAAAAATAAATGTTTTGTATGGGCTTAGTGTTAACATAGGGATCATATGATGCTGGTAGAATGCAATAAAAGCCATAAATCAGTGCAATCCTGAAAAGAATAATGTTTCTTTTACAAGTGGTATAAGATTTGGAGACTTAGCCCAGACCAAGTATGAAGTAGAAAGCTTCACAAAAAATAATTGAGGTCCCTGCAAAATATTTCAATTTTTTATTGATTGAAGGCAATTATCCCTTAATTGCATATTTAAATGAGGTATTAGGAGGTTTAACTAAGCAATGCCTCTTAATTGCTGCTGCACACTAGGTGTCACAGATTGTGTTTATTTCATATGTTAATTAAAGAGAATGGGTATTTTATTTTATTGACTAGCGGGCTCTGCAGGCTGTACTGCTGACGACCAGAGATGTCTCAGGTGTCCACAGTACCTTGGGTATTATTGTAATCCTTAGAAAGGTTCTGGTTTTAAATAAAGAGGTGTATCTGCATTTCATGGATGTTTTCAGCCACTTAGACCATATATAAGTAGGAGGAGTGAGAACCTGAACCCAGGTAACGTTAACTCAAATGATACAGAAATTCTCAAGTTCAGGCACAATCACAACAAAGGTATGCACATCAAGAGCACAGGTATTTTCTGTCTGTGCTGAACACACAGCTCTAAGGCAGTGAAGCAGGATCTGATGGGGCTGAGACTTGAAATACCTGGCATGATTTCCAGGCTGTGGTGTTAACCTTTGAGCTTTTGTTGCACAGGTATGTGTGGTTCATACCTTGGAGTTTGCAGCCCTACTGCCACGAGATCGAGGGGAAGTATCTGCATCCCACATGGCAATTCTGAGATGTTTTTTTGGGGACAGCTTTAAGTGAATGGCAGGGTGTTCCGTGGAAAAAAAATAAAAAAAATTTCTTGTGTGACTAACAGTGTAGCTGCTGAAAGAGTGATATACAAGTAGAGCCAAACATTAAGGTGACATAGAGTTCTTCTCTGGTGTATAGTACATGCCTACTACATGCGTGGTACACAGGGTCATATGCCTCAGGCTCTGACAGTACTTACTTTTTCTATAAGACAAAAATAATCCGCTGGAGTGTTGAAAAGGCAAGACACAAGATATCCTGACTAATCACAGGAGGACTATGTTGTATCTATATGGAAGGGGCAGATGGATGGATACTGCAAACTGGCCAGATAGAAACCTTCTCTGGGACAGAAACCATACAGCCGTGTTAGTGAGGTTTGTGCCTGAGCTAATAAGGCCCACTGGGAGGCAGAGTGTGTTAATTCAGGAATACTGTAACACTCATGCCGTCAAACAGCTTCTGGATCACAGCAAGTGTAGCTCAGAGCACGGGCAAAGGAGAGGTCTGCCCGGACACAGCATGTCTCACCAGCGTGGTGAGGCTGGTGAGAAACTGAAGGTGGTTTCAGGGCATATCAGGCATTGTGCCTGCTCGGGGCACAGATAAGCTCTCGGAAATACATGTAAAGAGAAGCAATCTGGAGCTGGAACCAGAGAAAAAAAGATCTGCCAGAATGACCAGGGGGGTGGGGGTGGGGAGCCTGTCCTGTTATGGGAAACCCAGGAGCAGCGTATTTTGTTTGGAAAAACAGAAGCAGATGGCAGAATCCTGAGTAATCTTCAGGCACAGTCCTAGGGCGATGGCTGCATCCTTACCTGAGGAGGCAGTGACTGGTTTGCAGCAGGAGCAAAGCTCCAGCCACGCACCAGCTTCATAGGCAAAGACAAGGTGCAAATTGGTGGAGGAAGATGGGGAGGATGCAGAAGCAGGATTCCCCAACTGTTTCTAGGGGCAGGGGTCTTGAAAGCGAAAGAGGGAAGTTCATGGGCCCATTCCCACTCTGCTCAAATTTTTCCTTCTCGGTGAAGCCCCAGGGACTCTTCCCAGTTTCTGAACAGTTCCCACCAGTTTCTGCTCCCTCCCTGGCACCTTTTCTGCTGATCACTGTTAAAGGGAAGGCTCTTTCTGCATTACGGTGTATTCACATCAGGATCATTCATTCTTAGAGGAGGTGGGCACTCAGCTCCATAAAACTGGAGACCCATGACAGCAAAATGGCAAAATTCCCATGAGAGCACATGGGCATTAAATTTGCCTTGAATCTATTCATGCTGGAAATTGAGTGCATCTTATATAAACAGCAGAGCAGTGAGGTTCAAAAATGGTCTTGCAGTTAGGGCAGTGGAAGCAAAAGGTATTCTGAAGATGGAGTTGAACTGGTTCATTTATTGAATCACCAGACAGTGTGTTGAAGCTGGTCACTGTTGCCAGGGAATAGCTGTTCGAACGCTATGTTCAAATATAATATTCCACAAATTGTGTTTCTGGTGTGTTTTTCTACCTTTTGCTGAACATATATGGGAATTTCAAAGAAGCATCAAAATCCCATGGCTGTTCTTTGAGCACAGGGCATCTGGCTTACTTTTGTGTTTGGGAAAAAACAACTAATGATGGGATGATCATGGACATAATTTCTGCCTTCTGTCAGAATATAAAAATGCAGTGCCAGAGTAAGAACCATCAACTTCAAGTATTGACTGGACTGTTAGACTGAACAGTGAATTTGCTCTCTTTTAAATGTGTTAAATCCGACCCTAGATTAAATTTAAACTACTTTGCTACAGCATAATCCACGAGGGATACCCTGACTTTTCATTGACTTTAACAGAGCTTCTACTGAACAATTAGAGCAAAGCACAAAATATGCACTGTGGCTGTAGAGATTAAATGGTTAACAGCATTTTTTTTTTTATTGTGGGCAGTTTCCCCTTTTAGTTTTTATTGTGTCATTATAATTAGCAAAGCCCAAGGGTTCAAATCTGAGCTAACAAAGGGCAGTGGCATGATAGTTTGTGTGTTGTTACTGTTACTTATTACACCTATCATTCTCATCTCACTGTGACCTTGGGCTTTCCCCACCGGTTTGTTATCTCTCCATCTCGTATGTCTGCTGAAAGCTCTTTGAAGCAGATCTGGTGGTTTGGTGATCCAGACCTACAACAACAGGATTTAATTCTACACTGAGGCCTGCAGAAGTAGCAGTGCAACTCCTATAAGGAGGGGTAACAGATGCATGGTTTAATGGCAGACCTTCTGGGAAGGCAAATACTGCTGTGTCCTCCTGGGGTCTGATAGTTGTCTGTTGTAGGGCCATACAAGGGCTGAGCAGTACATGGCAGGATGTTACAGGACTAGACAGGGAACACCTCTCATCTGCTTCAGAACACAGGCTGCTATGCTGTGGATGTAGGGACACAGCAGGTGAGCTGGTGCAAGAGCCCACAGGAAAAAAGAGGAGGCTTGGGTGTACCTCCAGTTTTGAGAGCTCAACCATAGATTGAGCTCATCAGCAGGACATTTCCCTCCAGTACAGATGGGCCAGGCACAGCTGGCCCAGCAGCTGCAGAGGCTTCATGGCTCTGCCAGTAGTGAGTCTCCAAAAAGTTGAGATATTTTTGTCTATCTAACATCTTTGGGCCAATGCGAGAGTGCGTGGATGAATTGTGGCAGCTTCTTAATGATTAAACGAGAGATCAGATTGGACAATTTACAGTTCCTTTTTGGCCAGAAATTGTGGAACAATGTGTTGTCCCTCACTGGTCAAAGACTTCTGAGAAGCCCACAATTTAGCCTGTAATGTAGGAGAGGTTTAATATTGCAACATACAGCACAATGGCTTGAAGAGAACCAGACGGGTCTTGACATCACCAGCCTTTTCTTCCCTTCAATTCCCCAGCGCGGTTGCTATTGTTTGAGCCTCATCACTAATGGCACTGGAGAGGAATCCAGCATCGGACAACCACTAGGGCTTTTGCCACTGTATCATTATTTCTTCTCCTAGCAGGTCCAGGCAAGACCATGATCAAATATTGCAGGCTGACAGCAAACTTCTGCTGCCATGAGAAGAGTTGAACTGCTGTTTGTGAGGGCAGGATGGAAATTTCAAAGTTAATCTGGTTCCCATCTCTGGAACTATTTAATTGCAACACACAAAGCATTTTCAGTGCACCGGGAATTCAGTAGTTTTATGCAGGTCAGCCATACGATGAAAAATTTTATATCAAAATGTTTAACTTCAAAAAGGGTTAGATTCAATTTCCTGGTGAAGGCTTGAGTCAGTTCGTATTTTAATCTCCCCTGTGTCCCTGCCCCTAGGTAAAATGTCATTGTATTGTCACATTTGGTTGTAATAATCGTAGTCATTTGGCCAGCAACAAAATCACAGGCCTGAACACTTCTGATGATTTAATCCAAATTCAGATCCAGATATGTCACCTGTTCCGTCTTTGAAATGAGTGGAGCCATTTATTTGCACCTCGATCATCAAATTAGGATGCAGCTCTGTCCTGTGAGGTCCTTGGGTCTATCTTATCTGCTGCTCCCCAGAAAACATTTTTCCTTTTTAGGGCAGCTGCTCCAGTGACTGATTCTGAAGCTGCTGAAATAATGTGGACTCTTCTCCCGTCCAGAGAAACCGGTGGCGTCCTATTGTTTGCGTATTTCTTTTCATAAGTAGTCCATGAATATGCTTCCTTAAGTCACTGAAGGAAAATACTTCCAAGTAAAAACTCCTGTCTTGTCTTAAAGAAAAATATTTGGACTGGTAAAATGCATTGTACTATGAAGGATAGTTCCAATTTACAGACTCATGAGCTTATGAGTGGAATAAGCCTCCATCCTTATCTTTATGTTACAGCAATGGCACCCACATACGATAAGTCTTCGCTGGCAGAATTTTGAAAAAGTAATTCCAGTGCAGTGAATATAAAATAAATGCTATCAAGGAAAAATATTTTTTGCTCCCCTGGAATAGAAAACATTATTGAAACTGTTGGATGCCTCAGGAGTCTATTCATGCAAAATCTATTTCTGCAGTCAAAATATATTCTATTCTGCAGATATTTTTTTCAATATGTGACTGAGACTCGAAGACAGAAAGAAGAAATAGCCATTTTGTCCAGGAAAGAACTGGCATGTGGTCTGGTTTTAGGTGAGTGTAGATTTTGCATGAAAATTACAGCAATTATGGGTATTTGTAAACAGCGATTTTTGCACGGCCTAATCGCATGGTCAACAGCTGGAAGTTGCTCTATGCAGATTCTTACCTAACACATAATAAAAGTCACCCTTTGCTGCATTTCTACAAAGAAACAAATTATAGCACAAAAGAGACCTGCCAAATGCAATCTTTCATCCCCTTCTGGTTCTTAAAGAGGATGTTTGAATATTCTGATTTTAAAAAAGGAATAAAACAAGAGGAAAAATAATTTATGTATATTTAAAATGTGTCTAAAGAAAAAAGGAATGGAAAATGCTGATGTATATGTACTACTTAGCCTTTCACTGTAATATATGCATTTCCTTTTCATTTGAAAGTTCCTATGTCATGCATGTTACACATCTGTTCCTTTCATTTTTAATTCTGTTTTAAATACGTATTTTTAATTTCTCCCTATTGTTTTCTCAAATGGTTCCATTACAGCAATTTAAAAGGATATCCAACAAGCAAACCCACACAAAACAACTCTTGTCGTACTGAAAATCTTGGCAACCTGATGAGGAATTTGCTGTCTAACTGGAAAAAACAATCAAAATAGAAAACCAGAACAAATCTGTCTTCCCCCTAACCTGCTGGGAAACACCTCAGTTTAACATCCTGGTCCCCAGGTGTCCCAGTCCAGGCATATTCAACCAGTTAAAGTTTACACTAGCTGAGAGTGGTGGTTTACATTAATCTTTTTTCTTTGCATTTCGGGGTGCCTGGGAAATAAAAGGGCAGTTACTGTAGCTCGGCTGAGAAATGGTAGTTTCAAATCCTTAATTTGCTTGTGATGAGCACCCTTTATCCTTAGGCTCTCTAATAAGACATTGTCATTATCAAACTTCTAATCTTCTGCATGTTTGCCCCTATTTCTTTGCTGAACGTCAGCTAACAATTATGCTGATTTTCTGTAGTCGGTTTTCCAAAATGAGTGCTACTGGTGATAAATCCACATTTTCACCACGAGAAATGTGCAAATCCAGGCCACTCTCTTTCTTGCCTTCACACTTAATTCCCTTCAGTCCACTCCCTCATAGTTATATAGATTGTGTTAACGAGCATTGAGTTATATGAAGCTGCACACTTGTGGGTTAATTTTTATATGGAATCAGTGAGTTTGTATGTGCTGTTTACAATGTCGACACTGGCTACTGGAACTCAAGTATAAATTTAGTCTAAAACTTGCAGTGGAGAAAAAACACATACTGGGAAACTATGGAGGAGTGAACACCTTGAAGAACTCCGAAGGCTCTATAAGAAACTACACTTTAAAGGACGAACCCAAAACTTGGCCCATGGGGCCCTGTCCCCAGTGCACGTTGTTTTGGTGGGACAAGGGTGGGATGCTAGTTTTGTGGGACGTGAGCAGACCCAACATGTCCCAGACAAGAGAGAGACCTCAGAGGAATGCACTGGCGATGCTCTGGCATAGAGCAGGTCTCATGTAGCTAATACCACCCTATATCTGAGGCTGTCCTGCAGGTCTGGAGAGCCACAGCTGCTCGGGGAGTCTAGGTGCAACCAGGGCAGCAGTGAAAGTTGTCCCCAATTTCCCATGGCCTTACAGGGACTTCGCAGTTGCTGACCAGGCTGGGAGACAACGGCTCTCATATTGCACTTTCAAGTCTTATCCTGAGGCTTAGTCATACCCCTTTCTTACACCTTGAAGGCATCGTCCTTTCCATCAGCAGGCACTTGGCACATATTTGGGTTCATTTTGCTCTTTCTCCCTTTTTGCCACTGTAAATATTATTCTTTGTTAATTTATGGAATGCTGTGAGTCTTTGGCTTGACTCTTATTAAATATGGTGCATTTTAAAGGTGTTTAGTTCTTTCATTGCTAGTATTAATCGCTTCACTATCAATTCCCTATTCCCATCTGTTGTTTTGAAATAGCATTATATATTATCATGCCTCTTCATTGCTTCATCTCTCTGTCATAGCTGACTGCTTGTTTACTTCACCCTCTGTGGAGCTTCCAAAATCCTTTTTCTCCCTTGTTCTCATGGCAATGCTCCAGCTCCCCGAGTCCTGGTGTGTTAGTCAGAGATGCTCCTGGGTAAACTTTAGGGCATCTTGCTCCAGAGTTTTAACATCTCTCTCAGTTTCTTTCCCTCTTCCTCCCCAGCTACCTGTCCTGTCCCTCCACTGAAAGTAACTGTCCTGTAGTAGCATCAGCAGAACCATATTCATACCTGTAGCTCCGCTGCCAGCCTGGCGTCTCAGATGAAATCACCAGCAGAGAGAAGAGGCACAACTGAGTTGTGCTAAAGCCACCACTGACTCCATTCACCTCTGATAGGTCCCCCTCAGGTTCCACAGGAGAACCCATGGGATTTGATTAGGTATTTCATGGTGGAATTACCTTTGATATTGCTGTAATACTGCTTTTTTCTCCTTGCTTATCTTTTCCTTCTCCTATAGGATTTCTGTGCCCTTTTATGGGCTAATTGGCTTCCCAGTTTTACCACTGCCTCTGTCCTCCTTGCTAATAGCAAGATTGTTTCCAAGCTGTTTTGACAATCCTCTGATACATTTATTTTCTACTCCAGTCATCTAACCAACATATTTATGGTTGCTTCCGATATTCAAGACATCAAATGTAATTTCTGCCTACATTTCAGGCTATTTAATTTCTAGCATCTGAAAAAGCAAAGACCATACTTTATTAGGACCATAATGTCTTTAATAAAGAGGTAATTTTTTTTCAACAGCAGTTCAAAGGACCAGCCATAACTTGCATTTTTATCCCTGCAGTTCTAAGATTCATGAGCAGAGAAGATAATAATGGTAAAAATCACTTCAGCCAATGTCCCCCACCACTGCCATCTCTGCAATCTCTTCTCTGTCCCTTCATAGTGACTTTGTCCTGCACTTCCTCGGTGAATTCTTGCTGCTTGTTTCTTAATCACAGGAGCAATTTTCTGTACATTATAGTTTGTATGACTGTGTATATGCAGAACTGCAATCCTTTTCTGAAAGAGAGGGAAATACTGTTTCAAAACATGACTGGAAACGGAAATATCTGTCTGGCAGAGGGTTAGGAAGCTGCATGCTGTGCAAGCATCACGTCACATAAATTCTGTCTTACGGGAACTAAGCTCCATTGTTGAAAGGAGCAATCAGCTTGATGTGTCAATCCTGTTCTTCCACTTGGAATGTTGTTATTGGGTTTTAGATGATTCTTTCTTTTTTTTTTTTTTTTTTTTTTTAAATTTCAAAATGTATGGGAGGCCAGTTTACTATCTAGTTATTCTCACCCAATGGATGGCTCAGGTAGACTTATTTTTGCTTCTACAACAGATATTTACAAACTGGTTATCCAAGACAGTGCAATTCTGTAAGCCTTCAGATTTCATTTTGCAGGCTGAATATGCCAAGCTCCAGCTTCTCTAGTAAGACTAACAGCCTGTTTCCCAAGCATCTTAGCAGTGGTCTCTACATCAATTTCAGTTTGAACTTCTGGTTTTTGAGTGTGGGTAGCCAGAGAAGTAGCCAGTATTTCAGATCTTTCCGCAGTGTTGTTTCCACACAGTTATCTTAACACTTTCCTGTTACTACTGGGACTCTCTTGCAGAGGTGGGCCCCATTGGCAGCTTAGAGTAATTCATGCTCTCATTACCTCCTTTACCAGTTTAATTCATCTCAGTCATTTTCAAGTGATGAGAGCTCCTTTTACAGCAGCTGTGGTGTCAGTCCCTCAATGAGTAGGATTATTTTATTCTACTTCTATAATACATCTATTCTTTTTGTCTACTCTCCTCATCCTCTTCTGTACTAACACTTTCTTTTAGATATGGAAAATCATTAGTATCCCAATCAGGACCCCTAAAGTAATGAGTCTTATTATTTATATCTAGGTCATCAGAAAACAGTGAAAGAATAAAGATCCCCAAACTGAACCTGGAGAAACTTCATTCATTTCTCTCCTTCAGCCCAACAGTTCTCTTTGCAGTACTGCAAGTGGTTATCTTCATTTCAGAAGGTTCCCACTCAACAATTCCTCTGTGCATCCCTATTTTCCTCTAGTTAAAAAAATTATTTCCCATCTGACACTTTATTAAATGCTTTGCTGAAGCTCAGATAAATTATACCTACTAGAAAATCTTTTATCTCTTAGAAATCCTATCAAGTTAGTCTAAAACAACCTACCGACCCAAGCCCTTTGGTGATATTTTAGTTCATTCCCAGTTTATCTACATGACTTAAATTACTTCTTTCTTTCAAAATTTGTTCCAAAGCCTTCAGATATTTTAAGTCAGACTAACTTGCAGTTGTGAGATCTCTTTTCTTTTGCCTCTTAAATGTAGGTACTGCTTTTACTGTTTTTGAATCCCATGAGTACTTAGGCTTGTCATGAATACCTGACTGTTCCTGTAGTTTCATGTGCCAGTTCTGTCTTAATTCTGAATGAGATTATCCAGGCTTTCCCAACTGCAGACAATTAAGCTCTTAGATTTTTTTGCTGTTGTTTTCAGAGTACTAAAACCCCATTCTCATACAATTAAGCTCTTAGATTTTTTGCTTCTCTTTCCAATGAGTAAAACCTCATTCCCATTATACATCTCCCCTTTGTTCAGTGTCATTACTCTTGCTGAAGTTTGAACTAAAGGCTCTTTAAGTGGCTCTTTATCCAACAGGTCCATAGATCCTTGGGGTTTTTTCCCTCCTGCTAGGAACACAGCTTTGAGATCTTATTAGCACCAGTGATTCGAAGAATCCTCCAATCTCTTTCCCATGGCATTGCAGAGATGCACAGTGTGTTGACTTCAGTGGCCAGGGCGCTCAGAGCACTTAGTCCATCAGTGCCTGCCCTTTTGAAATGGAGAACATTAGTTCCAGTCTTACTTGTATTTGTTCTTCCACTTAATGTAAACTGAATCAAGGCACAATCACTTGAGCCAATGCTGTTTCACAGCTCAGGTCTACTAAAACATCTTCATTGCTTACCCAAATCAAAGGAAAATTCCAGTCATTCTTTTAATATCTTTCTGTAATAAACACAACTGTATGTATTATTTATAATTGTCTTCATCAGCTACTTTATTTCAGTGACACCAGAATGGCCAGAAATCTTTTTAGGAGGTGTTTTGTCTTGACTGTGCTTAGTAGAGAGGGACAAAGAGCCTGACATACAGGAGGAATTTTAAACGTAAGTGGAGATGATTGGAATTTGACTGTAACAAATTCCAGCCTTTTTATCCCAAATTAGGATGAAACATAGAATTGTTCATATTAAAGGGGGAATATTTCCAGGTCAAATGAACTGCTTGAAATGTTTCATTTTGTCTTAACTCCATTAGAACTGATTCAATAGTATTTTCATTTGTTTTTCACCTCTGGCATTTTGAAATTTGAAAAAAAAAATGACCTTCCAGAGACGAAAATTACTTTAATATTAAATGTTCTTATTTTGATTCTTCATAGAAAATGTATTTTTAAATTACTTCCTGTACTGTTTCATACAAGGCAGTGGATTTAAAATATGCTTGCCCTGTAAAAAATATTAAACAGGAATGTTTGGTGCATGTGATCAATCACAGCTAAGCAAACTCTGCAAACTGTGGAAATGTTAGCTGAATTATTCTCACTGTGACCTGGGGTTCTGCTAGGTGTATTTCTATAGTGCCTGTTTCTGCTTTGTAATCACTGCCAGTTTGGTGGTGTGTTTCCTGGGAGGGAATAAAGGCCCCCTGATGCAACCCTTACACTGACTGTGGCAGATTTTAAGGGCTTGTTGTCTCTGCAGAGAGGATGGTCCTAATAAAGAGGCATCTGGGCCTTCTTGTCTCTTTTCATCTATTAAGATATGTCAGACTAGGCTCTGGACAGCTGGATTGTGATGCTTTTGCCCCCAGGGTGTTTTGGGGTAGTGCAGTAGGAGAATGTTACTATCTCCAGGAGCCAGTGAATTTGAGAATATGTCTCAAGGATGAAACCTGGAGAAGTGCAAAGAATGATTTCATCTTGATTAATTACACAGTATTGATCCTCTGTGGAAAGAGCAATTATCCCAGACACTCTTCTCGCTGAAGTGAAAGCCACCGGGAAAGCCACTCTGATAAAGAGGATGAACGCTTTCTCTCCAAAGGGCTCAACTGGTTTAATCCTGAGGGTCTGCAGTGTTAAATTTAGACTCAAAGGGAAAAAAATTCGAGCTTCAGTGTAGATGTACCCAGCTTGTATCAAGTGCGGCAGAAGTTGAACAGGCAAAAGGCAGGGTTAAAACTCGACTCCTGTGGGTAAAGTGTGAAATCTAACCTTGTGCATCTTTTCACGAGTGGCTTTGTCCAGAGATTTCAAAATCTGGAAGTTGTCTGTTGAATGTTATTATAATGAGGATGTCATTCTCTTTTACTGAATTGCCTTGCCAAGCTATGGATATCTCCATAGGCATTGTTCTGAAGGATGCCAGATTCTACCCTATGTATCAAAGAAATAAAGCTTCTTAAGGAGGAACATGAATCTGCCAGGTGCAGGCTGTCTCACGGATATTCTGACATTCTCTTCTCTTCCGATTTATATTTATTTAAAAGTTCATTATCTTCAGTCTGTATTAACCTACAGGATGTGCACTTCAATAGAATCTCTAGTACTGGCCAAAGCTTAAGTTTATGCTCAAATTAAGCCCATTCATTTCCCTAACATTTGCTACGGTTTTTTTACCAGGCTGCGTTGCCTAAAAGAGAAGTGTTTCCAGTCACTTGAACCAGCTATTCCAGCACACTTGTCTTTTCCCCTAGTGAGCTCCTGTGTTAACAATCACTCGCATTAACCGTTCACATTAACAAATCCAGACAAACTGGTAGCTCGTGACTTCTGCTTCTGTAGCATAGCTTAAATCATCGGTTCTCTCACCAAATTCATCTTGGCCCCTTGCTTATTGAGATTTTGCCCGGATCCATCACTCATCTTTTCCTCAGTTGTTGATCACTATGAGCTTTATAGAAAGGTTTTTAGGTTTTGGGAAATCTTTCAGTCCTCCTTCAGTCAGTGCCACGCCAAACATACAGAACACACTTCTCTCCAAGAGCTGTCCCTACATTTTAAGAAACAAACTGCTCTCTTCTTCTGCTTGGCATCTGCAAACTACAATTCCCGTAGTACCACTCAGAGAAACACACAGCTTTGGTGATGTCAGTATCTTATACTCAGCTGCAGCTGGGATTTGGGGGAAAACAATTTTCTAGGTATGTATAGTATGTGTAGATGACTGGCTTTTGTAGCAGCAAGCTGTATATCAAAATATTTTCCACTTTGGGGAAGTGGGTGAAATTGCCAATGTGATCGTAATGCAAGCTATAAAAAGATCAAAGTTGCAATGTTCTGCAACAGCATCATCCATTGAAATGTAGCAGGAGCTCACTGGAAAAAAAATGTTCATGCAATATATAAGACATTAAAAATTCTGTTACATTACTCTTGCCACAAAGATTGTAATGAAAATGGGAAATGGCACAAACGTAACCCATTCTCATTACAATCGTTAGATTGTAATCTTGTGCTCTCCTTCTCAAGAGAATGCTAAATGAGATTTTAAAGTATGGAAAATAAAGGAGCAAATAGAAACTGGAAAGCAAAAGAGGTGAAGCATGATAGACTACTCCTGCATTCTTATGTTCTTTATTTTTACAGTAAAGCAAGAGAGTATGATTTCAAAGAAAGACGTACTCACACATAGATATATTTCTTTTTTCTCTCTCTTTGGAAAATATTTTATTTCAATATTTTTATCCCTGTCATTGTTACTTTAGAAAAGAATCCCATGAAATCAAAGAGACAGAGTAACATCTCAGATATCTACGTCAACAGATTCATTTTAACAGTGTAAAATTTGCCCTTATCCATCATAGTAAGAGCTGAAGGTAACACCTCCCAGTGAGAGAGAACTGTATGACTTAGGAGACTAGCAATTAAAAATCTGTCAGTCACAGATTTGGATCCAGCCCTGATTAGATAGTGACCGAAAGTTGTTAATATTACGCGATCACTATGGAAGGAAGTATCTGACCTCGTTCTAATCCCCATGCAAGTATTTAAACGACACGCTGTAGCTGTCACTGAGTGGTGCCATTTGTGCTGCCAGCAGAAGACCAAGCATTAAATAAGCATAAGAAGTGATCTAACCCCGTCTTCTTTACCGTGGTGGTAGTTTAGGCACAGGGCTTTAAACAGGTGTCACAGGTACCCTGCTTCCACAGTCTGAAAGGGGATGCTGGCCTCTTCTCAGGCTATACATTCAGGGGCTCAAAGGACCTGTTAAAATATTAACTATGGAAAAAATATCTGTCGGAGATTCAGACGCAGACTGATAGCAAAGGCCTAGTTTTGCTTGGAGAGTCAGTGGAGATGAGTGATTGTTATGCACAGGAGTCAAAAGGACTCCTTGGTCATTGGGGCTATGCCCCTACAGAGTCCATGTGGGATCCTCTCCACACAGCCCTGCAGCAGTTCATCCTCGTAAACATCATAACACCTCAATAACAAAAGAAATGCCTTTCAGACAAAAGAGTAAAATCTACAAAGGCTCTAGCTAACCCAGGGAGAAGGGAAGAAAAATCGAAGTCATCAGAAATAAGTTAGGTCTTTGCATTTCTCTTGGAGATGTATATTGTATTATTGGTCCTGTATTATATGTTTACCTATTTTTTCTTCTTCTTTCTCACTCACTTCTTTTGGCATGGGTTTGAGGTTTTGGGTATTTTTATTCATTCACTTTGGTTTGTCATTACCCATGCAGTTTATGTCGAGTCACTTCCCTTCCCTCACTGACCTTCCACAACCCGGTGACCACGGGCTTTTCTTAGTGAAAGCAGAAGATGGAACCTATCCCTACAGACAAATCATCTGTCATAGCTTCATGTAACCTTCCATCACTCTTTGTTTAATGGATACCCTTTTTACTTTTACTTTTACTTTTACTTTTCTCACTTAAAATCTGTCAAGAAATCACTGAGAAAAAAATCCAATATTTTCATGGGCTTTTCATATTCCAAAGAATAAACTTTCTTGTTTGCAAACAGTCTCTAAAGGACAGGTTTTTTCATCCATACATATAGATGCAGGAGATGACATGTTAATGATTTGACCAGCTTTCTAGCTGAAAAACAAATCTACATTTCAAAGAACATATATCTGTATCTTCAGAATGACCTGTAAGTTTTCCTGTAATCTTGGTTAAAACTGTTTGCATCTGAGATGTATTCTTATTTGCAAGTTTACACTATCATGAAAATGTTATAGCTGAACTAGAATTCATGACAGCTCTTCTATTTTGTCAAGAGATTTTGGACTATGAGAAAAACCTGTATTACAGCTGACTGTACTGCATCTGGCCTATGATTAACAGAGGGCTTTTAATTTCCCAAGTATCTGGTCCCTCCAACTTCACAACACACAAAAATTAAAAATAAAATTTTCATTCTGAAGCTTAAAATTAATTTAGTTTCTGTTGTGGTGCTGTAATAAGTAGATCTAATTTAACCAGTCAGCAGTTCCTTCCATTGGATATTAATTTTTTAAAGTCTGCAAGTTAATCAACCTGTTTTGTGGTAAGATGTGTTTTTACACCAAAACTCCTCATTATTTCTTTTTTATTTTTCTCTTAAGTGTCTGGGATAAGTGAAAATAGCTTCTGAATATAAAAGAATCAATTAATGTTTCAATATGGGGGGGGGGAGGGAAATAATCGTTCCCTGAATGGGTAACTATTTTCAGTGCTGCAGATTGCTTCTCTTGCAGCTCTTAGGAACGCGATCTGTCAGTGCTACCTGTTAACTCCAGTCTTTCGGGGAATATATGGTCAGGAAATGAAGAAGAACCTGAATAGTCTCTTTCTGATTTTAGTCGTCCTTCTGAAACATGAAATTAGTCCCAAGGATTTGGAAAGATGCAACTTCATGTCTATTAGAGAAGAACCTATCAGAGGACAGAGATTTTAGATAATGGACAGTGCTATTTACAGGTAAAGATGAAGCTCTGTGCCTGAAAGGTAATATCCAAAGTCTGGCCTTGATTTGAACCAAAGCATTTCGATATCACCCTGTAGCCACTTTTGACCTGCTTCAGAGAGTGAGGACATTGGGATCCTTGGTTCCTGCTCCTGAGCACAGTTGTTGAGGAGAATCCTTCCTGCACAGAATATTCTGAGTTAAAAGAGACCCACAAGGACCATTGAGTCCAACTTTCTTAAGTGAATGGCCATTGTGGGGATTGAACCCATGACCTTGGTATTATTAGCACCATGTTCCAACCAACTGAGCCAATCCACATGACTGTAGGAGACCACACAGGTGTCCCTTTTTACTTAATGCCAAAAGGCAAGCTTCTAAAGGAAATGAAAAGTGCAAGTATATCCTTTCGTTTCTCTCCTTTGTTTTTGCTTATATGTCAAAATTCAGCAAACACAGTACATTTGTTCCCTGGACCTCCAACCTGTCATCTCTCTTTTCTGCAAATCAGTTTGCTCCTCAGTGTGCCTCAGCTGCTGCAATAACTATAATTCCAATGATAGCCAGCCTCTTTAATGGGCTTCTTGTGTCCACCGGGAAGAGCTATCCCATACGCAATGTCAGCTCCCAGCACCTAGAGAAAGCACGGTCTCTCTGCCACTTTTTAAGGAGAGCTGCAGTTCTGTGGTGACATTTGAGAGCTTTCATTATCTCAGTGCAAGAATCTCTGGGGCACACTCTGGTCTCTTAACATGTCCTTGTTTAACAGCATTCCTTACCTTTGGCTGCCTGTGTTCAGTTAACCAAGTGGTGGCAGAGATGTGTATAGTTCCTCTTAAATCACTCTGATTTTCCCAGGTCCCTCTGCAGTTTTTTGATGGAACATATGGCAATGTTATGTCTATTTGAAAAAGCCTTTGCATCATATGTTTATACAACTGCTCACTATCCCAAGACAAAAATTCTTTCCTGTTATTGCCCATTTGCTGACTAAAGAAATTATCCTCTTTATGTATTCTAGTACTTTACCTTGGTACCTTACATGTTTAATTGTGTAGTCCTCAGTCCATAATCCATATGATTTACTCACCATATAATACAACTCACATTAGTTTTATCTTTTTTAACCCTTGCCCTTTCTTTTTCTCTTTCTTTCCTTTGTCAGCTTTTGCTATCTGTTTAGTTTTGGATTTTAGTCTGGCTCCCATAAAGCTTTTCCTCCTTGGTGACAAAACAGCCATTGAGTCCAGTAGTATAAGATTTGTCTCAAAGGACAGGAGCTTTTGATGATTAAAGATGAGACACTAAAAAAAGAAAAAAAAAGCAAAAAACTCCAAAGAAAACTCCTGGTAGATATCACATAAAGGAACAGCATCAGAATGGAGAGAAAGGAATGGGGTTTGTGGCTACAGAAACAGCACTCTGTGTTTGGCTCTTTTTCTTTCTTCCTCTTGCTGCTGGCCAGCGACTTCAGTCAGCCATGGAAATTGTGGATTTCCAGCAGTTTCCGTGGGAAACTGGGTTGCACACAGGATCTTTCCATTCTTCTGTTCTCCAAGTATTCAGCAAAGTAGTAATAATGATTTTTCTCTTCCTTGGGTTAGAGGTGGGTGAGGCCAGAAAAAAACTGGAATCCTTTAAGAGTGAAAACATTTTTTCCCCTTGAGGTCAGATTTGAAAAAAACCCAACAACCTGAACATAAAGCTGTATGTGGACTTTTTTTCCTCAGAAGGAGCAATGAAATAAGTTTTAGAGTAATGTTTAGAATGGGCTTTTTACAACTGAACTTTGTTCCTTTGAAATACTTTCTATGACCACTGACTACTTCAAATGAAGTAACATTATTTCAGAGCATGCAATATTAGGGAAATATATCTAATATACTGGAGATCTATAGGTAATGAGTTCAATTTCTGTTCATCCTTTGTGTAGTACTGTTTCCAGTGCATCTCAAAGGCATATCTAAGGATGCTGTGCTCATTTTTCATAGGCTTTCTAGAAATTTGGACTTTTTTGTGTCTGCATTATTACAAAGGGTATCTATTTACATGAGATTCCTGAGCTTTACTTATATAACCATCCTTTTCATTTAGAAGTCAATAATATCCAGCTTTTCTTCTCAGCATTTTGTTCTTCACTCTCTTCTGTAAAAAATAAGTCAGTAGGCAAAAATCAAATGCACATATCTTCATAAATGGTGCAGCTCATCTCTCATACCAGGTGTATTACTCACCGTACTTAAATAAGAAAATTTTGCTTACAATAAATACCCATTTTGTAAATATCCTTAGCAGCTCCTTCAATGCTCTTTTTTTGTTTGTTTGTTTTTCTTATGAAAACACTCCTCATTCTTTTTCCTTTATCTTGACTTTTTTCTGAAAACATGTTTTGTGATGATGGAGAGAGCAGCATGATGAATGACATTAATTAAATTCACTCTGATACCCAGGAACTAATAGCTATGGTAGAATACTACGAAAGAAAACATAGAGGTTTATAAGACATATTTTCTTCTCACAGCCATCTTGCTTCTCTGAATCCAAGATGAACCAACCACACTAGATCCAGCTTTTAACAGAGGAGGCTGTAAGGTGGTACCAGAGTGCAAAAGGGCCCACATTCCTGTTGGCTTGGCTGACTGGAAGAACAGGCTTTGGGGTTAGATCCAAAGCAGTTCCACTTTGGGGAAAGGAGAAGGAGGGCTTTTACATAAGGAGAATATAACCTTCCAGCCTGACTTCTGGAAGTGGCAAAAGGGTTAAACATACAATACCAGGGGGAAAAGAGGGTCAAAGCATTTGAAATTATGACCATAGGACTCAGTCCTGGAAACTTCTGCACTTGTGAGCAGCATGATCACTGTTGGCCGTGCTAAGGGCATGGTGAAAAACTGTTTGAATGCATAACACACATGAAGACGCCAGAACAATGATGGGAGTTACTCTTCTGACTCGACATTTTAATCTTTTTTATTCTTGGGCTACAAGACTGTTTAGCTTCTTCTAATTGACTTGATGGTCTTGCTGGAAAAAATGAGTTGCAGTTACTTCTTTCTTCTCCTGAATTATTTACAGGTGGAAAATATCTGCCTTACTGGATATTACCCAAAAGGCACTAAAATGTATCTTGCAGCCTGATACTGTGCTTTTCTCCACTTTTCATTTGGCTAGCAAAAAAAATTTGTTCGGTCAGATCTGAATAAAATTCTTTTTCTTCCAATTTTTTTTCTTCTGGTTTAGGGAGTGAAACAATTATTTACACCACCCTATTCCTGATAGCAACCATATGTCTGGACTGCACAGCAATGAGCCTCGCAGTCCTACTGCTGGCAGCTGTCCCTGGCCACAATGACATCCTTCAGCGCTCCTAATGGGAGTAGGTGCCGTGGAGCTCTTTGCGTGCCATCGGCACTTCCCAGCTTCCAACACCTTACCTCATTTGCCAGCAATGTCTTCCAGGAGCTCTTGTAGCTGGGCATTTGGTATGCTGGGTGGCACCTCAAAGACTGTGATGATGAGATGGGTTGGAGATTAAAAACACAGGGTGATTGAATGAGTTTAACTATTTGCTTGAAAAGCAAATTTTCTAGGGGACACAAGTAAACTCTGTGGAGCTTATGGCATCACACAGAAAAATTTGTGATACAGAGACTCACCCCACAGCAAAGAACAAAGAAACATGCCTGCTGGCTTGGCTGGGACTGCTCAAGGGAGACAGACACTACTTGGGAAACTGAACTTGGGTGGAAAATGCTTTTGTCATACAATAAGACTTCTCTTCTGTCTTTATTTTCCTCCTTAGGAAAGCAGAGATAATCTTCATTTATGAAGGGTATGAAAGTAACCCCCGTTGTGTTGGGAAAGCTCCAGTGAACTGTGGTGGAAACACATCTCATGATCAGGTGGAGGATAAGATATGAGGGTCCTAATGGAGAGGATAGTTTAGAAGACTGAAGTTAAGTGGGACTTTGCTGATGAGAGTATGAGAGGGGTAAAGGCTCAGTTAGCTCAGGATCTGAAGCCACCTTCCCGGTATTGGTTGCTCCTCAGTTGAAGGAGGCAGGAGAGAAGGACGTGCAGCCTCCATGGCTATGGGAGACCCTGTGAGCACCTCTCCAACTCCAGTCCCTGTGCCCTTGCCGATGCAGAGACTGTAAGGACTTATCTCTTACTACAGAGCACGGGTCAGACTTCTTCCAACTGAGCAGCGTAAGTGGAGCAGGACTCAGCAGGACAACATCTGCCTTCTGCAAAGATGATGAACTTGGCCCAATGTGAGCTCTGACTGTGGGAAATGTGGTAGGAGACTGTGCTGTGGAGCTTTTATCAGCTGTGCAGATCAGAAGGGGAAATTTCACTCTGTTTCCTCCCATTTCTAATGCAGCAATATTTCAGCATTGTGCTTCAACCCGCGGTTCACAGTTGAGTGGTAGTTTTATGATTTTATGAGGCCTCAGACCACAGTGTTTTTAAATGTTCTATAAAATATACAGGTTAATCACCTGACCCCTACAAACTTCTTGGAAGAACTTGTATTGCATTAGCTAATGCATTGCAACGTCTTACTGGAGCTGCAGAAAAACACTGTACACAAAAAACGAACCTGTCAAACTTGCAGCTTTGCTAACTTCACACAAAACAGGAAAAAAAAAGGCCCTTTAACCAGTGCAAAACAAGATAAAACCACAAACTTCATGGCCTTTTGTGCAACCTCAATTGGACATTGCAGCTCTATGCTGTAATCTCAGAACAGAGCCTTTATCATCTTGGGTGTACTAGCATTGACCCATAACACAGAGTCTTAAATAAAAAGCAAACCATAATGTCAAGGCAAAAGTCAGTATCTCAGCAGGTCTGGCCTTAAGTGTGGGAGTGTGAACACAGAAAACAAAAACTCAGAACAAGGAGAAGGCTGGATGAGTTCGAAGGAGGAAGAAAATCCCCAACCTCTAGAAAAATAGCAGGGTGGAGCAGAAATAAAAACACTTCAGACAAGAGAATCCCTACAGACTCCAAAATGCAAGGGAAAAAAGGGAAAAAAGGCCTAATCCTTGCCTCACCAGTGCCTGAGCTGATGTGGGTCAGCTGTGGTGGGAGAAGGGCTCAGAGCTCGGATTTTGAAATATCTGCGCAGAGGTGGTCCAGCAAAACTGCATGGCAGAGATGCCATTGTGGAAGATCTGGGCCAGGCTGTAATTTATGGGCAGAATGCTCTGGGGCTAAATAGTCAAGAGAGATGGCACTGCACTCCCTCTGAGAAGAGTGAACGATGCTCTCCTCTTGCTTGGAGGGGGGCATGAATGACATTGTTCTGTGGCAGTCAGTCCCAAGGAGAGCAGAGCCCTTTCAAGTAATTTGCATGCCTGGGTGAGTTAACACTGAGTAGTTCCTGCTTTCCCTTGAATCTGTGCTTCTGCCCATCACATAGCAAGCAAAGAGTGATACAGAGGCATAGCTGAAGTCATAGTCCTTCCCAGAGACATGTACTTCTCCTGCTCCACCACCCTGCTAGATGGGTTTGTTCCTGTCACATGTGCTCTCCCTCTTTCCACTAAAACCAAGTCCTCTACAGGAAGAAATTATCTTTTCCATCAGTTTCTGCACCACTACAAGGGACAGAAGGGACCCAGCCTTCAGCAGATACCTGTGAAAAAATACTGGCTCCTGACGAGTTTCTCACAGCTCCAGGAAGAGCTGTTGGGTGATCAAAAGCTGTGAAACTGGAGTGCTGAAATGCAGCCTCTGGAGAGCAAGGTTTGATTCCTTTTGTGGAAAGCCCCTTGCCCAAGAAATACTGAATTGGCAGGAGGTGATGCCACTGATATGCATTTTGACCCTTCTCAAATTAATTCATGCTATGTTGCTTGGTTTTCTACTACACTTATTCCTTGGCAATTTCGTAAGTGTTGTGAAACTCACTTTACAGGGGAGTGGGATGACTTGACTTAAACCAAAATAGAGGTGGCTGCATTCCTGGATCAAAACAATGATCATTTACCTGCCTGTTTTATCCACTTGGTGTACTCTGCATTGCTAGTCTCCCTGGCCAACAGTTAATTTACCTGTACACCCTCTACTGCTCTGTGGACAACCAGGTCTGCTCTCACCACAATGCTGAGTACTGGTGCACAATCAACTACTCCCTTCGTGTTTCCAGCTTCCAGGAGCTACTCACTTGTAGGTTTCCAGAGTTTATGGAGCTGTCTTGTCCTCTGCTTTGTTAAGCTCCTTCACTCAAGATTGCTGATACCTAGGGAGAGCGATGTGTGCAGACCCAGCCAAAGTCCCACCTGCAAGTGACTTTTCAACACAGGAAGGCCAGGAAAAAGGGACTGAACAAGGACCCACATTAGCACCAGGGGAACTGGCTGCACTGTAAAACTAAGGACAGTAGAATCTCTGGTGAAGCTGGCAGGTTTTTTTGACAAGTAAGGGTCACTCTCTCTCTTTTGCAAATTTCCTGAAACACAGAATATCCTCAGTTACATGAGCCAGGTGAAGCTGAAAGTCCTACACCAAACCCTAGTGGGAGCCATTTCCCACAGAGGGGATCACATTACATGATGTGTGACAATAGAGCCATACAGGGGACTCAGAAAGGAGATGATTTGGGTAGCACCATGGGAACATCATATTGGTCAAACTTTTTACTTTTTGACACTCTTGCTGATATGTTGGTCCATACGGCATTCATACCAGGGAGTTTACAAATTCCTGTGCTCTGTTTTGCTTCTCTAAACAGCCCAGCATGCCCCAGTGTGCTGTGTGGCTGTGCATCCCACTCAGTACTCTTGTGGTGTCCCTCCTGTGATGCTTACAGCTGCCTTTTCTGCCAGCTGGCCAAGGTCTACCTCCGCCCAAGACAGAAGTGCCAAGTGGCTTAATGGGAGATGTTTTCAACTGGTGACACTTTTATCGGTAGCCCAGAAACAGAAAATGGAATTTGGTGTGTTGTGCCATTAACACTTCTCACAGGGAACCAACCACAAGGTAAATCACCTGGCTCACACTTCACAAGGACTCAGTTTAAAACAAACAATACAAAGATGTTAAAGCTTTCCCACCCTGCCGCAGGATCCCATTGCAGAGCTCTTTGCTCTGCAGTTCGTTTTGTTGCAGGCAGGATTTTCAGACAAAGATAGTCTTTGGCTCAGAGATCACCCCAAGAGAGCAGCTTTATGGGGATGGGTTCTACAATCCTACCAGCTCCCAGTAAGACATGTTTTGGCGAGCAGCAGCAACCACAGTTCATAGGCACTTACTCATCCTTTCACCAGACTGGCCCAGCAATCTCTAATGGTGAGTCACTGTCCACCCCTGCAAGCCTGGAGATCCCATACGAAGGGCTGTGGAAATATCTTACCTGTTCCTCATCCCACCAAAAATTCGTGACTGGCTTTCAACCAAGTCCACAGGATTCCTCCATGGATGCATCATGTGCAGCCACGAGGGTTAGTGCTGTTCTCAGGGAGAAAAACAGTGGAACCATACTGCCGGGCGAGGAGCATCACCGAAGTCCAGGGCAGTTAAAGCTGCCCCAAGCTCATAAAAGAGTAGTGAACCTGTGGGAATAAAACCCTAGAACAGGTACAAAAGCATCATTATACTGCTTTGGGAAAATAATTTGGAAAACATTATTTTTTTCTCATTATTTCAGTGGGGTTTTTTAGTCTTCCTCACTTTCCCTCTCTCATAATGCCAATCTGATGAAAAAAGGAGACAAGACATTTGAGAAAATGACCTCTGTGTCAAAGATGTTGATAATGGACAGATAAATAGCCATACTGCAGCTGCACCAAAGGCCTGGAAACAAAGACTGCTGGTGCACAACTGTTTGTCTAATTACACATTTTTTAATAACTATTAATTTTACATAGTAGTATGCCACTTAGTAAAAGACAATGATTGTCCAAGATGTTCAATTTAGTGCATTTATTGTTATTTATGAAGCCATTGAAGATGTCTTTGCATTCACGGATCTGAGTCTTACACAATTCATTGAAATGCCTGGCATCACTGCCATAAAATACACACACTGATGGTAATAAAATCCAGCCATGCAGTACAGTAAAAATCCCCACAAAAAATATAATAAAATGGACATATGAATCTTGATGAAAATCTATGTACCACTATGCTGCACATTCACATGAATTAGAGGTGTGTGGTAATACGGGATGAAGCCTTACGTAAAAGCACATGCCTACAGAGGCAACATAAAATGCAAAGGGGGAATACAATGCAGCCGCGTCTCTCTGGTTATGCACAACTGTAACTCTTCATCGAGGACTCCTCCTTGGCAGTGCAAAAGGTTCTCCAGTTCAGCAAACCACTCCTAGCAGGTGTGCTCCAGCCTCACAAAGGCCATGAGAAACTGGGCATGCGATACTGGGAGGCTGATAGTGCACATCATCCTCTCAGTATGATCTTCACTTCTATCCTGTCTGTCACCCTCACCATCATCCTAAAAAAGTAATCTGCAGGTTCCAAGAAACATTTTTGATTTCCCGTCTCACTAACAAACTGAGAATAACTCGGTTGGTTAAAGCATGGTGCTGATAATACCAAGGTCACGGGTTTGATCCCTGCAGAAGCCGTTCACTTAAGCATTGGACTCAATGATCCTTGTGGATCCCCGTTGCAGCCCTTCCAACTCAGAATATTTTGTGACTCTGTAATACAGTTTGTTAACTGGAGTTGCAGAGAAGAAAGAGAAGATGTCTCCAAAAATACTGGGAGTAAAGGTTTCTACAGTGGTCACTGGAGCAAAACAGCCCAGAGCTCTTATAGGAGCTAATGTTACCCACCTTCCTATATCACTGGAAAGATACCATACATAATGGTGGGATCCATGATGACCTAGAAAGCCTTTGAGGCATCAAGGCAAAGCGCTCTTTGCAGCATCAGTTGTTCACAAATTATGAGACTAGAGGGCAGAGAACAGACATATGGAGACCTCAGTGCATCGGCGTAGCCTAGGAGCTCCGATTCCCTTCATATTGGCCAACCAAATGCAAATTCTGAACAGCAGTGCTCAAATTCCTCACAATAACTGTGGCATTTCATCCCCCAGCTTGTTAGCTCGGTCTGTGTGCTCTTGCAGGTAAGAGTTCCTCAGGAGACTTTTTGTCACTAAGCTTTGAAGTGAGCTCTGCACAGCCTTGCAGAAAATAATTTTTAATATGCTGAAGTCTAGATTCTGCTTTTGCTCACTTCAGATGTGTAACAACTGCTTAATGACTGCTCGATGCTGCATGGGTGACCAGGACCATGGCTGTCCATTGCCAGGAAAGACCCTGGAGAATAGGAGCATCACCTGCCAGGCACTGTCTCATAACAGCAGCAGGAAAAATACCACAACATGCTCCATGGAGCACCACATCAGGAAATGGAATACAGATTACTTTGAAACCTCACGCTGGTTCTGTGGCATCAAGGATTTGAGACAGGGACAGACCATTGCAGGTTAGCGTCCAGGTTTCTTAGTTCCACTGGTGCATGTTTGCTTTGATGCAGATACACCAAACCTGTATCAAGCGCTCAGGTACAGACATGCTACAGATAGGTGATGAAGGGAAAAGACCACATAACCACTTCTACAGCTGTGTTAAATTAAGATGAGAAATGGTTTATGGGTACCTAAGATGATCAGAGGGCTGGAGCACCTCTCCTATGAGGAGCACCAGGGGAACTGGCTAAGAGAATTGGAATTGTTCAGCCTGGAGAACAGAAAGCTTCTGGATGACCTAATTGTGGCCTTCCAGTGCCTGAAGGGAGCATACAAGAAAGAAGGAAAGAAACTTTTTACAAGGACATGTAGTGACAGGATGAGGGGTAAGGGATTCAAACTGGAAGAGAGTAGGTTGAGATTAGATACTAGGAATAAATTCTTTACTGTGAGTGTGATGAGACACTGGAACAAGTTGCCCAGAGAAGCTGTGGATGCCCCATCCCTGGAGGTGCTCAAGATCAGGTTGGATGGAGCTTTGAGCAACCTAGTCTACTGAAAGGTGTCCCTGCCTATGAGAGGAGAATTGGAACTCGATGGCCTTTAAGGTTCCTTCCAACTCATATTCTATTATTCCATGATTCTATGATTCTATAGTACAGAGAGTGATGTGGGTAAGGAGTAAAAGCAGTGGAACAAAGTCTGAAGACTCCAAAAAACAACAAAAAGATGAGCACAAAAAATTTCCCAGCAGGCAGATTCGTGAAAATTTAGGAAAACTTCCCATGATCTACGTAAGCAGCGATAGTTTGATCGTTTAGAATCAGTTGTGCCAAGCCCTAGCAAAGTGCAGAGAACTGGATGATTTTGGGGTGAGTTTTCTTTCGCCAGCTAAGGGCAAATAAGCTGGTCAGTGCACTTTACTTTGTTCCAGCTCAGCTGGGACAATAAATGTGAGGCACATTTGCACAGCAGTGTGGAGCTGTGAGTGGTGCACTAGTGGGAAAGAAGAAACAACCCAATACCGGTTAACCCAGGCAGTCAGCCCTTCACCAGCATTTGTGCCATTGTTGTTTCCATTGTTGCTGCACAAACTGGCTGGGAAGCTAAAATGTCCATGTCTGCTCCCACTATCATCACACCATCATTTGTTGCACTACCTCACCCCCTTCCCAGGCTCTCATACAAAAACTGGCCAGGCCCTGTCTGCCCCTGTGCTCACACCATCGTTTCTTCTCACTGCTCAAATATAGATATATAGAGAAAACTATTTCTCTGAAACCGCAGTGGTAGAGTTACTGAGGAGAGATGCAGAGAAGCAATACAGATGCATGCTGATGGTCTGCTGAATTTGTCCATGCCTGCATATTTCACTGGGAAAGGGCAACGCAGGCCAATGGCATGGCTCTCTGTCCCACTTTCTCCTTGTGTAAAACAGAAATAATGATACTGACCTAGTTCACTGGGGAGCCTGGAAAGGCCAGTTAATGCTTCTAAGGCTCTTTGAAAATAAAAAGGTCTGTGTCAGTGCTAAGTGTTATTATTCATATATCGTAATTCTAACCTATAAGGGATTTGGCTTTAGTAGGAGAATTTTGGTTACTCCAGCAGCTGAAGAAGGGGTTTCATATTTCATCTTTAGCTATATACAGATTAACTGCACACACACAATTTCTTCACAGGCATAAAGATAAAGGTGAAATCCACACTAATGTTAGGCATTACAGTGCTTTGTCTTGGCATGAAGGAACTCTGATTTCCAACATCTGTGAAAGTTTAGCTGAAGTGGTGTATAAAGACTTGGTACTAGTTAACAAAATCAAGTGTTTGTGAAATTGATCCTGAAATCTGAAATTTTCCACAGACTTTAGCATGAGCTAGAATGGTGCCCAAACTAGAAAGGTGAAAGATTAGAATTTTACTACGCAACATATAAATATATAGAAGGTACAGAGCAGTTTCACAGAGGTTTTTTCACTTTGCTCTCTCCAAAAAGATCAGCGACATGGTGCAGCATGTGTAATTCTAAATGCCATAAAAATATCAATCAGGGCTTTTATAAAATATCATGCATTTCTGATATATATTGTTCTGGTAGTGACTTACATTGTACACATTTCCATCATCACTGCTTCTCCTGTTTGGATTATGCTGACCTCCCAGAGGAGATGGCTGCATATTGGAATCTTGCACCAGGTAACAGTGAGAAAAAATGATGGTGCTCCCATTCAACCGAGATACCACCTTCCCAGCAAGAGGTAGGATTATTACTTTATTAAATCACATGGGGAACAATGGTATATCCCCTTGAACAAAACCCAAATGTTTTCGCATTCACGAAATTACTTCGATGTGCTACACATGATGCCCTGCAAGATGGTGACTATTTGCCCTGATTTCACTTCTCTGATTTTTTATTAGAAACATTCTGTTTTATTTTACATTCCCAAATAATAGTTGGGGAACATAATGCTATTTCTTGTGCATTCAAGGGAGAGGGCATGTGATCAGTTGTTCAGGACACAGGCAGAAATGTTCTCTTCCTCACAAAGGTCTCCCTCTCTCCCCACCTCTCAGTTTTTGGTAGACAACAGCTGCTGGAATATGAACAACATAAGACAGAGCTGCAGAAATTCATCGGTATTTCCATATATTACATTTAATGTCATAACAATAAGAAGAAAAAAGGAAGTGTAAATCTTGATTGTAGAAAGCCATACTTGCCATGTTCCCTCCTGTTTCTTTTGGTAATAGAAAATCAATGGGCCTTTTATATATGCGACACATCTGAAGCACTGAAGCTCCCATCCTCCCTTCATGTATGAATAAATGAATTTGTTTACTGTGCTGTCTGAACAAGTGTGTTTCAAAACAATGACAGATTCCAGTGTGTTGTCTCCAGAACTTCTTTGCAGCACAGCCTTTCTGTTTTAATTCCACATTTCCTACAGTGAACAACCCATAACATTTCCTACACAAGCTCTTCACACCCCACCTCGTGACTGAAGGGGGGAGTGCAGCACGTATAAAAATCTCGCCCAGCACAGCACCATTCAACTTCTGGTGGAAATACTGGAATATTTTTCATCCCTTCTCTCATTTTCCAGATAGCAGTTTTCTTTTCCCCAGGTTTGGTACAGCTGATCTAGCTGCTTACCACTGCCCAGTCACATGCTTTTTCATGGCTTTTGGCATAACCCTCCATGTTTTGAGGTGATATTTCAGAGGTTCTTCCAAATTTTTTTTATGAAGAACTGTTACAAGGAATTGGTATTTTCTATTAAGCTTGGTTGTTAAATTTCTCACTAGTTTTACTATTTAAGAATTCAGTACATTATTAACAAATACATTAAATTTTCACTGTAAATCATTATGTTCTGTATGGTTTTTTCCTATATCCTGCAACTATTTACATTATGAGTCATTGATTATTTATGGAGACATTCATGGTGTTTTTCTTGGACTTGTCATGTAAAGAAATCAGTAGGCTGGAGGAAAAGAACAATGGGGAGCTCTAGGGAGTGGACTTTAAAAAGCCTTCAGCACCATCAAAAATCATTATGAATACTTAGCATTTTTCTACTGGCCTTAGAGAATCTCATATGGAGATAGGCTTCCAGGAGGCAAGCATAATGTTAACACTACCTATGGTGCTACGATGCCCATTGCACAGACAGGCTGGATGAAAGTTGGGAGAAACTATAGGCTTGACCCTTGGGCTGGTAGGAATTTTGACCCTGCTGCTAGGCATGAGGTGACATTGCTGACGCCTTTCAAAAATTGTGGAGGAATTTTTGGTTGTGCAGCAAGTACCAGAATTATGATTTCCTGACTTTTGACTTCCTTTTAGAGGTTACAGAGCACTGATGGTCCCACAAGGACTGCCTGTCTCCCGCCGCACTTGAGAATATAGGGGGCTTCCCTTCATGCATCTGGACAAAGAGGACACCACATTCTGAGCTAAGTGTCAGTTTCAACAGACAGGACCTTCAAATTGCTTTCCATTTTTCGTTTGATTTGCATTTTATTTCTAATGTGGTGGTTTCAGACACTGCATGCAGGAGAGAGGGAGAGAGGGAATGGCATGCTACCTAGGGACAGAAGAGTCCACCTGCTTAAAAGGGAAATGTTGCTGGATAAACACAAATTGGCGTAAGCCACATCATTAGGAGAAAGTTGTCTATCATTAAGCTCTACGTAGTGCATCCCTCTGAGCCTAAAGTAAGTCTCCAGGGGATATGCAATCATACTTGCCACACGAGTGGAAATGCTGAAGATGAGCCTCTGCACCATCTGGGTGTCCACCTCCCACCTGTGTTAGCATCATTATATGCATGTTGGGCTGACTTAGCACACTGAGGAGGAAGATGGCCATGCCATTCTCTTTTACCATCTGGGTAATTTACTCTGTGAGTTTTCTAGAGAGGGGATTCATTAATGCAGATATACAGGGTGCAATTATTCAGATGATGCAGTGGGAGGAAGCTGCGTAAAACTTACAGAGTGAGCTGTGCTTGTACCCTGGGCAGCGCTTTTCTGGGTGGTCCTACCTGCAAAAAAAAAAATCACAGCTAGGAATGCCTTGGTGACTTCTCACTGTGTCCCAAATGGCAACTCCTCCCGATTGACATCAGTGGGAGCTGTTCTCACTAGGCGAGGGAGATATTAGAAGACTCTCAGCATCCGTCACAATAGAGAGGAAATCTGTGGGAAATGCTGATCATTTATATCAAAATTAATGAGATTTTCCCTCTCTGAATGTGAGGGCTGAGATGTATACTGACTACAGGGAAAAAGAATCCATCCATGGATATCTAGCTTGCCTTTTTTATTTATATTTTTCCAGGGGTCTTGTATAATTGATGACAGTGTCTATTTGGCAAAGGAATTTTCTGAGCACGAAATTCATTTTAATAGTAATTTTTGCCTTTTAAACAAACTGTTGTTTTTTCCCTTCTACATCTGAAGCCAAAATCACAGGACCACAAAACAAATCAGCCTAATTTCACTCTGAACTTTTCTTTTGACATTCTTCTATTTTTCAAAGAGAATAAATGTGTTGTTACATGTCTGGTCTTTTCCAGACAGAAGAGGCAGAGAGCTATTTTTGAAGCTCCTTAAATCAGAAGCTCTGGCTCTTTACAAAAGCATCCCCACAGGATATCAGGACTGTGTTTGGAAACATATGTGATAAAAAAAAATCAAACCATAAAAATGAACTGGGATCACCTTGTAATTGGGCAGAGAAGGCTTCCTGCTGCTGTCTGTATTTTTGTTAAAAGCCAGTGCTTCTGCATTTCTCACCTTTTTCTGTGCGAGATTGTACACAAAATCTCTGATTGCCAAGCAAATCAAAGCCAAGAAGGAGACCCCCTGTTTGGAGGAAACCATCCCCCTCCTATATTCTCTCTTACTGAGATTATGCAGGGAAAATTAGATGTACAGAATGAATCAAAAGTCCCTGTAAAAAAAATTAAATAAAAACACCACCACTGGAACAGAGCTATGCGGAGGACCCAGAGGAGATCTTAGAATGCATCAGCTTCCATATAGAGTGGTAAGCTAATAGGCAGTTCATTGAAGCTAAAGTATAACATAAACCATAAAATTACAGAGAAAATGGCTGAAAATATAATAAAAAATAATTAAAAATCTTGTAGAAAGGTGGCATATCAACATCTCATGTAAATACAGACATAGAAAGTGCAGTTTATCATTTGAATGGATGAAACAGTTGAAAACAGTAACAAAAATCATTAGTTTGTAGTCTGTTTTTCCAAAACTTTGAGAAAACCCCAACGGTTCCAGCAACAACTTCCCATTTTCTTCCATCAGTAGGTGATTTCTCTGTTTTGCTCAGCTACTGGAATTCCTGAGGGAAAAAAAACCCTACCACATAATTGTTTAAAACTGTAATATTAAATTAAAAAAAAACCAAAACAACAAAAAAACCCACAAAAAACCAAACAACAACCCAACAAAAAAAGAAGAAAATTCAGTAATTTTCCTGGTCCTTGAACGTTAAACATGCTGTGGAAAGACACAAGTCTCTCCACCAGTCAGGCATTGCATGAACCTTCTAATAGAAACCAGGCTTCTGTGTTCTTTTGTCCAATGCTTTCTACCCTTTGATAAAATGAAATTTCAACATTGTTGAAGATCTATGGCAAAATTGTTTTTTCCATGAAGATGTAAGACAAACTGGACAAGGCATTGAGAGAATACAGAAGCTAAAAATAGTCAGCGTTCTCCCTTCCGTGGAACTTTTTCTCCTAGTATCTGCAGCCAGACATATTTAAAACTCAGCATCTCCCAGTGATGTGGATATCATACTAATAATACATATTTTACTTTCATGGACTGGCACATGGAATTAGTTCATTGAGAGCAAATTGGCAACATTCAGTCTCCAAACCTTTTGAGGATGAGATGTCTTTCTGCTTGCCAGAAAAGAACCAAAAATAGCAAAAATAGCAAAATACCAATACCAAAAGTAGTCTTATATTTTTAAGAGTGACCTTACGAGAGTGTATCAGTATTGGTCTTTGAGTTCAGACAACATACGAGAATGTATTTGTGTATGTGTGCACACATAAATATCTGTATTTTGAGTTGATATTTATGTGTTTTCACCTGTGCAAATATGTATACATATATGTATACACACGTATTACGTGTATGTGTGTTGGGAAGAATGCTTGCTCAGTGTGATGGAACTCATGTAGCAGCAGCATTTGGCAAAAGTGACAAGCCTTTTCTGGGCTCCTGAATCCTTTTCCTCACAGCACATCAGTAGAGTTCCTGGACCAGGAGCAAACATTCTCTGTGTTTGCCTTGCCAAGACTTGGCAAGGTTACGTTCCCTCTTTTCTCCTTGTCATCCAGCAGCATGCTATATACATAGTAAGCACAACAGAGGGCATTGGCTCACTCCTTATCATGGCCAGACATTTTTGCATGTATGCTTAGATGGCTTTGTAAATACAGAGGGTGTAGTATAGGCAAAGCTTCGACACTGTGGCTTTTCAAGTTTAAAAAAAAAAAAAAAAAGTGTTGCTTTTGTACACAGAGATACACACAAACATTCATGTTGTAACAGTGTCCATACCCACAACAAGGATCAGGAATCTATGGTTTAAAATAAGGTGCAGGCTTAGATATAAGTGAGGTAGAGCTGAATATAGTTGACATCTACATTATGAAGGGCTTGAAATCCAAGAGAGCTACTTTATAGTGCAATTTACATATTTTAAAAATAGCTTATTTAATAGCTGATAAAAGCAGGGGTCAGCTTCCTCTGAAAAGCAAGAGGTGCGCAGCTTTAAATACCTGCAGTTATTTTGAGAACATGGGTGATTAAATTCTAGCAACTCTGCAATTTCAATGCAATTGGAAGTAAAGGATAAATAAAAAATATTATGTCATTTGCTCTGAAGTTATTTTGCATATTTTACTTCCTTCTGTGTCTCTCCTCTTTCTTTTTGTGTTTTTTACCTACCAAGGTACCTACATATGTATTGTACCTATTTACCCACAAATACGCACACACACTGGTTCTGTAGACTGGTTCTTTATATGGTATTCAAATACATATGTCCAATGGCTTATCTCCCTATCTTTATAATAATTTTCCCAATAATGTCTGGCAAGATAAACAGGAATGCAAGTCAATAATATCAGGAAAATTTTTATTTAATGGCTTTAACTTCCCATCTTGTTTAAATGTTTGTATAATTTCAGTTTCTGCAAAGTCCTAAAAGGAAGTAAAAACCTACTGGCCAAAAGAAGAAAGAAAGTCAGAGGAATTCATATAATCAGAAAACATTATCTAAGTGGAAAGTAAAAATGATTCAGTTTTAATTGATAGTTACCATAAAGGAATGGCTTCTATCTCTTCACTTTAAAAAAGATTTTAAAAAATTGCATCCCAGTAGAGTTTTCAGTCATTAGCGGAGGTTTCCAAAATCTCAAGAGGGAAAGTGAATGAAGGTATTAAACACAAAAGCTTATCTTGGGGTCTCTAGTTCTGCCTCAAGCTGCTCACATTATGTATTATCCTCACCTGGCCTACCTTTTTGAGAAAGGGACCAGCAAAGTCGAAGTATTTCTGTGCAGCAGTGGAAATCAAATTCCTCAAGACACTGAACACAAAACACTGCAGAAATGGACAAAAAATAGGAAGTTCTGACTCATGTTCATGGCTGCCTGTATGTTTCTTTCTTTTTCATCCTCTCCCCAAACCCAAATTCTCTGGCTCTGTGACCTGTAGCGCTTCTGAGTCAGGTCGAGGTTTTGTGGGGGTAATGGGAGGTGCTGGAAATGGTGCCATGTCACACCAAACCGTGAAAATACATATGGAAGAACTAGATATCCCTTTTAGAGTGAATATGGCAGTCGCTCTTTTTTTGAGCAAAGGTAATTATTATAGACTCATAGGATTGTAGACTCATAGAATGGTTTGGGTTGGAATGAACTTTAAAGATCAGGTAGTTCCAACCCCCTTTTCCTAGGCAGGGAAACCTTTCACTAGACCTAGTTGCTCAGAGCCTCATCCAACCTGGCCCTGAACACCTCCAGTGATGGGGCATCCACAACTTCCCTGAGCAACTTGTTTTGGCACCTCACCACTCTCACAGTAAAGATTATTCCCCAAAGGAAGATGAATAATTAATACAGGATGATTTCTTTTTTTATGGATTTGTGAAAAAAAAATACGAGGGGAAAAAATAAAAAGATGAGAGAACAAATAAATTAGCTTCACAAAGGAAGTTATGTCCCTGAGTGGAGTTCCAAGGACATGCTGCTGAGACCCTGTATTGCATCATATTCATAAAACAGAGGATGAAAATTGATATGATGCCATTCACTGATATTGTAAAGTTATGTTCAGGAGTAAAAGCTGAACTTGACTGGACCGAGATAAGGAAAAGCTTCATGACACTGATCATGGAGCAACTAGGTAACAGCAGGGCAGGAGCCATGCTCATAAATGTGAACTAACATATATAGAGAAGAAATACACTAAGTTTACAAGAAAGATGTTAGGATCAAAATTAGCTGTTGGTATTTTCAAGAAGATGTCTTAGAGACAGTGTTGAAACATTTAGCTGTGGCAGAGAAAGGAAAAAATGTGAATTTTAGGTATTAGAAAATTAACAGAAAGAAAATGGCAAATATCGTCATTAAAGTATATATGCTTTTCTGTCCTTTTATCTCAAAAGATACTTAATCAAACCATAAAACTGACAAGAAATAGTAAAAAAGGTGATCAAAGATGTTGAACATCTCCAAAATGTGGCAAGGATTAAATGGAGTTTGACTTCTTAGCCTGGAAAAGAGATAATCAAGGAGGGATAAGGCAGTAATTTATAAAAACACAGAGAAGGCAAACTGGGAAAATGGAGATTACTGATCGTTACTTTCCAAATTAAAGCAAAAAAGGTTGTCAAATGAAAACACTGGGCAGTAAGCATAACATTAACAAAAGTGAGAAACTCAGAGTCATGGGATCTCAAGGCCAAAAGTATGCATAGGTCTCAAACGTAATAGGATAAATTCACGGAAGAAACATCTGTGGAGGGTTATACAGGATAAAACCACAGGTCCCCAGATTGGAGACTTTCTAAACCAGAATCTATACCTGAATCTTTTTTTTATCAGTGAAGCTAAAGCCTCAGCCTGAAGTTCTTGCGTTACTTTTAAAAACAAATATCTTCACTTGGAGAGTTTTATTTGCATGGGGATTTAGTCAAGAGACTTTGGTTAGCTTAAGAGGGAAGCTGTAGACTAGCAGACGAAGGGTTTGTGCCCCACTTCAGTGCAAGAGAACAAAGTGACTGACATACCTAGAAGTTGTATCTAGGGGGCTACCGCCATCTACACACACAGCAGGCAAGTTTCCATGTGATTGTGAAGAGCAGTAGCGTGTTAGTGGACAGCTCTTTCCACCACAGTATTTTAACTGCCTTGGAGAGAAATTCCCACTGTTTGTACTGGAATGATGTGCTCTGCTTCTGATGGCACTGCTCCTTGCAGGACAAGCTCAGATGCAAAAATTCTAGATCTAAATTTTCAGCAGAGAATGGGAACAAAGCAAACCTGAAATGCTTGTGTTGTTTACCGACCCTTCTCTGCTGCTTGGTGTCACACACCCCGGTCACAGCCGCTCTTAGCAAGGAATGTTTTCTATGGAGAAATCACAGCAGCTTAGGGAAGGTAAGGAAGGACGCCGAATGAGAGCAGGGAGCTGTAGCTTGTATTTTCGTGAACTTAATGACTAGTTTTGAGGCAAAGACTTGAAGGCCAAAGTCTGACAGGCTGTCAGGCACTGATTGCCATTTTCATAAAGGGCGCTATGCAAGTGTAAGTGATTGATAGATTGATTGATTTATTTTGCTGAGGTTCCTTTGTGGTCTCCTGGGGGAATTTCTGGCCACACCTCTCAGGCTGAAAGCACTTGCTCTGCCTGCTGTTGCTTTTTTTTTATTTGTGGGTAATGAAAATTTGTTACAAGCCTTCCCTTTCATCTGTACATGGCAGGCTGTCACACAGAAACAAGCCATTCTGGAACCTTGCTTCCTTCCAAATTGCTAAATATTTTTCTTCAAATTGCTTCCCTAATGGGCTAGTATAATAGGAGCAGCATGCTCTCTGCCCACGCTGAAGATGCCAGAGCATTTGTCCAGTGCACATGTGCGTTGGGCACAATAAACTCATTGCCTGGCCTGGAGACAGTGCGGCACTGCTGCTGATCTAATCTATATCACACATTCCTTGGGCACAATTGTGGACTCAATGGATATAGGCCTACATGCACTCAGATGTGCCTCCCCTGGGAAAATGTACCTCTTCAGGGAGGCAGTCGCCTGTACCTCCCACCGTCCTGGGGAAGGAGCCGTGATTGCATTTCGTAAGGTGAGATACAATGGCAGGAGGAGGAGGAGGAGGCAGCTACACAGCCATCAAGTAAGCCATGCGAGCAGTGACAGGGCTGAGCTCGCTAATGGACTGGCCTGGCCAGTTTTTTATTGACTCCAGTTGCTGCTTTTTGGAGGGGCAGGCACCAGCAGTCCCCAAGGTCAGCAGTTCCATGTGCTCTATGCTAAACTGTTGCTGACCCACTGCTTTATGAGCCTAAGTGCTTATCCAGGAACAGAAGTGAATAGGTTGTGTGTGATAAGAAAATAATTTGCCAAAACTGCAACAATAAAGAAGGCCTGATGGGATCTCTTATGGTATGAATAGCCTGGAGCAGCTGCAGATTTCTCTCTGCTTTCACAATTATTTTCATTTTTATAACAACTAAAAAGGGAGCATTGTCCACAGGCTCCTGCAGCCCATATTTTCATATCCAAATCTAATATTTCCATATACATGTGTATACATATTATACATTGTGGGTCTTTGTGAATAAAACATAGGAACAGAAAAAGAAAGAAAAAGGAAAAGCCTTCTCAGATAAGAGACCAGTTGGCACACCAGCTTAACTTGTTCCTCCTTTCTTTTCCTCTCACAACACTTCTTGACGGATTTCTGCTCAATCAAAAGCAGCCAGCCCAAGACAAATGGAGCCACACGTTTCCTATGCACAGGTGCCTGGTACAGCCACACACGGGCAGCTCTCAGTGCTGTGATGGAAAGCCCTGTGACCCAGGGTAGCCGTTCTCCCCCACTGCCTGTGGGGCTGGGAAGGTCACTCACACACTCCTGGACCCCACCCAGGGGCAGTGTCTGTTGAGAGGGCTGAGTATATTTTTGCATGTTTTCTATCTTGGTGCTATGGAGAGGGTTCAGTCCAGCAGCGGACCCTGCACGGTCCTTCTCAACTCACCCAATTTCCCATCTCCCCAGCCAGTCTATGGCATTTTTATTTCTCTGGGGGCACAATAAGGTCTGATGACTACTCCGTCCTTCGTTCCCCTCTATGAAACAGCCTGGTGGCAGGCTCTGTGCAATGAACATCTCACCTGCTCATCAGTCACTGGGTTAAACAGTGGTTTGCCCAGAAAGGGCTTTCTGTAATCCAAAGCACTGGAAGCCGTTCTTAGGGCTTCTTCCAAAACCTGCAACAGGGCCGAGCCCCTTGTAGAGGTACCACACACAAGGGAATCCAGGTTTCTGAGGCTCTTCCAGAACATCTGAAACCACCACAGAAAGAGTGACTCCCAAAAATAAACTCTCCTTGTAGTTCAATTCTGCATAAGACCAGACTCCTGCCTTGGACGTCACATAAGGGTCAGCTATGCAAAATGCAGAAAACTGTTGTATAAAAAGAGACACAAAGAAATACTCAGATTGTGGCTGATCTCTGTAGCTAATTTCTCAGGAGGTCTCCAGTGAATCACACTGAATGAGCTTTTTGTTGCCTTTACTGTTTACAGGAGTAGCTGAAGTCAGAGAGAGTTCCCCTGTCTTACTGCTGACAGCAACAGTATGGCAGGGCTGTGGTGCCTTAGCATATAGTGATCAATCTCATTTCAGTTCATTTTGCTAGAATTTAATTTTCACATGGCCCAGTGTGACCACATCCCACTAATTTCCCACTTGGATATTTTCTTAAAACAGAGACCAGATGAAGATTCTGCAACTCCTGTTGGTGAAATAATAATAATAATTTATATTTATTAAGTGCTGCTTTTCCCAAAGGACTGTCCAAATGCTCTCCAAAATTTGTGTACGCAGGAATCCCTTTACCAAGGAAAAAAAAGGCAGCTTCTTCCTTGGCACACAGCAGCACTAGCACAAAAGCTCCGAGTAGGGAATGAATCAAAGGTTTAATGTTATTACATCTTTGTGGTTCTGTTAGAGTAATGCCTAGAAGTCTCAAGAGGGACCAAGGTCCCTCTTGGGCTGTGTGAAGTAAGTAGTAAGGTTATTGAAAGAAAACCAGGGAATGAGAAATGGTAAAAAGCAGGCTCAAAAAAGAGTAGGAAGAAAGAGAGAGGGATAGATAAGCACACACATGATTGCATAGATTTCAAAGACATTATAAAGCTGTGGGATTGGAGGGACCTGTGATGTTATCCCATACATTCTTCTGTCCTACAGCAGGTTAATCACTAATAGACATTTCTGTAACTCAGTACTGGTGGAGATTTTACAGCCTTCTGAAGCAGCTTCCTCTTAGCCTGTACTCTTCCCTTGCTTTAACATGAACCTGAATGTTTATCGCTATAACATCGACCTTTTATTCCTCATCTTCTGCACAACACCTTTGCAGGCTGTCATTACCATTATTCTGTAGGCTTCCCACAAAGTTGTCAGCGTGAAGTTAACGCTGGTTTTATAACAGACACATGCCATGAGGTGGGGCGATCTCCATGGGGGCCTGAGTGGTAAAGGTGCTTATGGAATGAACAGGCAGAGGGATGGAGGCTGCTGGGTTGGGATTTGCAGTACTGGGGGAAAAGTGAGACATGTGAAAGAGATCATGGACCTTGCTGTTAAGACCAGAAATGCTTGTCTCCATTTTTGTAGATCATTGAGGAAATGTATTTCAATAGTCCATAAGGAAACCAAAGCAGCAGGTAAAGTGATTGAAGCATGGAGCTGGAGTGGACAGTTGTGGCAGCAGCAGTGAAGGACAGAGGGGGAAAGGCCGTGATGATCAGCTGTGTGGGCTTAGCTAAATGTGATAGTTAGGAAATGCCATGTAGTCATAGGCTACAGTTTCCGGATGAGAAAATAAAAATGGCCAATACAACGTGGGTCTACATGACTGAAAGGTTAATGACAATATGATCAGGCAGAAGAAGCAGCAGAAGGATTTTGGGAGAGGAAAATTAGTAGCTCTGTGCTAATGAGCTGGAGCCAGCAGGACCTCCGTGAGGAGAGTTTGCTGATGCACATGGAGATACAGGGCTGGAAAGAATAAAGGTATCCTGCAGATACCAATTTGTGAGCATTCAGAAAGAATATGTGTATTGATTTGGAGCTCAGTTCACAAGTGTGAACAGATACAGAAAACTAAAAATCATTTATCCTCTCTTATTTTCTCCCACAAGGAAAGCAGTTTTAGGTGTTAATGTCCTCTCTACTGAATCTCTTGCACCTCCATCTTCTTTGACCTGATTTGGAGTAGTGCTTGTTAGTCAGGCAGGAGGAGACTTTCTAGTTCCTCATCCACAAAACATGCTAACACCAATCCTGACAGTGGGCAACTAACAGTATCCAAAATACCTGTCCGGAACAAGATTTGTTAGAGGGACTAAATAGATGCCACTGGAAAATTTTACTAGTTTTAAAATTTCTATCCTTTTCTCTACTCTTCCTTTCCCAGGGAATGGAGGATGCTTTGCATTTCAAAGGCAGTACTCAGGGGACCCCAGCTGAAGGGTCAACACCCAGACATCCTCCTCCTTGGAGACTACCCAGGTACATCTTAAAACTGAGCTCTAAGCTGGCCCATGTCCCGTCAACATCTTTTGCACTTCTGTAATGACAGAGCTTAGCAAGGCAGATTTGAGCTTCACCTCCACAGACCCAGATCCACTTGTTTAAGTAGAATATTTTGTTGTTTATGCTGCAGGCTAAACAGCTAGGTTTACCTAGGGTCTCTTGTTAAAATGAGCCATCTGTGGCAGCTGTGGTAATTATACCCAGACTACTGTACCTTTCATGCAGAGCTCTTAGATTTGTGTTGAGACTTTGAAAACAAGAGGAACAATGGCACAAGGGGAAAGAAAATATCTCCTTAGAGTGAAAACTATCATGAGGTCCTCCCTTCCTTAATTTTCAAGTCTTCCCTGGATTAACCACAAATCTCAAGTTGCTCAGTGGCTGTTCCCTGTGACAAAGCACTACAAAACTGTCTGAGGGCAAAGAGCAGATGCCAGTCTGAGGCAGGTTTTGCACCTCCTCCTCATCAGTAAATGCTTGCCCACACTTTGCTTTGGTGAGCGAAGTAAATTTAGTATTTGTGCTGCTCTGAAATCTGGGCAGTGACACAAGTACAGCCATAGGTGTTAGTCTTTTGCTCGGTGTCGATTCTCTCCACCCATTCCGAACGCTCAGCACAACTTCTGCAGTACACAGTTGCAGTGCAATTTGCTTTCCCTGTCCTCAAAGCCATCAGTGCTGCTGTGAATAGGAAGCAGCAGGAATTGCTCCAGAGCAATGCCAGGTATTTCCTCCTCTCCAGGGGGGCTGAGCACTCTGCTCTGGGGAGGGTCAGACCTTTGAAATCAGTTGACTTCCCAGTGCTGCCAGACAGACCATAAGGCTTAACAGCAGACAAACTTCTGCATGGCATATGCTAATTCTCTTTACTTTCCTTGCTTTAAAGGTGTTAAACCCACACATTGTTTTCATGTAGTAGCTACTCATAGTGAAGTATCTGAACACCCATGATACTGGATGATGCTTTGAAGAAAACATAGAGACCTTTAAAATTCCAAGTTGTCATATATGATACCAAACAACGACTTTGATCTTCTCCCAACTAAAGCATAAATTTGAACAGATGGAAATAAGAAAAGAAAGATTGTGGAAATAAGCATTAATGCTATCAGCTGGAGCCGGCAATAACAAAAGCAGACCTTGACTCTTTGAACTTTCAGGTAGTGCAAGGTATTTTCACATACTATTATTTTGTGGTTTTCACGGTGGGTTTTCATACACTGCAGGAACAGTTCACTCATAAGAGTAAGTCAAGTTAGCATGATCAGGAAAGAACCATAGGTTTGATTCACTTAGGTACTACCGCAGCAGAAAGTCTGCCCTAGCTGGGAGGAGGTCAGAGTGGTGCAAGGTTCACAGCCCTGGCTGACTCCCTAAATGAGTACAGCTGATCTGGAAAAACACTGTCAGCAGAGCAGGGAAGGGTGTTCTCATTCTCTTTAGCCCCTCAGCAGTTTCCAAATCACTAACGAGGTGTTTGCAGTACCAGGATGTGATTTAAAGCTCCTGTCCACAGGGCCAATCATCTAATGAGCATCTGCCCTCTTTGGTCCATCATGTCTGTTGTCTAAAAATTCGTGGATAAATAGTCCAATAACAAACAGTATGAAGTAATTTCCTGTACAAACTTACTGCACCCTGGTCTTTACCACAAGCTCAAATTTCTTGTGTGGGCTCAGATTTTAGCAAAGAATTACGGTATATTGCTTTCCATGAGAAGAATTTCCCACTTAACGGATCTCAGGACTCTATTAGACCCTTGGCTAATGGAAAACCATAAACCATCCCAGAGCTTTCTAGAACTCCATGGAGAGCTGAAAGTGCAGATATTTAGCCTCTTCAAGGGCCAGGGACTGACAGAGGACTTCTTAAAGAAATGCCAAGCTAATAGAAGTTCCAAACAATTTTGTTTCAAATGACTTCTGAAGTAAGAGATGACTATATTAACCTGAATATTATTTAATGGCAGCATTAGCTCTTCTTGAGTGGCGTACCCTTCTATTTTTCTGCTTGGTTGTATCTGCCATCATACTCAAGGTTCTGGCCTGATTGTTTAGCATTTTTCTGGGCACGAGTTTTTTTGCACTACCCCTTGGTGGCTACGTCTGTTTGGCTGCTAACTTTGATGCAGTTGCAAGGTTGTGCACCTTGTTGCACACGGTCCTGAAAGCATGCAAAGCAGCTGGGCCCATGTGGGGTCTGGCCACCCCTGTTCTTGTCCTTGTCACACCCTCTATGCTATGAGCAGTGAAGAGTTTGGCTGGACCTATTGGACTGTTCTTCTGCCACTTGGGAACTCTCCAGTCTCTGGCTCCAATCACGTCTGCACCAGTGCTGAGTCAGGGCAAACTCATATCATCTATTAACATATCCACACCTTGTCTGCAAGTCATAGTGGAGAAACAGGTCTTACTAGCACTACAGTGTCTCATTGGGCATATCCCATGCATTTCAATTCACCATAGGCACTGCAGATTTATACACCGTTTTCACTTTAGCATATATATGCCACTTAATGTTGGAGAGGCCCTGTCTGTTGGTAACTGGTGATTTTTTGAATGTCTGCTCGTGAGTCTTTTTTATTTTAATATTTCTTAACTCATCCCCTCCTAAAACAAACTCAGATTCATTCATTAAAATTAAGGCACTAAGATTCCACAGAGACAAATCCCGGAGAGGGCTGATAAATTACACAAATAAGCTGTATTTATAATACCTCTGATGCCTCCAAATAGGCATTTTATAGAAGAGAAGCTCCAGCAAACTGATAAATCTATTCTCTGATACTGCAGCTAAGCTGCATTTCAATACCTGAAACCATCTGTTTGATACAAGCATACACTTAGCATAATATGAATACCTTAGCACACAGGTACCTTATCATAGTGCATTTCTTCATTTTCTCATAACCAGTAATTATATCCCAGGCAGAGAGAAGTGTGTGGCAGACTGGAGAGGAAGAGAACCATATAAAGAAGATGGATTTTTTTTTCCTTAATCTGCGAATTGGACAGAGCACATGAAGGTCTGTAAGCCACAGGGTGCCAGCGAGAGAGAGAGACAGAGAGACAGACAAAATTATTTGCTTTGCTGGGTCTTGCAGTTTGGAGTAGTGCCTGCTTTATTTGCAGGACTTTTTTTTCCCCAGACGCCCACCCAAGAATCATTCAACTACATTTATTATTCTGTCAAATACAACGTGCAATAAAGAGCCAGTCTCCCCAATGATGGGTACCTGTGTTCATAGCTCCATGGTGAAGCACATAAATCACATGTGAAGGGCAATGCACATGTGCTTTTTGTTTCTTGTATCACCTTTTATTATCTTAGGACTGAAAAGTTAATAACCCAGTGGGTAATCATGCCATTATCAGTTTACATTGTAGTAAAGCCCATTCAAATGATGATTACATATGTTAATGAGTGTCGTTATAATGCACTACACAGTACATTACCTTCAATAAATATAATTGTTTATACACTTTAATGAGGGGATATAATGCCCCCCAAACTAATGGCATGGACTGAATTGTGATTTATTGCTGGAAAACTTTGCCATTAAGAAAGGAAATCTCCCAAACCCTTTCATGTTTATCTAACTTTTTTCCTTCTCTAAAAGCTGCCACTCATCTCTCCCTCCTTCTGCTTGCAAGGGGAAAATAGCTGTAAGATACTTCAGCAGTGTTCCTTGTCAATGCCTTCCTCCACCTGAAGAAGCAGGAGGTGGGTTCATTTAGAAGGTTTAATGAAGATCATTATGTTTACCCCTTAGTAAGGCTTAATGCGCTATCTGGCAACAAAACTGATAACACGTCAGAATTTTGGCTGCAAATCAAGCAACGGGAAGTAAAAATGTTGGTTGTTAAACTACAGACTAGGAATAGAAAATAAGGTTAAAGATGACATTTTGGCCAGCGGTCCTTCATCTAGCTATAGAATAGTCAGAGAATAGTTGGCTGTGCAGAGCATTCAAAGCTCTCCAGCTGGGAATGAAGAAAACTAGAGGTGAAATGCCACCTGATCTCTTCAATCTCTAGGCGCTTTCTTTTCCAGAGGAGTGAGATAAAACCTTTCTTTGTGGGCTCAATAAGAAATGACAAAGAGGCAGAGAATGCTAAACCAGGCAGCACTGTGTAACCAGCTGAGGGTGCAGCAGGCTGAGCGAGATGAGCTATCAGCAACTAAACTGCACAAGACTGGAGTTTCCTCTTTAATTTCCCTCCACTTGGTTTCCTTCCTGAATGGCACTGCTGTGACATTTCCATTACCGGTGAAAAGTAGTGTGCTTTGTACAGTAGTCTCTTCTCTTCCTGAAGTCTGTGCAAAAACTCCCATTGATTTCAACGGCAGAGGCAGTGAGCGGGCTGTGGGGGCACGGTCGCCTCTGCAGAGAATTTGCGTGCAACATGTCCTAATTTTGTTCTCTCATCAGTGTCAGAAATTCAAAAACAACTTTCCTCAAGTCTTAAAGAATAAAAGAATGCTGGAATTTAGAACAAATAATAACAGGAATTCTTCTAAATGCTATTAAAATTCAGGTGTGACGGCAGGGAACATGAGAAAGCTGCATGTGAAACACCAGTAAGAACTGAAGTAGCTTCTTAAGGTATATTCTCAAATATGTGTATACACAGCAATTACTTGAGAAACTTTTCAAAGATCACAGTCATGTTCCAACTAGTTTGAAAGTCAGTAGTGTAAAAAAACTTTGACATTGAGATGCAATTTGTGGTAAGATCTAATTAATTTTTTTGCTCCTAAGAATAATTTATTATTTACACTTCTTATTATATATGTATTTTAGCTTCATTAGTCTGCAATGCTGGAAAAAATTATACCTTCAAGTCCTATTTATCAAATTAATGGTGCAATTTCATAGTGACACATTCCACATTCATTAAACCAAGTACAGTAAAAATGCATTTAAATTAGATTAGTGTGATGTAATAACGATTCCAGTGTATGAGGCGATATTCTAGCAGTAAAGAAACACCCAGATCGAGCTGAAAGCAACTTTGAGATAATTTTTCAAAATTGATTTTGGCACTGGTTTAAGTGAAAGAATAAGGACTAACATGTCCCCCCACAGCTCGCTCCATGTGGGAGTGCAGGGCCCTGAGTGGGTTTGCAGGAAATGAGTGACAGAGTTGTTCTGTCCACTGCAGTGGAGGAAGTCATGCATGTTCTCAGAAAGTACCTTTGTCAGCCTCCTGAAACACTGGGGAGGGACACCCACCTGAATTTACTTTTTACCAGTGCTGACTGCATGGCACCACAGAAGTTGCTGCCAGACCCTTGCAATTGTGACTCTCCGGACCATTTTAGTTTGATAAAGGCTCACATGTCTGTGTGTGCATCCAGATGCATGCACAGGCCCTAATGCCTGGATGTAGAACCACTCGGAGGTACCACTCGTGCGCCTTGCCTCCTGAATTACTGCTGCCTTGCAGCACTTGAGCGCTCTCCAGGCCACAGAGGCTGAGTGAATCTTGGTCCATTTCCATTGACCTCATCCATCCTGGTGATCCCAACCACAGCGTGAAACAGAAACTCTAGGTGAGTGCCAAATTCACGGTCTATGAGAGGCCTATAAAACCATAAGCCCATTCTGCCTACCACATAAACTGCCTACTTCAATAACCCTGCTGTGAAACAGGCAGAAACTCATGTCACCTTGCTGTTGTGTCCTTTAGCACCAAGTTTTAGTTTAGCACATTCCCTGTAGCTTAACTTTCCTGGCTCAGGCAGTCAGTGAGATTCAAGCAGCAGGTTGATGGAGGTTACTGGTTAAGGAACAAATCACCAGGAATTCACGTCCTGAAGCTCTGATCGAGTCAGACGGGAGCTGCATGTCCCCTCTCTCCACATGCTGATACTCCTCTCACAGTCTTTGCAGCCCAGCAGAGGAGTGCTTTCAGCTGGCTGACACTCAACCCTGCACTGCTCCAATATCACATTAAAGAACCAAATTAAATCAGAATAGCTCCTTAATAAAAAAAAATCTTTCTTTTGAGTATCCACAGGGAGTTTTCTATTGTGCGTATCTGTCTTTCCGACTGTAAGCCTTCAGGGCAATGACTATCTTTATTTCTGAAACACAAACAATATTAAAACACCATTGGCACTTAATAAATCAGCAAAACTACAATTGTTACATAGGCCTCTCGGTGAGCCATCAGTTACCTTAACACATTAACAAAAGCGTGCCCTCTGCGTTTGGCTTGTGAGGAGTGTGCAGCATGCGATGGCAGACTAAGCTCCCCAGATTTTCGGAGGATACTATTTGTTCACCAAAGAAGCTGCGGACCACTGCAGGCATCACTGCAGTGACCTCTTTAGTCACTTCTCCCGTGACCTAGGAGGTACAGTCCCATTGGGGGATACAAGTTCATTCTTCATCTGATACCTCTTGAGCTGAGGTACAAAGAAAGGTGGTAAAGATTGATGTAACACTACTCAGATTGCCTGTTTAGAGGATGTTGTGTTAGCATGACTTATCAATACTTGTATTGTGGTGGCACAGGGCTGTGCCAGCCAGGGACGGTACAAACATGACATAAAAGGCAATGCCCCATGGTCACTGCCCCATGGTCATTTCTGAGAAGGCTGAGCTGGCAGAAAAGAGCCAAAGCTGAGCTACATTGGTTTTAAATTGATGAATAGGGACATGGCAACAGGGTAGAAAATTAAGAATCTTCCTGGTTGAGCTGATGTGCATTAATGGTAAGGAAACTGCTGCATTTTCAAAGGACTACATCAGCCCTGTATGAACTCCAATGTAATTTACGGACTTAGGCCCAGAGATACCCTTGCCAATAAAAAAAGGTTTTCAAAATTTTCCTTTAAAGATGTGCTAAAAAGCTGAGTTGAATTACTGTGTGCAAATTCTTGTATTAATATAAACAATTAAGCTTGATTAAAAAGAAATCAGTTTTGCCTCTGGCCTGACTGACCTCAAATTTCTAAGGGCTCCTTTTCCAGTCCTAAGGGTCTGAGCTATGTGTCCTTTTGACTTCAGTTTCTCAGCCTGTCATCCCCAGGCATATCCTTTCTTCCACGCTTCCCCCTCCCCTTCTTCCAGTGGATATAGACTTATTTAAACAATTAAAGCTGTGTACCCCTACAGCCTTCTCCAGAAAGCAAGGGGCAAGACACAACTAAGTCAGCTTGAGCACTCAGAGACAAAAAGAGCAAATTAAAAAAAATGATTGCTAAAAAAATAATAAAAAAAATCAAATCTAAGCTGAAATTTGCATTTGCTCATCTATCTCAATTGAAGATTTCTGCTACCAAGCACCATATGGTGCTGTGTGAGGCTATAAATATGCTCCTCTTCCAGATCCATTTCTAATGTCATTTCCCATCAGTAAACAGGTGCTCCTGGTTTCTCCTGTGCCTCTGAAATCACAAAACTTGAGTGGGTACCTTTTGTGTACCTACAGGGTGCAGATGCAACTTGTCAATGTGTGTGTTACCCTTGCATCAGAAAGTATTGGCTGTATTTCCACAGTGTGTGCAGGACAGTAGAGCAAGCCCATGTTACAGTGACCACTCCCTTCCTACAGTGGCAGCTTCCTGCCTCCATGCTTTTCCTAACATCTCCATGCCCTTCAGCAGGGCTAATCTCATGCTCAGAAGCTCCTCCTGTGTGGATCCTTCACCATGGCACCATCGTATGGCAGGACTGAATGGGTACTTGGTCTTGCCTGCTCTCCTGCTAGTCTTAGTTGGGCAGAGGAAAGGGGAGCAGCCAGTGCATCCCCACAGGACAGGGGGTTTGCCTTGGGGGGAAGCTGGGAAATCAGTCAAGAAGCATGAATGCTACCTAGAAAACCTGGAACCATGTTGCTTAGCAAGGTCTAGGGGCTTTAATCAATTCAGTGGCAAATTTCTGTGTCATTCTCCTGTAAAAACCCAAGCACGGTGATGAAGCACAACCCCATCCTGCAGTCTGCTACAGCCTGGGGCCTTCATGCCCCCTCTGCAATTATTTAGAGGGCTGGAGTTTGGTTAGTGTTCCCTGCACACTGAGAAGGACAAAAGAGAAGCACCATAGGTAATACCAGGGTGTACTTTGTTAGGCTAATCTGAATATTGCCTTACAAGGACACTAAGATCCCACTGCCTTGGACTGGGGACAAGGTCTCAGGCTATTCATGTCAGGTGACCACATTTTCAAATCCATTGCAATGGTTCAAAAATATCCAAAAGGTCAATATATTGTTCATACCACATCAGTGATACTAGGGGGAATAACAACCTTCAGTAAATCCTATTATTTTCACAACTATACTAATAACATGAGAAACTATAGATATAATAAAAGTTTATATCTATAGTTGCTCTGCAGACACCTCCTCTGGTATGGTATAAATATAGTATATGAGACTTGGCGGTGTAATACAGTTTTTATTTCAATTTTTTAGGGATGGCCATGCACATCCATAACTCATGAAAATAAAAAGTGTATTACACTGCCAACTGTTACATATTCCCTAGTAAAGCAAAAATGGCAAGATAAATTTTATTTTTCTCTTCTCCCCACCAACAAAGTGTCTAGCTGATATGGTTATGATGAAGTGTTAGAATAAAGATTATTTATCTGAACCTTTCTATACCGTAACTGTGTCTGTCCTGTCAATTTGTCAGTCTTGTCCACCCGTCAAATGCTAGGTACTTTATTTTTTCCTACATACTGGCTTTGGTTTTAATTTTATGCTGCTGTACTTGCTGTTATTCTCCTTAGGAATGAAGGGAAGAGAAATTGCCTCTTCCCATGTCCAGCTCTTGAATTTTCTCAGACACATTCTCTTTGGATCTTAAGAGCTCTAACATCTGTGTGGGACATGTGTGTTGGCTTGGTAGCATAAGGCTGCACTTCTTCAAGATGTGCAGAAAAGTGTAAATGAGGAAGTATCCCAGCTGCATGTTGTGCGTCAGTGGAATAAAAGGTGAAAAACCCTATGATTCATAGGTAGGGTAGGGATGGGGGAAGAAGTAGAAACTTGAGTGCAGCAGGCTAAGTCTCCTGTACCTAAGAGAAATGTAACAAATATGTCACTCTTGTACTATAAAAAGGAAAAAGTGATAAAATTCTGTTTTATAAAAATGGTATTATATTACGACCAACTCTTGAGTATCCACATACCAATGAACTGGGAGGCAGATTAACTGTGCTGGGCTTGTAGGGACATCCAGTGTGGTGCTGCACAGAACAAAAGCAAAATCATGACCACTGGGGAGTGGGGTTGGGAGACCTCAACACACAGCAGCAGGGTCCAGCCAAGTCAAGAACTATATACGTGGTGTGTTACTGCTGCCAAAGCTGAGGTGCCTCCTGCGAAGTTTCTTCAGTGGCTCTGCTCTTTCCCCTCTGGGAACTTCAGCCTGGGGGGAGGGTGCCTCATTCAATCTTTGGCAAGACAACCCTGCATCAGAGGACGTGTAATGTCTCTCAGTTGCCCCTCCATCCACGGTGCAGTCACTGACCTCTCCTCAAGACTAGAACAGGAGCAAGAAACCTTTAATGTCTGGGAAAGTCTGCTTGATGACACTAGTGTCAACCACCATTTTCTCTCAGCATGTCTAATTGATTAATATAATGAATATAATGAAATTAAACTGAGACAAACATTCCCAACATTTATTTAGTTTTAAGTTTGCTGTTTGAATTTGGCTGGACATAAATTAACCCATCACTTATAGGCTTTTCCTGAGGGTATCAGTAGATGTTATAAAATTATTACTTTTTCTCAAAAATATCTTTCTTTTCCTTCCTTCCTTCCTTCCCTCCCTCCCTTCCCTCCCTCCTTCCTTCCTTCCCTTCCCTCCCTCCTTCCTTCCTTCCCTCCTTTCCTCCTTCCTTCCTCCCTCCCTCCCTCCCTCGCTGCCTCCCTCCCTTCCCTCCCTCCTTCCCTCTTTCCCTCCTTCCCTTCCTCCTTCCTTTCTTCCTTCCTTTCTCTTTCTTCCTTCCTTTCTCTTTCTTCCTTCCTTTCTCTCTTTCTTCCTTCCTTTCTCTCTTTCTTCCTTCCTTTCTCCCTTCCTTTCTCTCTTTCTCTCTTCCTTCATTCCTTCCTTTCTCTCTTCCTTCCTTCCTTTCTCTCTTCCTTCCTTCCTTCCTTCCTTCCTTCCTTCCTTCCTTCCTCCTCTTCCTCCTCTTTCTCCTCTTTCTCTCACCGCCTCTACACCCTGCCCCATCCTATGTCTGTGTAAAGGGATATCATAGACCTTGGGCCAAAGACCAAGGTATACCGTGTCAACAGAAATTTGAGCTTCCCTTCTCCACAAACACAAAAAGTTCTCAGCCCATACAGAAATCTACTCCTCATGTTTCTGTCCTGTACAGCACACATCTACTACCTCGTCACCTGGAATCCTTGGAGCTGGGATTGAAAAAAGTAGTTTATACCATACAAATGCAGAAAAAACCCCACTTCTTAGCCCCAGGGAGATACTACACACATATACAATGATCAGCAACAACCATCCATCCCTTCAAAACATGTGTATAAGCTACAAATGGGTAGACCAAGGCCCAGAGGAGAAGATCAGCATGCACGAGGCAAGCAAAAAGCAGGGTTTGACACGGCCCAGCTGATGATACTGTTTTCATTACAGCCTCAGCATACTAATAGCAGATCACTACACAGGTGGGAGGGAGGTGCTTGAGGGCCAGTGAACATGGAATTTTATCAGTGTGTCACTATTACAGCAACACCTGTGCTAAATAACTTCGAGCGCTGATCCACTGTGAAGAGTCAGTGCTCAGTAGCCCTCAAAATTTCTCATTTCTTACCTGCAGTGGTGAGGTCTTGTGTTTGAGCAGTGGCTGCACAGAACTTCCTAAATGTTTTTCTTTCTTCTCCTTTAGGATGCCTGTCACACAGACACACAGTCCCTAAATTGCCACCTTCCTGTCTGCATTTTTCTTTTCATTTCCCTTCTTCTTGTGCAGTGAAAGACATTAGGGATAGAGTAATAAAAGCACATGATAAAACAGCATCACTGGGGAGATCTATGCCTTGGAAATACGGGAACAAAGTCTGCACTCAAGCAAACTTTCCATTGATGACAGTGGGTTATGCCTCATGACAAAAGGCAAAGGAGTCCTTAAAATTGCCTAATTAAAGTCCTAGTTCAGCTAGAGTGCCTAATTTAAAACAGATGACTCAGTGTTGATGGTGCTGCACTTTAAGTTGGGTACCTGCCTAAGTACTTGGCTGAATGGAAGCCTAAGCAATGTATCTTTAAATGAAATAGCAGTGGAATACAACAGCCATTCTAACCACTATATATAATTGACTAAAAAATCAAATCACTGAAAAAGGTGCTGTACTTACAGTGAAAAATAATAAATAAATGACTTACAGATTGCCAACATGACAGTCTGCAGCAGAGCAGAACTCAGCGAATGCAGCTCCCATTTGAATTCATGGGAAAGCAGGGACTTTTGAAACTGCTAAGTTAACCAAAAATATATATTGTTAAAGCCAACAAATTTATTTTTCTGTTTGGAAGTCCCTGTTTTGCTATACAGAGGAATAGGGTCTGAATTCTCTGACTCTTCAGCATCATAAAATCTGGAGTGCCTGCTTGGGGAGGTGTCAGGAAAATATTGGTTCTCATTCTCGGCTTACGTTATATTTACACTGTGGCTCACTGAAATACTAAAGCAGTAAGAGATATTATAATTAACCTCTTCAATTTCTCCCTTAAGAAATATCTGGTTAAATGAACTGTCAATCAGCTCTCCCATTTCCTATTAGAATAGGGGCTAATATGCAGGACCGATAAATGAGTTCAGTGAAAGAGAAGAGGCAATACAATGCCTCTATGAGTAGTATAGGATGGTAAATATTAAGTATGTTTTATGTAACGACAAATTTCGAAATGCTCTGTGGCTGCTTTTGAGCTACATCAGTCCTATCTTTTTGTGCTCCTATATCTAAGGTCACACACAATTATTGGTGCAATTGTATGCCTATTCCTGCTTTGTAAGAGCAGCTTAGGCCACTGGAATTGATCTGTAAACCTGATGCTCAAAGGTCTGCAGGCATGTAGCTGTCATTGATGTCGTTTGGTGTTGGGTGTTTAAAAACAAGATGGGTGGTATAAAATGGGAATTGTGCAATAACACAAAGTGCTGCAGCTTAGTGCTTAGTGCTTGAAATATTATCCTTTTAGCTTAGAATTTCAACTTTTATAAATGTAGGTCTATTCACAGTCCCCAGTGCTGCAACTGACTGCATTATTTATTATTTATCATTATTAATTATCACAATGTATTATTTATACCATGCAATAGGTATGCACAGTATTTTGCCAAGAAACATGCCTCACTCTCACATTTATTAATTTCTTGAATATCACTATGCTGTTTGATTTGGAATTGAATCAAACCATGCCTAGATATTAAAATGTGTGACAGTGAAAAGCTTGAAAAGGCATCCTGTTTTCAGCAAGAATCAGGTGGCAGTCTGGGGTCCTCTTTGAGGTCACTGCTCTACTTTCCAAACCTTGACACTCATCCACCAGAAAGAGATGTCTGGCCTTTGGGCTCAGTCTTGTGGCCTAAGAGCCCTTCTCTGATCATTCTGAAGGCACGGCATAAAAAACAGTGTCTGAGCTGCAGCTAAGGGTCACAAGTAGAAGTAAATATAGTCTTAAGCTGCACCAGGGGAGGTTTAGGTTGAATGTTAGGAGGAATTTCTTCCCAAATCAGATATTGAAATGGACTGCCCAGGTGGGTGATGGAGTCGTTATCCTTGGAGGTGTTTAAGGAAAGACTGGATGTGGCACTTAGCACCATGCTCTAGCTGAGATGGTGGTGTTGGGTCACAGATTGCACCCAACGATCTCAGAGGTCTTTCCCAACCTAAATGATTGGAAGATAAAAAATATAAAATAAAAAATATAACCTGATTGTGGGCTTTCACTTACTGGTATGATTTTCCTTAGGTTTCTTGTTTGCTAAATTGTGCCTAGTGTTTCTCAACAAGAAGAGGGCCCACTACTATGCTGATCTCTGTACATACATAATAAGAATAGCGTGCCCAGAAGGGTGCACAATGTTTGTAAATATTAGAATTGAATGAAGCACAAACAAACAAAACAACAAGAACAAAAAAGCCTTCAATAAGGCAGGATTTTCAAAACCGCCCTGTTTTTGAGCTGTTTCTTGGTGGTCTCATATTACAACTAAAATAGCTTAATCCTTTTTTAAATAAGTGAAGCACAGTTGTAACTACAGAGAGAGCTCCTGTTCCAAGGAGCTCACCACAAAAAAAAATGTAGCAGGCTGGTGAAGGCAATAAGAGGTGCAGATTCAGCTCGTCTACACTTACTCACATGGAAAAAGCTACAGTCAGCTATTTTTATCAGCATCAGAACTCAACATGGCTATCAGAAGTAATTGCACTGAAAAAGGGGGGAAGGTCTTTTAAAATTAGCTTATATGTATATTTAATTAACAGGATCCAAATAGGCAGGGTTTTTTTCTCATCTCAGTGTTTAGTAAACGTTTATTAACATCACCTTCCAGCTAAAGCACCTTATAAATATAATAATGATCATTTGTGGGCCAACAGGAGACCTTTCATACTTTTCTGAACTGGGTCATCCAAGTTCTACTTCAAGGCATGAGGCTAAGGATGAATTTTGAAATGACCCACCTTAGGACTGCAGCTTCTGCAACCCACCAGCAGCATGACATACCAAGTGAGGAGGCTGCACCGCTCCTGTGAGGGTCTGGAGACAGCAGTGTGAGCTGCTGCCCTGATGCTGAGCAGCACACATTGAGCTCTTTGGTAGGTGCCTCTACAGTCTAGCCATACACCTAGAAAGAAGCAAGCTAACTCTTCCTAGAGTGAGTGGAGAGGTACAAACTAGTAAGGAGAGACAGAGCGTTTGATGCTGACAGCTGATGCCACAGGAAGGTTGCTGCCCCCTGTGCTACGATGGCTTTATGTCTCCGCCTTCTGAAAAAATAAAATCAGCACTGAAAGGTAATACTGGACCTCAGTTTCCAAAAAAGCAGGTTGACAAGGGCCCCCTTCCTTTTTACTGGTGGAAATCAGAGACAGTTCTGCTGAAATCAGCACGGTTGCAAAGCTGTAAAACTGGTTGAAGCAAGGGACTAGCTCAGCAACAAGGCAGTCTCCCTGTGAGCCTGACAGTTCATTCTCTAGCTACAGTAATGAAAACACATAGACATGCTAAAGCAGCAGAGGTCCTTAAACTTCTTTATCATCTGGGATCACATCTTAATAGGACTGACTGATGAACACTTCCCTTCCTATTCTCCCATCTAAAAAGATCACCTCCTCTTCCACTTCCTATAATATATCCTCCCTGTGGCAAAGGAATAGCAATTACAGGAATATTAGGGAAGTAATTAATGTATTTTAGCCATCTTTTAATGAAATTCAGCAGCCTGGAAAAAAGGAGAGAGCCAATAAAGTGTAACCTGTTATCTCTACCACATGCCACAGTTTGGAAACTTGTGTATTGGAAATCAGAAAAATGTTTACACCCATAGGTTAGCTTGTCCCGTATATTGCTGGCTGCATAACACCACATAAAAGGTGTAAAATGAAGCAGATTTTTGACAAGAAATCTAATAATGGAGGTGAAACAATTTCCGTTATCATTACAGTCACATGAACATATATTGATTTCCTGGAGTCTCCTTCAGACTCTTCATTCTTAGAACTTCTTCTGTGCAGTTCTTATTGGAAGTGCTCTAGTTCCATTTGCCTGTCTGCAGAGGCCTTGCCTTATAACTTCCTGCCAGAAGTGAACAGAAGTTGGTCAGATAGGTGAGGTGAATGGATAACCTCGCTCGTTTCTTCAAGAGTGAGCCAGAGCAGTCTTCTGACTGCATAATGGTAACACTTTCATCTTTGATAACTCAAGACATTATTATCAGCAGAGGGTAATGGAGAGGGACTTTTTTCAACAATTTCTTTCATTTTGTCTCTGTCTGCATCATCCCAGGGCAGCTTATTTGTGCTCTGTTAATCTGGCTGTACAGAAGCATTTTTGTGGTGTTGCTGCTTCCAGCTGTGGAAGCTCAACCAGAGTCAGTGGGATCCTGTGTTTTTGCGTTTTCCAAGGGCTTCCCTTGGAGGTCTAGTTTCGTGTTGCCCTCAACCTGCTGTGGTCCTACACTATCAGCTTGAAGGGCAACTGTGTTGCTATCAGCTGCTAGAACGCTGACTTGGGCCATGCCTCCTCTCTCAATTGCATTTTGGTGTTACGCTGTGATTAAACCACCGCTCTACCAGTGACCCAGCAGTAGGTGACCTCCTTCCCCTTTACCCCAGCATATTGTATCAAAAAAGTCAAGTAATAATGGCTCATGTTTATTGGTTTCTCTTCAGCAATGAGCATTTCCCACTGATGTCAAAACAGTTTAGACTGTATGTTGCCAGCACTTGGTCATACTTCTTCTGCCTGATATCATGACTTATCAGTGTTGCCGGAAATATCTTGCAGCTGTTATACAATCCAGCTGGGATCTAATTGGTCATCAGTCTAATAGCGTAGCTGCAAATGGCTAGTTTCTTTCTTCTGCCATGTGTGGTAATTGAGTCTCCAAATCTGTCAACAGCCTGTTGGTAGCCAGCCGTCTCTCCACTGGGCAGCTCCATGCCCTTAGACTCTGCAAGCCTTGCTATTTTCTTGCCCTTCTGGGAGTTGACACATTCAGACATTGTATGATTATTTATCCCTTTCCTGCTGTTCATAGCCTGAGGTTTTTTTCCTGGTGTGAGCACTGCCTGTCACAACGTTTATGCTGGACCATGAAGGCAATATTTGGTTGCTATCTGTCCTCTCTTCCAGCAACTAGGAACATCAGGAACTAGGAACATCTAAGGAATTAACAGTATCATTTTGTCCAGCCTTTTCCAAGACCGGACACTCATGCCAGCAATTGACAGTTCATCCAGAAGGATCAACAAAACATCTGCTTTGCTCAAGCTGAAAGAGTTTTTTTCACCATCTTGCAGCATGTTATAGATATAATAGCAGAAAACCAACAACTATAACTTGCTGTGGAGTAAGGGACAGTACAAGAGACTACTGATGTCATTAAGGTCTGTGAAACATCGGGGGGGTCATTGTTTTAATGAACAATGCTGAGATAATTCTGGAGTATGGATTCTGAAGCTCTTTTGCTTCTCTTCCAGGTTATTGCGTTTAGCAGTTAATCACATTTCCTTGTGTCCTGTGGATCTCACTGGCATCCTATTCATGTACCATATGGATTCCATGTCAGTAGAAATAAACCTTCTCTTTATTAACAGTATCACTTACTGCACAGTCACATCTGTAGCATCCTCAGAGTAGACATATAGATTGATATAATGGTTTATCTTCCAAAGTCTTACCTCCTACAACACACACATGCTTTTCCCAATAATACAGGAGCTGGTACATGCATTGTTGAAGTGACACTTCTCTGTTCATCTTCAGATATTCCCGGACTCAATGTCTGGATCTGAACTACATGTCTAGACCTACTTTGTGAGAAGGAAAAGAAGATCCAAAGTGTAGTTCCTAAGATACGTGTCAAAACCAGGGGTGATGAGCCGTACTGTTGAAGTCATAAAATCATAGAGTGGTTTGGATTGGAAGGGGCCTTAAAAATCATCTGTTTCCAATCCCCCTGCCCTGGACAGGGATGCCATTCACTAGATCAGGTTGCCCAGAACTCTATCCATCCTGGCCTTGAGCACTTCCATGGATGGCATCCACAACTTCTCTGGACAACCTGTCTTAGTGCCTCACCACCCTCTGAGTAAATAATTTCCTCCAAACTTCTATTCTAAATCTTAGGAGAAAATGCCCGTTTCCTCCCTTTACCTATAAAGGGTACCTATAGGTAGGTACCTATAAAGGTAGGCAGAGGTGAGTGTCTACAACACGTACTGACAGTCAGGTGAGATGTATCACACTTTTGCTGGAACACCTGAGGGTATAAGGACTCCCTCAGACCTCCTCTGCCAAGACAGAGTTAATTTTTCCAGGCTCTCGTCTTTAAGTTCCTACTGTGTCCCACTGATGTCTGCTCTCATTGCAGCATCTGTACTGAAACAGACTAAAAATTTGAAGGAAGAACACTGAATTTGTTTTGATCTAGCAAATTCTGTTGTGATGCTAACTAGACCACAAGTTGTGTGAACGTAGCTTTCTCTTTTTCTTTCCTTGCTGTGTATAAGTAAAAAAAATGTTTAAGTTTCAATGGACAAAAAAGGGTGGCTTTTTACACAGTAAAGTCAGCACAGATCAGCAGATGGGACTTGCTGCAATGATATCCAGGGTTAAAATAGGCAAGACAAACAGAAATGGAAGGAAAAAGGAATGTGTGGTTTAGCAATGGTATTTTCCTCTGCAACTCAGTAAGTTTTAAGTATCTGATGCATTTTCTTCATCTTTCTCAGTAGTCCTAAATAAAATCGGTCCAGAGCATAAGATAAGAAATAGGAGTGTTTGAAGAGACTGTTTCAGTTGCCACTGTTGCATTAACACTTCAGACTGTTGTTAGGTAAGAGTGACGCAGCTGCCCTGTGCACCAGCATCCTTGCTGGGGAAACAGGTTTCCCTCTGCCTGCTGTCCTGCTCTAGGCTCCCTCCAGGGGCATTACTGTGCACTTCTGGTCTTTACTCTGAGAGATTCAGGTCTTTTCTCCAAAGGGGAGGTTCGTCCTTTGGAGTCTGACCTCTATTGCTCTCCAGCACTGTGAAAGTGTTAACCAGAAATTTCTAAGCAAGTTTCTCCTTATATTAGTTTTCTGCAGTTTGCCGGCCGAGCCATCTCTGAAACCTCCCACTAAGACTAGCACTGCTGTGTGAGCACTTTTAATACCGGCCACCTAATACAGAGCCCACATCCAGCTGCTACAGGCAAGAACAAATTTTCACCTGTCCTGCAGTACAAAAGCAAATTGCTTTATCTGCATGGCAGCTCAGAAAGGAGCTTCAGAAAGAAATAATACATCCCAGGTCTCCTGTTCATTGAGCTGAATTAAGCTTTATAAGAAGTGATTATTTTTCCAGCCTTAAATCTGTATATAGTTGCAATCTGTGCATAGTTTAATCTTCTTAGCTTGATGTCCAAGTACAAACTAAGGCAACAACGAAGTTACAAGGTTTCTCCTAAGAGTGTCCATGAAGACAGACCTTTTCAGTGAGCACCTCCCAAAAACCGGAGTGATTATTTTTAAGTGGTTGAAAGGCTGTTATCAGAGACTCTCACCACATTACAGACAATTAGCATAGAGCTAAAATAGTCATGACAGTGCTATAATTTTTCATCATACAAAGTTATCCTTTATGACTCCTAACACAGAAGACCATCAATAACCTAAAATGCTGTGTAAAAGGCTGTGCCTGTAAACACCAGTTACTCTTCTTGGAAAAGTACTTACAGTAGCAACAAAACCTGAGGTATCTGTGATAACAAGTGCTTTAATACCTAGCACACACACCTGTTATTGCAGCCATATCAATCCCAACACCTCCCTCCTAAAACTTCAAGCAACTCTCAGGGACTGAAAGAGAGAATACAAAAGGCATTGTGAACACTGGTCTAGTCTAAGGACAGGCACAGCAATCCTGTGCTGCTTCCCTCCTGCCTCTCGTGCTTGCTGTCCCTGCTGCGTGGGTTGTGGCTGCAGCCTGCACACTGGTATCATGGAGAATATTGAGGCAGTACTTGCATTTTACCAGCACAAGTCACTGACTACAAGGACTGCCTGCTTTAAATGTATGACCAATGTTGCTTTCATTGTAAATCACACTTTCTTGGTGAGCTTCAAGGAAGACAAAATCCTCACGTCTCTGATGTAAGTTGTTTTCATACTGGATCACCGAGATATTTATAGCGACAAGCTGTGTACTGGGTTATAAACCAAGAGATTCAGTTCATGAAAGGGACATTGACTGTGAGGTCAATATCACTTCCCTATTTCTTATTTATTTTGCAGTTTTAGGAAGCAGTCATAATGCTACCTTACCCTGCTTGGGATGCAGTCAGGCCAGCTGAGTCTGCTGTGCTCATCCCCCTCTTCCCGAAGAACCATGGATCCTCTGGGCAGCTGGTCAATGATTCAGAATATAAGAGCAGTACGTTGATGTAAAAATTGATAACTCTTTAAAAAAAGGTCCCAGCGAAGGTATGTTTTCTTGGCAGCAAAGCCAAATATCCAGCAGGGCCAACTCTTTCACCCATAAACAACTTGAGGTTAGAAATGTGCCCTAGAAAATCCAGCTCTGGGGATGGAAAGAGCAGCAGGGGCTCTTTGTAACCAGTCGCCTCCCACAGAAATAGATAAAATACTGAGATGACAGAAGGAGAGTCTATAAGCAGCACAAAGGCAGGAGCTGCCTGAGAGACAGCTGCGAAGCCAGGAAGAGGCCTGGGAAGGAGAGGCTGGTGGAGTGGAGTGACTGATCACCTCTGAGAAAGCACCCAGCAGAGACCTGGCTGTTACAGCTCTGGGACTCCAGCAAGGGCATGAAGAAACCACCCAAGTGCCACAGGAACATAAGATCCATGCCTCTTCTCCAGGCACAGATAAATCAAGCATAGGCTAAATGAGCAGGGATCGCCTTATGAAGCAGCTGGTTTTGAGAAGTGTGCGGGCAATGATTGCAGTGAAGCCTTTCCATGCCACACCTGCAAGAAAAGGAGCAGAAGCACATTCCACTCCTCCAATTCAGCTCTTCATGCCCCTCCTGAAGGATGCACTGGCAAAGCTTCTTCCCATCCTCTCAGGGACCCAGTTCTTCTTTTCAGAGTGACTGTGACGTCTAGAGCCCAGGCCCACTTTGAATCATCTCTGACAGGTTGCTGTGTTGTGCAAGTGCTGCGCTTCTAGTAATCCTCCTATCCAGCTGTTAAAAAAACAGCAGGAAATCCTTAGTCACTGAGCTAGATGTTAACATGTAGAAGGAAGACAATTTAGGCAGATGAGTAATGCACAAAAGTCTGTGAGACAAGTATATAGTGTATTACTTTTCAGGTGTATGTGCAAGAAGTTTTGTGAGAGGTCCAGTTATATATGTTGAATATTCCCTTTACCTACCTATTTCCCCAACTTGCTATTGCTTCACTCTTGTAAAAAGGAAGTGGAGATTTGTCTCAAGGAGAGGCTTGAAGGAGAGGGTAGAAGCTTTGTCAATCAATCAGAAAGATGCCTCAAGTTTAAGAAATGACAGAGAAGATAATAAATGTTTGTAGTATGCAGCACTGCACACTTAACAGGAAACTCTTCAGTTTGTCTGAGTAAAAATTCTTGATATGTTATTGTTCAGACCTGAGCTGACTTGAATCAAAACTTTAAAGTGGAATTCCATACTTTTTCAAACATCAGCTCTGAAATCTAATTCAGATAGGATTCTGATCAAAACTCCTCTTAAATAGAAAGTATCATGTCCCTTCCAGCTCCAAATGGCTCTTCAAATTCCTTTGGACAGTTTCCCATTACTTTATCCCATGCTCAACCCTTTGTCAAACCAAGCCTTGTTGTGCATCTGCTTATAAAAAGATAGACATGTCAACGATTGACTCCCAATGTCTTGGCTTCCAAGTAGTTTCAGAAATGACCCTCCATATCCCATGATTCTCTTTCTGAAGTTTCAGCTGCTCTGCTTATTTCTTTCCCAAGAAACAGCTTCACATAAGAATAGAAACTCCTTTGATATCTAGCTGCTTTCTTAGATGCACTCGTTTCCTCTGCAGACACCACATGAGAGCTACTATGGAGTTGTCCAAAACTATAAGCAGATGCTACTCCGCCTTAGTGTTTGGATCTGCATTGCTCCTGCAAGGGTGGAGAGGAAGGTTTCCTTCCTTATCTGATGGCCTCTGCTTTCTTCTAACAGCCTAAGTATAAAGCAGCGGCATCATTCTTTTCCTGTGAGGAAGTGCTCCCATCCTCCAAGGACAGAAGATGTCTTTCTCCCTTGGTGGACAGTGTTTTGCACTAACCTGGAATCAAAGGATCAAGTCTGTAAGTCTTTTCTTCTCACATTATTTCTGAGGAATGGATAAAAAAGAGCTTGCAATAGAAAAAATTCTAGATATAGATAAACACCCCTCAGATTGTCTGTAGTAAGTCTTGTGTCTAGTATTTCTCAGTTTTGGTGGACAACTTTCTTCTGACCCTTTATACTTCAGCAGTAAGAGCTCTGGTGCCCTTGTATACAGTACATAAACTAGAAAGGGTATTAAGACTTTTCTGGATAATACAGGAAGTATATTTACGATTTCCATTTGGGGCTAGGCTGCAATTTGCTGCTTCCAGCAGACACTGCCCCAGGGGCAGTATTCACATGTGAGGTGCCTTTCAGGAGCTTGTGTTCATCACTGGAAGCATGGTCTGCCCATGTTAGCCTGCTGCATCCCTGTTTTTAGACACACTCTTGCAAAACATGTTTTTCCATAAACGACTCAACCCTGAAAACTTTTCACTGCCAGTATTTAACCTCCAGTTTTCTTTGCTGAAGGGTCAGCCTCATCCTGCAGTGCAGTGTGCGGTTTGAGAGGAGATAGGCCACTCTCACACGCTGGTCTCTCCTGGGCACAACTATTCTCCTGAAGTGACACCACTCCAGAGTCTGAGGAAAAAAAAGACAGCACAGCACTTTTAAGCTGTCGTGAAGTAAGAAAGTCTACTTTCATTTTATGTTTTGTTATATAGCAGAAAAAATCTGTCACTTCACAGTATGCTTGCAACAAACAGCTTTAAAAACTGATTAAGTGGTTCAGCTTTACTTAGTTTTAATCACGCAGCAGCTGTTTACTCCACAATTCACAGGTATATTTATGTTCCTCTTTAGTTGAGTTTGTCACTTACTTTCCCTTCTAGCTCAGGTCCCCAGATGAGTGGAAGGGTATGTCCCTTTGCAGGTCACACTCAGGCATGGAGCAAATGCAGCACAACTACCCCCAGCCCAGGAAACAGCAAAAGTATCCCAGAAACAGCAACAGATTTTTGGTTAAACAGCTAACCCCTTCCAAGGTGGAAATGGGCATGATCAGGTAGGAACGTGACCTTTTTTTAATCTGATAACGATGGTCTTCCTCTTATGCCTCAGTTTAACTCAAGGGTAAGTTGCTGTTACACTATTCAGTGAAAATATGGGGCATGTAAGGATTCGGGGTTTTCAAAAAAGGCAAGGTGCAATGAATCTCTGCAGAGCCAGGAGGAGATCTCTTCTCTTATTAAGGCTGGCTTTCCTGCAGAAGCCTGAGGCTCTTGGGGTACACACTTTCATCTGTAAATGGGTCTCTTAAAACAAAATTCACAAGTGTGTTCCAGTAATAAGTAATGTGACTTTTGTCATGTGGGAGAACACAGTGTTAATGGTGTTTCTATCTCTCTATCATGTTCTGAGGAATGATTTGGCCTTAAAAATACACCAGAATACCCAAAGGACAGGAAATCCCAAGAGCTGATCATTCTGGAGAGTGAAAAGATTTCAAATGGGTGCTAATATTTCACAAGGGAAGCTTTCAAATGAATGAAATGCATCTTGGCTATTAATAGTGAAGTCTATGATTATTACTATGAAGATTTTCTTTGCCAATATTTTAAATGGAGACTGAAAGCATATGCATATTGTAGGGAATTTTCCCCTTTTTATTGAAAAAACACACTGCACATGCAAATTAAAACTGCATTCACCACTGCAAGACTATAACATTTTTGGCACATGTACTCAGTGTGCATAAATGTTGGCTGTATTTAAGTTTTCCTAGACATATATAATTAATGAAATACATTTGTGTATAGCCTCATTTTGTGAACAGCCTAAATTTAGACTGCCTATCCGTTTGCAATGTAAATCTTCATTTTGGTTGGTATATTAAATGTTAATGCTTGTGCTAATTTTTAGTCTCTAACCTTAAGGCAGGTCACACATTGCTTTATTAAAATAAAAGAAAGAAGATTAATTTAGTCGCTGGAGTCAACAATTAAAAGTACATGGGAGTTCGGACAAAAAAGTAAGGAAATGATAACTTAATGGCAAAAGGCATGTCCTCCAACAGCTAGGCACCATGGTGTGATCCTTATTTACTTTTATAGCGCACCCCATTGTGCCTATGTGTTGGAAGACATATGTCATGTTTCATCCTCAAGGGCCTAAGTGTGAATTTCCTGTTATTTTTTTCACAACTTTAAAAGTTGTTTCAATGAAGTTTTTGTTGGAAGAACTTTAGTAAAATGTGTTTTATATACTGTCTGTGGCTAACCGGGAAAAATTGCAGCCCCAGAGGAAAATAACAAAGAAAGCCTACAGCCTGAAGGAAAGGCAGGAGAGGGCTGGGAATGGAATGGAGCTGTTAGCTGGGCTGGGAGCGAGGATGGCGGTCCTCACCCTCTGACAGCTCCATGCACAAGATCATCAGGCAGCAAAGACCTGTAGCCCCCACCAGCCCCACGGAGCTGTGCATCCTTTTCCACTGTCCCAAAAGGAGGGATGCTTTGAATATCCATGGTCATGTTAACACATGGCAGGTTTAGTTGTCCTCTTTTGCTGGTGAGCTTTCTGGAGCTGATGTGCACACAGTTGCCGTGGGCACACATTCTTCCCCAGAGAAGGTTACAAGAAGCCCCTCATGGGCAGACCCCTCCAACCCCCATGGAGCAGCAGCCCACCTGGAAATATCTGGGCCTTTTTCCAGTAGAAAACAAGGAGACTCGGTAAAATGCCAACATTTTTTACCACACTGGGTGCTAATTAGCACCCTGATTTTGTGAAAAGCAAATGTGAATAGCTCAAACAGGTTTGAGCTATCAGATACTTCTTTTTTAGTAGAGTTTTCACTGGAAATTTCTAAATCTTAAGCAAATACTTTCGATGCCATTTCTAAAGTCTTTGAAATCCCAATTTGGTGCCTTAAAACAGAATCTCTGATATACATTTTTTCCTCCAGTTATGCCAAATATAGCAAGAAAACGCATGGAAGCAGAACATACTCAATTTTAAGTCCTCTGATTTGCAAAAATTATCTAGCTAACTTCAGTGAGCAAAACTTCACCAACAAAGCTGTTCAGCACCAAAATTCTGCACAAATGCCTTTTAACCGTTTCAAATTTTCTAGAATTAGGCTGTCACTTTTGCAAATGTTCTGTGAAATTTTAGCAGCAATTACTACTAAGGAAAATGTTTCAAAGAAAGGAATTCTAAAAAAAGAAGCAAAGACAAAAAGAAATAATCGCGCAACACTGGCTTGGGAGTCAAAGCTCCCTTGAAGTGGAAATGAGGCCCAATCCTGTGCATGAGAAGCTGCATGGTATAGCAGAGCGGATGTGGAAGCACTGGGTCTCCCTGTGGGGTCTGACCTGCACGACCCTGCAAAGCCCGTTGACTTCACTGCTTCCTGAGCCCCTGCCCATTTGTTGTGTAGGGGACAGACCGCTTCTGGATGGTCTGGTTGCTGGGTCAAAACTCTCTCTGTCCATGTTTTGATTTTTTTTTTATGGAGTGATATCTTTTATTTGGGTTTCTGGGCATTGGAATTCATTGGAATGAATGAGTAAGAAGTTACTCTGCACTGAAAGTAAAAATGGGACATTCAGTAAATTTGTGGTGCATCTCCTATCTTACAACACAGAGAGTGCTGGTTCATTTTAGGGCTTATTCTTCCAAGAGAGATCATGCCCCAGCAGCATGGTTCCTAAGTAATTTACACAAACAAAACATTTAGTCTTAACACAAATACAAGTAAAGAATACCTGCTTCTGCATCAAACCCACTCATCCTGTGGCTAACTGGAAGCTTTCTAAACAAACATTTCATTCTGCTGGCTCCAAAATTATGGTGGCACTTATGGCTCTGACTTAGTGGCATAAACTATAAACAGTAAAAGCAGACATTGGGAAAATAAAATGAATTATATATTAAAAACACAGAAGAAAGAGTCCACAGTATTCCTTGTGAAATTCCAGCTCCAATCTGTATAGTCAGTGGTAAATTACCCACCTGTTTTCACTTACTTAACATTAAAAAACACTTATACATCATTACACTTTTGTATCATATTAGTGAAAATGAATGTTAGAGCAATATGAGGTAAACATTACTAATGTGGGAGAAGGCTGTTTATATCTTCTAATGATAGGATTAACTATGGCAGTGATAGATACACCACACTCTTTTGAACCCTGGCTGATCACTGAAAAAGCCACGTGGCAGTACAAAGAGACCTGCTCGGACAAAAGGGTCTTTTCTCCTGCTTTTTGAGAACATCGCATCAAAGCAGGTTCACAGACTTAAAATGGCCTGTCTCTACGCCGAGTGACAACCTGGGGATCCAGAGGCTTTCGCGCATTTGATTGACTTTAATACTGTTTTCTGTCACCTATAAATCTTTTTCTCTTTAATACAATTTGAAAGCAAAAAAAGGAAGCGGCTCATTTAATAAAATGTTTTGTTAGCACATTTCTTACAGCAGTTCTTTGGCACTCTGTTAAGTATGCCAGCCCTTCCACCCCTAAGTTTGAGAATGTCAGCATCTTACTTAGTGCAGGGGCCTGATCCAAAGCCCACCAGTGTCAGCAGCACGGCTCCCCCTAAATGCAGGAGGTGTTTTATTGCCCCCACCCGCCCATGAATCTCAGAGCAGCAAAGAGAGCAGCCATGAAAACAATGGCATCCGGGACATGGCACCTCTGGGAATTCCTGCGCTGAGCATGAACTTCTGGATAACACTGCACAAGCCTTTCTGACGATACATTCCATGCCCTCCTTAGCAGCCACGCGTGCTTGCTCTCCATCCATGCTGCTTTTTTGGCTGGACCCTTTAGCATACTGTGTGGTGTTTGGGAGGGCTGATGTTTCTGTCCTGAGGGCAGGACTGCTTTCAATTTGTTCCCACCCAAGGCACGTAAATAAAATGGCCCCAGGACCATGCATTAAGTATTACACTAAAGCACCTATGCTCAGCACTGGCTTTCCACAGGCAAGAGCTGCAGAGTGGCTCTTCTCATATGCCCAGCACCTCTTCCTCTAAAAAGGGGCAGGATGGCAGCAGTGTCTGAGCAAAATTAAATTAAGTCATGCCACCCATTTCTTATTATTAAATCCCAGCAAATTTTTCTTCAGCAGATTGTTTCACAAAGCTCCTCTGCCTCCACATCCTTGTAGGGATTCCTCACCCCTGCCTTGCAGGCCTCTGCAGAGGTCCGAGGGGCCAGAAGAGATGCAAAAGCCAACTGCAGACTGATGCTGCTTCCTGCTCTGGAGGCAGCACATCTCCACAGGGCACCGAGGGGCACCTCACTCCAAGGACTCTGGAAGGTTCAGGCTAATCTTCAAGGGAAAAAAAAAAAGCCTGTCTGAAAAATGGAGGAGAGATAATAACACTTGTGGCTGTACAAGCGAAGATAACGGCAAAAATAATCAAATCTCACGCTCCTGGGAGGAAACTAATTGCACACAGGGGTCAGGAAGACATTTTCATCCACTGTTAAGCTTTGCACAGTTGGCTGCTGCGTTGTTATTATGAAAGAGGGAAGTGGAAGGAGGAAAGGGGAGTTTGCTTGTGTTGTTTGTTGGTTTTTCTCCTGAAGAGACGGAGGGAAAGGCAAGAGTGGCTCTTGTTTGCCCTTAAGCATCAAGAGCTGGCTGGCGTCAGAGGCATAATACTGGGCTGGATGGATACAGTATGGCAACACTGATGTGTCCAAAGGATTGGGAAAGTGGGATGCATCTCTCCATGCGCACACATCTGCTATCCCTCACTTGTGAATGTTACTCCAGATGGTAATCAAGAAGGTGGTTTTATAACCCACATTAAGAGGACTGTCTGCTGACAAGTTATGTGTTTTCTTCCCTTGAGTACATGCTGTTAAGATGGATAAGTGCAAATGGTTGAAATTTGGTTGTTAACTCTGAATAATAATAATACTTTGCATTTCTATTGCATCTTCCATCCTAGGATCTCAAAGCACTTTGAAAACACTAATTAACTAAATCTTACCACACTGCTGTGAAGCAGGTAATTATTATTACCATTTTTTACAGAAAAAGAAGTTTTCTCATAGTGAAAGAGAATTTCCTTGGGTCACAAAAGAATCAAAAATAATGGAGAAATGATGATGACTTCTCAAAGTAAATTAATTTCCCGGAATTTAATTTGGTTTTGTTTTTCTTTTTCCAGTGAATAAGTTAAGCCAATCTTCACACATTTTCAACCTTTGAAAACCCTTTTGAAAACCTGTTTTTTTGGGGACTAAAACACTAAAAAGAAACTCAGAGCTTGCACTTTTCATTTTCATTCTGAACAACCAGAAAAATATCAATCAAGAATGCAAATGGACTATGGAAAGCTGAGTTAGTTTGAGAAATAGTTTGATGATAGCAATTAATTAATAATAGGAGTATTGAGCAAACCCATGTCAGATTCAGCACCAATTCCCATTCCTTTTGACCTCGTCAAAGAATTCATTAGTCTCTTTCCTCCTCCCTGGAAAAAAAATTTAGTGTGTTTGTGAGGACTACAAGACTTCTTTTTATCCCACATTTTTATTTTTTTTCTTCCTGTCATCTGTTCAAAAACACCCTCCAAATGTGCTGCTGAGACGTCACAGACAATAGGCTCATAAGCTTGCATAAATGAGAAAGTGAGAGCAAGACCAAATTTCAGTGTTGATTTTTGGCCGCTGAATAATATTAGTTATTTGATTTTCAGACCCAGAATCCATTCTTAAATTAGAGGAAGACGCTGCAGTCCTGTCAAAGAATTGAAGACAAATTCTACTAATCCTTCTGAGAGGTGAGACAACGGTAATGGGGGGTAAGGAACGATGTCTGGGTGGGCAATATTGCCTGTTCATTTCCTCGGCTTAGCTACTGATTGTCACTCTTGTGCCTTAGAGATGCCCATAAGCTTCCAGGGAGAATACATGAAGGTAGAGAAGCTTAATTATGTAGGCTGCTATTTACTAGGTTTCAGCTGAATCCATCAAACTAACTTTGCTTTAACCTGAGACAGATTTGATTATGAAGCCAATTTATTGACTGATTTCTCCTTTGGCAGTGCATCCTTTGATTTAGATACAGATACTTACCCTCTTGAAAAGTAGCGGTGTTATGACACAATTTATATTTTAAAAAGCAGTATTACAGAGAACATAATTTAAAAAAACAAACAAACAAACAACAAAAACAAAAACAAAAAGCCCTTTGAATCTAGAATAATGGCTACCTGTAAGGCAGCAGCTCACTTGAGAGATTTTGCTCAAGTAACTTATAACTATCAGCAGAATCCCCTAGGGAATTACCGCTGTTTTTGCAGAAGCTGTTTGCAGTGGAATAAACAGACAAGTGCTCTATATATCATTTTAAGTAAGACAAATAAAGTTCTGCTTCCTCCTTACAACGATGTCATTGTCACTTATATAAGAATAATTCTGTGTGACTTTTTATGAATCTTTCCCCTGTGCAGAAGTACAATGGCCTAATTTCCTACACTGCGTATTATAAATAAACGTCCTTCTTCAGCAATGTATAGGCAAGCTGAAATCATCCCAACCACATACAGAGCAGTCTGGCAATGCTAAGGTGCACTTGAGCATCAGTGATGGGAGGAGGGAAGCCCCACCACCCCAGGGGAGGGTATGTCCATATCTCCTCCTTCCTCTGGAGGGTTCCTTACAGCCAAAGTTTGGCCGAGGAGAAGGCCTGGGGAAGCCACTCCTTTTATCATAGGTTCCCCTTACAACTCAGGGCATAGCTGGGAGATGGTTTAATTTATTTTGGGTTCTCGAAGAGGTAACATCAAATGCATGGTACTAGTGAGTGTTGAAAAGAGGACACCCCTTCTTTCCCATATGACTGCCCACTACTATTGCTATGAAGAAACCTCAGATGGTAAAAACACGTTAAAAAATTAATAAAAAAAGCTAGAAAGTGTTATTCAAAATGTAATTTTAACACATTGTGAAGGGCTTTTAAGGGGAAATCTGTGTGGGGAGGGCTCTTATCTCTCTAAGGCTCCAGCTAATGTAGCTGGCTGCCCAGGGGAATGCCAGAGGGAAAGAAAATGGGAGAAATGATATTAAAAGGGTGGGAACATTATTTTATAACTTAAAAAAATATTTGTTTTCCCCAGAGTTTTTCAGGTTGGTTTGCTCTTCTGACTGCGTTTGATCTGCCAATAGCAAAGCCCATCTCTGCAGTGATTGTGGAGTTCTGTCTGATATTCCCTGTGTGCCATGAGCATGGGGATTTCATTTCATACATCATTTCCAGCGAATACCCTCAGTACAAAGCACAGCAGAAATTTCTGTCATACACACATGCGTGCACTCACATCTGTGTGTGCACACGTACATGTGTATGTGTCCACATGAATCAAATCACACTTGGCAGAGAGATACCCTCTAGCTCTGGTTAAATTCATGTGATAAATTGTATTATCCTGTGTCTTTCAGTGTCCCACCTGCACTATCCTGCCTGTTAATCTCTCTGCCTGAATCTTTTCTAGTGTTCTGGACCTCTGGGACAGGCTTCAAAAAGGCTGCCTTTAAAACGACTGAAAAAAAGCAACCAGCGGAGTAACGGTGGAAGCTGCTTTGTTCCTCATCACCTCCTCCCAAAAAACCACCAAACTCAATTCCTGGGACAGAAAGCATACACAGAATGATCCATTTAGGGTCCAGTATTTTACAAGACAGCAGGGTTAGAAATGTGTACTGCAAATGGAAGGTATCTGATGGGCACAGTCAAGTTGTTACCTCCGAGGTATCAGATCTCAGTATGATCCTGGTCTGTACTTCTAGAAAGTATTAGAAAAGAAACTTCTATAACAGCAGTTTTGTTTCTTCAGTCTTTTGAGTTCTGTTTAACTAGACTTATGAAAAAAAAAAACCAAACAAAAAAGGGAAGTGTTCTTGCTAAGTGAATATAAGAACGCACAAAATTCACAGTATCCCTCCCGATTTTGTGTTTAGGGAACCAAAAAATGGTGCAGAGCAGTAGGAAAAATCTTATTCTCTTCTTGAGATTATTTACATTTTCTTTCACTACTTGCAACAAATCTGCTTATTCTCGACTTGAAATGAAAATTCCTTCAAACCTAGTCTATCATGACTTTCCTATGCTATTTTAAGGTACTTGGAAATCCCTACAGGAGAAATTTCAGTATGGGTGCCACATACAACTCTTCATTTCACTGGAATTTTTTTATCCATTCCTCCTGGTCTTTCATTGCTTTATTGCATCTCACAGTGAAATAATAGTAGATAAGTCTTTACACACTAAGATATGTAATTTATAAACCAGTTGGAACCAAGGACAAAGGACTGGAAGAAAACTCTTGCATCATCTAAATCCTTAGAAATGTGTGTTGCTGCCTCACCTGACCGTCATGAAGGCAGTAGAAGCTGCTGGTGAGAGAGTGTTACCCCTCTCCTACAAGCAGTTACTGGAGTTTCCTCACATTATGGGTGCTCTAGGGTCACAGCACGTGTGTCACCCTTCTCCACTACTTTCAGAGGTGACTTATTGGTTTAGGAGCATTGGCAGGGCTCAAACTGACACCTCCACCTTGCATGGCTGTGCTTTCTGCTATCATGTGAAGTTTCATCTGCTCTCACTCATATCTTAAGGAGATAGCCTCTCTATGGGCAGCCTATTTTAATACCCAGCTTGCCTGTTTTAAGGAAAAAAAATCACGGTATCTAACCTAAACTTTTTCTTCCTTTGTTTGAGGCTGCTGCTTCTTGTTCTACCTTCTTGTACTAATGTGAAGAATTCCCTTACTTCATTAAAGGCACTTCTACATATTGGTAATGTCCCCAGTGAGTGATCTCTGTATAAATTCAGTTCCTCTGATATTTTCCCATACGTTTTATACTCTGATCTTGGTATCGCTTTGGTGGTTAATCTCTGTATGTTCTCCAGTGCGGTGTCTCAGTGATAGGAGAGCCATAAAGTGTTTTGGATGGCATCGCCCTAAATTTACATAGTTGCCATATCCCTGTTCTACTTTTACATGAGACTTCTTCTTAATTGCATGTAAGAATACAATGTAATTTACTGTAATTTACTTGGGTTACAACACAAGTGTAAATCTCATAGGATAGCTGGAATAATAATCTCACTTACTGGTTGCTGATAGCTCCTCTTCAGCTCTATCTCTCTCTGTTATTGACACTCCCTGAGTATTATATTTGCTGAAGCCCCTGTTCAAAGCGCATATGGGCATAACCTTGTTGTATTTTCTGAATTATCTCTTTTTTGGTCAGTGGACTTGTACAGGCAGCATTTCTGAGATGGTATGAAATATAAACCTGCAAAACAAGAGCATGGTTACAAGACAAGTGACCCTGATTGAAAAGGTGGCTGTGAAAACTGATTACACAGCAAATTGCCCATCTGCACAGGCTCGGAATAAGAACATTTCAAAGCTCATTTGTGGGTTGATGTTGCCATTTAATGCAGTTTCCAACAAATCATTCATAAAATTAATGGCCACAATTGATGCTTGTTTCTCTCAAGCTCTTCTGTGAAAGATAGTTTGTCCATTGATTCAGGAAGATACATAAAGAAATGGGTGTTATCTGAAGAAAATTGAATGAAGTAGTGTTCTCACAACTGCAGATACTTGGGCTGCTAGTAACATTGTGGGTTGCTGTATAATTTTGCTTTTCACAATCCACCAGTCAGTTTTTCTGTTATTAATACCACTTTGTTCTGCAGCTTTCAAAAATGTACGTAAAGGTACCTGTCACTTGTCTTCCTGCTGAATGTCCCTAAGACTTACTTGTTTGCTCTGTGGATAGTGGTTTGAGGAGGGATAGCCTTGGCTTTTTCTTAAGCTTCTCTGCTGCCCCTCATGCACCTAGAATAACTTTTGATATCCTCTCAAAAATACAGGACTTCACAGTTCATGTTCCAGGAGCAGAAGCGCCACTTTGAATTTCCCATACCCCAAATACCTCCTTTTCCAGAATTCTGGTTTTGTGGGAACTCTGGATTGGAAATCAGCCTCTTCAGTTTACAGCAGAATCACACAGAGGTTTTGTAAAAGGTTTCACAAACCAATTATTATTTACTCCGACTAATACAAGAAATGTTCAATTCTAATGAAACAAATAACATCTACTGTTTGTTTCCTGATCCCTCTGTGTATCTTTCCAGCTTGGGCTAGATGTCATTTAAGAACAATTTCTTCCCATTTCTTTTGAATGGGTAACCTTTTAAGTCATAGAAATCTATCTTACTCCTCAGATATTTTGCTTCTCCCTGAGGTAGTTTTGAAGTTTGAAAACTTAACCCTCTGGAATTTTTTTTGCCCAAGGATCCTGTGCCTTTGCAGACTCTCCCTGAGAGTCTCAGGCTGTGTTTTCACAGTGTAAAATGTTGGTCACCAGTATTAGCTTAACCCATACCCTTTACTCCAACCACCATTTCCTACTTCCCCTCCAAATTGGAGCTATTTTCCAGATATCCTGGCACAATTGTTGTGGGACAGACCCATAAATGGTATCTGAAAAATCACCCACCTTCTAAATCCTGCAGCCGCATCCTCCTCCTATAAATAATAGTATTAAAACATAGCCTCAGGTTCAATGTCTTTTAAAACCAAATATTAACAATTAATCAATATTTGTTTCATGAAGATTTTCCAGTCAAAACACAGGAAGGATCAAGAACATCGATGTTTGTCAAGGACTGGAGGAAATATACTTTGTGTACCAAGAGCTTGCAAGTCGCAACCAGCTTAGAGGAGGGCAAGCAGCCCTAATTCAGTCTCCTTATCGTGAGAAGGTGAGACTATATATTGTTTGGGATGGCTGTGATACACAACAATTCACATAAAAATAAGCAAAACAGAATTTCAGAAGAAATTTATAGAAGGGTATATATGTATAAACATAGAGAAATGGGTTTGCAGAAAACTACTTTCTTGTTACAGAGATTTCAATACTGATTTGGAATGCAAATTGATTAAAGTCTCCCTGCCTGATTATGATCCCAGACTAATTTTACACTGCCATAATTCCATGAACTTCCATGCAATAGATATGTGTATAACTCAAGGGAGGCTTAGATTCCTAGCACTCTGAATCACTGGATCGTTACACAGTTACCCATATGCATCATGTTGTATACTATCCTTGTGGTAGACCATCAGTGATTTCCTGTAGAAAATGGGTAACACAGGGATCCTTGTTCCAGACTAGCATGTTCAGCTGCAGAATAAACTCCTAAGAATCACATGTAATTAATCTGTCTATTTTTTCCTTATATTTTCCATGATGCATTCCAAAACCCCTTCCTTAGGTGAAAGGCAAATGTCTTTTGGGACCCCAGACAACCCTGAAACGTGAACTCTCTTCCTGAGTCAGCACAGAGCCTGACACGGTGGTCCTGAGGATGCGAGCTCCCTCAAACCATCTCAAAGCCAACACTGAAGCTTTTTATGTTTCCCGTCATCATTGTATTCCATTGTACAAGTGTCCACATGAAAAGGAAGTGCACGGACACTGCCGGGGAACCTACACTCAGAGTCACAGCTAGGGCCCTCCTTGGTTTCGTGAGTGGATGCACATAGCACACCAGCAGATGTCATGGGAATACTTTGACTTGCTTTTGCTGTGGTTTCACCTATGGCATGAGCAAGCAAAGGAAGGGCACAGCGTCCAGAGCAGCACACAACAAAAGGAGCCAAAATCTCAGAGATACACGTCAAGGTAACCCACAACAACCAAGCCCAGTCAGCATACACATTTTGGCGAAGTCCTGTGATGTCTACTTAGCACGGCATAATACTGAGATTATTCCACTTCCTTTCAGGGAAAACCCTGGGCAAAAAAGTTGGTGGCTCTGCTGTGGAGCAACTCTGAGCAGCTTGGGACGGTTTCCAAACTGCATGCTCAAGCAGAGGAAAAAAACAGATCTGGTAATTTTTAGGAAACTGTATACGGAAAATGTGTTTGCTACAAGGAGACTGTTGCCGTGACATTAGATTCCTGTACCTCATAGTGATTTGAAGACACCCTGGTTTTCCTCAGTTCTCCCCTTGCTAGTTCAGTTCCTCCACAGCCAATGCTGAGTTCAAAGATTACCCAGCTAGTAAAAAGAAATAGAAAAAAAATGCTTCCATTCTATTTGCCTACCTGATCAAGACAGTTTAACATAAGACAAACTTCCAAAAGGATTTACTACATGAGAAATGTCTTTAGGGTCACAACCAGAGAAGAACCATTCAAGGAGAATACAAGTAGGTTCCAATATAATCATATGGAAAACAATTTCAAGCTGCTTGTGAAAAGACAAGACTCCCCAAACAAAACTATCTTTGTTTTTTAGTTTGTTTGGGGGTTTTGTTGGTTTGTTTTTGATTGGGTTTTTTTTGCAGCATACTGTCCTGATGACTGCAAAGAGTATGATTCTGGTTTTCTGTAGACTGATTTCTCTACTAAGATTCTTCTCCCTTCTTACTGTCTCCTCCAGTGCTTTTCTGCCAGCTCTGATAAATTAACATCCAGCGGGTCAGGCTGCTACTTTTGGGGTTGGAAGGCCAATATTATCTTGTCAGTGCTGCTCCCTAAGTGTCAGCAAATCTTCGGTTGATCACACCACTGTTCAAACCGAGAGACTCTGTAACAATGCACAGTACATATTTTTCAATTGACTTCCCCACTAGTTCAATGTATTTCCTTTTCTTCTGTGCTTGGAAAAGGACAGAAGAAAACCGCACCCTGACCTGACAGGGAGCTGTACCTGCCTTTGAAGTCCTCTGTACTTCTCTTTCAGTGAAGAAAACAAGAGGTCATAGAATTGTCTTTGCACATCATTAGTGTGTTTCACACTTACATATTTACGTTGCTTGATAGTGTCACCCTTTATATCATGAAAAATTCTCATCTAATGCCATGTGGGAAACTGCTTCGCCTAATGTCAGTTCACACTGCGATTTCTTCATTGGTATAAAATTGTGTGTTTTTACAGAGGCTTCTTGGTTCAGGAAGAAACAGCTCTGGGTAACAGGAGGGCCAAGCTTCCTGATTATCCATACACTTATTGACCATACAGCATGAAACAACATACTCATAGCGGAAGTGCAGGTTGGACATTTTTCAGCACACTGCAGCAGTTATTTTGTGCAAACACAGCAAGCTGCTGGTTTACCGCTCTCTGATGGAAGTATTCAGAGTGGTGATGCACCAGAGAGAGAGGAAATTCATTTAGATTTTTAATAGAAGTGGATATCAATTATATGTGTTTTAAAAAAGATCATTTGAACCTCATGCTTGAAAGGGAAAGTGTAACAAGTCCTGATCGCAAATTTTTTTACACCTTTTTTTTCAAGCTAGCATTTTATGTGATGCGTGAGGGTTTAAAGATTTAAATTCAGCTGACCTGTCTCTGCATAAACAAAGGGGCTATAAACAGAGCTGTAAAAATAACTTCTTAGATTTAGTTTTGTCGTATTTTCTTAGGTAGATTGGGGATGTTTGATCATTTTGGACTAGTTTCAGTTTTTAAGAGAGGCTGTCTGCAATCATGCACTCACTGAGCTTGCAAGAAAGCTATTGACTAATTTCAAAGGCGATCCCTTCTTGGAGTTCACATAGGATCAAATATTTCTCATGGTATCTGTGTGCTACATCTCTGTTATTAGTGCATACAGAAGAGCCCTCTAAGTTGATACTGAATGATGGAAAGAGAAAAGGACCAATGACACTGTCACCCCAGTCATTGAGTGCTCACAGTGATATGCGCTACGGGTGGACAGTAACTTTTATATCAAGCACTGAAAATATAGACATAACACAGCATTTAAAACGTGATTTTCAGAATGGCGTGTGGCATAATAATACCAGGAACTGCAATGAAAAGAGGAAAAAGATTTTTTTAGCAAGAGCTTTCTGTGCACCCCTGCCCACACAAGTGCTTGCAATGACATCAGGTGTAACAGGGAACTGAACTGCACATGCTCTGGTGGTTTTTTTAGCCATGGTACAGTAAGACTAACTGTGTTATGTAAAAATCCCTATTTTTGCCATCATTCATTATTCGTACAGTGACTGAAGTGTACTGTGAGAGACCTTGACACAGTGACAGGCTAATTTTCAAAAACATATAAAAGCACAAGGAGACCTATTCAAAAGACACATCATGAAGCCTAAGACAGTCTCAAGTGCTTAGAACATTTCTTAAGCCCAAAGGAGTGTTGACCATTTTGGGTCAACCAAACCTCTTCTCCAAGAAATCTGCAAACTAATGTAAGATGATATTACAGTACAATAGCAAACAGCAGTAATGAATAGATGGGTGATGACATAGAGGAAACATTTTTGTTTCCAGTGCCAGCAACACTCTTTCCAGAATAATAAAGCTTACTTGCACAGGATTTGAGAAGAGAGAATTAATCTGGGCTATGGTCTAGGAACTATCTCCATTTTCAGGGATTCAAGAGTCAAAAAGAAGCTATTCTGTAATCTTATCTGGCAATCCTGTTTCAATTAAAACACAACTTGAGATGCTCAAAATTTCACCAGCATTTGGATGTATGTTGGAGCAGGAGAGAATTTAGACTTCTGCCAAAAAAAATGAGTGTTTGGTCTTTCTCAATAAGATATTTTTCAAGGAAAAAAATGTATTATCCATCTGCAATTATTATTAAAGTTTAGACTTGCCTTTTTGAAATCAAACCATCTTCATTTGAAAGGAATTTTGAAACTGGAAGGCTGTTCTGAGATGTAGGAAAATCAAATAACAATTTACAATCCTTAGAAAGAACAAGAAGCAAGAGCTAAATTTGAGACCAGAGATGCCGATAGAAGAACAACATACCTTGAATTACGGCCAAAGAAATTTTAGTAGCAGTACGAGGGTAATATTAGAAAAAAAACTTTGTGGATATCCAGAAGATCAAATTGAAGAAGATGTGAATAGTCGTAGTATGAGATGCTTAAGCCATGTGAAAGTAAATCAGCTTCCTTAAGGTTGTGCTGAGAACAGGGTTTGGCAGAACTTACAGGTCTAGGTGTAACAGCTCTGCAAACCACTTTTTGCTTTCTGGCTGCCAGGACCACACTGGCAGCAGAAGTGGTTTGGGGTCTTGCGGCTCCTCTACCAGCTAAGGATGAGTCCCATCCCCTGCCCATTTGTTGCACAGCACATGCATTGACATCTTGCTGGTAGTGAAACTGTAGGGTAGGTGTACCTGTGGTATGCTAGGGCAAGCTTCATAGGGCAATTTTTTGATGTGTGGAGAGAAATGTTCATGTGTAAAGTACTCTCCCTTCACCTTAATTTCATTTTCAAAGCCATCTAAAGAGCCAGCACCCCATCTGCACAGCAACTTTACTGAAATTACCAGGGCAAAGACCTTCCCACATAAAATAAGTCCCCTGTCAGCTGTTCTTGTTCAGCACAGAAAACCAAAAATACTCATATTCCTAAATGTACAGAATCAGAGGAACAATGGAATGAAGTTATACAGTGTAGACCGTGCATACATTTTTTCATGCCTGCTTTATGTTGTCCACAGGGCGAAACCATTTGTTTCACATTATAGAGGCAGTAGCAGTGCTTTTGAAAAAACACATCATCCTGTATCTCATATCCAGTTAAAAATATGTGCTGTACATGCCTATTTGCCGTTGAGAATGTCTTCTAACAGCTGGCTGAGATGGGGTTATTGACTTGATTATGAAGAGCTGAAGAGGAAGGCAGAAGTTTCTACCTGATTTGAGAGCATCTGAAAATGGAAAGATACAAGCCTTTAGCAGACTAGCTGACCAAGCTGTGTGATCATTGTCTGACAACCACAACCTTGTTTGGGCCTTGTGCTGAGATTTGTGAGATAACTAGCTACAGGGTGCAAGACAGAAAAAAAGACAGTAGGGAGGAAGAAAAGCTTAAGCTGGGAAGAGAAGGGGAAGCGAAGAAAGAAGGATTTTACACTTAACAAACTAGAAAGCTACATAGATGAAGGACCAACCTGGAAACAGCTCTTAGGTTGAGGAGCTCCTGTTTCAGGGATGTGATGCTGTCATGCCTACCTTTTATTCCACGTGTTTGCCATAGCTTAGGGGCATGTCACACACTTGTGAGAACTTTACCAGAGTGTTGATGCAATATTGTGTTAGTAACCAAGTGATTTGTTTTTCCTCTGGACATTGATTGAAGAAATTCTTATTACATCTTATAGTTTGCTTGGCCTTGGTATGAGAGTCAAGACGTATATTGAACCATAAATTGGCCTAAGTCAGAATCTGCATTGAAAGGACATCAAATATGTGCCATCATGCTGGTGTTTCAGCTAACAGCAGGAACCTGACACTCCCTGTCAATTTGATCAAATGCTAGACCCCCTCACATCTTTGCCATGTGGCAAACTTTAACAGTTACAGTGAAAGCTGAGGAGCATCTCCTGCAATGATACTGGAGAAAGCTGCAGCAGGAAAATAAATAGCACTTGTAGACCAAATTGATTTGCTTCGACGTATTGCAAAGTAACAATCTCCACTGTGAGCATTGCAGGTATATACATATAAATAAAAATTGACACAAAAAATATATAGATACACTGAGAGGAAAAGAGAGCATACATAACCGAGATATATTTATCCCACAAGCAAAGCAAGACTTGATAATTCATGAGTGGCAAAGATGCAGTTGAGTTATGGAGATCTTTCCTCTGGAGTGAAATAAATACAGCATCTCGATTCAGCCCATTATATAGTGTGATTAATAGGAGTGAATGCTTTCAATAGATTGGTTTTATTTTGAAACATTTAGAGGCTATATTCAGTTCCTAATTTACAAACTATCAAAGATCCTCATGGTGATTTGGATTTAGAAAGCTATATTTCAGTAATAGGGACTTTTTGCAGAGGGCAAATTTCTATTTATGGCCCTTCACAGAGAAATCAAACTTATTTTAGTCAGAAACTGAAGCTTATCTAATTGTAAGTTAGTGGCTCAATCTTCATCAGAAAGCTACATCATAGCTCAGTGTAGGGAACAGAACAAAGGTCTCTATGTAACCTTTGTTGATCTCACGAAAACTTTCGATACTGTGAGCAGAAAAGGTCTGTGGCAGATTTTGGAACGTTTAGGATGTCCCCCCAAATTCCTCAAAATG